>OZ000475.1:22248750-23475000 GCA_963922655.1 Cardamine chenopodiifolia | reverse complement strand
GGAAGCTGGAGCACACCGAGCATTACCATCGTCGCGCATTTACACAAAAACACGCTGATGGGCCAGACCAGTAGAGATAATCTACCTAAGCTGCAGGGAAGAAATGCACGACTAGGTTCAGGTTTACACCTTTTAGGAATGAATGTTCCACGAGTCGTGATGCTTTTAAGCTTTGAATATGTCTGGTTTCATGAGTAAATTTGGAGAATATAACCTTTATCGTTCATTCTCTTAGAAATGGTCCATTTCATATTTACATAGGCAATTTCCCATATGTTTATCCGTTTTGTTAAAAGCATTATGTTGTATTTCATGAGAATGAAAATATGAAATCATTAAAAACTCAACGCTTAACCTCATAAAATAGCACTGTCTAATCATCTTAGGAATCGGATAAAGACATTAGTTTCACAGTGCTTTCAGCAGAATCAGTTCAATTTAGTTATCTCTTTAAACCTCATTATTGGGATCTCCAGTCATTGAGGTTGAGTTTCCATCAAACTTCATCATTAATTCATAAGTTGTAAACTCATTTCTCTTTATGATTTCACAACTTGATCTTGTGACCAACCTTTAATAAAAAGATCGTAGGTTGTCAACCAAACTAGTATAATTTATTGAGATTATACTATTTGAGATTAATTGTTTTATGGTTTTATGTCATCTCCTTAAAAGACATGTTTTACCATTACAAAGAAAAACTTAGCACTCATAGTATAGTCAATTGAATATCAAAACGTACTAACAACGTTGGCATAAATTTTTCACATCAAATATCTTTCGATCCTTTATGAAAGCCGCTCAACTTAGTTTAACTCTTCTTCAACCTATTTACTCAGATTTCATTTTGGATCTTGTCTTTATAAGTTGTTTGAAAGATTTTGATTAATATTTGTATGGCATGGTACTGTGATATTCGTCAGCTACCCCCACACTTTAAGTATTTAGTATTTACACAAGAGTACTAAATTTTCATAGGTCATCGACATATTATCAACAACTTTATGTGGTATTTTGTTGAGAATTTATTTGTGGTAAACAACGCTTTCTCCCACATTACCTGAGTTTACTCAGTTTTTTCACAACAAATCGTGCAAAGTTTCAATAAATTTTTCAATTTTCTTTCTATAACTTTACGAGATTCAAGTGACTAGAGAATTTGTATTAAAATATTATCATCTTCTATCACTTAGAGAAAATATGATTGGTTTCACCAAAATCATATTATAACTATAGAAAATACATTATAAATGTATATTTCAATTTATTTGCTCTAAGACTTATCATTGTCTCTGCTTGAGTCAAACTTGTTACCACATTCGTCATCTTTGTGATTCAACTTATACATGATCTTTATGCAAGTAATGATTCTTTTACGAGTCATGATCTTTTTACAAGGTCACAAGTCCATTTTGCATACTGAGTCACAAGTGGCAGACCTTCGCAAATCAGGATGTCGGCTCACCACACTCGTTACAAATATTAGAAACCTCTGTTTCATTTAGAACAAATTTAGTCATACTTTACAATTCGAGTTACAACATGTAGACCCAAATTTGTATATTAAATTGTATATAAATTCAATGTAAAAATTGTCTGATTAAATTCATTGTTTTTGCTGGAATATGCAATTAAGCATAGTAATTTATTCTAAATAAATCACAAAATATATTAATTATTTCTGAAATTTTGTTGCAATAATCAACAAGTATCAGACCTAATAATTAATAAATTGCATAATCCATTTATAAGATTTTATAGATCATGTTATAAGACCTTATAATTTTCTTTTATAAGTCTTCATAAATTCACTTTATAAGACCTTATAAGATACAATCGTTATTATTAGAGTTTACAGCATTTCACAAATTTGCCTATAAAGCGTTCATGAAAATCGTTCTACTCAAACACAAATGCATTTTGCAAACTTGCTTACAAAGCATTAGCAAAAACTATTATTGTTGTGTTTTACACCATTTAAATCATTTCGCAAACTTGCTTGCAAAGCATTCGTGAAAACGTTTAAAACTAATGGAAATCTAGTTTCCAAAAGAACTAGTTTATTTTTACCTGTTTCATTACAGACTCAATATCTCTCTTTGTACTAACTTAAATTATGCGATCTATATATCATTATAAAGATAATTTCGATATCTACACACAGACACCAAGACCGTTCAATTCCAATAAACATATCTAATATAGAAAAATATGTGGCAAACCCCTCCCAAGCTGGGGCATCAACTCACATAATCTATTATGCACTTATTGGATTTAATTCATATGAATCTATCACAATAATATTTCATAAATAACACAAAATTGGTTCACATCCGATAGTCTAAACAAGTATTTTTTGTGTATTTATCTTTTATAGTATTTGGATTTCAACTTGGTAAAAATTAACCGAAGTAAACTCATATATGAGCATTTTAATCTGAATAAATTCATTATTAGATTAACTACTCAAGTTAAATAAAATAATTCGGAATCAATTAGCCGATGACCCAATAAAAGTACTTTCTTTTGTCTTAACTTTTAACTGACAAACAAATTTAGAATTCAACTTGGTCATGTACAAGAGAATTCAGTTTTTTTTTTCTTGTCAAGTTTCAACTTTTTCCGATTTAAATCACTATGAAGTATCTAAATAAAAAAAGTGATGTGCAGAAAATAAATTTCAGAATTTAAATGCATTAAACGGCTGAAATTTAAAGACACAATTTGAATAAATAAATTAAGTCAAACATGATTAGTTTCTACCATTACGGATCTGCACAAAAATTGTTAGACTTCGGTAAAGTCTATAATGCTTGAACAATTCCTGTTCTTTTATCAAAACTCACAAAATATCAGTTTTTCCGTTAGTGCATCAAAGCAAAAACGAAAAAAATAATTACAGAATTAAGAATGTATTAGCATAACTCCTACGATATAGGCAAACTGATAATTGTGAAAAAATAATAAAAAAAATATTACCGATAAAAGAATTAGGAAAAGATTTGCAGAGTCGAGACGAATCTCTTTCCTTAATTCTGTAAATGTCTCGTAGTGTGATGGTTTATATGACATTTTAGAATTCCAGGATACAACTGCAATATCTTCGATTTGCATCACCCAAACTCGAAGCCCGGAGAACTTTGTTTTGTGTTATACTCTCAAAGAAAAAACAAAACAAAAACTAAAAGAGATTTCTACCATGGGTGGAAGAGTATGGGATCATCCATTTTTATGTTTTTTCATCATTTATCATCTATCCTCTATCATCTTTCATCTATCATTTTTTTTGTGTATAAAGAAATTTTCTTTTATAGCACAAAAAGTTATAGATAATAATGCACAAAATTAATCACCATTAATTTGTGTCTTTATGCCATAAAATGAAAGTTACTCAATATGTATTAATTATGGTATTAACCATAGAATTAATCACAATATTAACAACTTATTGACCAAAATTAATCATGTGTAGTGACTATTAAAAAAACTAAAGATAAATAGGTCCAACAAATATTGGTTATTAGACCTGCACGTCTATAAACCCGCACACGAGTCTCAGTTTAAACTTAACTCATAATCTTCACTTTTCCATTGCTTATTTAAACAAACTCCATATAACAACAAGTTCCAACATTCATCACCTTGGCTAGAAAAGAATTGTTGGACTTAGACTCCAAAGAGAACATAGAACGCTTCATATCTTAGCATCTCTCGCCTATTAAGTTTAATGGGGCGTATTAGTGTTTCTTAAATGGCGTATGCCTCAAGATATAAGATATAAATAACTTTGTTTTATTAAAATGATGATAAGTACCACAAACTTTTAGATTTAATGTATCTTCAATTTTTTTATCAAGAAAACTTGTTTTTTGGGGTTAAAAGAAAACTGAAAAACAAATAGTATTCTAGAAGACTTTAGTGATTAAATTTTATTTATTTTTTCAAAAGACGGATTATCAAATCAAATCAAATCAATGTTTAGGTGTTATGCTTTTTCCAAAATCCATTTGATTTGAACGTATGAAGATATTCAAAATCACCACACTGGTGTCGGCAAGAATGGGCTGCTTCATTTTGCCTATATATCCTTGTCATTCAAATTTGTTTTTATCCATGTTTTATTCTCCGGGTTTCAAGAGTTGTCATATAAGTGAAAAAGCTTTGAAATGGACAGTCTCTTGAATACAAGGCATATCATATGTAGCTATCTCCCACTCAACGAAACAGATACAAAATGAAACCTGTAGCTATAAAGATGTGATTCTCAACCAAAATTAAATCAATGCCCCATATATCATCGCCTTCTGCTCCCTCGATAATCTTCCTCGCTCTCTTTATCCTTCAATAGACCCAAAAAGGCGAGAAAACCAAAGAAGAAGAACCCACCCGACCAGTTGCCTCCACCCCCTCCTCCTCCACCTCCATCTCCATCATCTCGCGGTGGGAACCCATCTCCTCCATCGTCCAGGCTTGGTGATTTCTCCTTAGCTGAAATCCAACACACCATGAGACTTTCTTAGACAACCTCCAAACTAGTTCAGATAAGATAAATACATGGAACTAACACCTATCCTGACTTGCAACTAAACCCTTTTTGTAATTTGGATACGCATTAGGAGGAATTTCAACATGCCATAAACAGTAGACTGAGGAAATTGGCTACAGACACTACAAAAATGTGAGAGCTTACAGTGAACAGGAGCCTGTGTTATTGTAGGTGACTCTCGAGTAACGGTCTGTGTTTGTCCTTGTCCTTCACTACACTTGGCGTTCTGCAACAGAGTTAACAAAGAAGAACAAGAGGATCAAATTAATGATAACATTCCTCACAACATGTACCAACACCTCTGATGTTTTACCCAAAATTTGCAATTATATGGTTCAGTCACCTAAAGAGTAATTTATTGAAGAAAAGCCCAATTCAGAGATATGTGAGGTCAAGATGACTTACAATGGCTGAGTGACATATCAAAAGAGATTGCCTTCTATTTCCAAGGCCGGAGCTCAATCCCACAGCACTCAATGCGGAGACTCTATTTTGCATTTTGATTACGCCGAGCGACCCTGAACTATGGACCCTTATCTTAATCCGCGGCTTTTCTAAATCAAACAAAAGCTAGGTTTAGCATCTTGGCCAAAAAATTGAAGAAATTGGTACATAAACGCAAATTTCATCATGTAAAAAGGTATCTATGAAATCCGAAGTGAGAACAACGCAACCGAGAGAATAAGAAAGATGAACAGAGGGATTAGGTGAGAAACAAAGCGTACCGTTACTATTGAGCGAGAGGGGAGGAGATTGGATTATCGACGCCGCCATAGCCATGGCTAACGCAGCTCAGCTTGACGGGAGAGGAAGAGAAGGAAAGTAGATAGATTTCATTTCACTTGTTCAGCCTACGCGTATACTTTCTCAACTTCCATCCAATCGAAAAACGCCACGTGTGAACACCTTCATCATATTTCGTTTCGAGTCCTCGTGTTTTCTAAAAAGTTTACTTTAAGGATGAAACTATTTTATTGCGCTCTGTATAAAAGTGTACAAGGTTAAAATAATTCATGTTTGCTTAAAGAAAGAAATAACAAAAGTCACCGAGGCAGACTTGGATTGATTTATTTGAGACAAACGAGTCTCTCCTCTCTATGGATTGGTGGTACAACAAAGACTTTAATAAGATTTACAACAGAAGAAGAAGAAATTCATTTAGGCCTCTCAGGTGTAACTAAGAGAATTTTGTTAAACGGTGATTGGGATTGCTTCATCAAGGGCAACGACACCGGGAAGCACTTTGCCTTCCAAGAGCTCCAAACTCGCACCACCACCAGTGGAGATGTGACTCATGACTCCTGCTACTCCCACTTTCTCCACTGCTGCAACCGAGTCTCCTCCTCCTATTATTGTTGTCACTCCTTTTCCACTTAGCTCTGCTAGTTTATTTGCAACCGCCTGTGCCATTCAACAATGACACATGTTAGTTCTAAGTTCTAACAGCTATGTGAGACTCAGAATAGTGTGTTATATGTTTCTTACCTCAGTTCCTTGTGCAAACTTTTCAAACTCGAAAACTCCCATTGGTCCATTCCAAATGACTGTCTGCGTGGTATCCAAAGCTTTGTTGAAAGTTTTCACTGAGTCTGGACCGATGTCCAATCCCATCCACCCATCAGGAATGGCTGATGCTGGCACAATCTACAACAATCACATTACACTCACTAATCACAACACAGTCATCAAATACAGTCCTTAAAAACAAAGTCTTTTATCACAAAGCTTTTAGCAATAACTAACTGAGACAGACCTTGCTGTTGGCATCAGGAGCGAACTTGTCAGCAATCACAACATCTGTAGGTAACAATAGAGAGACTCCTTTGGCCTTAGCCTTGGCAAGGAGTGATGTAGCCAATTCAAGCTTGTCTTCTTCAACTAGGGAAGAGCCAACAGAAAGACCTTGCGCCTTGTAGAATGTGAAGATCATTCCACCACCAAGCAGAAGGATGTCACATTTCTCAAGAAGAGACTCGATAACTCCAATCTTGGATGAGACCTTTGAACCTCCCACGATGGCAGCAAATGGTCTCTTTGGGTTTGAAACTGCACCCACAAGGTAGTCCAACTCCTGTGACAACAAAGATAAGGCAAGCTCACCGGCTTAGTTAAATTTCAATTACCATCTTTTGGTAGAAGGAAACCTAGATTTCCAGTCAGGAAAACCCAAATTCTTAAATTCATAAGTCTCAATTAAAGTCAATGGACCCCTCCACAAACAGCAGTTGAGACAACTATTGACACGGGAATTCAAAGATAAACAAGCAAACAAATATTTCATGATCAAGGGTATAGTGGCATGTGTAGCAGCAGTGCCTCAAAAGAAAGAATCTGCATCAAAAATGTCACCTTTTGCAAAAGGAAACCAGCAACTGATGGCTTCAAGAACTTTGTGACTCCCTCTGTTGAAGCATGGGCTCTGTGGGCAGTCCCGAAAGCATCATTGACATAGAGGTCAGCTAGAGAAGCAAGCTTCATAGCAAACTCAGGTTCGTTCTTCTCTTCCTCTTTGTAAAACCTGACGTTCTCAAGAAGCAAAACTCCACCTTCAGGAAGAGAAGCCACCAAGCTTTCAACTTCCGGACCAATACAATCATCAGCTTTCACAACCTGCAATTCACACCCAAAAGCCATAATAGATTGCCCTAAAGAACATGAAAGATTTAGATCCATTAAGAATTATTGAGGTACCTCAATACCAAGAAGCTCAGACAATCTGGGAACAAGAGGGGTCAAGCTGAACTTTGGAGTAACACCCTTTGGCCTTCCCTGAAAGATCACAAAAATCAAAATGTAAAGACTTTATATGGATTTGAGTTGATTAGAGAGTGATTATATTGAAATTAGGAGAGTGGTGTAGAACATACCAAATGAGTGGAGAGGATGACCTTAGCGCCATTTTCAATCAGAAATTTGATGGTGGGAATGGCTGCTCTGATTCTAGTGTCGTCAGTGATATTCTGATTGTCATCAAGAGGTACATTGAGATCAGCTCTGACAAAGACCTTCTTCCCTTTCAAATCCGCAGAAGTCAAATCTCCAACACTCTTCTTCGCCATCGAAATCACTCCCTTAGTTCCCTTTCCGCGCATGGAACTGACCTTAGAGGCCACATGGACGGAGAAACGCGAGTCAATAACGGCAGAGAAACCGAGACGACGTGCAGACACACCGGTGGAGGTAATGGGTAAGAAGGAGGCACGGGAGGAGCGGGTAACGGCGGCGCCACCGGTGCATTTGATGATCAAAAGAGCTGCAGTCGCGGCGGTGGAAGCCATGTGAACTCGACGAATAGAGAGATAGAGAGTGAGAGAATAAGGAAGAAGAGTGAGGATTGGATGATATTACAAGTTTCTGGATTTCGTCTTATCGTTGATGAGAGGTTATCGTAAACTTTCACTTTCCTCTGCTTACAATTTGGGCCACATTTACAAAGATCATATCTTTTGATTGAAAATAAAGTTTACTTCCATCGATGGGAAAGAAAAGTAAGTATTGACTCAAATAATAAATATAACTAAATTATCTGACATATTTGCAAAATAAGAAAATTAAATGGCTTTTTGACTATTTAACGGCTCAATTAATTCTGGCCTTAAATGATGAATATGCAAAATGAGATAAATCAAATGGGCTACACTCACCATTCTACGACCCAATAAATTATGGCCTTCCATAATTTTTGTATTTTTTTGGATATTATATGATTCGTTTTAGAAATTCCGGCGAAAAACAACCTCTCATGGCTTTATCTCCGTCGTCTCCTCCATGTCTCAGATCTCTATCGCCTTCTCCTCCTCTCTTTCATCGCCAAAGTGGCTTCCTTATTCCTCGCGTACAGTCTCTAGCCTTTGGTAGTTTCCGGAGGCATGAGCTGCTTAGGCCCAGCGCGCTCAGGGAATGGCGGGAATACGAAGATGCTGTGAAGAGAAAAGATCTCGCTGGGGCTCTCAGATTCCTAAAATCTATAGAAAACGACGAACAGCTTGATGCGATGGAATCTAATGTAGCCGCTCCAGTAACGGCTAAGTTAGGTTTGGGAGCTCTTGAATTGGGGAGGGATTGGCAAGTTTTAGATGCGTGTTTGAATGCAGATGACATGAGACTTGTTGGAAATGCATTTAGGTTTCTCAAAGAGAGAGGTCTATTGGCCAACTTTGGCAAGTTCAGTAGTATTGGTACTCTGTTTTCTCATTTCTGCCTTTAAGTAGTTAATTGAATCGTTTCAGAGGTTTCTTTCTTCTTTATTATGATCTGTTGATTCTATCTTTCTGTGTCACTGTGATGCAGTTTTGGAGGGAACAAGAGAGGTTACACCTACTGTACTGAAGTCTGCAACTGGCTTGGAAGGTCTGTCGCTGAAATTTCTATTTTCAGACATCTTTGATTACTCATTGTGGAAACTTATTTAAGTTTCTTTTTTTGATTAGTGACTAAACTTTCACCAAAGAAGTGGGGACTTTCTGGTAGCTCTAGTATTGCTCTGGCTGCTTTTCTGGGTGGAGTTTCCTATCTTCTTTCTCAGGAGATTGATATGCGGCCAAACCTTGCTGTTATTTTGGGTCTAGCTTATATGGATTCTGTACTTCTTGGTGGTACCTTTTTAGCTCAAATATCATGTTACTGGCCTCCACATAAGCGTAGAATTATAGTTCACGAAGCGGGTCATCTTCTTGTTGGTAAGATATTGGTGATCATCAGGCAATTGGTATTTTTATTATTGTTTTGGTCGTTTTTTGGCTAACAGTTTTAGCTTCTCTGTTGTGCAGCATATCTCATGGGCTGCCCAATCCGTGGTGTGATATTGGATCCGATTGTTGCCATGCAAATGGGGGTTCAAGGCCAGGTAGTATGATGCTATTCTATCTTCTTGGAGTGCTGTGATTCTATGCACCTTTTAGCTACATTGGAACTGAGTGCCGAACTGGATTTTACATGTGTTTTCTGTAGGCTGGAACCCAATTCTGGGATCAAAAGATGGAGAGTGAGCTTGCTGAGGGACGACTTAGTGGTAGCTCCTTTGATAGGTGACTGTTAGTTAAGGAACTGTTCTTTCCCTGTGAACTTTGTCTCATTCTCAAACCTAATGGTGGCTCAGTTTCTCTTAGGTATAGCATGGTACTTTTTGCTGGTATTGCAGCTGAAGCACTAGTTTATGGTGAGGCTGAGGGTGGGGAGAATGATGAAAATCTGTTCAGGAGCATCTCAGTCCTTCTGGAACCTCCTTTATCTGTGGCTCAGGTCAGTTCTAGTGAAGACCATATATCTGATATGACTAGTCTATCCGCTTTCCTCTTTTCTTAGTGTACAGATTGTTAAGCATTGCGAATTTGTTCGTTTGATTATGCAGATGTCGAATCAAGCCAGGTGGTCTGTTCTACAATCTTACAATCTGCTCAAGTGGCACAAGGCGGCACATAGGGCCGCTGTTGAAGCTCTCCAAGTGGGAAGTCCTCTTAGCATTGTGATCAGAAGGATTGAGGAAGCCATGTCTTCAAGCAAATGATTGAAGTGCCAGCATTTTCTGTAAGTCATAACTCATAAAGACAACCCATGAAACACTCATTTGCAATGTGGAGATAGAAGCAGATAAGCTTGAAATAAACCACCTGACTGAAATTGGAATGGCGAGAAAGGATTTGTATCTTTGGATCCATGTTCAAGTAAGTTAAGGTTTTAGCCACTGAGGGAGATGTTGAGGGCGAGATAATAATAGCTCTCTCGCCTTACATCTGTGTTTTAGGGTTTAGAGGAGAGCCAAGCTTTTTATAGCTTAAAGAAAATGGTTGCAAAGTAGTATCACATGAAAGCTGTATATAGTTGCATTCTTGTGAAGTAAAGTCTAGCTATTACTAGTAGTGATCTCTAGTACTCTTGATATTATTTAATGCTGATGAGAACAGAAATTGCAATGCCATAGATATAGAACATCTGGGAATATACTAATGTCATTACAGAACACACTAGAAACGGTTCCCCGCAGAGCAGAGCTACCTTGCTACGATAGGATTAAACTAAAGGAAAGAAGAAAAGTATTAAGATTCATCATGGTGCTGCTCCTGGGTCCAGATGGGCATCATCCCCTGCTGCTGCTGCAAGTAATAGTATGGTGGAGAACCCACCCCGGTTGGTATAGTCCCTTTTGTCACCCCTAACCCTTCTTCTTTCAGCTCGTCCCTCGGGATTATGTCCACCAAGAAATCAAACACATCATTCCTCGAAATGGCAGCAGCTATGTCATTCTTCTGCAAGGTCCTTCTCTTGTTCTCCTCGGTGTGGATCCAAGCACGCAATGTGAGCTCTAGTATGAACATCTCACACGCCTTGGCAAAAATCACAGGTGCCTCTGCTGAGATCATCCTAACATCTTCATCAGCTTTCATGATCTTCTTGATGCGGGCCAGGGGAAGGGTGTGGTTCTTGAAATCAGTCGTCTGTTCGATCTCATGCATTTGGTTAGCCCAGAACATCTGAAGCTGCTGCTGCTGTTGTTGCTGGTGGTGATGGTGGAAGTGTTGGGCTTGTTGGAACGCCATATGCGATGCTACATTTGCTGGTCCACTCGGATAAAGACGAGGAAGTACATAATCTGTCACTCCCTGTTGCGCCTGACCCTCTTCTGATTGCTCCATTGCTAACTCTTCCTTCTCAGATCAAACTGCAACAGGCACAAGAATACAAAACATAGGTTGTGAGCATCGTGGATATAAAGAATTTCATAGATATCTAAAAAGCATGCATCCGCATTTCAGCTCATTGACCAAACTTGCTGATCACCAACCACTAGCAATTATTACAAAATGTAGATTATCAAAAAATAAGATCATGCATGTCCGAATTGAGCTCAAATATGCTGATTTCACATCCGGATTTTACAATCACACATAGCATAGATAAAGAGAAGAAAGAAAAAAAAAAATCAGATTTCCCGTCACAAACCAAGCAGAGCACGATTCACATCAGGGACCAAAGATGATAACTTTTGTTTCTTTAGTTTGATTTCGTCAAAGTTAAAGGACAAAAGAAACAAAACTATGAAAAAAAAAAGTCAGAGGGAAGAGTCCATAGAGACAGAAGATGGAAGAACACATACCAGTGAGTGAGATCTCTCGAAGCCCTTAGAAAATAGAATGGAGTCGCGGGTAGCTTTTATCAAGCGTTTGTGGTGGGTTTCGCCCAGTCGACACGTGTCGTAAAGGCGGGAGTTCTGAGGTCACGGCCACCTGTATTCTTTTCATTGGGAATATTGAATTATTCCAGAATTTTCTTTTGTTTTTTTCTATCCGACTGTTTCGTTGAAAAGTAACGGGCCAACACGTGAAGTGCGCGTGAACAAATCACGTGACATACGCACGCCACGAAAGCCCAAATTCTTGAATGATTTCTCCATTACAAAGCCTTACTTTTAACTTTTCGAGAAACCCAAAACCCTAAATTAGAAGAAGCCCACTGGATATTTTGGGCTGTAAATTACCTGGGTCGATCAAATTTAACCCGCCTTTTTTACCCTGATTGTCGCGAGAGGAGAGAAACGAAAAGCAGAGGGAACCATGGCAGGAAGTTGCAGAGACCTTCTGCAATTGGAACGCAAGAATCCATCTTCTTCTTCAGATTCGTCGATACTTTTGGTCTGTAAGGAGAAGAATAAGTCTTCATCACTCTCTGTGAAGCCCACGATTGTCCACTTCCCAAAAGCCAAGGTTCCTTCTTACTGCTAATGATTTTATTTCAAGTATCATCAACTTCCATATGAGTTAACTCACCACAAGCTCTCTTCTTTGTGCTGAAATTTTGTAACTTTTAATCTGTAAGAGATGGTTATTGGATTTCTGTTGATCATGGGTTCAGTCCAAATTATACATTTCTCATTCTTCCTGTATAGCTTCCTACTACAGTTTCTGCTAGAAACTGTGGACTTTGAGGTCTTGTGCTTGTGTTACAGTTCTTGACAAAGTGAAAGGTTTCTTGGGGATCATGGCCGAAGCTAATAAACGGTTAGAGCAAGAAGCCAAGGTTTGTGTATTCTTTGTAATATTAGTTTTGTGAGTTTTTCTTTCTTTTTCTGATCTTAAGTCTCTAAAATGTGTATGGATTTAGGATAATTTCAGAAGCTTTTGATATAAAAGCACTAACAGGAAATGAGTCTGAAGTAACCGAAATGGTAAGATTTCCTTGTAACAGAGAAGCAATGTTTAGTACAATTGGACTCTTACATGCCTTGTTGCACTGCCAACCGTTGTTTGTATTTAGGCTAAGAAACTTACACAATCATAATTCGCAAATTTCAGGACTTGATGCTCGGTGTTGCTGATCTCCGCACACCTGATGCAGTCAATGCGGCTGAAGCTACCATTGCCGGCCATCAACCTGCCATCTGTTTGGCCTCTCAAAGCGAAGACTACGATAGTAGCGATGATAGTGATAGCGACCGAGAGGAGAAGAGTTGTTGAGCTGAATCTAACAGAAAACGAACCAAGATCATAGAGCTCTCGTAAAAGATGTATCTTCTCAATTTTAATTATACTTTGGATAATTTGGGCATAATGTTATATTTGAAGATATGATGCATCTGTTTAGACACTCAGGTGATACTGTAATATATACTCAAAAAGTGGAAACAACATTGATCGTGCATATATTAGAGACATACTTCTCCGACGAAATTAAAATCATCGAAGAAAGTTTGGTTGTCGATGAAGTTGAACCACTCGTTGAACTCCTCACCGTTAGGATTAGGCGTAGGCGAGGTTGATTCAACCAGCTGCCTCCACAAGTCAGATTCTCCGTTTGTTTCTTCAAATCCACATGGGATATCCGGTTGGGAATGATCAAATGATTGTGGTTTGGTTACCTCTTGAGTCGCTTCGCATGTGGTTGAAGTGTGGGTCTGGTTGTGATGAAGAAGTGAGTCTAGTGGAAATATCATTTTGTTCGTTTGAAGAAACTCAGAGGTTATATCATCAAAGTCATCATGGTCGAGAAGGAGTTGGATCTCATGGAGATAAATACTGACCAGCAAGCTTGGGAAGAGATCTCCAATTTTGATGGCCATGTTTCTGAATAAAAGTGATGAGATTGAGATCTTCTTGAGGAATCCATGGCCCTCTTTTCACTTTGCTCTTGTCACAGCATGGCACTCTTCCTTTCACCATTCTTAATACATTTTCTTCTCCCTACTTTTACTATACCTTTCTATATTTGCAATTGTTGTGTTTTTGATTATTGTCAGGAGCTCGTATATATATATATATATATATCATAGATAAACCCCTTACGTATGAGGCTTTATAATTATTAATTAGATATTAGATTTTCCACTCCATTCAATAAAAAAGGTATTAATGTCTTACTAGTAATTTGAGGCACTTCACTCGTAGAGACCCAAAAGCATGGAACGTACGGAAGTGAACGGTAATCTAAGTGATTGTTGTAATTTCCCCTTGATTTTGTTTAGTTATGTTAGAGTTTATAGTGTTCGTTAAGTATTATTGTGGAGAAAAACCAATATGAAAAAGTAATAGATGAGTTAAGAAAATTATGTATATTAGTTTGAATATCACATAATAATTTAAATAGTTTTATTATACCTTTACGTTCTCGATTATTCAATTTAAAAATATTTTATACAATAAGATTTTTGACTTACACGAAAACATGCTATTTGCGATGAACAAATTCATAGCAATTCCATCGTAAATTGATCGTTGCAAAGTAGAATTTGTCGCAAATCTTACAGTAGTACATCCGTGGCAAATCCTTTGTAGCAATTTCCTCCTAAAATTTATATTAAATTGTGAGTAAATATAAGGTCATAGCAAGTCCATCGCAATTCCGTAGCAGTCTTTGCGAGGTATGATGATTCAGAATCCATCACAATATCGTCGCAACTCTGCAATTGTAGTTCCCTCGTAACTGTTGCGATGGATTTGTGAGATCCTCTGTAATAAACCGTCGCAAATCCGTTGCAAATTTGTAAGACATTTGCAATGAATTTTGTTAAAGTGATCGCAATTCCATCAGAATATTGCTATGGATTTGCGAAGATTATATATTTATAATATTAAAATTTCAGTTAAATATTTGATAAAAATTTTAAATTTATAAATTTAAAAATATAAAAATTAGAAAGCAATTAAAAATAAATATTCAAAATAAAACAAAAATGTAATTAAATATTCAAAATACAAAATAGAATTTTTTTAGGTTTCAAAATACAAAATAAAACTACTAATCGATTGCGATTTCGTTGGGATTGTTGGTTGAAGTTTCAGCGGAATTGTTGTTTGAAATTCCGGCTTTGCTCTGATCTTGAATGGTGTTAGGATACATGGTTGCAAATGTTGGATCTTTCTCAGTTATGTATTGAAAGAGGATATCATGGCTATGGAGCCTCTTGGTAGTGTCTAACAACTCATGAATAAGAACTGAATCTTGAGGAGGAGGCAGTGAAGCAATAGACGATGGAGATGCCTCATGTTGCAAAAAAACAACTCCGTAAAACCTCCTTTATGTCCGAGGAACGACCTAAAATAATATGATTAATTAATATAATTTATAGATAAGATAAAATTGAAATTAACCTTAAAAAGCTTACTTCACGATAGATTTTGTTCTTCTCAATAGGAGTCAAAGCAGATGCAGTGCTCTCTGTACCATCCATTTTAAAAATCTGAGTTAGACGCTCTTGTATCTCAATGTTGCAGTTGTTGTAGACATGCTCTGACCGACCATCAATGAAGGATCCATCAAATTTCCGGTGAGTCTCTTCCAGAACCGCTAAGAAATTTGGAGTTAACTCACCAGTATTTTGTGCCTACAAAATTAGATTAAATTAATATATCACTAATATTGTAATTTAAATAAGAAAATTACTATAATAAAAATAAATACTTACTTATTTCCGAGCTTGGGTTTTGAATAAAATTTGACCAGAGCAATGCTTATCTGGTCCATAGCCATGAGGATCAAAATATCGGGCGCCCAACTATTGATACTCCTAGTCTCACTTTTTGAATCTAACCAATACAGAATAAGACCGGCTCACACAGATTCACTGATCCACTTTGGCTTTGCATCGTCACCCTTTTTCTTCCACTTCGCCTTCCATCGACCCACTTGGTCAGCCATGCGAGTCTTGATTTTGCCTTCAAACTCTTAGCGCACCCTCCTCGTAATTGTTGGATCCCAGTAGTATGTTTGCTAATAAAAACAAATTAGATTAGTAAACATATAAATATAATAACATTTTATAAATGTATTAAACTTACCGCTCAAATGTGCCAAACCAATGATCAATCACTGGATCCGGTGTCTGTGTGCAATTGGTCTGAGATTCTTTGAAATCTTTTTCAAAGATAGATCGAACTTGACTTGCAACGCAAGGATCGTAATCAAACCTACGACAAAATGTAGTTATGTTAGATTAATCATTATGAGTAAAATTACTAAAAGTTAAATATAAATGAAAACTTACCATAAGGTTTTCTCTGGACGATCGTGATCTAGCTTTAGCAACGACAGATGTGAGGGAAGATGAAGTAACTCCTCAAGGATAAAATTATGTGGGGTCGGTTCTTGAGGAGGTGGTGGTGGAGGCGATACCGGGCTGTGTATCTGGAACAATGGTCGGGGTCGCTTGAGAAGATGTAGAAGTAGCATATGAAGAAGTAGCAGCAGTCAAAAGTAGTACACCAATATCCAACAAAAACCTGTCATACGAATTAAATTCCGCCATCTATACAAACAAATAAAATTAGTTAGAAACATAAAAGAAAATAATCAGTCACAAATAAAACAAAATTCTAAACATATATTTAATCCAAATTAATTAATTCAAACCAAATAATTAATCCAAATTAATCCATAAATTCACAAATTCATCATATTAATCACTTATAATCCAACCAAAATAAGACAAATTAATTATACAAATCTAAATTCAATTTCAAATGAATCCAAATTAACAATCTAATACAAACCTAATCCAATTTCAATTTCAAATTAACATATAAACCTAATTCAAATACAATCAAAATAAAATTTGGCAAAAAAATCAAAATCCAAATCTAATCTGGCAATAAAATCAAAATCAGAATTCACAAACCAAAACCCAAATTCACAATCAAACCAAAGCTTAAATCTAACAAACCTTAAATCTAAAAAACCCTAAATCTAACAAAACCTTAAATCTAACCAACAATAAATCTAACAAAATGTTAGAAGAAATCTTACAATTTGATGAGAAGAGAGGAGGAACGACGGTGAGAGAGAGGAGGAGGAGCGACGGCAAGGAGAGATGAGGAAAGGAGGAGGAGCAACGGCGATAAGATATGAGGAGGAGGGATGACAAGGGGAGAGGAGGAGAGACGGCATGGGGAAGAGAAAGAGAGAAAAAGGATTCGTTTGAGGAAGAATATCCTAAGTGTTTATAAACAGATTTGCGATAGATCCGTCACAAATCCATCGCAAAAGAACCTAAAAACTGGCCAATTAGTTTGCGGGAAATATTGCGACGGATCCATCGTAATCCGTCGCAAATCTGTTGAAATTTTTTGAAAACTTTTCTGAAAATATTTGAAATATTGCGAGGGATTTTCTAGGGATGAATCTGGAAAATTTTCGTGGGTACATTTGCGAGGGAATTGTGATGGATCCGTAGCAAATCCCTTGCAATATTTCAAATATTTTCAGAAAACAAAGTGCTTCGTGTTCATGGTTTAAGTGCTTTGTTTAGTTTTGCGATGGATTATGGACAGATCCATCGAAATTCCATTGCAACATTGTAGGAAATTGCGATGGATCCAATATTTTCCTCGCATACATCACATACTTGCTATGGATTTGTGAGGGATTCCTCATTTCTCTCGCCAATACATAGCAAATAGGGAAAAACACTTTAAAAAAAAAATAAGAAAACGCTTATAAAATTTAATTGGTTTTGCTTTCAGATACATAGGAATGCTCATCAGACTCTTCAAATCCGTCCGATTCAACATTTCATCGGATTTGTCCACAATATCTTATACTTCTCTATTAAGTGGATTAATATGTCTGATATCTTCTGTGAAATCGAGACATTTCCACTTCTTTCTTGTTGTATTGTCACATCGTCAATTAGTCCTACTATACGACCCCTTAGATTTACTTTTATTACTGATGATCCAACTTCATGTCTTGTCCGTATACGATGATAAGGTAGAAAACTCACTTGTTCAGCTTATGATGCTAGGATGTAAAGGTTCAAACTTGGAGTATTTCCGGCTTCCATTAACATTGATGACACTTAAAGTGTTAGCTCGAACCCTCCATGGATCGTACCAATCACACTTGAAAAGTATGCACTTTAGATTCACAAGTCTTGGATATTCAACTTCTACTATTTCTTGTAAAACTCAGAAAAATATTCGACTTCTATTATTTCTTCTATTATTCAGCAAAATCATGTTCTTTGTACTTTTCATATTCACTTTCAGTCAATCTTGGACAAGCTTCACGAATCTTCATATCGAATCATCTGCAATAATTTTGAGCTACAATGATCATGATCTGAATGTAATCACAATTTCACAACTTCTGAAGAAATTCTAAATTACCTTTCGAACTTCTGAATATAATCACAATTTCGTAAGATGTAATTGTGAGCTGTGCTACAATGATCATGATTTTCCCACCAAAATTTTTAATTTCCCAGCAAGTCTTCCTATATGAGCAAAGATCTTCGGGACGTCTGGAACATTGTATGTTGGGGCAACACCGCCATCGTCAACTTGAAGTATATTGTGGGGCTAAAGTAGTATGACGTGAAATTGGATGTTTCCTCAGTTAAAGTTTCTACAACGATCAATATTTTTGGCTTTTTCTTTCAAATTTTTCATGAACCGCTGAAACGAATACATCCATCGAAATTGCACAGACCTGCCAAGAGCTAGTTTATGAGGTAAATAAATTGCTAGATGTTCCATCACGTCAAAAAAATGGGGGGAAATATTTTTTCTAAGTTACATAGAATGACTGGAATATTATTGTTCAACTGCTCAATGTCGTCTTATGTCAATGTTCTTGTCCAAAGATCTCTGAAATATGCTTTAGTACCTACCAAAATAAAATGTGTAAGTAATATATAACTAGTTGGTAAATTATATGATGAGTAAAAATAAATTCTTTTACTCACAATTGCGTCGTGGACAATAGTTGGTAAGAGCTAAAATAAGACGAATGATAGTAGGTGTTGCATGAACACAAGACTATTATGACTCTTCATATCATAATTTTTTTGACCTTGTTCTACACATCTTAAATTTTTTGATACATATCTATCTGGAAACTTCTCTTCTGATTTAACCCAATCGAACAATGTTCTTTTTGCTTCCGCAGACAAACAAAATATGGGAATTGGTAATTTTCCGTCAGCAGTAACATGTAACTCACTTCGTGTGCATATCTCGGCCAAGTCCAACTTTTTTTATACTATCTTTAGTCTTTTCCGGCACATTCAAATCGTATGTGTAATGTTATCAAAAAAAAATTCTCGATATGCATCACATCAAGATTATGCCGCAATACTGCAAAAGAAGATCTTTCCAATATGAGAGTTCCTAAAAAGTACTCTTTTGTGCCAATTTTGTGAATAAGTATATTCATGAGACATGTTTGCTTTGGTGTGTCAATTGCCTCCATGTTTAGATGTTTCTTGAGGACCGTAATAATCAAATCTCTTCTAACAAATCATTTCCAAAAACATAATTAGGAGGAGGAAATATACACACCTTTGTTCTTTCTGAACCACTTCTTGTTCCTCCTATAACGATGATGCATGGGAAGAAACCGGCGATGATAATCAAACCTACCTGGCTTTCGTTTATACTTCAAGTAAAATGCATCAGACTGATTACGACAATATGGACGAAATAATATTCCATGTGTTTTCCACCCAGATAACATTTCATATGTCGGGAAGTCAATAATCGTCCACATTAGCACAACATGCATATTGAAGGTATATTGTTGGGAGTAGTCAAATGTACGAACACTTGAATACCACAACTATTTTAACTCATGAGTCAGAGGTTGTAAGAAAACATTAAGGGATCACTTTGGATGCTTAGGACCCGATACTAGACTACTCATGAACAAAAACTCTTTTTGCATGCACATATTTGGGGAAAGATTGTATGGTATTAATATGACAGGCCATAAAGAATATTGCATATCGGACAATACAAATGGACTAAATCCATCGGTGCATAAAGTAAAATATACATTTCTACACTCATTAGCAGAGTCAGAATATATCGTTTGAAAGTGTTTCCACACCATTGCATTCGATAGATGTGTAATCTCTCCGTCTATAGTAGAATGTCATGCACGTCATCTCATTATCGCAGATGTCTTTTCCGATTGGTAAAGACAATTTAATCTATCTGTGATCGGCAAATATCACATATATTGGTATGGCACTCGTATCCTTCCACCAATAGGTTGATATCTCGTCTTCCCACAAAATCGACATTCCTACAGCTTATCATCATCTTTACAAAAAATCATGCAATTGTCAATGGATACATCAATCATTTCGGATGGCAACCCAAGACTCGCAACCAACTTCTGTATTTAATAGTAATTTTCCGCCGAAAGATTATCCGCTGGTAATACTCTTTAATTAGTTCAGCCCATACATCCATGCAAATTTCACTTAAGTTATTATTAGTTTTGATTGTCATCGTCATAGATGTCAATGATAATTTAGATTGCCTTTATCTACATTTATTATAGATATGTTGATTTGCAGCGTCTAACATACCACAAAACTGTTTAGCATTTATGTTGGATTTTTCTCTATTATTATTAGCAAATGCAGCAGCAGTTTCATGAAATACATTTATAACTATATCATAATATTATAACTATATCATAATATATATTTTCTGGGTGATACCCTCTGAATTGATCATTATTATCATGACCATAATAATTTGGATAACTAGGTTGATAACTCTGATTCGTACTACTACTTCAATCATCTTCATGCGATAACGATACATAATATCCCACCGTGAACCCTCTATTATGTAGATGTCTCTTTACGACATTAAATTCCAAAAAATTCTTGTTTGTCCACTTACGACATGGGCAAAATATTTTACAGTTTTCAATAGCAAATGGTTAGTTTGTTTCCTAGTTCATGAACTGGCAAAGACCATTGCAAAACTTTTTCGTCACTTCACCGCTCACTGGATCTCTATGATTGAACATCCATCCTCGAGTAACTACTAATTCATAAATTAATGTTTTTTCTTTGTATTTGTTTGTATAAGTGTTTGTGTTTGTGATTTTTACATCACTTTCATTTGCCATTTATAAAGATTAGACAATATTTGCTACGGATGGCAAATTTTGCGAGTAATTTGCGATGAAAATCATTTAACCAACCATGCGATTACTTCTCATTTCAAACGTGTTGTAACCAACTTGGAAAACATTTGCTATGGAATTGCTACAGATTATTGCTACAGATTATTGCTACAGATTTGCTACGAAAACCTATATTTGCGAAAAAAATTACGATGGAATAGCAAATTTTGCGAGGATTTGCAATGGAAATCATTTTACCATCCATGCTGTTACTTCTCATTTTAAATGTGTTGTAATCAATTTGAAATCCTTTGTAAATCACTCGCAAAGATGATATTTATCACTAACTCGCAAATCTATCATAAATTCTGGTGGAGAATTGCTATTGTACTTCTGTTCCTTGGAAATATCTAGCAAATTCGTTGCAAATTAGTGATAAATTATAATGATTTGTTCCGTTGTAAATTTGTGAGGAATTTGCTAATGATCTTTTTTATCAAAGTTACGTTGTTTTCTTATAGTGTTAAAAATTAGATCTGAGCGAATATTGAGCGAATATAAATCTACTATAGTAAATTTGAGAGTGGATGTTTGTGTTTATAAGCATGTATACAAGGCCACAAGTGCCATGCCACAGACAAAAATAATACCAATTGGACTAATAAATAAAATAAATCACTAATTCTAATTCATCCGTTTTTTTTGTTAGAACACATCGGTTAGTTTATTGTTTATTAATCATGACACTTTTATTATTTGACATTTAATTTATAACATGAATTTTATAACCGTTTTCTTTAACTCATTAATCTGTTTTACCCCTTTTAGCATTTTTTATATAGCGAAACCCACATCATCGTCATCAAATTGTAGGTTTTTATGTGTACACTTCTTATGAAGTTTTCGTTTGTATCTATGAGGAAGAATGTAATTAGATTGAAAGTTCATAGTTGGTTTGATCTATTAATCTCTGGAGCAAACTATATGCGGCCATTGCGTTTTCAGATGAGCATATATATGCTATATATATGATTGTTTGAATTTACTATTGATATATGATCAATCAATGTATGTGTTAATCTATAAACACTACAATCATATTAAATGTTTTGTTTGTTGAAGAAAATGCTATATACTTAAAACGTTTACAAAATACAGAAGGAATCGTAACAGAACCAAATCAACCACATATGTGAGAGAGTTAAAAGAAACCATAGCAAGGTAAGCATGAAAAAATTTTCTTTTTTATAAATTAAGCGTTAGTTGTTGTGGTGTGGATTTTAAACGATCATCAGTTCATAACCATAGCCAGATATTTGTATATAACACACATACACATATAATATAGTTATAATCAGCTGTGAGATTTGACCTCTAATCAATGAGAAACTGAGACTTACATGAAATATTAGATTAATCTTCTGATAAAATCAATAAAGGGTTCAACACTAATCTGCTGTTTAAAGCAAATACTTCCAGAAAATTTTCAGAATATTCTCCTCAGCTATCTACTTTCTACGATCGATGAACAATTTGCTTCTAGAACTCAAAGTCTTTCACGAACTTGTATGATAACAAATTTATAATTATTTAGAAGAGAAATTATGATGGTTAATTCATATATTGGTGCTTTTCATAAATTAATATATGGCATGGCATGGTTAGCCTTCAAACCCACGCCACTAGGCTCTGATGTAAGATTGCTCAAGAACCTATTGAGGTTAAATGTGTTATGAGGTCATCTACTTAGCAACTAAAGAACTAATAAAATGTGTGACAGTACGAGCAATCCATCCCTCCCATTCCAAACTTCCAATCAAAATCAGCATACATACTCTTTTTGTACTTACGTATATATATATACGGATACATAAATATAATATACCATATATATAAGTCAATATTAAATAAAAAAGATTGGACATAAGGTATAAAGTTCAAAAACGTGACGTAACATGTGGGTCTAATTAAGATTAGTAAAAAACAAAAACATGAAACCTATAATGATTGGGAATCCCATCTTGCATCGCGTACGTCTAGATATATATCTATATATATATATATATAGTTTTTTCTTTTAGCGGTCAACTTATATGGCTTAGTTTATTTAAGGAAAAGAAACAAACGAAAATGAAACTAAGAGCTTGTGTGTAAATTGTATGTTTAGCACTTCTTCCTCGCGACGTCGTGTTACTTGTGCAACTCTACGCGTGCCTGCCTTCAATCTACACGTGTTTGACAGAAAAAAATTGATCTGTTAGATATCCACCATCAATTTTTACTTTCTGATAATTGATAATGAAATTACATGGGACTATGAAATTCATCGATTTCTCGAACTTGAGATTATTTGAATGCCGTTCGGAATCCTCTAATCTATGCATTGTGGTTTTAAGAAAACCTGTTATTTTGTGTTGAAGTTCATATTTTTGTTCACGAACTTTTTTACTTTTTGTAACTAAACTATAATATTAAATAATCTTCCTTATAGCATTTAAAATATATATATATATATAGCAGCCCATGATGATGATAACTCTTTTTTCATACTAAATTGCCGTATATTTTTTAACTATATATATATATATAATCGTTAAAGAAATATATGGTAACGTAGCATGGAAATAAAAAGAGTTATCATCATTATGGTCTGCCTGAAATAAAAATAATAATCCATAAATATGAAATAATCATCAAAATTGGTTATAGGAATTTGAACCTAGAACCTCAAGACTTATTCAAAATGGCATAAACTACTAAATTAAAAGGAAATTTTTATTATATGATGTTCTCAAACTTGATAATATACTTTTTGATGTCTAAACCTTTTCCTTATTGGGCTTCACTTAAAACCGGACCTCACGGTGATTTTTGATGTTGGATGGTAGTGTGAAAGAGTTTGTCCAAATGAGAAGGTCTGAGGAGTACGGGGCTCTTTGTCCGGTTATGTGAAGAAGAAAATCAAAAATATCAACACTACAATGATAAAAAGTCAAATTCTTTTTCTCGCCCAAAGTCTTTTATTTTCTTTGGACTGGGGATGATTGGCAGTGATGCCTACTGTCAAAAATATTACTTTAGTTTGCTATTTTTGTATGGATTCCATATCCGAATTAAAACGATATGGAACACAAATTACAACGATATTTTTTACAGTAGAATTAGGGCAAGAATAAGAAGTTGACAGTACTATTTTTAACCAGTCCAAAGTAATATTTTTGACAGTAGAAAAGTTTGGAAGACAAATTTAAACGATAAAATTACGCCCTAACGAAAGAATCCACTACTCGAAGTTCATACATGTTTGGTTAACTATGTAAATGTAAGAACAGTAGAGACACAAACCTTTAGCATACTTAGTACACATCAAGACCATAGACGTGTTTTACACTAAAAAGTAAAAACTACTTTCTAAACTAACACGTTTCAACTAATTTATCACTTTCCATGTTAAAAGTACTAATTTTAAGGATGATGTAATAGACTAAATGTATCCAAGATTTGAATCTATCACTTGCTGTATACTTTTCTATCTAATTAATATCATGTGAATCTCCTTTTCTTATGCAGATGGACACTCACCTCCAAGTCAACATTAGTCGAGTTTCAAAGGATTTCTGTTCAGTTCATATTATGTCCCAGTTCCAGATGAACAATTTTTAAAAGCATCTAATAAGGAGTTTTTCAGTGAAATTTATGTAAATTTTTAAAAGCATATAATATGAAGATTTTTTAAAAGTATATGTAATTGTTACCGCAAATTTATGTTGTGGATTTGAATTGCCGCGTGGACCACGTAAAACTATACGACTTTAATTTTAGAAACATAGAATGCATTAATGTATGAGAATACAAGATAAATAAACAATAATGCTTAATTACTTCCTTGTAGTTTGATTTTATAGTAGAGCGTATTTTTAGTTTTAAAAACATAGAAAAAATTTAGGGGTGTATTGAATTGAGAATTTATAGCGATTTGAGTTGAGATAATAAATTTTATGTTATTAAAGTATGAATTTTAAAATATTTTATAAAATTAAAAATATTTTGTATGGAAATTTTTAGTGTTATAAGGGATTTTAGAGAAGATTCTTAATTATAAATACAAAGACTTAAATCTAATAATTTTATGTGACACTGTAGTAGAGAATTTTAATATTAAGTCATAACAATTTTCTTAAATTCATCTAAATCATTAAAATGATCTAAAAATTTATCAAAAATCAAATCACTTTAAATGTGGTTTAATACATCCCGTAATAAACAGGTTGTAAGATTTATCATGATAAGTCTAATGGTCCTAAAATTCATCATATACGGTTGAAGAGTCATATTTCTGAAATTTTCTGTTACTAATTTCAATCATGATTAATTACTGTATATGTTCTAATAAAAAAAAATCCAATTTTTCAGAGTCACAGAGAATATCAGTCTCAATGTCGTTTATGATCCTTTGTTATAAAACAAAAAAAAAACACGGGCAAAATCACACATTGACAATGTGAGGTTATTTTATCTATTCTCTCCCCCCCCCCCCCCCCCCAAAAGTTTGGGAAGCAGCTTAGTGGAACATATTAACGTGGTTTCTAGAAAACTAAATTAATCGTTGTGCTGATCGTAACCAGAAAAATAAAAGAACTAAAATCTCGATTTCGTCACAAATACAATCCCATAATCAAACAGATCTGAGAAACCTTAAATAGATTAGATATTTACATAAGTCTGTCTCTGAACAGCCAAAAACCTCAGATCTACGCCTAAAGCTAAGTAGCAATATATAAAACACTAGAATCGTCTTCTTCCTCAAAAGAGATCGTGCAAGTCACGTGACTCGGCAACTCCGAGACGGAGAGACTCCATAATGCGCTCGAACACAAGCACGTGGCAGGGGATTCGAAGCAGTCCTTGCTGCTCGTATCCGAACTCTTGAGCCGACCGCTTCAGCAACGCTACAAAAACCGGGTGGTTGAGCAGCTCCGCGTTCACCACAAACCGCTCCATCTCTTGGCCGACGTAGACAGGTACGTGTCCTTCCGGAACCCAAGATTTGGGCTTCTCCTTCTTGGAACGGCGACGTTGGGATTCAGACCGGAGGAGGCTGTATTGTGTTGAGTCCGCGACTCGTGATAGACGACGGATTAGCTGTTTCATCTTTCAAAGACACTAAAGAGCAGAGCAGTGTGTGTGTTTACAAGAGAGACAAGAGAGTGAGTAGGTGTTTATAGAGAGGCGAGGGTAAAATTGGAAAGGAGTAGTACTTGCTAGGTCACTTATATTTTTTTTTCTTTAATTTATGTGGAAAAAAAAGTAGACAAAGACCTGTGACCTGTCATAATATATCTCTTTAACTAATCGTCTCGCGGTTTCGTGGAGAAGAGTTCACAGCTCTATGTATTTGCCGTGGACAATAGGAGAAGTTGTGAAAGAGATGTTGTGTGGAATTGTATGGTATAATTCTTAAATTTAATTAGCTAAATCCAAAACTATAGTTTGAATGTTATGGCTTTCAGAAAAACAAAATATGGCTATCGATATATATATTTTTAATAAATTTTATATTTTCTCTTGCGTAACAGAGACCAAAATATGTTTGGTTCTTGCTCTGGAGCCGATAATATAGTCTACTTAAAGTACTTTTCCCCAAATTATTTAGGATATTTAAATATTCTTATTTGATTAAAAAATAAGTTAATTTTTAAACAAGATAGAATTTAGGAGAAAAAAAATATATAAATAAGATTTAATTTATATTAGATAAGATTTTGTGTTTACTATTTCTATTAGTAATTAGAGAGTTGTTTTACAAGACAAGAGAGAAAAATTTAGTTTTTGAGAAGTTTTATAAATCAATAAAAAAGTTGTTTTTATAATCTTTAAGCCTTTTGGATTTCAATTGGTATCAAAGTTTGTGATCATCAAGAAGAACTCCAAAATCTATCGTAGTTTCAATCAAAGGAGTTGATTCTCAAACTAGAGAAAGGATTTTATTCCCAACGAAGAAGAAGATACCAAGTTTTTGTTGCGTTGCAAGCTATAACCGTAACTACTCAGCCAAAAGAGCCAAAGATCTCGGCGATTCAAAACCCTATGCTCACCGCCACGAACTACACCGTATGGGCAACGAGGATGAAGGTAACTTTGAAAGTGCATCAATTATGGGAAGCAATTGAACCAGGTACGCAAGACATCATCAAGAATGATGTTGCGACAGCTTTGCTTTTCTAATCTATACCGGAAAAATTTATCATGCAAGTCGAAGATCAAGACACGACAAAAACCATGTGGAAAGAAATCAAAAGTAGTTACATGGGAGCAAACCGAGTTGGGGAAGCAAGACTTCAAACCCTTGCTTTGGAATTTGAATGTCTAGCCATGAAAGAAATGAAGAACATCGATGACTTTGCAGGAAGAATATCCACTCTACCCTCAAGATCGGCAACGCTAGGAAAAATCATCGAAGAAAGCAAATTAGTGAAGAAGTTTCTAAACGGGGTTTGTAGAAACAAGTATCTCTAACTTGTTGCCGCTTTAGAACAAACTTTGGATCTAAATAATATCGGTTTTGAAGACATCATAGGAAAATTAAAAGCCTATGAATAACGTATAGGAGAAAGTAATCTTAGAGAAGATCAAAGTAAGCTCTTATTCTCTTCATCCTTTGCATCAAATAGTAACTTTCGAGGAAGAGGATGAAGTAACTATGGAAAAGGACGAAGTAACTATGGAAGAGGCAGAGGAAGAGGGCATTTTAACATTCAACAAAAAACAAACAACAATCAAGATCAAATCAAGGAGAAACCAAGGAGAGATCGGTCTAATGTTATTTGTTGGCGATGTGATAAACTCGGACACTTTGCCATGTCATGCCCTAGAAAAAAAACACAGCATGGAGCGAACCTTGTGGAGACTGAAGAAGCAGACACAACTCTCTACATGCATGAGATCATTTTCTTGAATGAAAAGAATGTACTACCAACGAAGTACAATGAAGAAAACAATGATCAAAGTGTGTGGTACTTGGAAAATGGCGCAAGTAACCACATGACAGGGCAAAAAACTTTCTTTTCCAAGCTAAACGAAAGTATTAGAAAAAAAATAAAGTTTGAGGATGAATCATGTATCGAGATTAAAGGAAAGAGGTCAATAATTTTCAAACAAAAACCGGTGAACAAAAACTTATAAGCGACATCTATTGGATACCAAAACTCAAGAGTAACATCATTAGTCTTGGATAAACAATGGAAGAAGGTTGTGATGTGAGATTACAACAAGATTTTTTCACCATTCATGATCAACAAGGAAGGTTATTGACGAAAGTACCTCGAACCGCAAACCGAATGTACAAAATTTGGGTAAAGATTGGATCACCCATTAACTTACTCGCCAAGTTACATGATGAGACATGGAAATGGCATGCAAGACTAAGGCATATCAACTTTGATTCAATGAAGATAATTTCAAATAAGAAGCTAGCTCATGGACTACCTAGTTTTGGAGAGGAGAAATGGATCTATGAGTGTTGCCTTGTGCGAAAACAAAATGCGTATACCATTCCAGCAAGCAAAAAAGTTCAGATCAAGTCACAAACTAGAATTAATCCATGAAGATTTATGTGTCCTATCTCATCGTCAACCTAAACAAGAAACATGTATATTTTCGTTTTTAATTGATGATTATTCAAGATATATGTGGTCTATCTTGTTGAAGAAGAAAAGAGACTTTGAAAAATTTAAAACGTTTAAGCATGTGATCAAAGTCGAGTCTAGAGCAAAGATCAAAAAATTTTGAACCGATAGAGGGAGAGAGTTTTGTGAAGAAAATAGAATCTCAAGATAACTCACAGCTCCATATACGCCTCAACAAAACGGTGTTGTTGAGAGACATAACGGAACCTTAATGGAGATGACTCGGAACATGTTGAAAACAATGGAGATGCCAAAGTACTTATGGGGAGAAGTCGTTAGGCACACAACATATCTGACCAATAGAGTTACTACAAAAGCTTTAAACGATCAAACTCCTTATGAACTTTTCAAGAACCATAAACCAAATCTTGAGCATCTAAGAGTTTTCAGATGCAAATCTTATGCGAAAGTGGAGACTATCAATCTAAAGAAACTTGATGATAAATCTCGCCCTCTAGTTCATCTTGGAACGAAACCCGGTTCCAAAGCATATTAACTTTACAATCGGTAAAACAAGAAGATCTACGTAAGTCGTGACGTAATCTTTGATGAAACAAGCGGATTGGCTTGGATATTTTTGATAAAAGTTTGGATGTAAGTTCCGGATGGTTCAAGTTAAACATAGGAACGTATGGGAATCATAGTGTTCAAGGGATAATGCTAAAACAAGAGAGTTATACAGAGAAGATTCTCAAGGAAGCTGCCATGGATTCGTGCAATCGAGAACTTGTTCCTATGGATTCAAGTTTGAAGTTAAACAAGGCTGAAGATAAAGAAGAGATAGATGCTAAAACTATCGACAAATCATTGGATGCTTAAGATACCTACTACACACTCGGCCAGATTTAGCTTATGCAGTTGGAGTTCTAAGAAGATACATGCAAAGTCCTAGAACTTCTCATGGTGCGGCAATGAAGCAAGGTCTTAGGTATTTGCAAGGTAATAAAGGCTATGGTCTCAACTTCAAGCGGGAATGAGACAAGAAACTAGTAGGACTCAGTGACAACATCCACGACATAGACTTAAATGACGGCAAGAGCACGGCGGGGCATATCTTTTACTTTGGAACATCACCTATCACTTGTTTTCGCAAAAGGAACCGACAGTAGCTTTGTCATCGTGTGGAGCAGATTTTATGGCAGCCACCGAAGCCGCTAAGCAAGATATATGACTCCAAGATATTCTAAATGAAGTAATGAGATTAAGAAGAGAAAGTGTGACTTTTTTTGTTGACAACAAATCGGCGATAGCACTAACAAAGAATCCGGTTTGTCATGGACGAATTAAACATATTCACAAAAAGTATCACTTCATTTTTGAATGTGTTGAGAATGAAAAAATCACGGTAGAATATGTTGCGAGAGAAGAACAAATAGCGGATATTCTAACGAAGTTTCTAGCTCGGATCGAGTTTTCGGAAATGAAGAGCTTGATAGGAGTAGAAGACCTTCTTAATTCATGTTTAGGAATTAAGGGAGAGAATGTTAGATAATTCCTATTTGATTAATGAATAAGTTAACTCCTAAACAAGATAAAATTTACGAGAAAAAAAAAATACAAATAAAGTTTAGTTTAAACAAGATAAAGTTTTGTGTTTACTATTTTTATTAGAAATTAGAGGTTGCTAATCCCTATAAATAGAAGTCTAAATAAAGGGTTGTTCTACACAACAAAACAAAAAATTAATTTTTAAGAAATTTTCTAAGTCAATAAAAATTTTGTTCTTATAATTTCTAAATTTCTTGGATTTCATAAACTACCGTACGGAGTTAGTCAGTCACGTGAAATGAAGTTTGAAGAAATAAAAGCCGTACGGGTCCAATCGTACAGAATGACCCACCCACCGTCCCGCCCACTGACTTTATCGTTCTTCTGTTACGTACGTGTCATGCCAATACCAACACGACTTTTCTTCTTTAATTAATACAAACATTTGTTTTTACCTTATTCCCAAAAATATCTCAAATGGCTCTGAAATGATTTTCGTTATTTATGGTATATACATGGAGAAGTATATTTCTTATTATTCCATACAAGTGTAACGTTTCAAAGCGAACTTTAATTTACTAATACGGTAAGTAAATGAAGCACTGCTGGACTAGTGAGTATATATACAAAAGTAACAAAACGCTTCAATATCAATTGATTGATTTTCCGAGATACTCAAATACTTAAAGCAAAAAGAAAAGAAAAAACATATATTAGAACTAAATGAAAGTATGAGAAGTGAGTAGATAGATTACCAATGAGATAAATGCGAAAACATGGGCTGCCCCAACTGTCCAGCCGTACGCTCCATGCTACGGACACTTTGCTTTCAACTTCGACTTTTATTTCTTATCAAAAAACAAAAACAAAAATTACGACTTTTATATTACATTATCAGGAAAACTTTTTTCAACTTTTATGTTTATCATAGGAGTTAAATTCCCAGAAGAAGATAGCAAGAAAAAAACCATTTTAGAGATTCATACTTGAGCCATGGTGATGTTTGAAAAGTGGCCCCTTTAATTGTGCCACCAGGCCAATAAAACATATGTTAATTAATTATGTTGTCAAGATTTTAGTTGGATTATAACAATAGTCAAGAAAGATTGTCAAGCCAAGACTTATAATATAGAATTAATTATGAGAATATAATGTTTATAAAGATAATTTAACCAAAATTTCCATTATTATTTGTTTTGTTCCGTTACTTCTGGGTATTGCTTTGTTTCTTCTGTTATTGACTGTAGATCACCTCTATGCACTAACAGTTACTGTAAATGACCAGAACAAACGAACAAAGACGTATTCTTATGAGTTCTTTCTTTATCTTACTATGTAATCAGGTTCTTGAAAAGTAAAGGTAATATAACCAGCAAAAAAACAAAAAAAAACAAATGATGAACCGTTTGAAGAGATTGGTTTTTGAACTCGTTTCTTGTAGGATCAATTGCGAGTTATGGGATGGATGAAGATGTTGTGAAGCAGAGATAGAGCATGCTTCGGTGAAAAAGCACCGGGGAACCAGACCTGTTTATGCCACGGTCTTATAGGGTTTGAAGGTCTGACCAAGTTCCAAGTGTCTGAGAAATTAAACCTGGGCTTGTAAGATCCAGATGAAGATTTCCATAGATAACAATCTTGTACAGCTTAGGAGTTTCATCTGATTGTTGTCAAGGGACTAAAAAGTGCTTCAGCATTGTTGCTTCTAGCACTGCAGAAGTTCCAGCCTTCCTCATTTGTAGCTGCTGAAACCATAAAATCAAGCGGGAGACCAAGCATTTCTAAGTCCATTTTGTCCTAAGAAATCAATCAACTTGCCAAAAGGGGTCCAAATATGGGACTATAGGAGTTCTATAACCCGAGCAAGACATGCAAGCCATATGGTGAAAGCATGCTTCGGTGCAGCACCGGGGAGCCTCGTTGGTGTAAGATCGCGAAATCATGGATTGAAAATCAAAATCACGATTAAATCTAATTAAAAAAAAAGACGAATATGTGGAGACGAGATTTGATATTTTTTCTTAATTTAATAAATCTCTCGTAATGTGGCAGTTTTTATGAGATTTTGAATCCCACGATATAACCGTGTTGAGACTATAATCGCAACAATCAGTTATAGAATCTATCAACCATATTTACCATATACTCTCGAGACTTATTTTTAAATAAAAAACATTGGAGATTTGTTGGAATATATGTTTTTTCGAGAAAGCTTTGCTTTTTCTATTTTCGAATTTCTCTTTTCCGATTTTCATTTTTTTGAATATTAAATGAATGAGGTGAGGTGTTTATTTATATGGAAAAATTTGCTTGATCCCAAGTAAGAGATAAACTTATGCGATATTCATCTTGATCCGCAAAGATAAGATATTATACGAATATTCTACCTCATCACGAAACGAAATGATAAAGATTAGAAAATATTCTAAATATATTTTGGACTCAATCTATAAGGTTCTAGATTTATATGATTTAATGCAAAAAATATTAAGAAAAATTTAACAATATTATTAATAGAAATTTGTTCAAAATTTTTTTTTCAAGCACCAATCCCATATTTGGTACGGCACGGTGCCGACGGTACGGTGCTGATGGTACGGTGCCGACGGTACGGTGCCGACGGTACGGTGCCGACGGCACGCGCGTGTGATTTTGCATAAGAGATATCTATCTCCTACTCTATAATATGTAACACTATATATACTAGTTAAAAAAAATTTCTAACTTCTAATATTTACTCATTTTGATATTTAATCAAAATTACAAATTTTATTAATTTTCTAAAATATTCGTTTCAAACCTTTATTTTTATTTAAATTAATTTTAATTTTAACATGTAAATATACTATATTATAGTGTTCATTACAAAAATTCCATAGACTAAGAGTGCACCTAAAAAGTCATCGAAAATTTGGCTTAATACACATTGATTTCAAACTGTTGGAACCACAAACCTCCTTCTCCTTGGTCTCTGATGCAGAGTCCGACTCAGTTTCACTCTCCGATCCAGAATCCGAATCGGAACTTTGCGTTTCCTTGGTGGCAGCGCTAACAGAAGCGGGAGCAGAAGGAGTTAATGCGTTCTTACGTGGTGGAGTTTTGACGGACTCCTTTTGTTGGTTTTCATCAGATGAAGAATCTGACTCTTCCTCCGTCGCCATATCTTCGTCGTCTTCAGAAGATTCTGCCAATAGGATTTTTAACGGTTGCAGATGCTTAGCCGCTGTCGAAGTGTCTTCGGCTATTTGGAGTCGCTTACTGGCCGTTGGTGGTTCTTCCACCGGTTGGAGCCGCTTCTTTGTCGTCGGTACATCTTCCACCGCTGGTTTTGAAACCTTCCTCTTGGCCATATCGGAATTTTGAGAGATAGAGAGGCAAAACTTTTTGCTTTTCTTTGGTTTTTGTCGAGACTAAAAATTGTAGGTTCTGTATATTCTTCAAGATACTAGGAAAGAGGACTATACCTTTTAACAAGTTTTATTTTGAATAACACATTCAACAGGGACTCCTTAATGATGGAACAGAGGTTGCGATGAAGCTGTTGTCGGTGGGATCCCAGCAAGGGAAGGGGCAATTTGTGGCAGAAATTGTAGCAATTTCTGCAGTTCAACATCGCAACTTAGTAAAACTTTATGGGTGCTGCTATGGAGGGGATTATCGTTTGCTTGTATATGAATACCTTCCTAACGGAAGTCTTGATCAGGCTCTATTTGGTACGCACATAAACATGATTTATTGATCCATGCTTCTGCCAAGCTAAAAGCACTCATTATGCGCCATTTCGTTGATTTGGATATTTCTGGAGATAAGACTTTATATCTTGATTGGTCAACCCGTTATGAGATATGTCTGGGAGTAGCCAGAGGCCTAGTTTATCTCCACGAGGAGGCGAGACTTCGCATAGTGCACAAGGATGTGAAGGCCAGCAACATTTTGCTCGACCCTAAATTGGTCCCAAAAGTTTCTGATTTTGGGCTTGCAAAACTATACGATGATAAGAAAACCCATATAAGTAGCCGAGTTGCAGGGACGATGTAAGTAATCCCCAAATCCTGACAACTTAGACTATACGTTTGGTTTGCTTATAACACATATTCGTGGCATTATTTTACCAATGCAGTGGATATCTTGGGCCAGAGTATGCCATGCGTAGACATCTAACAGAGAAAACGGATGTGTATGCCTTTGGTGTTATGGTTCTTGAGCTAGTAAGTGGAAGGCCAAATTCTGATGAGAAATTGGAGGACGAGCAAAGATATCTTCTTGAAAGGGTACGTCCACACTTGTTATAATTAATTGTGAAAGGCAAAAGCCGATAATCCTTGTGTGTTTCTTGTATACAGGCATGGAATCTACACGAGGAAAGCCGTGAAGTTGAACTTTTTGATGATGAGCTGACTGAATTCAACATGGAAGAAGTGAAACGCATGATTGGCATTGCTCTGCTGTGCACACAGACATCTCATGCGTTGAGACCACCAACGTCACGAGTGGTGGCCTTGCTTTCAGGAGATGTTGAGGTCGATGATGTCACTTTTAAGCCAGGCTACCTAACCGACTGGAGATTTGACGACACCACAAGCTCCTCTATCAGTGGCTTTCAAACCAAAGACACAGGCACTTCTGAATCCTTCTCCACGAGCTTTATGACGCATGGCTCCGAAAAATCACCCACAAAACACCGACTATAAGCCAATGCTTGGAGCCAAGATCAGTGAGGGAAGATGAAAAAGACCCTTCTCTGTAACTATGGTGGCTTTAGAGATGTTTGTGTATATGGAGGATCATTATATTATTGTTTGATTGGAAAAACAGAATTTAGTTTGATTCAATAATAATATTTTAGTAGCTCTGAGTTGGATTTGAGCTTGAAGCGGTCGTGATGGGCCGGGCACTAGTCATGTCCTCAACCAAATCAACATGTGAAAACGTGGTTTGAGAAAATGTATTTTGGCCCATCCCTAACGCAGACACATTTTCTTATAGTTATACACATAAACAGAGCCTGACACTTATGGGTCTTGCTCTGTTTCTTCTGTTTTTGGCTACAGATCTACTCTCTGCACTAACAGTTCATGTAAATGACCAGAACAAACGAACAAGACGTATTCTTAATGAGTACTTAGACCTTAAACGTTAGAAATCAATTTTAAAAACACAACGATGTTTCTACTGTAAAATTTCAGTGTGAGTCTAATTTCATCTATTTCAAAATTGGGAATTTGTCAGGGAACATTCGTGTGTTTTGTCCAAACCCTTAGGAAGAGAACGAGACTGGGAAAAAATTGAGACCACCCGTTGCTTTGGATACAAGAAATGTGATAATAAGTTAATAGAAACCAAGAGGAAAACTTATCTTAACATTAAAACCAAAAAAAGAAAAGAGAGGAAAACTTCATAGTTTCATCAGAGTCTTCTAACCTAATCCATATAAACTGATAGTAATATAATCTCCTATATGAAATTGTGGTTCAAAGAAACAACATAACGAATGCCACAATACTGCAATCCTTTAATGGTTCCCATCAGCTTCTCCTAAAAGGGATCTCTCTCTGGCAGGCCTCTTTATATGAAATTTGGAAAGAACATAATGGCCGGTTCTGCAGTGGTCTCTCCCTCTTTCATCTCTCTATAATACGCAAGATATTTCAGGTCATGAAAAACAAAAGCATTGAGTTGAAGAATCAGGGTGTAAGGTATAGTGAAGCCTTGCTACTCTGTTGGTCTTGACTCTGTGTCTCTCCATGAGGTCCATGTCTGTTGTAAAGCTTAGCTTAGGCTGTTCTAAATTTTGAGTAGGAAAAAAGAAACTTAATATAATATGTAGTTTCTTTATGAGAATCAAAAACTGATAAGAGTTCCCACCTAAAAGCCTACAAATATTTACACCTTTTCGATTCTTACAATATTTGGTTTAACATTTACAGGGAACACATGCAAGAGATATTAGGCAATTTTTTACGTTTGACATTCTTGCACAACATTATCTTGCAAGTAGCATTGGAGATGAGATCATTATGTTCCTTTTTTTTGTTAATGTTCAAATAGAATTGGGTCAATTTGGTTGTAAATTATTTTCAAATTTGAGGCATTGAAGTATGCATGAACTAGGTAAAGAATTATTTGTCCAACTGTTCGGGGAAAACAAGAAATGGAGAAACTGGTTCGATTAAGCGAATCGTGCTGTAATTCATAGTCAAGTCATGCAGATAAGCATTGTATTTTTGTTTTCGTTGGAAAAGTAGGTAACCAAGAATGTTTTAGAAACATGGTCAAACCTATTAATTTGTATATGACGTCCTTGTCCTAATCATAATTCTATCGCTTATGGTCGTTATGAGACCTATATATATGTGTGAATAATTGTTTACAAATCTAGGTGCTATGTCTTATAAATATTTGTTCTTAAATCTTGTCAATGAAAATGGGTTTTTGGAAACTTTGTTTGCACATAGAGCCGAATATTTTGGAGGACTGGAAATAATACTTTCTCCAAAATGAAAATAGACTCATTTTATATAAAGTAATGAAAATAGACTTTCTAAGATAAAATAATTTAATTTCGCCTACTCCATCTATAGACAAGGATACGTGGGTAAATATCGTCGAAACCTTCGAGAAGCAAATCTAGGTGCTATAAATAATACTCATGTCATGCAGATAAACATTGTATTTTTGTTTTCCTTGGAAAAGTAGTAACCAAGAATGTTTTAAAACAAACATATTAATTTTGTATTTGACGTCCTTGTCCTAATTATAATTCTATCGTTTAGGTCGTATGATAATAATATAAGCGATTGGATTGCATGAGACGTTTTACGTAGGTATATCTTTGTGAATAATCTTCCTTCTCGCAATAAATGCTCGAGTTCCCTCATTTATTGATCAATGGTGATCTCATCAAAAGGACCCCTGTAGCTGCAGTCGTAACTCTAGGCTACGTCCACTCTTCTTGGTAACACATTAGTCGTTATTTTTTGCGACTACCACAAAAGTCACAAACTGCAACGTTGCAGATAAAATGTTTTCTTGTAGTGACAGTCACGAGTGGAATAGCAGACTCACTACGTTCATCATCATTTGATTCATTACTAAGAGCATCATCTTCATCATCAATTGCTTCAAATATTCCATATCGTATAATATGCTTATTAATCATTCCTTTTAGAAAAATTAAATATCCATTAATTCTCAGATATATTTTCGGCTATACCACCTAAAAATCTATACTAATAAAAGGTCGAATATTTCACATTTCAAACCTTTTAAATTTGTTCCAACTCTAATACTCCATTAGTTGTTAAACCTAACTTAATTTCTCATTAACTGTATACAGTTTTTGTTTGAGAATGAGTTTGCCAAAACTTTAGCAGTATTGAACAACTAATTAAAAGAAACCATTAAAACTCTCATGTCGAAAAACATACGCACTCCTGTGAAAATAAAGCATACAATAAATGGAGAAACTGGTTGGATTAAGCAGAATGCATTTTCATAGGCAAAACGTAGTTACTTCAATCTTCTATCTATGGTTTATGGAGAAAATAATTTAATTTCGCCCTCTCCTATCCATAGACGAGGATATTTTGGTAAACATAAATGAGCTTGAAACGTTTGAGAAGCAAATCTAAGTGCTATAATTTATAGTCAAGTCATGCAGATATACACTGTATTTTGTTTTCGTTGGAAAAGTAAGTAACCAAGAATGTTTTAAAACATGGTCAAACCCATTAATTCTGTTTTTGACGTTTTTTTCATAATCATAACAATTGAATCGCTTATGATCATTATAATAATAGTATAATATAAGCGATTGGATTGCATCAGACGTATTACGTAGGTATATCTTTGTGAATAATCTTCCCTCTCGGAATAAAATACTCAAGTTCCCTCTTTTATATTGCAAAATGGAAGATTGAAGAAACACGTATGTAAATATGGTTCAAAAAGGCAACTGCCTTGTCATGGACATGAATTAGTCAACTTTATTTGGACCAATTCTAGCAGTTCTAAGTAGAATAATCTAATTCACTAGTAGTTGGTAATGATTAATTAAACAACTAACTAGATAGTATGATTAAATTTATTATTGTTTATTCGTAAAACCATCAGGAACTGAAATCGGAGGCATCATCACAGCTTTGTTTCCAGCCATTGTTGTTTGTAAAGCAATGGAGTGAACTATTGATTTACCACTAGTAGGAAGAAGGAGCGAGGCACGATTTGGTATTAGATAATTAATGTTGTTCAAATAAGATCTAATTAATCAAATAGAATCCAATTGAATCAATACCTCAAAAGAATTTGCTGATAATCTAATATTCTTTCGTGTCATGTACCTGAAAGAAAAAAAAAATCCCAAAATCAATTTATCAAATTATAGTCATATCATATGCTAAATTTTTTTTTAAAAAATAGTATAGTATATGTGTGCTCAAAAAGTTATGAGCTTGAAGATGAAATTATCAATCTATTTATAGAGAGATAATGTTTTAGGATTGCAGTTAAATTTTAAATTTGAATTGTTTTCAAAACACTAAACAATTAAATATGAAAAATATTTGGTATACATGTTAGGATTTTGTTTTGGAAACAAACTCATTGTAAATAATTATATATGTAACCGTAATTAGTGATAATAAATTTTGAATTTGAAACTAAAAGCTGAAATGATTAAATTATGATTTCATATATTGAATATATCTTGCTATATTCAAACAAATAGATTTTGGAAACAATAAAAGAGATTTATTTATTTTGAATAGATTTGATTTTAAATTAAAATTAAAAAATCAAATCATATCAAATATTTTAATTTGTTAATATGAGTATAGATATATTAAGTAATTTACAAAATCGGATAAAAAATTAATTTATTAATTACAAAATTAACAATAATTATTATATAGATTTATAGTAGATTTTGTTTGGATTTTTATAAATTAGTTACTAATAATTATTTAAAAGATTCTGTTTGGATTTTTTAATGAATTTTTAAAAATTTATTAAAATTTTTTGTTTATAATTAGAAGAGAGAAAATAAGTTTTATTTTTAGAAACTAATAAAAATTTAGAAGATTTTATTTTTTATTAATTTAAATAAGTTTTTATTATTTAAAATAATTATTGGATTTTTATTCAAAAATTGTTTTACAAATAATTTAATTATATATGTAACCGTAATTAGTGATAATGAATTTTGAATTTGAAACTAAAAGCTGAAGCGATTAAATTATGATTTCATATATTGAATATATCTTGATATATTTCAAACAAATAGATTTTGGAAACAATAAAATAGATTTATTTATTTTGAATAGATTTGATTTTTTAATTTTAGTTTAAAATCAAATCGTATCAAATATTTTAATTTGTTAATATGAGTAAATATATTCATTAAAATTTAATTTATTAATTAAGAAATTAACAATAATTATTATATAAATTTATAGTAGATTCTGTTTGGATTTTTATAAATTAGTTACTAATAATTATTTAAAAGATTCTGTTTGGATTTTTTATTGAATTTTTAAAAATTTATTAAAATTTTTTGTTTATAATTAGGAGAGAGAAAATAAGTTTTATTTTTAGAAACTAATAATAATTTAGAAGATTTTATTTTTTATTAATTTAAATAAGTTTTTATTATTTAAAATAATTATTGGATTTTTATTCAAAAATTGTTTTACAAATAATTTAATTATATATGTAACCGTAATTAGTGATAATGAATTTTGAATTTGAAACTAAAAGCTGAAGCGATTAAATTATAATTTCATATATTGAATATATCTTGATATATTTCAAACAAATAGATTTTGGAAACAATAAAATAGATTTATTTATTTTGAATAGATTTAATTTTTTAATTTTAGTTTAAAATCAAATCGTATCAAATATTTTAATTTGTTAATATGAGTATAAATATATTCATTAAAATTTAATTTATTAATTACAAAATTAACAATAATTATTATATAAATTTATAGTAGATTCTGTTTGGATTTTTATAAATTAGTTATTAATAATTATTCAAAAGATTCTGTTTGGATTTTTTAATGAATTTTTAAAATTAATTTAAATTTTTCGTTTATATTTATTAGGAGAGAGAAAATAAGTTTTATTTTTTAGAAAATAATAATTATTTAAAATATTTTATTTTTTATTAATTTAAATAAGTTTTTATTATTTAAAATAATTATTGGATTTTTATTCAAAAATCGTTTTACAAATAATTTAATTAGCAAAAATTACGTTGATTGTTATGATTTTATATGGAAATATTTTATATTTTCGTTTATATTTATTAGGAGAGAGAGAAAATAAGTGTTTTTTTTAAACTAATAATTATTTAAAAAATTCTGTTTGGATTTTTAATAAATTTTTTAAAATTAATTTAAAATTTTCGTTTATAATTATTAGGAGAGAGAAAATAAGTTTTATTTTTAGAAACTAATAATTATTTAAAAGATTTTTTTTGGATTTTTTATTGGATTCTGGTTACATATTTTAACCTTTTCTAAATTGTTTAATTTAGTCTTAATTTTATAAAAATACAATGACATTTTATGTACTATAACACATAAAAATTGGTTAAACTATTTTTAAAATTATTTAAATAATATAGTAGTAAATGCGTGGTTTAAGCTTTTCGACACTTATTGTTTGTTTAATTGGATAACTAAATAGATAAAAAAAAGCTTACCCACATCTAAAAGAATAGGTGTTATTTCTATAGGTCGACAATATTATAAATTTTATACGCATTCAGATGGCTAGTTGGTTTGCTCTGGGTCCCTCTCTCACCACTTTGGTCGCCGACGATGCTGAGTTTAAGACGGTCCCTGTATCTCTTCTTCGCACTTTGGTTTGTTTCCATATCTGATTTAAATCACGTGGTTCGATCACAGAATCTAACCGGAGCCACTACTGATCCTGACGAAGGTGCTCCGAAACTTGCTAAATTCGTTTGTAGCAATTTCATACTTGGTTTTCAAATCATCTACTAACTTTTATTCTCCCTGGTTGGAATTAGACGAATAAATGTAATTAATACTAACTCTGTCATTAATTTGACTCAAATCAAAAACTTGGAAACAAGCTTGTAAACTATGATTTATATGTAGAGGTGTCAAAATAGGTAGGTTATCTATGGTCTGCTCATATCCAATACAGACGGATTATGGACAAGCCCATTTACAGAGCGTGTTAAGATGGTATAGGTCTAATTTCGTTCACGGACAAAATGGGTTAGACACTGTTGGACAATAGGCGATCCATAATTTTTAAAAATTTAGGTCAAAATCAAATTTCTCCCAATTGAAAATCGCGATTTCCGCCGATTTTTGGTGGTTTCTGGTAATTTTCGGCGATTTTCTGACGGTTTAATCTTAGGAAAAAACAAAACATAATTGAGGCTCATGGTCGTCACATGGACAACCCATTTGGACCGGGTGTTAATGAGTTTGGTCGTTAATGAACACATGTGTTAATGAACACAATCAATATTTTGTTCACAGTCAAAATAGACAACATTGGACAGATCAAAATGGACGTGGAGAGCCCAATTTAACAACTCTACTTATATGAGCAGTTTTGTTCTTTATTTCAGGACTTTTGGGGGCAATGCATTGTCCAGACCATAAAGAAATTGGACTGGTTACTGATTTAAGATCATTGTAAGCACTTCTCATCAGGGATATGATCTCACGTTCAAGTGCCTCGTTAGTTTTCTCAGATATATTCTAACAAATTTTCTTCTTTTTTGAGCTCAGAGCGATTGATATGAATAATTTTACCGGTTCTCTACCAAGATTGGCAATTGCACAAGGCTAGTGAAAATGTAAGTGCATGCAAATGGCAATGCTTTGTTCATCTTACATTAACGGATGCATTCCTACGAAGCTCCAAAATAATGGTGACATTTAGTAATTCTTTCATTAACACTATCACAATCTCTTTTCTCATAAAATGTCTTGCAATAAAGTGTATACACTAAAGTGCTTCAGAGATGTAGTAAGTTTAATGACACTCATATTTGTGATAGGTACATTGGAAGTTCAGGACTTAGTGGTGAACTTCCTTCATCATTTGCTAATTTTGTCGACTTGGAAGAAGCGTAAGATTTATATCTTATTATAATCTCGTGGGTTGTTACTGTATCTGCCTACTCCTAATTGTTTATAAGTTTTGGATTGACTTATTTTCCATGTCGTTTCAGTTGAATTAATGATATCCAACTTACAGGTCGGGTACCAGACTTTATAGGAAATTGGACCAAACTAATTACCTTATAAGAAATTTCATATTGCAGCTCTCAGTTATTCAATCTTATTTCTTTGCTTGAGGCTATCACCTATCAACGGATAGAGTAACGGTTAATAACTACCACTCTATATACTTGAGACATGCTTTACTGCAGGAGAATTCTGGGGACTAGTTTGACTGGTCCAGTTCCATCTACATTTGCCAACTTAATTTCATTGACAGAATTGTAAGTGCTGGATATATGTTTTTTTTTCCTTCACGTGTCTGCTTGCTCTTTCTATCGATACAATACTGACTTGAATCCAAAATGCAGGAGACTAGGTGAAATATCCAGTAGCAATTCTTCTATTCAATTCATCCGAGACATGAAATCCCTAAGTGTCCTGTAAGGAGTTCTGTTCAGCTTTTACCTAATCTTTATGAACTTCTGTACTCCTTTAACTGTTCCCTTTTCTCTGTTGCAGAGTATTACGGAACAATAATCTTACAGGCACAATACCTTCCGATATTGGAAATTACTTGCAACTGCGACAACTGTAAGTATGAGACAAGATGACAAAAAAGTTTGTTCCAGATTTTGAGATGCTCCAATAGTTTTCCAATGCCTTTTTGGTTACTACACTGAGATGATATACTTGCAAAAATAAAGCGTGCCGACCTTAATAATTACATGGAATATACATGATTTGTTCTCCAGCGATTTGAGTTTCAACAACCTAAAGCTTCGCTTTTCAACTCAAGCCAACTTACTCACTTGTAAGAATATATTTACTGTAATTTTTCCCATCACATGCTCTTATTCAAAATTTGCAGACTGAGTATAAATATCGTTTCCTTCATTTAGGTTTCTTGGAAATAACAAGTTGACTGGTTCCTTACCAACTCAAAAGAGTCCCTCTCTTAGCAATATGTGAGTAACAAATATAAGTAGAGGAATGTTTCTCCCTCTGGGCACCATCTTTTTCGTAATTAACTAACGAACAAAATTGAGACCAAAAACATTCAAGAGAATACAAGCAAGTACCGTTAATAAGATTATGTAATTGGTCAATATGGCTTGTTTAAATTGCTTGCACCATATCTCTATTGACTTTTTTAATGTTAAAATTAGTTTCAAGTCGTTGTCCATCTTCAACTTGTTTGACTTCGGAAAATTTCTTGGAAGTGACAGGCAGTAATATCCAATTCAAGCTCATGAAAGTCATCTTATTAACATCAACACATGAATATACAAATTACACAACAAAGGAACAAGTGGCTAGTGAAAACATCGTTGATTTGATTGAGGACATGAACCGTGCCCGGCCCATCACGACCGCGTGAAGATCAACTGGAACTCAAAGCTACTAAAATAATATTATTGAATCAAACTGAAATCTGTTTCTTCAATCGAACAAGTATATAGTGATCATCATATACACAAACATCTCTATAGCCACCATAGTTACAGAGAAGGGTCTCTGTCATCTTCCCTATTGATCTTGGTTCCCAGCATTGGCTTCGAATCGGTGATTCTGAGTGATATTTCGGAGCTAGGCGTCACAAAGCTCGTGGAGAAGGATTCAGAAGTGCCTGTGTCATTGGTTTGAAAGCCGCTGATAGAGGAGCTTGTGGTGTCGTCAAATCTCCAGTCAGTTAGATAGCCTGGCTTAGCAGTGACATCACTGACCTCAACATCTCATGAAAGCATGGCCACCACTCGTGACATTGGTGGTCTCAAGGCATGAGATGTCTGAGTGCACAGCAGAGCAATGCCAATCATGCGTTTCACTTCTTCCATGTTGAATTTAGTCAGCTCATGATCAATAAGTTCAACTTCACGTCTTTTTTCGTGCAGATTCCATGCCTGTATACAAGAAATACACAAGGATTATCGGTTTTGCCATTCATGGCTATCTCAGACTTCCCCCATTTACAGTTAATTATAACAAGTAGGGACGTACCCATTCAAGAAGATATCTTTGTTCATCCTCCAAGTTCTCATCAGAGTTTGGCCTTCTACTCACTAGCTCAAGAACCACAACACCAAAGGCATACACATCCGTTTTCTCTGTTAGATGTTAACGCATGGCCTACTCTGGCGCAAGATATCCACTGCATTGGTCAAAAAACGTCACAAAAATGGGTTATAAGCAAACCAAACGTATAGTCTAGGTTGTCAGGGTTTGGGGATAACTTACATCGTCCCTACAACTCGGGTACTTATATGGGTTTTCTTGTCATCGTATAATTTTTCAAGCCTGAATTCAGAAACTTTTGGGACCAGTTTAGATTCAAGCAAAATGTTGCTGGCCTTCACATCCCTGTGCACTATGCGAAGTCTCGCCTCCTCGTGGAGATAAACTAAACCTCTGGCTACTCCCAGACATATTTCATAACGGGTTGACCAATCAAGATGTAAAGTCTTGTCCCCTGCAATATCCAAATAAATAACAAGTTAATGAGTGCTTCTTGGCAGAAGCATGGATCAGCAAATCATGTTTATGTGCGTACCAAATAGAGCCTGATCAAGACTTCCGTTAGGAAGGTATTCATAAACGAGCAAACGATGATCTCCTTCATAGCAGCACCCATAAAGTTTTACTAGGTTGCGATGTTGAACTGCAGAAATTGCTACAATTTCTGCCACAAATTGCCCCTTCCCTTGCCGGGATCCCACCGACAACAGCTTCACCGCGACCTCTCTTCCATCGTTAAGGACTCCCTGTTGAATGTGTTATTCAAAACAAAACGTATTAAAAGGTAGTACACATACTCCTCTTTCCTAGTACCTCTAAGAATATACAGATATTTCACCATTTCGGTACGGGACTTACCTTATAAATAGGCCCAAATCCTCCCTCTCCAAGCTTGTTTGAGGGATCAAAATCTTGAGTTGCACTTTTAAGTTCCGAGTAAGTAAAGGTGTAAGGTTTAACATCCATACTAAGTAGCTCTGTAAGAAAGAAATCTATTCTTACAATGAACCAACTTAAAAGATGATATTCAAGCTTAATTTTTAATTTTTAGAGCCAATTTTTTTCAGTTCAAAGGTTTGTTCGTGTTCTTATAACATCTATAACGCTTTCTTCTTTTTCGGATGATGGAGATAACCAGACCAGCAAAAATGGTCAAAAGTCCTACACCAACAATGACACCCACAATAGTACCAGTCCTGTTCTTTCCTTTTGATGGTGGCCTATTACCCACAGTTGGTGTGAAGTCTGAACAGGAATATGTATCACTTAGGCATCAGGAGAAAGTGAAAATCAGGGGAAAGATAAAGAATTCCCTATTTTTGTTACCTGGTGTTGCACTGACGGCCGATATTAATGGTCCATAAGCCCCTTGGATAGGTATACAACATGTTCCCTTTCCCGCCCAGAAAAGATGTATTTCAAGGTGATTTTCTGATACATTTGCTTTATATGCTCTCTGAACTGCTCGAGCAGTAGAGTCACCAGCGGTTCTGCGTACATCAAAATCCTTTTCAACAAGTCTTCCCTGTATAAACGGAGCTAGATCTTAGAATTCATCAGAACCAAATTTGCAAGAACATAACTACATCTTGAAAAGCACAAAACTCGATTAAGTAGTGCGGACCTGGACATAAATGTCAAATTGTCGTCTTCCTAAACCTCTCCAAGTGTTAGAAGTAGAACCTAGAATTTGTATTTCAGCAAACTGAAGTGTTACGGTGTAGCCTCCATTTTCTAGCCCCAACCCATAATAGCTTAGGGAAGATGCAGAAAGTCTAGCTGATTGAAAAAGCTCTGAGTCCAAAGTGTTGATAAATTGTGATTGTGAAGTAGATATGTATATATTATTGCTACTTCCAGCAAAAAGTCCAATATTACTGGCTGCCCATCTCTGACCAGCAATCACGACAAATGAAGCTGGTCCAAGATCCTCATCTTCTCTCTCATATAGTAATCCGCTAACAGACCTTATCTCAGGGCCTCCGCAGTTGATAACAAAGTCAGAATCTAGACACCAGTCAATAGAGAAAATCTTAAGAATTGTCCATGTGTTTTCTCATAGGAACATGGAGAAAAACGGTGATGAGGATATCCATTTGTTACAGTTACAGATTCCTTTGCCTTGATTGCAGGGGAAGTTCTTCTGTAGGCAGTTCAGTCCTAATAAAACCCTTTTAACAAAAAGAAAAAATATTTAAGAAACGGCTGATAAGTCGTTTATTCTTGCATACTTTTTGCAGGAAAAAAACAGAGAAAATAAATATCTTTTAAGAAGAGCACCTGTTGTCAAGACCTTCCAATGTGAAGTTTGTTAGCAACTAAGTTGCTGCAAAAAAAAAACATACAAAATGATTATAATAAATATTTCCTATAAACAGGAAGTTTCATGCTTGATATGAAGGAGCCTAATGAATAAACATGAGAAAAATTTTCTGAGAATGAAAGACATTGTGAATATAAGTTGAGATACTTAAAGTTTCAAGTTTGGTAAGCTGACTCATGAAGGAAGACTTCCGGACAAATCATTGTACGACACATCTCTGTAAGCATAGAAGAACAATAATTAGGATCTACAGAATATGTTTTATAATCCAAAACGATTTCCTGATTACCTGTATCATCAAGAGTGGAACCTTATTTAACAACCCCTCAAAAAAATTAAGATAAAACAGTTATAAAGGATTTTGTTACTCACATATTGCTTAAAGACTGCATCTTCTGAGTGGGCAAGGAACCATTCAACGTGTTGTTTCCCAGAAACCTTAACATGAAGACAACCATTATTTTTCTCACTTATCCGGGTAGTTGTACATAAAGACCCAAAAGAGGCAGAAAACATATCATCTTACAAGTGAGTAAGTCGACTTAAGTTGAAAAATGAAGCTGGAATTGGTCCATGTAGCTTGTTGAAACTCAAATCACTGGAAAACAGAGACATGAAGTGCATGGTAACACATTAATGATTAACCTTGAAGAAACACATTGACCTATATCCTTACACTTGAAGAAACACATTGACCTATGTACTTACACTTGTTGCAAACTTGAGTATTCTCCAATATTAGATGGTATTGTTCCAGTGAGATTGCTGTTCCTTATTGCTCTGCAACATATATCATCAATGTTAAATACACGAAAGAAGGAGAAACTGTTCAACAGTTTGATCATGATTGGAGTAAAATTTGAATCGAAGCTGCCATACAAGATACTTAGAGATTTCATGTCTTTGATGAATTCAAGAGAAGAGCTTCCATTGGATATATCACCAAGCCTCCTACATTTAGAATATGATTACATGGAGAAAGGGAAAGCAAGAGAAACGGTAAAGAATAATGATTCGGACACTAATGCAACACATACAGTTCTGTCAAAGAAGTTAAGTTGGAAAATGACGACGGTATTGGACCACCAGAATCTAAACAGATTTCCCTTTGATTTAATAATTGATTGATTCACTATATTCTTGTTTGTTTGAACGGATTTCAGTTTGATTGAATAATAATATTTGTAGCTCTGAGTTTGATTTGATCTTGAAGCGGTCGTGATTGGCCGGGCACTATTCATGTCCGCAACCAAATCAACGCCGTCTCAAAAGGTGAGGAACTCTTCACTAGACACTTCTTCCTTGTTGTGTAGTTCACTAGGAACTCAAAAGGAAATGATCGTTAAGATCACTTTAATGAGTGTGGTTCCACCAGTTGCCTGATAGTTCAAAGAATCTTTCCAAGTCCCAAGTGGAAGATGAACGACGAGTTGAAACTTGAAATTTTGTTTACAAGTCAATCTTTACATTAAGAAAAAGAGAAGAATACATAATGGTGGGGACAATTTCAGCAAGCCTAGTTGATCAATACACTAATTCTTTTTGGCTGTGAGTGGTTTGTCAACAAGTGGGAAGACAAATCCATAGTAAGTCTTCGGGCCGTAAGTCTTCCCTCTGCTTTAATGTGTTGAGAAATTATTAGCTAAAAAGGAAAATTAATTTTTTTATTTTACTATATGTGGTGGATTGAACAAGGAAGAACTTTCCCTCTCTAGTAAACATTACAATCATAGCCATTAACGTCCAAAAAATAGGTTTTTTCAGAGTAATAATGACACTTAGTGCATCCACACTCATGAGGCCCACTTTGTCTCAATGTCTGCAAAATGCATCTCTTCATAAACCACCATAGTCGTCTTGTTTTTGAAACCAAACTAAAAGCTCTGACTACTTCTTCTTTGTCCGTTGACGATGATGCCCATGCTATGGAGGTCTCTGTTTCTGCTCTTAACCATATGTTTCTTGTGTAGTTCCGGTTTGGTTTACGTGGTTCAGTCTCAAAGCCGTACCGGTGCCACTACTGATCCCGACGAAGGTATGTCATTTGAACACTTGACCAAAGTTCAATCACCAATAATCATCGATTGGATTATAGGCTATAGCTACTTCTTCGGATCCTAATTGATAAAACGCATGTGTTGTATCCATATAAAAGACTATGAAACTTACTCTGCGCTGAGTTAGTTAATTTTGACAATTAATTTATTTCGTTTTGATTACAATTATTTTGAATGTATATTTCACCATTACATTTATATATGTAAGTAATAATTTGTTGATTTAGTGTTATGTAATATTTGTTTTAATATGTTAGTTTAAATGTTGTTTGGACGGAAAATCGTAATTAGAAAAATATAAAAATGTTGTAATACTTGACATTAAATTTGTCTTATTAGCATGTGTTTTTATATTGTATATTTGAAAACGAAGTGTGTGATAGACAATTATACTATTGTCGTATTCTAAAAATGGTCTAAATCAATTTTAGCTAATTATTATAAGTTAAATTAAAAATTTAATGACAAGAAATGCAATTAAGTACATATTTAAGAATTTTTTATAATAGAGTTACCTTTTTAATATATACAGTACATAGTTAGATACATAATCGTTTGTCAAAGGGTGGACAAAAAAACTGAACTAAGCATTCAATTCAATTCTGATTCGAAAAGTTTTACCCAAATTTGAATTTGAATCTGGTAAATTGTTTTATTGGAGTGTAAATTCTTAAAATCCAAAAATCCGTATCCGAATCCGAAACCTGAAAATACATAACTACTAATGGAAAAATACTCTAATTCTATCATTTTATCCTATAAATATGAGTTTTGTATGTGTATATACACAAAACCGATCTGAATCCGAACTGGAAAATCTGAAAAACTAGAAAAACTCCATTAAAAACCTGGAAAAAACCGAAAAATCCGAATCCAAATCCGAACTCCGATTTTTTCTGGTTTTTATAGGGTTTTAACTCTGAAACTCAAATCCGATCCGAACCCAAAAGGTTATACTCGAATCCAATCCCGAACTTAACAAATTATTCTATTGGAATATAAATTTTTTAACCCAAAAACTGAATCCGATCAAATTTTATCTGAACTCGAATCCGAAATCCGAAACGTGGATGCCCACCCTAGTAGTTTGTTTAGATTAACTGTAAGTCTGGAACTAGATTAAGGGCTAACAATAATTGACCAATGTGTATAAATAGCGCGTGCTGTGAACTCCATCTTCCGGGCTTGGAGGATCCAGGCGCCGAGAGATTGGAACATCAGCGGCGAACTTTGCTCCGGCGCCGCCATCAACGATGCTATCACCATCGACACCCAGGCCAACAACCCACTCATCAAATGCGACTGTACTTTCGACAACTCCACAATCTGCCGCATCACTGCTTTGTGCGCCTCTTTTCCCCCTTTTCTGCACACCAAGTGTTCGACGTATTCTCCCAGTGAATGCTTAACTCTCATTTTGAATTTTTCACAGCAAAGTTTATGCGATAGATGTTAGAGGACCTATACCTCAAGAGCTCTGGACTTTGAAATACCTTACCAATCTGTATGGATACAACCCACTTACCTTTTTTTTTCTTTTTAATCATCAAAAAGAACACACACAATCACAAGTTAATATATCAAAATCACATCTTTCTTTTAGGAACTTGGCTCAAAATTATCTGACAGGCTCATTGTCTCCTGCAATTGGAAATTTGACTCTAATGCAATGGCTGTAAGTTCTGTGAAGCATTCTTTCTTTTTCTTTTTGGTGATTCTCTACACGTTCTATTAACAATTTCTTGTCTGTCACGCTCAAATGTTTATCACGTAGGACTTTTGGGATCAATGCGTTGTCTGGCCCTGTTCCTAAGGAAATTGGTTTGCTTACAGATTTAAGATCACTGTAAGCTTTGGATTTTTCTTGATTGTCTAAATATGATAATGTCTTCACATTACTTTTGGAGGATGTTGATGGTTCCTTATACCTGTCTTTATATATATTTTCTGCAGTGGTATTAGTTCAAATAACTTTTCCGGTTCTATACCAGCTGAGATTGGGAATTGTATAAAACTACAGCAAATGTAAGTGCGTCTGTCAAATGTACAACTGTTTATGTATCTATTTCCTGTCTATAATTTAGATATGAAAACTTAAAACCTTCGAAATCATTTAGTGATCACCTACCACAAATCTCTTGCTCACTTAATTATTTTAACAAATTTCTTACACCTATTGCAGTTATATAGATAGTTCTGGGCTCAGCGGGAGAATACCTTCATCATTTGCTAATCTTGTGGAGATGCAAACCGCGTAAGATATATTGAATTCGAATATAAGCTTTATTGTTAGATGATAGTTGCAGCTATTTTTCTGTGATCTCTTTGTTACTTTACATTTTAGTTGTTTGCCTTGGGGTGACTTTTTCCTTAATGTTGTACCAGTTGGATTATGGACATGGAACTTGCAGGTCGGATACCAGAATTTATAGGAAGTTTGACCAATCTTACTACCTTGTAAGAAAATTTCATTTCTACGGAGTTATATAATATTAATATTACCCTTAATGGAAAATTCTTCTTTGCATTAAAAAGTCGGGATTCAACGATTGGTTCATGTTTTGCTGTAGGAGAATTGTCGGAACTGGTTTGAGTGGTCCAATACCATCGTCATTTTCCAACTTAACGTCTTTGACTGAACTGTATGTGTTGCATTGGTGTCAGAATCATTATTCTTTACTGTTTCTCTAGCTTTCCCTCTCTCCACGTATTCATATTCTAAATATAGGAGGCTTGGTGATATATCCAATGGAAGCTCTTCTCTTGAATTCATCAAAGACATGAAATCTCTAAGTACATTGTAAGGCAGCTTTGATTCAACTTTTACTCCAATTCATGATCAGACTAATGTACTGTTTCTCTCTTCTCAGTATAATTAACATTAATAATATATTTCGCAGAGTATTGAGGAACAGCAATCTCACTGGAACAATACCGTCTAATATTGGAGAGTACTCAAGTTTGCAACAAGTGTAAGTACATAGGTCAATGTGTTTCTTCAGGTGTAAGTACATAGATCAATGTGTTACCGTGCAATTCCTGTCTGTTTTCCAGTGATTTAAGCTTCAACAAACTACATGGATCAATTCCAGCTTCACTCTTCAACTTAAGTGGACTTACTCACTTGTAAGATGATATGTTTTCTGCATCTTTTGGGTCTTTATGTGCAACTACCCGGATAAATGTGGACAAAATTTTTTGTCTTTATATTAGGTTTCTGGGAAACAACACGTTGAATGGTTCCTTGCCAACTCAAAAGAGTCAGACTCTGAGAAATGTGTGAGTAACAAAATCCGTTATAATTGTCTCATCTTTAAAAGTCACAACGTATCCCCTAATTTTGATTATGATAAACAAAAAAGAAAAAAGAACTTCCCTATACCAGCAACTAATAACTATAGAATAATCATGATATAGACTCAAGTTTCATACACCTTTTACTGAGCACTTATTCAAGTTGAATAAGGGACTCTTGGTTACACGGAAGTGTCAAGATATCAGAAACCTATTTTGGAACATATTACAAATTCTGTAGATTCTGATCATTGTTCTTTTATACTTATAGAGATGTGTCGTATAATGATTTGTCTGGAAGTCTTCCTTCATGGATAAGCTTGCCAAACATGACACTGTAAGTAAACAATTCACGATATTTAAACTTATTCAATCTCAGAAAATTGTCCTTGTTTATATCCACCATGAAGCTTCCTATTTGTAGGAAGTATTTATAATAGTCATATGGTAGGGAATAGTAAACAAAACTGTATGTTATTTGTGCAGCAACCTAGTTGCTAACAACTTCACATTGGCAGGTCTTGATAACAGGTGATTTTCCTAAATATGTTCTTGTCGGTGCTTAAAAATCACATTGCAAAAGGATGCAAGTATAATTGACTTATCATTACTTTCTTAAATCATTTTGTTAAAAGGGTTTTACCAGGATTGAACTGCCTGCAGAAGAACTTCCCCTGCAATCGAGGCAAAGGAATCTGTAAGTGTAACAAATAGATGTTCTCCATGTGGAGTGAGTAAACACATGGACATAACCGTTGTTCTCTATGTGCTGTGAGTAAAAATATTGACGGTGCTTGAATGTACTATTGGAAAGAAAATTTTGTTTAAAGCTTTCGATACTGACTTGTGTCTAGATTTTAACTTTGCGATCAACTCCGGAGGCCCAGAGATAAGGTCTGCTGGCGGAGTACTATTTGAGAAGGAAGACACGGATCTTGGACCAGCATCGTTTGTCGTGAGTGCTTCACAGAGATGGGCAGCCAGTAGTGTTGGAAATTTCGCCGGAAGTAGCAACAATATTTACGTAGCTACTTTACCATCACAATTTACCAACACTATGGACTCAGAGCTTTTTCAGTCAGCAAGACTTTCTGCATCTTCCCTAAGGTATTATGGCTTGGGGCTAGAAAATGGAGGCTACACCGTAACACTTCAGTTTGCTGAAATACAAATTCAAGGTTCTAACACTTGGAGAGGTACTGGAAGACGACGTTTTGACATTTATGTCCAGGTCTGCACCACTTGATTGAGCTTTCTGCTTTTCAAGTTATCTTTTTGGTTCTGATGAATTTTTAAGATGTAGCTCCGTTTTTACAGGGAAGACTTGTTGAAAAGGATTTTGATATACGCAGAACATCTAATGACTCTGCTCGTCGAGCAGTGCAGAGAGATTATAAGGCAAATGTATCAGAAAATCACCTCGAAATTCATCTTTTCTGGGCTGGAAAAGGAACATGTTGTATTCCTATCCAAGGGGCTTATGGGCCATTAATCTCGGCCGTCAGTGCAACACCAGGTAACACCAATAATGAAGCCCTTTTTCCCCTGATTTTCACTTTCTCCTGATGCCAAAGTGTTACATATTCCTGTTCAGATTTCACACCAACTGTGGGTAATATGCCACCATCAAAAGGAAAGAACAGGATCGGTACTATTGTGGGTGTCGTTGTCGGCATAGGACTTTTAATTATCTTTGCGGGTGTGGTTATACTCATTATCCGAAAGAGAAGAAAGCGGTACACAGATGATGAAGGTATAGATGTAAAATGAACACGAACAAGCCTTTGAGTTAAAAGTTAAAATTAAGCATTTGATAAAAATTTAAGCTTGAATATCATCTTTTAAGTTGGTTTGTTTTAATAACCGAATTCTTTCTCGCAGAGCTACTTGGTATGGACGTAAAGCCTTACACCTTTACTTATTCGGAACTTAAAAGTGCAACTCAAGATTTCAATCCCTCAAACAAGCTTGGAGAGGGAGGATTTGGGCCGGTTTATAAGGTAAGTCCCTTACCGAAATGGACGAAATATCTGCATATTCTTATGAGATACTTGAAAAGAAGATAATATGTAATACCTTTTAATACATTTTTTGTAATAACACATTCAACAGGGAAACCTCAGTGATGGAAGAGAGGTTGCGGTGAAGAGGTTGTCAGTTGGATCACGGCAAGGGAAGGGACAATTTGTTGCAGAAATTGTAGCAATTTCTTCTGTTCTACATCGCAACCTAGTCAAACTTTATGGGTGCTGTTTTGAAGGAGATCATCATTTGCTCGTATATGAGTATCTCGCTAATGGAAGTCTCGATAAGGCACTCTTTGGTAGTGAACAGAAACATGAACTATCTATCTCTGTTTCTGCCAAGTTAAAGTACTCATTATGCCCTTGGTTTGGATGTTGCAGGGGATAAGACTTTACATCTTGATTGGTCAACCCGTTATGAGATATGTCTGGGAGTAGCCAGAGGTCTAGTTTATCTCCATGAGGAGGCGAGTGTGCGTATTATACACAGGGATGTGAAGGCCAACAACATTTTACTTGACTCTGAACTGGTCCCCAAAGTTGCTGATTTTGGGCTTGCAAAACTATATGATGACAAGAATACCCACATGAGTACTGGAGTGGCAGGGACCTAGTAAGCAATCCATCTGACCTTTGGTTTGGAACATAATTATGGATTTATAACATATGTTAGTTGCATCAATGCAGTGGGTATCTTGCGCCAGAGTATGCCATGCGTGGACATCTAACAGAGAAAACGGATGTGTTCGCCTTTGGTGTTGTGACTCTTGAGCTAGTGAGTGGAAGGAAAAACTGTGATGAGAACCAGGAGGTGGAAAAGAAATATCTTCTTGAATGGGTATGTCTTTACTTGTCGTATGGGGGAAGTTGGAGATAGTCATGAATGGCAAAAGCCGATAAACCATCCAAACAGCTGACATTGATTGTGTATTTCTTGTACATAGGCATGGAATCTACACGAGAAAAGCCGTGACATTGAACTAATTGATGATGAGCTAAGTGAATACAACATGGAAGAAGTGAAACGCGTGATTGGTATTGCTCTGCTGTGCACACAGGCATCACATCCGTTGAGACCACCAATGTCAAGAGTGGTGGCCATGTTGTTAGGAGATGTTGAGGTCAATGATGCCACCTCTAAGCCATATCTAACCGACTTGACATTTGACGACACAAGCTCCTCTTTCAGCGCCTTTCAACCCAAAGACACAAGCTTCTCCACGAGCTTTGTAGCAACTGGTGCCAAGACGTCTTCCATAGACACAGACTCTAAGGAAATGCTTGGATTTAAGATCAAGGACGGAAGATGACAATGTATCGTCTATACTTATAATAACCTATTGAAGATGTTTCTTTGTGTGTATGTGTTATGGAAGATGACAATTTTCTTCTTTGTCTGTATTGGAGAGATATTTCACTTTGATTCAATAATGATATTTAAGCAGTACCTCTAAGTTGGAGTTAATATTTAAGCGGTCCTAATAGGCTGGGCCTTTTTAATATCAAATATTAAATGGGCCTGGTCCATTAAGTCTTTTTAAAAGTAGTGCCATCAACAAAATCAATGCATGTCACTTTTTATTCTCTATGCCACCCTATTTTTTTAAATCCCATTATGTTTTTAATGAATTGTTTACAAATGCCATCTTCATTTGCTTTTCACCTCACACGATTTGTCATTTTCTCTCACATAAGCGACTCCTCTCTCCTCTTCCCTCTCGCTCACGTGTCACCTCTTCTTCATCAGAGCTCCATTAACGCGCCTTCTTCTTTTCTTCAGACATCGTCACCGTCTCACGATCCTCTCCTCACTCGTCGCAAGCCTATATTTCATGGATTCCATCACCTCCTTCAGCTTCCAGAGAATGAGTTAAATTAGGATTCATAGATTTAGAGATTTAGAGATTTGAGATTTGGAGATTTTGTAAAATTAGGATCTAGATATTGACATATGTCTAGTAATCGAGATGTTTAAATTGGTAATTTATGGAATGTATGTGTTGAATCGTAATTAAAATCACCAATTAAGATGAAATATGCATGAATAGGACAAATGATACAAATTATACAATTAAGAGATAATATGATTTATAGAACAAATGGTATAAATGGTATAGTAAGAGATAATATATAAATAGAACAAATGGTACAACTAAGAGATAATATATAAATAGAACAAATGGTACAAATGAACAATTACGAAATAATATATAAAAAGAACAAATGGTACAAAACAAACTTGATACTATGATTAGTTGAAATCTAATATTCCGTGGTTATGTTTTATAAAAATATTTATAACAATATTTTATGTTTATTTTATGTTATTTTCTATAACAATATTTTACTATTTAATCGCTTGTTATTAATGATCATAATTATAGTTTAGTCGCTTGTTTTAACTTAACCGTTTTTTTTACCGCTATCTCTAACCATCTTCTCTTTAAACGTCTTTTTTACAACCGATAGAAAAACTCTTAACGCTATATTTAAACGATTTTACCAATCAAACTCATTAAACCTGAAAATTTTTTATTAGGAAATAATGTATATATATATATATATATAGGTTAAAAATTAAAATCTCTGACTTTATTTGACAGTGGAACGTTGGATGGCAAAGAAAATATGAACGTTTAAAAATTAAAATGTTTATTTATTTATTTAATTTCTGACTTCATACTTGACAGTGGAACGTTGGAAAACCGAAGAAAATATAAAACGTTTAGAAACAATTAAGTTATTTTTGCCCGCTATGAAATTTGAATTTTATTTTTAAAATTAAAAAGTATAGATAATGACCCCTATAAATATGTCTATCTTATTTGTCCAAAGTTCATATTTCGTTTGACAAAAAAAAAAAGTTCAAAGTTTTTTTACTTTTGTCTCCTTTGTTTTTGTTAAAACTTTTGTCTCCATTTTCCAGATAACCAAATGACCAACACTCTGTTTTTCACATCTTAATATGTTCTTCTTCCACTTGACTTTCCGACCCAAGTTTCCTCACTTGCTCAGAGACAAACACAGAAGCATCATTATCGTACAAGGTAAGACTCTTGTTTGATCCTTTTATTTTCTCGGTTAAACTACAGCCAATGTTCCCACTTATTTCAAATTGTTTGGAAACATTTATGGGTGTTTTAAATCCTGTTTTAAGTCCAGTTGATATATATACGGGTGTTTTAAAAAAAGTTCATAAGATGAGAGCTTGAAATGATGTCTTCTTAAATGTAGAAAAGTACATAAATTGGTTGCTAGCTCTGTTTCTGCCTAAGAAAAACATAGATGATGTTATAGTAAACGATTGTTAAGTTTGATTGAAAAGAATGATACAACAAACATGTTGGGAGTTAGATTGTAATGATGTATGCTATGTTTAAAACTTTGGTTAATATATGTATGAAGTATGCATAATTTATTTGTAGAAGTTGGAGAAAAAGAAGATTTTCGATTGTAACATTAATATATGATGTATTTTTTGCAGATAGCATTGAAACTAGAGTCTTCATCCGCTTAATTGGAGACAGAGCATAGATGTATATGGAGGAGAAGGAATGATGTATGTAAATGTATGCGTAGGCTATGATTGAAAATAATGTAGGCATAGATGTATGTATCGGGTATGAATGATGTGTATGTATTATATGTAGTATATGGTATGAATGATGTATGTATAGGGTATCAATGAGAATAATGTATGCTTATATGTATGTATAGGGTATGAATAATGTGTATGTATTAGTGTAGTATATGTTGTGTTTTGTTTTGATTTTTTTTCCTTCTCATTCTCTCTCTCTCTCTCTCTCTGTATGCCTTGCTTGAGCTTCGAACGCGTCTCACGTTGCACTTGAAATGCCTTCGCAAACCAGACGAGCTACAAGAGCAAGGCTTAGTGTAGTATATGGCATGAATCATGTATGTATAGGGTATGAATGAAAATAATGTATGCATAGATGTATGTTAGATGTTAATACCGTTTAAATCACAGTTTTTATACAACAAAAATTAATGTGCCTCACATAAAAATACAACTCTACATCCGCCACTGTATGTATGTATTATTAGTGTAGTATATGGCATGAATGATGTATGTTGAAAAGCTCCCAAAAATGCAAAAAAAAAAAGGAACGCAAAGCACAAAACAAAGAAAACCACTTCAGTTTTTCACAAAATGAAAATTGAATAGTCGAAGCACGGTAGAGTAGAACTAGTCGAAGCACGGTAGAGTAGAACTAGTCAGAAGCACGATAGAGTAAACTAGTCGAAGCACATGATTGGACCTCAAATGTTTACTGTGTTCTTTTTGCTCCTTTAATTCTTCTCAAGGTAAATAAATTTGTCATTTTTTTGGCGTTGGTACTGAAAAAAATCATTTACAAAATTTGATAGATTTTGTTTTTAGCCAATGTGAGGATTTACCAGCCTACGACGTATGCTCGTTGTCGATCTCGACGGTGGGAAAACATTGATTTTTTTTGTTTAACGATTTTTTTAGTTTTTGACATAACACAGAGATACAATATACAAAAACAGAAATACCGAAAACTATATACTAAACTAAAAGAACAATCTACAAAACCGGTGAAGGAAAACTGACAAAAATGAACAACTTTGAAAAAGCTTGCGATGCTGCCACAAGCAAACAAGATCCGAGGATAGTCCTCAAAATCTCAGACTAAGATCACCTACAGCTTCATCGAAGCACCAGCGATTAAACCTGCAAAAGAAAGTAAAAGAATGGAAGCCCAACAACAGCCCGTAACCAACACAGACGGCTTAGGAGAGCAAAGAAAATCAAAGCCGAGACCCAGATCCAAGCCACTGGAGAAGCCTCCTCCAATATTCAGAAAATGTGCACGTTACTAGCGATCTTCGTAAACAACTCCCTCGACGAGGTCAAAGGCGGAGAAGGAAATCCAACGCAAAGCTCTCTAAACAGCAACCACGCCTCCTCCATCGCCACACTACCATTTCCTCATCGGCTAGCAAAATGAAGAACCCGAGCCAAAGAGGTATGAATCCTCACCTAAGAAGAGGCCAATCTCTAAGCCGCAAAAAGCAAATCATGAACCCAACCACATCGGACCCGTCACAGGGTAGAATTTCGGACATACCACCGCAACTTCGCCGGAAAAATACTAGCATATGCACCACCTGTTGGAACTCGTTTTATGACAAAGTAGTTTTAGCTATTTCTCTGGTGAATTTTCCGGTAAAGACATTCACCGGAATGACCGGTCTTTGGTATGATAGAATCGTCGTTGTAAGCACTACATGGAGGTGTTTTACATTGTTAAAAATGGAATGTGTTTGAATGAGAAATTGATGTCCAAAGTGAGATGCTTAAAATATTTATAAGTTTTGAAATTTGATTAAATGTCAAATGTCTCACTTTGAAAGCAAGAGGAGAAATCCAACCAATTTAGATTGTATTTGAGATATAAAATTTGGGAAATGGGCTTACAACCCATAAGTTTATTTTAATTTTCCTAAATTTATTTGGATTAAAATTGTGGTTTAAATCAACAAATATATTCTATAAAATTGAATTTTGTAACAACAAAATTAATTTACGACATTAATTTAATTAAGAGTAGAATTGTATTTTGACTTTGTAAAAAAGAATAAGTTCTCATTATTCTCCATTATGGTCATGTCGTGACCTCCTCCTTGATGAGTGCTTCACGTTGGTTTTTGATTATTTGAGAGAAGTTATTATCTTCTTTTTCTTATAATCAACAAAGGAACACAAGTGATCCAACACATCGATATACACATGGACGTTATAAGCTGTGGAGAATATATGTTTCATAAAAACAGCAAAGTCCATCACTTTCTTTTCTCATGTGACGATCGTCACAACACTCAAACATACAACAATAACATCCTTTTTTCCCTTTCTTTCTCTAGTTTGAGTCTGAGAGTACAACATAGAAAAAGCGTTCGTTGGATCATGTTTATGGATTGTGCAAAACATGATAGTTGCAGTTGTATCCTGGGATTCGGAACGTCATCAAACCGTCACACTACAGGGCATTTTCAGAATTAAGGAAAGAATGTCTTGCCTCTGCAAATCTCATTCCTAATTTCTATATCAATATCATATTATACACAATAATCTTTACAATTTATTCGATTGTCTTATTGTAGAAATAACGTTCCTACAATCTTAATTCTGAACATTTTCGTTTTTGTTTATTACACTAACGAAAACTGATATTTTGTGAAGTGTTTTTGTTATAAGAACATGAATATGGATCCTCAATTTATTTATGATCATTCTCCAAACCATTTTTGGTGATTTGGGTTTGATATTTGTTGTGTTTTAACAACAAACACACATATTCATTTATCTATTTTATGCGATTTAGTTTATTTAAATTGCTCATATTTCTGGAAATATTTTGATTATATTGTTTATATTTTTCTAGATTTATTAAATTCTGAAAATAATATTATTTTGGCAATTTTTTCGATCAAAATGCAAATTTTGAAGAAAGGGTTTACGCGGTCTGTTTCGAGAAACGAATTCTCAAAATAAGATCTTCACGATCTGAAAAAAGAAAAAAATAATCGTTTGAATTACGTTTACATGCGAATTCTAAAAACGTTATTTATTTATTGTTTCAAAAAGAATATAATCTTTTGAATTACGCTTCATTGCAAATTCTAAAAATGTTAAAAAAAATTCGGAAAAAACAATTTGTAAAAGTTTTTACTACCAATATAAACAAACGTTATTTTAGAAAATAAATAAAAATAATAAATAAATAATTAAAAAAGTGTTGAAAACGTATTGGTAGTTTAAGCGATTTAAATATTTTAAACGCTAGTTAATTATTTTATTTTCTCAATATTTAATATTTATTTGTCTTTTGGGAAACAGAAAATGATTAGATGTTTCTGCATTTTAAATAAATTGGTGTTAATTTATATAGTTTCGCCAAAGTCTGGGAAATAAATGCTTATTTGGTATGATACTTGTTGAATTTTTCAGCAAAATTTTGGAGATAATTAATCTATTCTCTAAGATTTATTTGATTAAATTCTAGTTTTCCAAATATTTAATATTTAATCTATTCTTTGAAATTCAATTATTTTATATAATTGCAAATTTGAACTTTTATATTTATTAGTATACTAGACCAAATCAAAACGATCGAAAGTTTCACTAAAGTTAGAACGTTAATAAAATAAGTTTATAATGGTTGCAACTCTAGTGAGTCGACGCACCAAATTTAGTTTGGTAAAGGTGCCATATATGACTATGCCAACATATGATTTTATCATATTGTCATTAAAGGAGAAATGGGAAATAATTTAAGATCTATAAGATTAATTTTATTTGCCCAAAAATCAATAATTAATATTACTGACTAAGTCAATAAATATTTAAATTGATTGAATTTGTGTAACTACAAAATCAGCTTTTAATCGTACACTTTAATTGGGAATCAATTCTCATTAAGTGAGATTATTTCTCCTATTGACTCGCCTGGACGTTAGAGGCTTGGACCAACTTTCGTTTGAGTCAAAAAGCAAAGTCCATCGTGTGTGTTTTCTTTATGTGAAAAATAGAAAAATCAATCATTCTCCTTTGATGATTAAGCACATGGACGAGAGAAGCTTTGGATTAAAAAAAAAAAGGAACATCCATTCTTCTCTCCTTGCACTCACATTACGTGAGATGCTTTATGTTTTAAAAAAAAACAAAAGAAAAAAAAAAGTTCATCGAGTCATCTCATTGACACACAGACATACTTGGTCTGTTGTTTTAATTGAAATTTTTTCACTAATTTGGAAATATTTCAAGAATTATCTATAGCATAAGCTAACGGCTAATAGTCTTAAAGACTTGATTGTCAGGCAGCGGACTGGTTTTATAAACCGCAAAGCATATGCTATTCACATATGTGAACACAAAAGAGAGACATTTTCTATGAAAACCTCCACTAGGTTCATGAAGCATAATGCTTAAAAAAAAGTTCAAGGAAAAAAAAAGGGAAATGTCCCAATTGTGGCATTAGGGATGGTCAAAAAGCTTACACATTTCATAGCAATGCTAATGATTATCGTATCACGATTGACCATACAGAGAGTATGGAAAAATTCTTGACCAATTTGACTAAAACAAACAAGTGTATTATAGTTCAGAAGTCAACCAAGTTGGAAACAATTGAATGGAATTGTGTCATTACGCTGTTACCATCAATATCTATTTTAGTAGATATATCATTGCTAAGAAGCAAAAGTATGCATTTGAAACAGTTCAAAGCATACAAGATGGACATTCAAAACCAATTGGAAAAAGTCCATAAAAATGGATAAATATGATAAAAGGAGGCAAGTTCTGATGAACATTAAATGCGTTCTCTACAGAAAATAGCATTTTTCATCGAAAAATTGATTCTTCTTCACTTAATCTATAGAATTTTGGAAGAAAAAACAAAATTTCTGCAAACACTTTATAGTGAATATGCATAACGTTTTTGATGAAATCGTTTTTGTGAAGGCCTTAGGGCGTGTTTCGCAAAACGAATTCTCAAAATAAAATTAAAAAGATCTCAAAAAGTCTAAAAACGCTTGAAGCGATTTCTATCAACGTTTTGAACAGCAATTTGGAAACGTCTTTTGGCGATATCCACACAAACGATGTAAACGTTTTTTGGAAACGTTAACTACCGATATCTGCGAAACGTTTATAAAAAGCTTATAAAAGGCTTATAAAGGCTGATAAAAAGCTTACAAAAGCTTATAAAAACTTATAAAATGTTTATAAAAGCTTAATAAAAAGCTTATAAAATTTTATAAAGTTTCTAAAAAGCTTATAAAATTTCTAAAGCCTTAATTGTTTTTTTCGAAATCTGTTTACAATATGACATTTGTTAGTGTTTTGTGAAACAGTAAAAAACAATGTCTACCGCTATTGTCGATGTGACTTGTGGAGGCTCGGAAAAACTTGCTTTGGCAAAATTCTTTAACTTTATAATGGTGGATTCTAAACCCATCATGGAACAAGTGGAAGTGCTGCAATTGCTTAAAAGATGAGATAACTTCAGAAGGGATGGTGATAAGTGAACCTTTCATTGTCAATTATCTCATGGAGATAACTCCCTTCAAGTTGATTTGATTTCAAAAACTATCTCATCCTTATGAAACAAGCAATCTCCTTCAAATACTTGATTGCCAAGTTGCAAGTTGAAGCTCAAAACCATAACGCCAACGTTGTTAACATGGCGGAGCATAAGTGCAAGCGAAAAACAAGATTTTTTCTAAAGCCTCCTCAAGTTTCAAGAAGCGAACAATTACTTTGAAGTTCTTTGGTAAGTTTGTCAAGTGTGTCAAAATGAGCCACAAGAACAAAGCTGAGGATTTTCATACCAAAAACAAGGCTAACGAATATGTTATTGACGGTAACAAAACAAGTGGGACGACGACTCTAAAAGGGAATGGTCTTCCATTTGCACACGCCTGATGTCCTAAAATTTTATAAAGCTTAGATAGCAGATAAAGTCTCGTACGGCTTATTGAAAGTTTATACAACTTATAGAAGTTTATAAAACTTACAAAAGCATATCGAGCTTATAAAAAGCATTAATAAATGCTTAGAATGCTTGTAAAGCTTATAAAAGCTAATAAAAGCTTAAGATGCTAATAATTGCTTATAAAGGCTTATTAGTCAAAACACAACCTGAGTTATCTTAGCAAATGTGGGGGAAAAGCGTTGCTTATAACATGAAGTCATTGGTAAGATGTTATATAAACTTTGGAAAAGTATAGTACGTTTGTACAAATACTTGAAAGTGTGGGGTGAAATGCAGAAGTCATAGTACCACGTTTTAAAATGGTCACATTTGGACCACAATCTATGGAAATCTTCCCAAAACACACTCTTTTGGCCAGATCAACCATAAAGTCGAAGTTCATAGCTCTTGAAAAAGCCGCAGAAGAAGCAGAATGGTTTCAGAACTTCTTGGAAGATATTCCAATGTGGAAGAAACCAGTCTCGGCATTACGTGTACACTGTGATAGCCAATCGGCTATAGCCCGGACACTGAGTAATCTCTATAATGGTAAATCTTGTCACATCAGAACACGATATAAAACCATTAGACACTTGATTTCAAGTGGTGTAATAACAATCTATTACATCAAATTAGCTGACAACCTAGCGGATCCATTTACTAAAGATTTATCTCGTGATCAAGTTTTAAAATCATCAAAGGGAATGGATTTATTGCCTATAAACTAAATAGGATGTTTGATGGAAACATCACCTACATGACTGGAGATCCCAAGATGTAGGTTCAAAGGGAAAACTAAATCAAACAAAATCTAAAAGCACTGATAGACTTTAATGTCATTACTCAGTTTCCAAGATAATAAAGAGTGCTTCCTGTATATAAACAAGGATAAGCGTTAGTTTTTAATGATTCGAGTCCATAGTTTTGTATGTGGAGTATTACAAGATACTTCACAAAACAAAGACTTGTGGGGAACACCTAGTGAGTGTGAAATGAGGCCGTTTCTAGGAGAATTAAGTTCAGGTTATATTCTCTAAGTTCACTCACGAATAAGCAGGCAAGTTCACGGCCAAAATGAACACAATAGAGAACCTAGTTCTGTGAGAAAATGAAATTGCGTGATAGTTGTTGTCTCGGTTTACATAAAAGTCCGGGAGGTTTAAGAAATCATGTCACTTCTTGGTCGAGTGAATCCGATAGTTATTCACTATGACTAGTTCAAGGCTGAAATATGCTACTAGCTCAGATGTAATGATTTTTCGTATGTACTCTCAAAAGATCTTCTGTCGAATCTTGTCTAGTTAGGTCAAATCTTTTGAGTCGTCATGTGTTTAGAGTAATTTCTATTCATGTGGGGAGATTGTTGGAACTCATTTTATGACAAAGTAGGTTTAGCTATTTTTCTGGTGGATTTTCCGATGAAGATGTTCACCGGAATGACCAGTTTTCGGCACGATAGAATCGTCGTTGTAAGCACTACATGGTGGTGTTTTACATTGTCAAAAACAGAGTGTGTATGAGTGAGAAATTGATGTCCAAAGTGAGAGGCTTAAAAATATTTATAAGTTTTGAAATTTGACTAAGTGTCAAATGTCTCACTTTGGAAATAAGAGGAGAAATTCAACCAATTTAGATTGGATTTGACATATAAAATTTGGGAAATGGGCTTGCAACCCATAAGTTTATTTTAATTTTCCTAAATTTATTTGGATTAAAACAGGTTTATTGATGGATCTATAGTAAAACCTGAAGAAGATGATCCTTACTGGAAAATATGGTGTCGATACAACAATATGGTGAAAGCTTGGTTACTAAACATTGTTTCTACAAAGATCTATACTATTGTATTTCAAGGCTGATGCTGCTATATGGTAAGATCGTACATTAGATTTCACAAATCTAACTTGCCAAAGTTATACAAGCTGCGACATCAACTTCATTTTCTTAGTTAGGGAAATATGGATCCCTCTTCTCACCATACTCAAACACAGATATATTGGGAGGAACTTTCTAATCTTCACGTTACAATATGCACAGTTGAAGGACTACTGGCTGAAAGAGAGACTAATTGATTCATTGACTTCCTTATGGGGTTAAATGAGAGTTATGATCATATTCGAAGCCAAATCCTGATGAAGAAGACTCTTCCTACTTTGTCTGAAGTTTTCAATATCTTGGATCAAGAGGATTCTCAAAGAACATCAAGGTTTCATCTTCTCCACCTATAGAGCCTTCAACTTTTCAAGTATCTTCAAAGCCTTATTATCGCAATCAGCAGTCAAAGCATGTATGTTCTCATTGTGGAAGAGTCAGTCATACTATTGATAGATGCTATAAGGTTCATGGATAACCTTCATGTATGACACCAAAAGGAAAATTTCAAAATCAGAAACATGAATCTCAACAATCTTCTGTTTCTGCTAATATAATATATACTTTACCGCATCCTAAGATGACTAAAGTACATTTCTCAAGTGGTTTTCTGCCTTCTACACCACAACTCCATAATGTTTCTGCATCATTATAACAAACAACTAGCTTAATCAACCTCCCTCTCAGGAACATATGCAACATGTGATTACCTTCTTTAGTTTTCAACTTCACAACCAGAGTATCATATCACCGTCTCAAGATGAAATTCTTGCCACACCTTCAGCTGTATCATCCCACTTTGAAAGTGTCTGGTACATTTCTTCCTCTTTATTCATTCTTTATCATTGACATGCCTTCTATTATCTTTTCTAGAAATACTTTAGTTCCTAGAGATTCATGGGTGATGGATTCAAGTGCAACACACCATGTGTGTCATGATTGATCCATATTCACATCTTTAAAACCTCTCTTTAATAACTTTGTCACTTTATCAACTGGTAATTCAGAGAGCATTGTTGGAATATGTATGATTACACTAAGCGAACATTTAATCTTGAAAATGTGTTGTTTGTGCCTAGTTTTTCGATTTAATTTGTTGAGTGTTAGTTTCTTGACTGTGGATATAGACAGTATGGTTAATTTCACATCTACTACTTGCTGCATACATGATCTTACATATGCATTAATGATTAGCAAGGGTAGAAGAGTCTCAAATCTATATGTCTTGGATTCATGTTCTTTGCTTTCTGCCACTTCTGTTATAGATAATAAGATAGTTTGTTTAAGCATTGTTGATTCTTATACTTGGCATGATCGGTTAGATCATCCATCAATGTCTAAAGTTGATATGTTATCTTATAAGTTGTCAATTGCTAAGATTGGAAATAAAGAATCTTTTCATTGTAATGTTTGTCCTCATGCCAAACAAAAATGATTGTCTTTTCCTTTTGATAATAAAATCATTAATGAACCATTTAATTTGATTCACATTGATGTTTGGGATCCCTTTTATGTGATGACCCATGAAGGTTATAAATATTTCTTGACTATTGTTGATAATCATAGTCGAGCAACATGGATATATTTGCTTAAGTCAAAGTCTGATGTGCTTACTATATTTTTTGAGTTTATCACATTAATTGAAAACCAATTTAAGAAAACAATCAAGTTTGTTACGTCTGACAATGCTTCTGAATTATCTTTTGTCAATTTATATAAAACAAAGGTATTATTTTCTTATTATTCATGCCCAGAAACACCTCAACAAAATTAAGTTGTTGAACGAAAATACCAATACATCCTTAATGTTGCTAGAACTCTGTTTTTTCAATCAAAAATCCCTCATTCATATTAGGAAGACTCTGTACTTACTGCAATCTTTCTTATAAATCTATTACCATCTCTTCTTCTTGAAAATACTTACATTAAAAGCACGACTATTATTTCTTGAAAACATTTGGTTGTCTTTGCTACAAAGGCATTTAAGTTAAATCTAGAACCAAATTTGATCTTAGAACAAAAGCTTGTGTTTTTTCTAAGATATCATACTGATTTTAAAGGACACAAAGTACTGGATCTTAAGATTAATAATATTTCTATTTCCAGACATGTCATCTTTCATATGGAACTGGGCCATAATATGAACTGAACAAAAATTCTTTGAAATTCGAATATTTTTTACTTGGAGGGCGAGTGTCCATCTGCATAAGCAAAAGGAGATTCACATGATATTAATTTGATAGAAAAGTAGACAGCAAGTGATAGATTCAAATCTTGGATACATTTAGTCTATTACGTCGTCATCAAAATTAGTACTTTTAACATGGAAAGTGATAAATTAGATGAACTTGTTAGTTTAGTAAGTATTTTTTTAGTGCAAACACGTATATGGCCGTGATGTGTACTAAGTATGCTAAAGGTATGTGTCTCTACTGTTGTTATATTTACATAGTTAACCAAACGTGTATGAACTTCGAGGCGTGGATTTTTTCGTTAGGGCGTAACTTTATTGTTTTAATTTTTCAAAAATATTACTTTCACACTGATGCACCTGTACTACTTTCCTATGGATTCAATATCCGAGCGAGCCCCACGGCCCACACACGTCCGGTTTAGTCTGGAAAGTTTTCATCCTTTCAAACACGATATGTCATTTACCTTTCCATTGGTTATGTCATTGATTTCACCTCGGTCCAGTTTACATAATAGTATATTACAAAAGACACATTGCACGTAATCGGTTGCAAAATTGTAGCTTCTATGTCTCTGGTTCTCATCTTATTTGCATTTCCGGATGAGATCAATGACAATCAGCCCCGGCCCAAGGAAATAAAGGCTCTTGGACCTTTAATCATTATAGTACAGTATTGATATTTTTGATTTTCTCCTTCAACGAAGAGCCCCGTACTCCTCGGACCTTCTCATTTGGACAAATTCTTTCACACTACCATCCAACATCAAGATCATCATCAGGTCCGGTTTTGAGTGAAGCCCAATAAGCATCAAAATGTATATTATCATTTTGAGAGCATCATAATGCAGCCTGAAGCTGCTGAGTTACTGTTCCAGGTATAACCAAAGTTTGACCCCGCATTACTGCCTCTTACTTTTGACCTGCGACGCTTCTTCTTTGGAGTAACTGGTGTAGAAACTTCACTCACTGTAGCAGGACTAGAGGTTTCCCCAACTTCTCCTTGGACGCCAGTCCCGTTTGAATCAAGCACCACAGTAGGGTGAGTAACTTGAGCTGATCCCGAAGGAATATCCTTTTTAACTTTGCTATTCTTCATAAGAGGCTTTGGGCAACGACTCAAAAGGTGCCCATATTTACCACAATTAAGGCACTTAGGAGGTGGACGAGGGTAAGATACTGACACCTTTGCTGTGTTTCCTGCTGTGTCTTTTACAATCACTGTGGTCGGCAGTACAGTATCGAGTTGAATTTCCACTTTAACTTTTGTCTCTCCAATGTTGATAGGATCAAGACGAGACTTTTCTGTGTGCAGAGGGTCGCCTATAGCACTAGCGATGACACTGATTCCATCAAGGGAATACAGCTGTGACGGGATGTTCTTCAGAACCGCCCAGGTTGGTACCGAGACAAGATCTTCTAACTGTAGAGGACCCGAGAACGCACAGTTCCCGGACTGCCAATACCCTGTTTGGAGTACCCACTCTCTAGTGGCTTCAGATGGGATTAATATGAGACAAGAAATTTCAGACAAAGATGGAACGATTATGTTCCCAAACTTCCCCAGATTGGGTTCAGATCGGCATAAATCTTTGCCATAACCCGTGAAATTGAGCAATGATATGCCCTTGGAGCGGAGATAGTGGTGCCTGAATCCGTAACCTTGGAGGAAGAAACTGGCGGAATAGATGAAGAGGCGGAGGCCTATGGATCTAGGGTTTGTCCAGCCTCTTGATCCTTAGGCGAAATCGAAGCAGCGGAGGTGGAAGTGAATTTGCCTGAAGCTGGGGCTACTGAGGAAGACGCCGGAAGGAGATGTTGAGGTCAATGAGGCCACCTCTAAGCCAGGCTACCTAACCGACTGTACATATGATGACACCACAAGCTCCTCTTTCAGCGCCTTACAACCCAAAGACGCAAGCTTCTCCACGAGCTTTGTAGCGACTGGTTCCAAGACGTCACCCGTAGTCACCGACTCTAAGCCAAGGCTTGGATTCAAGATGAAGGAGGGAAGATGACAATGTATCCTCTATAATTTCTATAATGGGCTATTGAGATCTGTATATGGAAGATCACAATTTTCTTCTTTGTTTGTATTGGAAAAACAGATTTCACTTTGATTCAATAATTATATTTGAGCTGTCTTAATAGAGTGGACTTTTTAAATATCAACTTCCGCATCATCAAATGGGCCTGGCCCATTAAGTCTAAAACAGCGCCATCAACAAATTGTATAAAAGCCTGAAAACCCTAGTTTCGTTCCATGTATATTTTCTTCGCTCATTAGGTTTAAGGGTTTTAGTTTCTTCTCCTCCAAAATGGCTATGTTTCTTCTCTACGAATCTTCTTCTGGCTTTGGCCTCTTCGAAGCACACGGACTTGATGAGATCGGACAGAACACTGAGGCCGTCCGGAGCTCCGTCTCTGACCTTGGCCGCTTTGGCCGCGTTGTTCAGCTCACAGCGTTTCATCCTTTCGAGTCAGCGCTCGATGCCCTAAACCAAATCAACGCCGTCTCTGAAGGTAACTCTTCTCTAGCCACTTGTTCCTTGTTCTGTATATTCAGCTATTGTGCTGAGTGCTTGTTCTCCGATTTATAGTTAGAATATAGACTTTCTCCTTATTTTTGGTTGTTAGATTTTGCATATAATGAACCCTGTTGATATATTGTAGAAAGCGCTTCAATTTATGGTTGATTTTTTTTTTGTGTTCTGATTTTGTTTCATTCGTTGATCATTGAACATTTGTTTTATCTGATATTGGTAGGGGTTATGACTGACGAGCTTAGAAGTTTTCTGGAGTTGAATCTTCCTAAAGTCAAGGAAGGAAAGAAACCCAAGTTCAGCTTGGGAATGGCTGAGCCTAAACTCGGTTCACATATTTGTGAAGCCACTAAAATCCCATGCCAGAGCAATGAGTTTATTCTTGAGCTCCTCAGAGGTGTACGCCAGCATTTTGATAGGTTCATCAAGGACCTAAAGGTTTGTGTTCTTGTCTTTTTTATTTTAAGTCTATTTTAACTGTGCCTTTGCTTTGTGTTCTCATCATGATTTTCTATGAATGTAGCCTGGTGATCTGGAAAAATCTCAACTTGGATTAGCTCACAGCTACAGCAGAGCAAAGGTCAAGTTCAATGTTAACCGAGTGGATAACATGGTTATTCAAGCTATTTTTCTGCTGGACACACTTGATAAGGATATCAATTCCTTTGCCATGAGAGTCAGGTTTGTTTTGTGGTTTTCCCTGTCAGATTGTGTTGCCAATTAGCTTGAGAAAAAGGCAGTTGCTGAACTGTTTGTAATGTTTTTACAGGGAGTGGTATTCTTGGCATTTCCCTGAACTAGTGAAGATAGTTAATGACAACTACCTTTATTCCCGTGTTTCAAAGCTGATTGATGACAAGTCAAAGTTGACTGAAGACCACATTCCAATGCTTACTGAAGTCTTAGGTGATGAAGATAAGGCAAAGGAGGTCGTTGAAGCTGGAAAAGCATCCATGGGTATATTGCTTGAGCTGTGTTTATTGGTAGCTACGAATTAATGAGTGTTTCTAATCTTTTGTTCTGAGACATTTATTTTTGTTCCCTCTTCACAGGCCAGGATTTATCCCCAGTTGATTTGATCAACGTACAAACCTTTGCTCAGAGAGTTATGGACCTTGCTGACTACAGGAAGAAGCTCTATGATTATCTTGTTGCTAAGATGAGCGACATTGCCCCTAATTTGGCAGCTTTGATTGGAGACATGGTTGGTGCCCGTTTGATTTCACATGCTGGTAGTCTGACTAACCTTGCTAAATGCCCATCTTCCACCCTCCAGATTCTTGGAGCTGAGAAGGCACTTTTCAGGTGCAATATCTTGGCCCATTCTTTTTAATTTTCACAAGTTTCTTTTAGTCCTGCGTGTGACAAGAACTGCTGTGGTGTTTCAGGGCGCTTAAAACACGTGGAAATACACCCAAGTATGGTTTGATTTTCCATTCATCGTTCATTGGCCGCGCCTCTGCTAAGAACAAGGGCCGTATTGCTCGTTTCCTTGCAAACAAGTGCTCGATAGCATCCCGGATTGATTGTTTTGCTGGTAAAAAACTGAAACGCCCTGGAGAAGAGCTTTGGGTTATATGAGATATGTTGTAAAGTGTTTAAATTCTCTGCCCTAATGTCCTATGCAGATGGTGCAACTACTGCCTTTGGTGAGAAGCTTCGCGAACAAGTTGAGGAAAGGCTAGAATTTTATGACAAAGGTGTTGCCCCACGTAAGAACGTGGATGTAATGAAGGAGGTCATAGAAAATCTGCAAAAGAAAGGTATGTCTTATAGATTTTTTTGTATACAAATTCCTCTAATTGTAGTGGATTCAGTGTTTGATCGGTGCCATGTTTAGATGAGGAAGGGAAAGAGCCAGTGGAGGCTGCAGTGAAGAAAAGCAAGAAGAAGAAGGCAAAGGATGAAGAAGAAGAGGTGGCAATGGATGAGGACAAGTCAGAGAAAAAGAAGAAGAAAGAGAAGAGGAAGATGGAGACAGCAGAGGAGAATGAGAAATCAGAGAAGAAGAAGAAGAAGAAGAAGAAGAAGAGTAAAGCAGGAGGAGACGAAGAGACTGTTGATGGTCACAGCAAGAAGAAGAAGAAGAAGTCTAACGACGAATAGGGATGCAACATAACGAACCCTGTATTGTATTTTTTTGAGCGTTTTCGTTTTCTTAGTAGTTTCGTTCGTATTATCTATGTTTTGGTCTGAAAACGATGCAACTTAATTTTGGAAGCATCGTTAGTTTATTATCCATCATTTTAGGCTTACAGTTTTGTTTCTTTATTACACATTACATGTCCCACCAACACGACATCAAATACCGAGAGTTACATGTTTATTTTTTCTAATTCGAAAGATATACTCGATTTGCATTTCAAAATGTGCCAGTTTATACCAAAATAAAATCCTGTTATAGATTAAAACGAATTTACCTTCTGTCACACAAAATGTAATTAGAACACCAAAAGTTTTTTAAATAATGCGAATTATATGATCACTAGTTAGCAATTACAAGCTAGTTCAATCAATGTTTTCGTTTTTGACTAATTTACCTTCTGTGCACAAATAATCCGATTATATATTCTTTGTTTTTTGTTTTTTTTTTGTTATACTTACATATATTGAATCAATAGTCAATTATTGATATTACCAAGGAAATTAGTGACTTATTATGATATTAACTGTCGGTGGAATGGAGGTAACTGTAAATATATTAAACTGAATATATTGGTTTGATCGGTAACTTTCAACCACCTCGATTGCAAACAAATTATTTTAAAGATTATCAATCAGTAGAGTTATCAGAAGAAGCGATTGGAATAAGTGGTTGAAGAAAATGATTGAACAGATTTGTTGGAAGAGAAAAAATGGAGAGATGTCAACCATCTAAAAATAATTATATATATATATATGTAAATGAAACGATTCATTTGTAAATGAGAGGCTAAAATTTTTATTATATATATTTTTTAATTTTAAAATATAGATATTATTCTTTAAAAAAAAAATTTTAAGGAAATAAAATTTTTTGAAAATTTTTTCATATTTTAATAGTTAGTTTTTATAACAATTTTTTCACTATATAACTGTTTGTTATTATCGACCGTAACTATAATTTAGTCGTTTGTTTTAATTTAACCGTTTTCTCTCTACTAATATTTCTAACCATTTTCTTTTTAACTGTATTCTTTACAATCGCTAGAAAAATTCTTAACGCTATGTTTAAACGATATTACCAATCAAGCTCATTAAGTCTGCAAAAAATTAATTAGAAAATAATGTGTGTATATATATATATATATATGCTTACAGTATAGTCCAGATGATCGTGAAGTGTGAATTAGAACTGAAAAGAAAACAGACAAGTCAAATGAGGACATATCACACCACAAAAGTTGATCCACAGCACCCTCATAAACTTGGTAATTCAAGCAAAATTATTTGATAATTACCTGGGAAGCATTGAGATTTTCTCCACCACTGGCCATTGCAACAGTGCCAGTCTTTGAATGTTTTAAATCGAGATGAATCTCATTGCCAAAAAACCGAGCCTGTTCAGTGCCCACCATACAGAAATATGAAAATTCAACATTAACAAGCACGAGATGGTTCAGGAAAGTTAACAACTTAAAAGGAAAAAGATGCAAGTAGAAAACACAATGAAGGAGGTGGCAAAGCCGCACACTAGGAAACAACACAGAGTAAAGGATTCAAAAGGTAAAGAATGGACTAAATATATAAGCACTCCACATATCAATACAGAATATGAAAACAACGTCTTACTTGTAGATTGAATCTCCACCAGCTCCCGTGCCAGTTGGATCACCCGTCTGTGATGTGAAATCCTTTTGCATAGTGTGGAAGAGGCACCCATTGTAGTACTATTGAAAACAAAGAATCGAAATAAGTCAGAACAAGAGAAGGTTTAAGAAAATCCTTTACTTAAATTGTATTAGAAAATCACTCAAAACTAATACTCTCTTAACTCTCTTAAATCTTGCCACAACTCATCAAGTGTTTATATAAGGAAGACACAACTCACCAAATCCTATTAGAATTAGGATCTAGATAAATCCTAAACAAATCCAAACTTATCCAATATTATCTTAAGCTTATCTTATAACTTAATAAATCCCTTTAACACTAAACCATTCTTTCGGTATAGTGTTACTTGGTTTACAAGTTAAACCAAAGCTTAAACTCCAACAATCTCCCTCTTAAGCTCCAACCATCTATTCTTGAGTGAAAACTACAAATCGGTGAACCGTTATGTTTTCACTCAAGAATAGATGATGAAGCATGGATATGGCACGCTAGGATGGGACATGTAAGCTTCAAAACACTTAATCTCATGTCTAAACACGAGATTGTTCAAGAGTTTACCAGAAATTGTAGAAGAGAAGAGGTTATGCGAATCTTGCTTGGTAGGGAAGCAAGCTCGACAATCGTTCCCTAAGAGCTCTATTTTAGAGCTTCTAAGGCTTTGGAACTGCTACACGGTGACTTATGCGGTCCCATAACCCCATCTACAATCGCCCATAAAAAAAACATATTTGTTATAGTATATGACTTCTCAAGATACATGTGGACGATTTTGATGAGAGAAAAGAGTGAAGCGTTCGAAAAATTCAAGACACTCAAAGAGATGATTGAAAAGGAATATGGGTGTATGGTCATAACTTTAAAAACTGATAAAGGAGGAGAATTCACTTCAAAGGAGTGCATTAAGACCTCACACCCAACTTCCGTAGCTTGTCCTAAGCTAAGAATATTACTCTTCAAACTTGGAATATAATAGATGTCCTTGATTAGTGTTTGTTCTTCGGTTTTGCTTTGGAAAAGAATCGAGTCTTTCCCACCTATCTCGACACAAGATCCATCTCCGAATCTCACCTTCCCTTTGATACTTTCATTAAGCTCACAAAAATATGTCTTAACACCGGTCATATGATTGCTAGCTCCATTGTCAAGATACCAAAGTCATTCTTCTTGATTCTCGGTTTCATAGTTCTTCGGTTGAACTTTTTCCTCATTCAAGAACAATATCTAATGGAGATAAAGGGGTAGATCCGCTTCTTCCGTCTCAACTTTGTTTACTTCTTGAGGCTTTTGCTTCTTCTTGGGACAATTAGAGGCAAAGTGATCTTTTTTCTCACATAGAAAACAAGTTATCTTCGAGTAATCTTTCTTTTTCTTCTTTTGACTTTGCTCCGTTTGTGAAACATCTTGGTAGTTTGATCTTCCACGGCCTCTTCCTCCTCTATTTCCCTTGCCCCCTCTTCCAAAGCCACGACCTCTTCCTCCAAAAAAGGTTTGTTGATCCGTATTTGTGAAAAGTAACTTATCTTGCGTCTCCCCATGATTTTCTTCATGAATTATTTCTTCGTACGCCTTGATCCTTCCGATTATATCTTCGAAGCTTGTTGTTTTCAAGTTTAAGACATGTTCGAGAGAAGCAACGATTTGGATATATTTTCTCCTTGGTAGACAATTAAGAAATTTCGTCACAAGTTTAGCCTCCTCAATCGATTCACCAAGAGAAGCTAATTTTAAAGCTAGTTCTGATAGCTTTCCGGCGAAGCTATCTATCGTATTCGTATCTCGCATCTTGATTCTTTCAAACTCAGCTTGGAGAGTTTGAAGCCTCGCCTCCTTAACGCGATCAGCTCCAAGATTACGAGCCTTGATTGCTTTCCAAATTCCTTTCGGAGATTCTTGCTCTCCAACTTGTAAGATAAGAGTCTCTGAGATTGATTGAAATAGCAAACCGGTTGCGACAACATTCTTGCGAGGGTCGCTTGATCCCGGTTCGATTGTCTCCCATACCTTATGAGTTTGCAACATAACTTTCATCCTCATGGATCACACCATGTAGTTAGTCGAATTCAACATAGGACATTAGATAGACGAAGGTACCACATCCTTCGATTGAGCCAAGATATCTCCCATTTTAGATCTTCACGTCCTTGTCTTCTATTGTTATCTATTCCAAGGATTAAACACCTTGAAGCTCTGATACCAAATATTGAAAACAAAAAATCGAAATAAGCAAAAACAAGAGAAGGTTTAAGAAATCCTTTACTTAAATTGTATTAAAAAATCACTCAAAACTAATACTCCCTTAACTCTCTTAAACTTTGACACAACTCATCAAATGTTTATATAGGGAAGACACAATTCACCAAATCCTATTAGAATTAGGATCTACATAAATCGTAAACAAATCCAAACTTATCCAATATTATCCTAAACATATCTTATAACTTAATAAATCCTTTTAACACTAAACTATTCTTTCGGTATATTGTTACTTGGTTTACAAGTTAAACCAAAGCTTAAACTCCAACAAGTACTTGATCCTAACCATATAAGTAAGTTAAAACCCCATAGAGATAACTTAGAAATGTTTGTTAGGTAGATAGGCAAAGAGACACTTGCAGAGCTTGAGAAAGTTCTTGCAGGTCAAAGGGAATTTATTCGAGTAGAGATCAATCACTATATCCCCAAGACTCGTTACTATAAGAACTGACATGTTTCGTCCCTGCTCAACCTGAAACCAAAAATTGGAAGTGATAAGCTAGTACTAAGCTTTACATTAGCTTATCTCTATCATCAACAAAACCAAAGCATTACTCTTGGGGAAGGGAAGATAAAGGAAAGGTTCATTAAAAGGACAAGGAAGAAGATAAACATGAAGATGAAGAACAAATGGAAAATAAAGACTTTTTTTGTTGTGCAACATGGAAAATAAAGATATAGTCAGAAGTTCTCTAAAATCTCCAATGCCAATTTTTGGACCAATGTATTGTCTCTTCTGCTCTTTACACGAACCACAACCAACGAAGATTTCAAAATTTTAGTCTACTAAATAGATTTTTCAAGAACTGAAAATATCAACTTTCTGTAACTACTCTTCAAGTATTGACTATACAAATGAGTTAATTCATCTATAGACAATAATCTACATATTTGTACTACTTAAATAGCGGTAGAGCAGAAGCAAGAAAACTTGATTTTCATCTGAGTTTGGGAAGATCAAGGAACCTCTACTGTTTATCGATTGAAAAATCTACGGAAGTTTGATACAACATTGAAAACGATATATAAGAGATTGGCGAAACTTTTACCCCAAAAGAGAGATGATTAAATCTTCTCCTCTTCGTCTCTTTCAGAATCTTCGACTATAGGGAGAGGTTTAAGGTTTTCAATTTGAGCTGTTCAGATTTCGTTAAGCTCTTAGCCTTTAAAGGAAGGTTTAATTTGTTCTATAACTAAAGTTGAGAGTTTTTAAATCAGAAAAGAGAGCTAAGGGGGTTAAAACATGAAAGATGAAAAAGGTCAGGGTTTCATGGTTAAATATAAATATGCGTTTCTGTCTCTCTCTCTCTCTTGACAAAAAACCGACAAAGACAAATAAAAAGTGCGAAAGCTTCCAATAAAAAAACGCCACGTAGTCTTTTTGGGCAAGCCGAAGATCCCGAGGGCCCTTGCGATCAGCTATGTCTCAAAACGGCGGTGACTTTAGCCTCTCCGACGAGATTCTGGCTTTGATTCCCACCGATCCTTATGATCAACTCGATCTCGCCAGGAAAATCACTTCCATGGCCATCGCTTCAAGGGTTTCAAATCTGGAGTCCCAAGTCTCCGGCTTGAGACAGAAGCTTCTTGAGAAAGATCGGCTTGTTCATGAACTTCAAGGCAGAGTCTCCTCTTTGGAAAGACTTTACCAGGAATCTGACTTAACTTTGAAGAATGTTATCGATGAAAATGTAAGATTTCCCCTTCAATTTTATTTATTTGGTTTGACTTGGATCCGAGTGAGCTTTTACTCAAATTTTTGAATTTTTGGATTGAAGATGAAACTAACTCAAGAGCGAGATTCACTTGCAATCACTGCGAAGAAACTCGGTCGGGATTTTGCAAAGGTTCGTATCTTCTATAGATTGTTGTTGAAATTTTACTCATTTGGTATCATTTGCTAAAACTCCTAGTGTTGTCTTCCTTGTAGCTAGAAGCATTCAAGAGACAATTGATGCAGTCATTGAATGATGAGAGTCCATCTGTATGCTCTCAACGTCACTTCTTCACTTCCTTTAATGTATGAATGAAACCAAATTCTGACCTTCTTCGTTTTTACAGAAAACTGAGACAGCTGATGTCAGAATGGTTCCTCGAGACAAAGGTACTGTAACATCTCAAGTTCTTTTTGATTTGTTTATGTGTTGTCTTGTTTTTTCAAAAGATGATTGTTCTGATGTTATTTACTCTGTATGCATTGTAGATGAGAATTCGAATGGCTTATCTGCACACAATTCATACTCAAACAATGAAGGTAATGATGCAACAATTGAGTATTTGGCAACTAAAGAACAAACACTAAGCCAGAATATTTCATGATGTTTTATAAATAATGAATTCTGATGTATGTGTAATTCTTCATCAAACAGGTTTAAGTGAAGCCAGGCAAAGAATGTCTTTGACTCCGCAGTTGTCTCCCCGGTTTACACCAAGCGGAACACCAAAGATCTTATCTACTGGTGGGTCTCCAAAGCTATTCTCTGGCGCTGCATCGCCAACATCTTCACATTATGATATACGTATGTGGTCTTCATCAAGCCAGCAATCTTCAGTACCAAACTCTCCTCCTCGCTCACATTCAAGTACTTCAGGTTTACAACTTGAGCATTTCTAAATTGCATTATTTCCCCAATAGTATATCATGTGATTGGTGGCTTTATCACCCATTGTTCTCATCCTCTCAAAATCACAAATTCACTTTCTCTTATGCAGCTCGACATCCGCGGATTGATGGGAAAGAGTTCTTTAGACAAGCCAGGTATAAATATATATATATTCTAAAATATCTAAAGCCAAAACTTGGAAATGGGAGTGAGTGATTGGATAGATTAACATTTTGAGTTTGCAGGAGCCGTTTGTCGTACGAACAGTTCAGTGCATTTCTGGCTACCATCAAGGAACTAAACGCTCGGAAGCAAACCCGAGAGGTAATAAACACATAATGGCATAACCTACTGCCCTTAGTCTGAATTTGTATAAATGTTTGAATTCCGAAATGGTTTCATCTCATCTTCATCACCAGGAAACGTTACGGAAAGCAGAGGAAATATTTGGAAAGGAAAACAATGATCTCTACATATCCTTTAAGGGACTTCTCACAAGCGGCCGTTGAAAGGCAACAACCCCTTCTTTTTTTTTTAACTTTTCATGACCAATTAATTAGTCATGATTGATTTCAAAATCTACCTCTATGAGTTTTTTTCGTAAAACCTCACCATAAAAGAAATCAGGGAGTTTTTTTGTTGCTGAGAATAAGAGTTTATACCTTTAGAAAGTGCAAACGAAGATCGAATAATGTATCATCGTCGTTAACATAAGATGTGAAAAATGTAATAATAAGGTCTCGGTTTACAGTAAAGCTGTTAACTTCGACTTCTAAGACCAAATAATACTCTTTGTATCTTTATTACTTAGAATTTGGAGATGAAATTTGAGCAACTTAACAACAATACACAAAAGCAATGGATTTGAATTGATGAATATTTCTTGATTGGTACGGATTTGAATTTTTGTCAACTTTGACTCAAAAGACATGGGAGTTTTCAAAAAACGTTTTAAGAATTGAAGCGTGTATACAAATCGATAAATCATACATACACAATTGCAGAAGGTAAGGTTGCAATCTCGGATCATGGGCTTTATGAAGAAGATTGATTTGTTGCTAATAAAAAACGTCAACAGGCGATTGAAACAGAACTCAAGTATTGGGCCGAGTGACTTATTGACCGACTAAAGCCCACAAAAAGAGCGAAAACCCTAAAAACGAGAAAACGCATATACTCATAGCATCTCGCCAGCTACTATATATTCCGGTTTCGGCTGCTCTAACGCCTCCTTCCACCTCTTTTCTCTCTTTGCTCTTTTCCTTTCATCTCTCTCTAAGGTTAGTTTCGCATCACTAGTTTCTTCGTTTTTTCCTCAATTGAGTTTATCGTTTATCATCGATTCAATTGTTGTTCCTCACACTTGTTAATGTTGGCTTGAAATCGGTTTGCATAGGTTTAGCTTAGCTATTATGTTCTGTTTTGATGTTTGAATCGATTGAAGTCTTGCTGTTGATCTATATCTATTGTGCTTTTTCTCACATCAAACCTTTGATTCCTTGTTTTATTCATGTACTGTCGTTTTTTTCCTATCTGTTTTGATAGATCTTTAAAACATGAATAGTCTGAATAGATCAAAAGCTTTACAAATCTGTGTTTTTTACAGTCTATATTTTTTTCGGTGTGCTAGTAATCGTACGAATTTTGTCTTGATTACTGTTTCACTTGTTTACGTATTCCTGTTTCTGTATTTTGTTGCAATCATGATTTTTTTTTGTTAGATAGAACCAGAAATCAATACGTTAATATTTGTTTTTCAATTTTTCTGTTTTCTTTTGGTAAAATCTTAAATTTTCACTACATGAAAGTGATGCGATATCGAGTTATTTAATTTCTAACAAATGTTTCTTTCATTGCAGAGATTTTGTAGGTGACAATCAAAAGTTAGACAAAATGGTAAGCCTTCTGTTTTTTTCTTTCTTATGTTTTTCCGTTACATCGTTATTTTCTGTAATGATTGAAACTTGACACTATTACTTAAACTTGCAGGTCAAGTTTACAGCCGATGAGCTCCGTAGGATTATGGACTACAAACACAACATCCGTAATATGTCCGTTATTGCCCATGTAGACCACGGTATTGTCTTCAGCTCTATCTTTTATTTTACTTTAATTCTATTCAAATTTAAATCTACATCGTTTTGTCATATGTTTGTTTACGTCTGAGTTTGCGTTTAGTCTCCTTTTATAAATAATTATTTGTAAGCTAATGTATCTTTGTTTCTTGATCAATAGGGAAATCTACTCTCACTGATTCCTTAGTTGCTGCTGCTGGTATTATTGCTCAAGAGGTTGCTGGTGATGTGCGTATGACCGATACTCGTGCTGATGAGGCTGAGCGTGGTATTACTATCAAGTCCACTGGTATTTCCCTTTACTACGAGATGACCGATGCTTCCTTGAAGAGCTTTACTGGAGCAAGAGATGGTAACGAGTATCTGATCAATCTTATCGACTCTCCTGGGCATGTTGACTTCTCTTCTGAGGTTACTGCTGCTCTTCGTATTACTGATGGTGCTCTTGTGGTGGTCGACTGTATTGAGGGTGTCTGTGTTCAGACTGAGACTGTTCTCCGTCAGGCTCTTGGTGAGAGGATTAGACCTGTCTTGACTGTCAACAAGATGGACAGGTGTTTCCTTGAGCTTCAGGTTGATGGTGAAGAGGCTTACCAGACTTTCCAGAGGGTCATTGAGAATGCTAATGTCATCATGGCCACCTACGAGGATCCTCTTCTTGGTGATGTTCAGGTTTACCCTGAAAAGGGAACTGTTGCGTTTTCTGCTGGTCTTCACGGATGGGCTTTTACTCTTACCAACTTTGCCAAGATGTATGCTTCCAAGTTTGGTGTTGATGAATCTAAAATGATGGAGAGGCTCTGGGGTGAGAATTTCTTTGACCCTGCCACGAGGAAATGGAGTGGCAAGAACACAGGTTCCCCGACCTGCAAGCGTGGGTTTGTTCAGTTCTGTTATGAGCCCATCAAGCAAATCATTGCTACTTGCATGAACGACCAGAAGGACAAGCTGTGGCCTATGTTGCAGAAGCTTGGTGTGCAGATGAAGTCTGAGGAGAAGGATCTGATAGGTAAACCTTTGATGAAGCGTGTCATGCAGACATGGCTCCCTGCAAGTACTGCACTACTTGAGATGATGATCTTTCACCTGCCATCACCCCACACTGCCCAGAGGTACCGTGTTGAGAATTTGTATGAAGGTCCTCTTGATGATCAGTATGCCACAGCCATCAGAAACTGTGACCCTAATGGCCCTCTTATGCTCTATGTGTCTAAGATGATTCCAGCCTCTGACAAGGGTAGATTCTTTGCCTTTGGTCGTGTCTTTGCTGGTAAGGTTTCTACTGGTATGAAGGTCAGAATCATGGGTCCCAACTTTGTCCCTGGCGAGAAGAAGGATCTGTATGTTAAGAGTGTTCAGAGAACTGTCATTTGGATGGGTAAGAGGCAAGAGACCGTTGAGGATGTTCCTTGTGGTAACACTGTTGCCATGGTTGGGTTGGATCAGTTCATCACCAAGAATGCTACCTTGACTAACGAGAAGGAAGTTGATGCTCACCCCATTCGTGCCATGAAGTTTTCTGTGTCTCCTGTTGTGCGTGTTGCTGTTCAGTGTAAGGTTGCATCTGACCTTCCCAAGCTTGTTGAGGGACTCAAGAGGCTGGCTAAGTCTGATCCTATGGTTGTGTGCTCACAAGAAGAGTCAGGTGAGCACATTGTTGCTGGTGCTGGAGAACTTCATCTCGAGATTTGTTTGAAGGATCTTCAGGATGATTTCATGGGCGGTGCTGAGATCATCAAGTCAGACCCTGTTGTCTCGTTCCGTGAGACTGTCCTTGAGAGATCAGTCCGCACTGTCATGAGCAAATCCCCAAACAAACATAACCGTTTGTACATGGAAGCCAGACCATTGGAGGATGGTCTTGCTGAGGCGATTGATGATGGACGTATTGGACCAAGAGATGACCCCAAGATCAGATCCAAGATCTTGGCCGAGGAGTTTGGCTGGGACAAGGATCTTGCCAAGAAGATCTGGGCGTTTGGACCAGAAACCACAGGACCTAACATGGTGGTTGATATGTGTAAGGGAGTTCAGTACCTTAATGAAATCAAAGACTCAGTGGTGGCTGGTTTCCAGTGGGCGTCAAAGGAAGGTCCTCTAGCTGAAGAGAACATGAGAGGTATCTGTTTCGAGGTTTGTGATGTGGTTCTTCACTCTGATGCCATCCACAGAGGAGGTGGTCAGGTTATCCCAACAGCCAGAAGGGTCATATATGCATCGCAGATCACAGCCAAGCCCAGACTTTTGGAGCCAGTTTACATGGTGGAGATCCAGGCACCAGAGGGAGCTCTTGGAGGAATTTACAGTGTGCTGAATCAGAAGCGTGGACACGTCTTTGAGGAGATGCAGAGGCCAGGAACACCATTGTACAACATCAAGGCTTATCTTCCAGTGGTTGAGTCATTTGGATTCTCAAGTCAGCTAAGGGCAGCAACCTCAGGACAGGCCTTCCCACAGTGTGTGTTTGATCATTGGGACATGATGTCTTCTGACCCTCTGGAGGCAGGAACTCAGGCTTCTGTTCTGGTTGCTGATATCAGGAAGAGGAAGGGTTTGAAGGAACAGATGACTCCATTGTCTGATTTCGAAGACAAGCTTTAAAAAGTCACTACTAAGCCTCTCTTGCTTATGGGTTACAGATTGCTTGGTCACTACCCTCTACCTTATTTTTTAATATTTTTTTTAAGTATACTCTTTTGTTATGATGGAATGATGACATTATCTCTCACCCATCGCCCCTTTAATGCTTTACTTTTAGTTGAGTACTCTTTATTGTGTTATCGCAAGTATTTTGGTGTTGATTTTCTCTTTTAATTATTCTGTTTGCATCTCTGATCATTCATATAAATTATAATTCATCTGCTCAGAGAGGTTGATTATTACGATTATTTAAGTGCCTCTGTCAAATTCTCGATTTTAACCTTTTTAGTAAATTGTTTAGTTGATTTATTGGTGAATTGGTTAATATCATCTGATTATTTCCGAGATCAAATTGCCTACTTAGGGGCACCCATTCTTCTACTACTACTACTACAATTTTTTGCCGTTTTGTTTAATCCATTGTTTACTTGTATGTCACGCATCGTTTTTTTTGGATGGTATGTGACCGTCGCGTTGCTTCTACGCGATCATTCTGACTAGGGTAGGATGTCTTTTTTGATTGAATGACGTGTAGGATTCAGGTTGGATAGTCCCTTTAGAGTCAGACAGACATACTTTTCGAGGAGTCCATCGTGGATCGAGGATCAAACTATGAAAAAGGGATTAGACCAATCCCTACACAAATTGGTCGGGATCGGGAGTCCATACCTTGATGACGAAACCAGTCAAAAATGGTCCATGCGACGAAGACTGAGTCGAAAATCGTGGAGATTATCGACTGCCGCACGGTTTTTCAGAAAAATCCTGTGACAAGTGGTATCAGAGTCAATAATGTTGTATATTGTCTGTGCCCAGCGCTCGTGGACAGTAAGCATGGAGACAGGTACGCAGGGAACCTTATATGTTGGCGTTAGAAGTCGAGGGAGAAAAGATAAGTGTTGAATCCAGGCCAGTTGCCTAAGAGGCGAAATGTAAACACTAAGGCAAGGTGTCGAGTTAGCAAATCGAGTGGGGAGATCCCACAATGCACAATGTATGATCTTGAAGATTCTTTTCTGCACGAGGACGTGCACTTTGATTTGTGGGGAAGAATGTCACGCATCGTTTTCTTTGGACGGTACCTGACCGTCGCATTGCTTCTGCGGAGCCATTCCGACTGGGGTAGGGTGTCGTGCTTCAGTGAGGGGCGTGCATGACTCAGGTTGGAGACTTCTTTAGAGTCAGGCAGACCGAGTCGGTTAAGTTCGAGGAGTCCATCGCCTATCGAGGATCTAACTAAGAAAAATGGATTAGGCTATCCCTGCACAAAATGGTCGAGATCTGGAGCCGATTCCCTGATGAGTCCTAGACAGGACGAAACCAGTCGAAGATGGTCCATGCGACGGAGGCTGAGTCGAGAATCATAGAGGTTATCGACTGCATCACGGTCTTCCAGGAAAAATTTGTGACATGTAGCTCAACTTATTTTTAATTTTAGTTAACTTCTTCCTCTTTCTTTTTTTATCAGCCTAGAGAATAGAACTATTCTTAACTCTAAGTTTACATTCATTTCAAGAATTGTTTTGAACATTTATCTAATATGAGAACATTCTGATAATTACTAAATTGTCTATTTATTTACATAAAATAAAAATCAATACAATTGGACATATTTATGAAAATTTGTAGTAGTCTATATTATTTGATCTCGGTTGACTTCTATATATGCCATATATTTTTCAATAAAAACATTTTATATAATATATATCGTAAAATGTATTTACATTTTAATATATTTTAGCCATCTTATTTTTTATTGCAAATACCACAAAATTAAACTAAAATTTATGATCATATTTTAGTTTTTTTTTTAACTTATTAGATAATATTAAAATTATAGTATGGTCCGGATTAAAAATAATCCTAGATCTATTGTACATACACATTACTTGTTGAACTAGTAGGAGTTTGAAACCCTTGTCTACGTCGAGCAGTTGCATTCTTTAGTAGAATGATTAAGTCCTACAATATTCGGTTTTAACTGTAAGATGTGTTCTTTACATACTAATTTCTACAAATTACAAACGAAACTAGAAATAAAAACCACACTTATATAACTCGAGGCAACTGCAGACATGGATACAATCTGCAGTCCACTACAATATATATATATATATATATATATATATATATCTTTATGTAGTCCGTTAAAGTAGTCAAATATAAGAGGAAAAATTACTATTATACTTTCATGGTTGGCAAACAAACAATACCTCTTGAATTATGATATATATATATATATATATATATATAGATATATTCTTTCACAAATCAACAAACCAACCAAATATCAACACAAGGAGTCAAGGACTACATAATTCATTAGGCAAATGAATAAAAAGTCAAACATATTTTACAAACAATTGTCAAAAGACGATTCCACTTTAAAGGTACACTGTGTTTTATTCCAAGCACCTAAGAAAAACTTTACTCAAAAGTTAATGCAGCTCAAGAGAAACATTAAAAAAAAACAAAACATAAACCTTGATTCCTCGGCGATCATCCAACTCTCTTGAAAATGGTAGCTTCTTTTTAAGAAGTTTATTCTTTAGAGCTGCAACTTTTCTTTCATAGGCTATCAAGTGAAAACCTCTTGCCATTTTAAATTCCCACTACACATACCTTATTAGTTTCGTCGACCTGGTGTCGGATGTTCAAGAAAAAAATGCTAACTTTATAAACGAGCTTGTCCCAATAATGTACAAAAGTACCATTGGAAACAAGGGTTACCATATACCTAGAAACATCCCTACAAATTGATGCTAAACCGATCACCTTTGCAATTTCCATCTTCATAAATAATTTTGGTCTACTACAACATATTATTGGTCAGGACATATAGATATAAATATGTAAACACATATTCAAAGTAAGTTGAAAGAGCTAATTTACCTTACCCTCATAAATAAAACTCAAGAAGACATCCATTTGTAACTGAACAAGTGTGACAGGTTTGTTTCTCCTAAATTTTAAGTCTGAGTCAGGATGTACCAGAGCGCTTATAATACCTCATTTTATGGGCACATCAGACTAAAATTTTCCAGAAACCACAACAATGATAGGTTTAGTATTGTTTTTAGACCTTTCCCTTGAGGTTCAACTTGAAAAAAAATTGATCATTGATCATGTGTCAAAACAAAATGAGCAAAAACGAATAACATTTAATGAGTAGAAACTTACCAAATTCACTCAGTTCAGTTGGAAAGCATTTCTCAGGTAAAAAGATTGAAGTTCTTTAATATAGTCATCGATGATGTAAACTCCTAATAAACTAGCAAATACAAACATAACTAAAAGACAAGCAACATATTCCTTAATGGATAAATTCTAACTATACACCTCAATAAACAATGACAACTGATAAAACCAGCAAACCAGAAGCTTCGAGAATGATAAATCAAGTGTGGTAGCAGCTCAACGATTCAGCTATATAACAATCCATACTCCATCGAATGAGCCTTAAATCTTAAAAGGGTTCTAACTAAAGAAGGCAAGGTGAGACTGAAACCAATTAGCTGATATTTGTTACCAAATCCTTCTAACCAATTTTTCTGATAAGTTAAAAAGTCAAATATGCAGTTTTACGACAAGTTTGTCAACAATATTATATAGCTCAATTCATAGCTAAACATTTTCTTGTGTAGTAGTAATAGTTGATGTATCACTCCTCGAAATGCCATTTTCTTGATATAAAAGCCAACAGAAACTAAGAATCTCTCGATCACTTGCTTATTATCTCATCTATATATTCTACAGAAGCTTTAATAATAATCTTATAACACCAGGCTGATTGGTATATATATATCTCTCTAGTTCTGGTGTACTAGTTTCTTTTTTTTTTTATAAGATTTGGCTCTGGTGTATTAGATTTACTAATCACCCTCCAAATCTCAATATTATTTGCTGATTTGTGATTTCACATGATTGATTATGGGCCGTAGTACAAAGGCAAAAATAAGGTAATTATCAAAATGCCGGAGAAAAAACGTTTGTTGACTCGTCGACGTCTAAGTTTGACCTGGAAACTTCGGGACGACCAGAATCAGAGAAGTAATTTGAAACGCGGTTGTGTCGTGGTTGGTCGGCGGGGAACTGGAAGTTTCTACGAACAGACCCACCTAACCAATATAATGCCTTTAACGATAAGCAAAGACAACGTCAGAAATGTATAAATATATAGACTTAAACCTATTCTCAAAATTCCAAAAATCAATCATCCCTCATAACTCATAATATTCGCAAACATAGATGGCTCAGTATCAACAGCAAAACGGTGAGTCATTCTTATACATTATACAATTGTTGATGATACATGTTAAGGTTAGTTTTGTATATAATTAATTTGACCAATGTGTATATATAAAAATATGCAGAAACTAAGCATACATTGACAGAGATGATGACGAAGGACTCTCCACAAACTGTGGAGCCGTCTCATCAGACGCAGAGTAAAGGCCGTGATGGATTTATACGTGGATGGTAAATTAATCTATTTTCATACATACCAAAATCACATACTTTTCTTTTCGTTTGTATATTGAAATTTGTTTGCTTTCTATTTCCAGTTTGGCTGCAATGTGCTGCTGCTGCGTTTTGGATTGTGTCTTCTAAGGAACTCTTCCACTACACACACATATAGCTTTGACGGATCTCTGTCTTAATTCTCTGCTTTCTTTTAAATTTTCTTAAATTTTTATTACATTTTGGTTGTTGTATTGTAATTACATTCTTATTCTTTTGTATAGAATTATTTAAAAACGTTAGTTATTTCCTTGTTTTGAGTACTTTGTCTACCATCAAAAACCAAATGGTCAGCATTTGGCAGCAAAATCTAATTTCTTGTATCTTGCCAGTCAAAATATAGAGAAACACCCACAAAAAAAAAAGAAGAAACTAAATATGAGATTTCATATAAAATGGTATGATGGGTGTCAATTCACATGACTATTGCATAATCCCATGAAATCTGCAATTTCTTGTTCTAATCAACTTTTAAATCTCATCTTTGTCCACATGAAGTTACTTCCTTTGAGTGTAAAAATAAAAGAAAGATATCACTATATTTTGCAAAACCAATAGCAATGAAACTAATAAAAGCCGTGTAGAAACACAACCTGTGATGTTCTGTGAAGAAATTATTGAGATCTCAGGGCTATGCTATACGTTGAAGCGGAAAACCATCACATCTCCTTCTTTAACAATGTACTCTTTACCCTCTGATCTCAACTGAAAAACAAATAAAATTTTAAGCGAACTCTGAGTGAGAAGAGAATCGTCAGATAATTTGTTACAAAGCAGCCCAATTTATGGACATCAGGAAGAAACTCACAAGTCCTTTCTCTCTTGCTGCGACAAAGACCCAGCAGACACAAAATCTTCATATGCAACCTGAACAAAATAAAAACGATTGAGATGAAAGCAAATACTAGACACTTTGAAGCTTTTAAATTTCAAAATTTCATGTTCAGAATTGGATAGGACATTCTTTAAGAGAAGGAAGGCTTACAGTCTCAGCTCTAATAAAACCCTTCTCAAAGTCAGAGTGAATGACACCGGCAGCTTGTGGTGCAGTCATGCCTGTATCACCACAAAATTTCAACCATATTACTTCATATTCTCAGGAAATATTGCAGTTTCTCTACCGACTGGAAACTAACCTGCGTGTATTGTCCATGCTCTTGTTTCCTGGCACAGAGAATTGATTGTTTTAGACGATATATGTCAACATTCAAGAGAAGGTTTAGTGTGATTTGAGAGTATTTGTATGTGTTCTTCACCTTTTCACCAGAAGTGAAGTACGTCTGCAAACCCAGCAAGCTGTATGTTGCCCTGCTAAGGTTCCCGAGGCCACTCTCGCTGACACCTAGAGAGTTCAAATATTCTGTGAGTTCTTCAAGAGGAAGTTCGGTTAGCTCAGACTCAACCTGCTTCCATGAAAGGAAGATTTTTATCAAGTGACATTTGAAGTAAAATACAAGCATGAAAACGTCAATGCATAAGATGTAAATAGACAATGATCCTGACCTCTGCTGAAACAACCACATGTCCAGATTGCAAATCCGTAGAAAGACCCTTTACTTCTTCAACGTAACTATTCTTCTCAGGCTCAGCAAGATCAGTTTCCGCAACATTAGCCATGTAGATCATACGCTTCATTGTAAGCAAGCAGAGATGCTTTACAACTTCCTTCTCAAGGTCAGTCAATGGAACTGACCGTGCAGGTTTCCCATCCAGAAGGGCCTCCTGAATTCTTTCCAAAGCAGATTTTCGGCTTCTTCCTCCTGTGTCATAGAATATCACGTACTCTTGGGAATTTTGGAAAACCAGGTTATGAAATATTTGAGAACTCAATAGTTTTTCGGGGAGCTTTACCTTGACTTTGGATTGTGAATCCTTAGCTTTTCCTTTCTTAAGTCTCTCGATTCTTTTACCAATCTGTATTTCTTGTGAAAAGTATAAATCAGCTTTATCAACTATATCTAATATAAAAGTGTTCTAGAGTGTTTTGAACAGAGATAAGAAAGAAGATTAACAATTCTCCTTATGGAAGATCAAGAAACAAATTTCTAAACATCCGAAAGGGTATGTCACGCAAGTGCATAGCTAGAGAAATGAACATCTCGTTGAACATTGAAACAAAAATTAAGCTGCCGATAAAAATTTATACAAGAGTGATAAGAGAATGACTCTGAGTGTACCTGATCCACGTCACAGAAAATTAGTTCAAGATTGATGACATCAATGTCAGACTTAGGATCAACTTTGCCATTGACATGAATAATGTCGTTGTCCTCAAAACATCGAACCAACTGAAAGCCAAACAGTTAGATATCTACAAGGAACAAAAAAAGCAATCACTGAGGGGAATCAAAGGAGAGAAATGAACCTGGAGAATGGAATCAACTTCTCTAATGTGAGATAGGAACTTGTTCCCTAAACCCTACAAACAAAAAAAATCAAAACTTGTGAGTATGGAATTGTCGGCATTGAGATAGAGAAAGAGAGAATATAAATGAAATCTCACTTCGCCTTGACAACCACCTTTGACAAATGACAAGACCAGCAATGTCCACAAACTCAATGGATGCAGAAACTGTTTTCTGAGAACCACTGAGTTTGAAGAGCACTTGAAGACGAGAATCAGGAACAGCAACAATACCAACATTGGGCTCAATCGTACAAAAGGGAAAATTAGCAGCTTGAGCCTTTCCATTCTCAACCTGAGACATTCACAAAGGTGTTTGACGAAATGCCCGAGAGAAGCCACAAGAGCAACTATGGAGATAGATAGATAAATAGACTTACGACGGCGTTAAAGAAAAGCATCGCTTCTCCAGTGTCAAAACTCCGACGAACTTGGATTTACCGGAGAATAGGAAGTTGTTTTTACAGAGAAGAGACTTAGACGGCAACAAAGCCAGAGCTGTAAAGACACTGATACAAGCTGCTCTCGCCATTGTACTAATTTTCTCAACCTCTCAGATGAATTTCGAGTGTCTTCGTCTATTTGACTCGTTTGTCTTATCTTTCGTGGTCCTTTTGGTGATCAGAATTAATTAAGCAATTTTATAACCGCATATTTACTTATTATATATAGTTGTTAGTCCATTTAATTTTAAAGACTGATTTATTATCTTAAGCTAAATTTTTAAACACTCGCAATACCAAATATCGTCCCATAGTTGTATGACCACTCAAAGATTGTCTGGACAATAAGTGAAAAAGCTTCATACATATGATAAAGAGAGTGGGAGATAAGGAAGGATCTGTGATATATAAATAAGAGCAGAATGTTTAAACTCCATACTTTAAATAAAAACAGAATCACAGAGACAGTTATTGGTTCTGTGGTCTACTTGGATCTCTGTCTCATCTTTCTACGCTTCCTCTTCAACCTCCTCATCCTCTTCTTCTTCCACTGCACATATATTCATATAATTGAATTTAGCATACTGATACTAGAGGTGAACTAATTGAAAGATCTCCATATTTTTAAGCAGCGGAAATGAAGCTATGCACAGAGAACATTACAATGAAGATCTCAATAACAGTACAAGCCTAAATTCTAAAATCAATCCTATGATCATCTTGTCCGACTTAACTGAGCATATATATAACATAAGCACTGTACAATCTAACATCTTTCTGTATAAGTACATAAATGAATGCAAATGGAAGTATATATAAGATCTAGGAAATTAATCTAAAACGCTAATGAAAGACCGGAGTTCCAATACGATGGCGCAAAGAAACAAAGAACGACATTGAGTCTAAGGAGGAGGAGATGGTACCTTGGCTCTCATTGTTGCTGATGCCTAAGTCTCGAGGAGAGCCTCTTCTATTTATAGCTAGGGTTTTACTACCATAATGGGCCTAATATCTATCAATAATATATAGTATAAATGGGCCTATTTATTAAATTCAGTCAAACTTCCATCTTATGGGCCGAAGTTAATTAATCTCCAGTAAAGACATACTTGCTCTGCATGAGGAGAAGTTTAAGCGTTGGTCAACTTTTTAGCTTCTCAAAAAGCACGCAAAATCAGAGGGAATAAAAAGAAGAAGAAGAAGAAGAAAACTTTCGAAGATCTTATTCATGGATTCTCGGCGGAGTTTCAACTATGTTAGTTCCATTGAGGAAAAACGAGTTTTGGAAAAATCAAAGAGGTAAAGCTTTACAACTTTGCTAAATATATGTAGATATTTTGTATATTTGGATCAAAATGAACAGAAACACCTCAACTCAGACAAGGCTGTTTTGCTACATTTTTAGTAGAACGACTTGTAACTAATAGATATGGTTAGTTTGGGGAGTTGTAGTTTGAATACGAATACGATAACACTAAAATTACCTTCATATGGGGATATATTTTGCTTTTGGATTTGTGTAGTTTACTCAACTGGTTGACCCAACGCAACTTTGACAAGATTAAGGATGAGATTGTTCTAACAATAAAAGCATCTCCCTCAGCTTTTATCTTCAAGGTTCTCTGTGACTTTATATAGACATATCTATATCTCGAAATAATTCTATGAGACTTTTTCTACTAATATAGTTATACATATGTCTCATGCAGTCTCTAGCGTCTTGCATTTTTGATATGGCAATGGTGGAAAATTCCTATGTCTTATTCGCTCGTCTATGCGTTGAGCTTTTTCACGAGCTTTCCCCTCTTCCGTCAGATGAATCTCACGGCCAAATTACAACTTTTGAGATACAGTTTTTGCGCAAATGCCAAATAGAGCTTGAAAACTCATCCCCCAAAACAGATATACTACCACTTGTTTATGTTGATGAATCACATTATTGGAGATTCATCAAAACCGTTCGTGTTTTGGCTGAAGTTTTCAAGAATAAGATGATCACTGAAACAACACGAAAAAGCATAATTCAGGTTTGCCTTGCCTTGGATAATTAAGGGTTTATACTAATTAAGAGCACAGTATTGATTGTAATGTAGGTGCTTATGAACCCCATCTTCCCACCTCAGAGGAATATCGATGGAATGCATTTTTTTCTGTCCTCCATTGGCCAACTAGATGACTTCAAATTTTCTGATGAAAATTTCAAGCAGCTAGTTCAAAGTTGTTCTCGGGTATAACATAACCATCTAAAAGACATAAATTTAAGCATTATTGTTTGGTGTGTATATATATCTCTTTAACGATAGCTTGATTTACAGGCTGTAGAGTTGGAGAGCAATTATAATGAAGAAGTAAAGCTTAGGAGAGAAGCAGAAGATGCTCTTGCTAGAACAAAGGAAGAAGTAAAGATTATGGAACGGTTACTTAAATCTTACAAGGAAGAACAAGGTAAAATTCAATTACAAGCTCAAGCCTTGGAGCAAAAGTATGAAGCAGAGTTGCAGCTTAGGAAAGATACAGAAACCGTTCTTGCTATAGAATTGGTTAGCATAGAGAATTTAAAGCTTCGAGTAGAAACTTTTGAAAATGAACGTGATGATATGCGTTTGAAGGCCGAGGAGTTCAAGAGCAAGTACAGCTGCGAGCTGGTTCTCAGGAATGATTCAGTAATTGCTTTAGATAAAGAGAGGAAAGAGGTGGAGGAGATAAAGCAACAGCTTGAAACTTGCTTAGCCGAACAAGAGAGCCTGACCTCACAGGTCAGAGCTTGGCAGGACAACTACGAACAAGAGTCGAGTCTTAGGAAAGAAACAGAGGATACTCTTTCTAGAGAAAAACAAGAGCTCGAGATGGTCAAAGGACTACTCGAATCGTACAGCCTACAAGCAGATGCAATGCGAGAAGAGAGGGACAATGCTCTCAAAAAAGTCCAAGAGATAGAGGAAGAGCGTGAACCTCCATCATCGTTCTTATGCCCTATCACACAGGCAAGACCATAACTTTACAAAGAATATAACTTGCATAACACTCAAATCTCATGAGGTTTATATTGTTGCAGGAGGTCATGAAAGATCCACACTTTGCTGCCGATGGATTCACATACGAAGCAGAAGCTATTAAGAAATGGCTTAACACAGGCCACAAGACGTCGCCAATGACAAATCTCAAGCTTTCTCATCTCACACTTACCCCAAACCGTGCTCTCCGCTCTGCGATCGAGGAGTTGGTTTGATTCTTCTTGCTTGCTCGAACCGGTTTACTATAACTTCAAAGTTGATATTGGGCCTAGAGTGGCCCGACGAGTCTATTTATGAGCCTTGCTTCAATTTGGGATCCAATATATTTTGAACCGTAGACTTATTACGGGTTGGACGTGGCCTAATCCACACCGTGTTTTTTTAATTAATATCCGAAAATGGAAAAAGAGCCATTTTTCCTCGGAACTGTAAAGAAGACAAGTATGCTTTATAAACGCCTAAAACGCCAAGAAAAGCCAAACATACAAAAGACCAATAAATATAAAAGAGCCAAAAAAAATTAAAAATGATTTGACAAACGGACAGTGTGACGTAACAAAACTCTTTCAGAGAATTATGATCATAAATCTCTTCTTGTAAAGGAATAGCCTTTCACTTTATCGAAATAGTTACACCAACGACTTTTATCTTAAGATGAAAGAAGGCCTGCTTAAAGAGCCGAAACCCTAATAGGTCTCTTATTCCTATATTTGATCTTCTCCAACTATAAATTACTGTTCGTAATAAGAATACTTATAATTTTATAAATTTTGAAAACGAGCGATAGAGAGATCGGGGAATAATAAATGTGAGAGAGACAAAAGTGAGAGAGGAACATGAACAAGAAAGTACGTAGATGTACAGAGGAAGACAAGACAATGGCCTGCAGATTTTTCTTACACATCGGTCAATAAACTCCTAATATTGCCTCTATCATTACACCAAAACGAATACAGATTGCACACCTTTTATTCACTATATATATATTCACCTAACGACAAACTTTTTCTTCTTTATATTTTTTTCAAAAAATTTGTTTGTTTGTTTTCTTTCTTCCCTCTTTTTACTACTATAAAGTTTTCAATGTTGTATTTGCTTCTTTATAACAAACAGCTAAGAACCCAGCTAAAGCTGTCCTTTCTTCTCTGCAACTAGTCTCTCTATTCCGTATCACAAATATGTCATTCATTCAACAAAGCATATAAAGTTATAATTAGCTACCGTCTATATATTATAGTAATGGCCGTTTCATAGATATCAAATTAATTATAGAGAAGGATTATTTGTAACTAATTTTTTAATATTTGTCAGCCTTTGATACTTAAGCAATTTGTCGTGACACTGTTTATAATGAAAAAATAAAGAAAAGACAGATGCAAAAAGAGCAGAGAGAGAATCTTTTCAGATGGCACAACACTGGGAACTATCACGTTCTCTCATTCATTTCCCTCGTACCTTTTTTTTCTTTTCAATAACCTATTCTTCATTATCAATTCTATTTTCACATAATGTAATATCGGTGGATGAAATGATATTTAATGACTTATGACAATGTATTTGACTATTTGAATTTGATTCAATTTGGATATAGTATTTTCTATATCGAAACAAACGACAAGAAGAAGATAGGTCCGGTTTTAAAAAATGACACGTCAGATAATTTCAATTGATTTCAGATCTATATTTGATTTTATGGCATACAAAAAAAAAAAAATTAGATGGTTTGTTTATTTAAAGGCTGCAATAAATTTGTAGGCTTATCTTATTGTGTTATGTCGTTCATAAATTGATCTTGATATTGATAGATCCTATTATTGACCTAACGAGTACTTGTCACTAAAGTTAAGTATGACAAATGAAGTGATTGTCTGTGTATGATATGATGACTCCCTATTCTCAAAAAAAATCTATGAAAATTTTAATAGCCTCTCAACTATAGATAAAGTAACACGGATTAGAGATAATAATGAAGTAATGTGAATGATATATTGAATAGATGTACTACTTTGTAAATACACATTGTGTATTTTTGCATGTATTATTGTTATCATGTTGTGGCGATTGGGATGGAAGAAGAATCCAACGGCTGGGATTTTAAAAACGATGTTGCAAAATCACGAGCAACTTCATTTTTTCCAAATTATATCATACTTTTTCTAAGAATAATACGAATAATTACTCGACGGTATTATGTAGCAAGCTACTACGAATGACAGCTCTGTTCACGCTTTGACCCTTAACAGTATTTATTCATCAATAATCCCAGATCTGTCTCTTATCAATTACTAATATTTTACGATAATTGCCTCTGCAGTCTCTTGAAATCTCCAAAATAAGTCTTTTAAAACACAATCTAGACTATAGATTCAAGAAGAATGTGATATTACTGAAAGTTTCAACTAAAATTCAACGTTTTAAAATTAGTTGTTTAAATAATCAATCCGTGGATACATTTGTTTGAGCTGCCATTTAGTCAGGTCTAGATAATCGATTTATCGGTTTTATGCAGCCGAGTAATCATAGTGATTCGAATCCATTGATAGGAGATTATAGTTTACTGTTTAGAGGTCTTATGTTTTTAATAAAAAGAACAAAAAAACAGTGCCTAATTAATCCCTAGATGCTAAGTAGACTTTGAACGTCTGATTAGCTACGCTGTCAACTTTCTGAACGTTGCAAAAAGTAAAGAGTCTAATATGTTTTGTGAAGACATCGAAGATCCTCTTGATATGGTCCAGCCGACCAATTTCGGTGTATCCTCTCTAATCTATTAAGGGAATTTAAGGAAAAAAATTCCTCGACTTTTGTTTACGTCCATTTTTTTATTTTCAACTATTTCTTTAATAAAGAATTCTTCAACTATTATCCGCTAATAGATTTGATCTCCCTTAAAAAATTACTGTTTACAGTGATGAAAAATTGTTTTGAATAACTGTTGAAACGTTTGCATTTTTTATAGAAACAATCAAACAACAATATTTACTTAGTTGAAAAAACTATCAATATGTTGGACACAACAGACGCTCGTGCAAACGTGAAATAGTATCAAACCTAGGAATAAAACCGAAAGGAACACCAAAGAAAAAAACATAAAACTGTGACTATCACTTAGCAAACACAAATTTCTCTTCAAGTTTAATGTTATATTAATGTCTACTTTAAGATATATGTAGTGTCTCATGTTGCAACTAGTGATACATCTTAAAACTATTAGATTTTTTTTGTTAAACAATATTGCTGGTTTTTTTTGTCGGTTTCTACAAACAATATATTGTTCAATAACTTGAATATATTGTTGGATATTTGTTCATGTTATTGTGTTTTTTTTATTTTTTTAACAATTTGTAAACACCAAACTAAACCAGTTAAAATCCACAATAAAATTACCAAACCGGAATTCTAAGTTTCCAATTCAAATTTTTTATATGCATTTTATGTTGTTTTCCAATAAAAATCTTGTTGTTTGTATGATAAAATACAAACCCCTCAACAAAACAACTTTCTATCACCATAGATGGAATGGATTATAATTAATAGATTATATTAATGGATTATAATTGATGAGATTTTTTACTAAAAAATAGTTGAAGATTAAAAATGGATGGAGCAAAAGTCAAAGCATCATGCCATTCCAAGTACTTATCTCTACTTTTTGGTGTAAACCAAATTAAATAAAAGATGTCTGGGAGTTTGATTTCCAAAGAAGCGGTAGCTGGATTTGGCGTCGTTTAATGAAGCTTCGGTCTACAGCTAGACCTATACTTTCATGTCAGATTCAGTGGGGCTCTATAGCCAAATATTGGCAAGATGACTGGACCTCTCTAGGACCACTCATCAGCATCATAGGGCCTCTAGGTCCTCGAATCTCAGGCATAGCTCTCTTGGCTACTGTAAATCAAGTGGTCGCTGATGGTGTATGGGACCTTCCAAGATCGAGACATCCACTATTGGTCATTCTCCGATCATGCCTACCTTCTCCCATTCAGCCTCTTTCTCTTGATGCTGCAGATCACGATTATTATCTATGGAAGAATTCAGCCATATAACCCCCAGCAAAGTTCAGCTCATCTAAAACTTGGAAAAGTCTCAACAACACTACCAAAACATTTGTCACTTGGCACAAATTGGTATGGTTTAAGCATCGCATTCCAAAGCATGCTTTTATTCATTGGGTCATTATGAAGGATCGATTGACATCGCGGGATCGTCTGATTAGATGGGGCCTCAATGTACCTCCGGAATGTCTATTATGTGGCTCAGCTCCAGAATCGGTTTCCCATTTGTTCTTCGAATGCACTTGTTCAAAGGAAGTCTGGTACGCTCTCTTTACACATCCACAACTCTCACCTCCAGCGACACTTGTTGCCATCAACAATTGGGTTAGATCTCCCTCCAACTCTGCTCGCCTTAACGAAATATGCCGATTGATCCTTCAAGCCTCTATTTATCTCATTTGGAAAGAGAGGAACTCTCGGCTGCAGAACTCCACATCAAAGCCGTCTCCTCTCATCGTCAAGGAAATACAACTCAGGCTTAGGGCCAAGCTGGTTGGTCTCGATAGTCAGGCAAAAAGAATCCTTCCTTTCAACATGGTTCCGATTTATACAATGGTGATATTATTCTTCAACTCGACATAACTTCGCTATTGTCTCAACCTTGCTTCACATGAGTTTCTTCTTTCTTCTTTCATCATATTATTATTTTTTGATCAATTGTTTAGATCATTCTCACACTTCTCAATCTATCTATTCATCTCGTATTGTAACTTCAAATGATGTCCCTTTTGGGGGGAGAAGAAAAGGTGAATGAAAATGGTACTTCAAAAAAATAAAAAATAAATAAAAGCTGTCTTTTAGTTTAAGTTACTAATTTTTGTTTCTTATTTGTCGTATTTAAAATAATACATAGCCAAAGACTGCAAGGGGATTTGCAATTTAGATCTTCACTTACGTGCAAACACATTATTAGGAAAAAAGGAAACATAAAGGTAATATAGCCTCTACTTTTTTCTTCCGTGACTCTAATAATTAAGCCATAAACTTCTCCCCTAACCAGTAATTAAAAGTCATACATTTTTCTTTATTTATTATTCAATAAACATTTTAAAGTTACTCTGTCAAAACTATTTTAAAACAGACAGAAACCTTTTGAAGCGATCTCCGAACATGGCAAGCATATCATACTTTTTGGCAGAGGCAGAGCTATTTTAGGGGCAGTTGCCACCTCTAATTTTTAAAAAATTAGTGTATTTTCTTACAAATTTTTAGTTTTGCCCCCTTGATAAATTATTTTGTGCCCCCTTACTATATTTTGGATACACATTTCAACTAAATAAAATTTTACAACATAAAAGATACAAGACAAAAAAACCCAATATGTTTTTTTTTGTAAGTTCATATCCATTTAGTTAAATGATTAGAAAATTTGTTTTTAATTAAAATTAAGGATTTTGGCTTATCTCACCAAAAATTTGATCTTAGTCTTATCGGGATTCTTTTCTTTGGTTTTCTCTTTCAGTTTCTAATCAAACTTCGATTATACCTACCATCATCAAATACTAATTCTCCAACTTGTGTAATTCTCTTTTCTATTTTGAGATTTTTGTTGGAGTCTTAAATTTTTGGTTAAGAATTTAATTTGGTTTCCTTGTTTTAGATTTTGTTTTATTTCTCACGTTTTCTTTTTCTTTCTATTTTATAAATCGTTGAATAAATATAACTATACACTACATATATTTATTCTTTCGTTCATAGTTATAAGTATATGTAGTGTATAGTTATATTTATTCTAAATTGTGTGAAGATTAGTGGCCATCATCGTCTGTGACCATGAGGGATGTATGAATCATGATCATTAATAATATATTTGTTTCCCAAAAATTTGTTGGTGTGTGTGATCAATAATCATTATAATTAGAATTGGCCATATCTTTGAGAAACGTTGGAGATAACATAATAAATCAATGGTCGTGTACTTTGTGTTTATGTTTAAGTTGTTTGTTTGTCTATATTGTTTTTAACAATATAGTTTAATATTTTACAGATTAATCTATGGAGCGAATCAACCAATATTTTATAAAACCATTTGATTCAAAATCTGATACTAGTTTGAATGATTTTCCGTGGGATCCTGCTCAAAGAAAAAAGATGTATGTGTTTATGTAGAGGTCCATGTCAACCCTATGATCATATTTTCTCCCCCAAAAGGAGTGGAAATACATTAAGACGATTTAATTCGACTTGATTTGATATGTATGACAATTGGCTAGAGTACATCGTATCAACAAATAAAGCTCTTTTCTTGTGTTATTACTTATTTAGAGATGACATTGCAAAATGAAAGGAAAATTATGCGTCTGTGGGAGAAGAGTTCTCTAGTTGGAATAAGCCTGAGACTCTAAAGGAGGGTGAAGTGTCCAACACCTTTCATAACATTGCTGTCAAAAAGCTGATGATTTGATGAATCAAGGTAAATCTATTGTGCATGCTCTGCATAAATATGGCAACATGGCAAAAATGAGTATCGCATCCACTTGAATGCTTCAAATGATGCTTCTAGGTATTTGTTGCGACAAAAGATACCTTTTCGTGGTCATGATGAATCCAAAAAGTCTTCTACTAGAGGAAATTTTTTAGAACTTCTGAAATATACTGGAAAACAAAATGATGTTGTAAGTAAAGTTATTTTGGAGAATATTCCGAGGAATAACAAGATGGTTTCACCAGTGATTCTTTTGCAGAAAAAGTTGTGAAATGTATCATAGAAGAGATTGATCATGGTGTGTTTGGTCTGCTAGTTGATGAATTTGCTTATATTTCTGAAAAATAACAAATGGTTGTTATTTTCGATTTGTTAATAAAAGTGGAGCAGTTAAAGAAAGATTTATTGAAGTTGTTCATGTAAAATAAACATATTCATTATTCCTGAAATCTGTTATTGATAAGTTGTTTACAAAATATGGGTTAAGCCTAAAAAAGATGAAAGGACAAGGTTACGATTGAGCAAGTAATATGAAGGTGAGTTTAATGGTTTTAGATCATTGGTTTACAGGGAAAGAAGTTCAGCATATTATGTCCACTACTTTGCTCATCAACTTCAGTTGGTGGTGGTGGCGGTTACAAAGAAACAATTTGACATTTGTGATTTTTTGACATGATTTCTACGCTTTTAAATGTGGTTGGAGCTTCTTCGAAAAAGAAAGTATTTTATTCGAGAAATTTATCGAAAAAAATGCAGGATGAGATTAGTAGTGGTGACATTAGTATTGAATCGGGATTGAATCAATAAATTTCTCTTCAAAGGCCTAGAAATACTCATTGGGATTCTCATCATAAAGCCTTACAGTGTTTGGTTGAGTTGTTTCCTTGTATCATTGAAGTTCTTGAGTATATCCAGAATGATGAAATTGAGGACTCCAAAAAACGCCAAGCATATGGCCTTCTCAAATACTTGTATACATTTGATTATGTGTTCTATATGCATATAATGTTACTTATTTTGGGACTAACCAAGAATTTATCGATGGCTTTGCAATGGAAGGATCAAGATATTCTGAATGCAATGTCACTAGTAGAATCAACTAAGCAAGAGCTACACAAGCTTAGGGATGGTGAATGTGATTCATCTTTTATGAAGGTTTCTTCTTTTTGTGAGAAACATAATGTTGAAATGCTCGTGATGGAAGACGACTTCGTTGATTCAAGGAAGCGAAGAGAAGGAACCAACATAACTAATATGCATCATTATAAGGTCAATTGTTTCTATACCGTTATGAATTTTCAGGTTTAGAAATTCAATTATCGTTTTACCGAGGTAAACATTGATCTACTTATTTGCATGGTTGCATTAAGTCCTATTAACTCGTTGTATGAGTTGGACAAGGAAAAGTTAGTGAGGTTGGCTGAATTTTATCATGAGAATTTTAGTTTTGAGAAGTGTTTATCTCTTAAACAACAATTTGGAATATACATTGACAATGTATGAACATATAAACGTTTTAAACGTTTTAAGAATTTGAAGAATACTGAAGATTTTTCTCATTTTATGGTAGAGCCTCAAAAACATCTTGCACATCCTTTAGTTTATAGACTTTTAAACTTAGTTTTAATTTTACTCGTTGCTACTTCAAATATTGAAAGATGTTTTTCGGCAATAAAACTAGTGAAGATAGTGTCAAGCAACCGAATTAGATATCAGTTTTTAAGTGATTATTTAATATGTTATATTGAAAATTGGTTGTTTGAGTATGTTATTAAGATACACTTAAAGTATTGTTGTGTTTTTTAAAGGTTTTTGCTCAGAATTTTTTTAAATATTCATCGAATTTATCGTGCAGAGAGAAATATATTTTTATTGCTGTTTGGTCTTTCCGAGTAAAATTAACGACTCGATCGATGTGGTAATGAAAGAAGTTAGACTGTGATTAATGCGATAAACCGAGAAAAGAAATTGTTAAACCGTATTTACATAGTCTGTCCCCAAATAAAATTTCAGTTTACAAGATAGCTCCGCAAAAACAAAAGCGTTAAGATTCCCCCCTCTCCATCAGCCTAAACAAATCATAGCGGTTTACCTGCTGACCCAATCCAGTTTACTTCTCTAATTGTTCGAATTTCGGTTCAAGCCTGGTTCTACTGATCCGGTTCTTGCCGTTGCTCTGTAACTGAGATTTATTCCCCGGAGACGGAGAAGAAGACGAGGAAGACGAAGACGATGATGATGAGAAAATCTGACCAAAGAAGAGCCCTGATTTCAGCGAACAAACCGGTACATTAAGCACCGGCGTGATTCTGACATTAGCCGAGTAAGATCTCGGCATTCCATGGTGCTGTTTCATTCTAGGTCCTCCGGTGAAGCTTCCGGGACTGCTTGAGCTCCTTTCAAGTCCGTGAAACACGATTTTCCCAGAGGCGTTAAGTCTCGGACTATCCGCAGTCACAGTGACTCCTCGAGATTCGCCGGCGGTTATATTCACCGATGATGATGATAATCCGTCAACGGAAGGCGTCGACGGTGGATGATGCCGTCTCGGCTTAGCTAATCGGATTCTAGGTTGGCTAGGGTTACGTAAATGAGTCCGAGACGGAGCAAAGGGATTAGGACTTGGTTTGTCGAGGTCGAGTGAGAGTCTTGGAAGCTCATCGCTCTCGTGGCTAGAGGAAGACGATGAAGAGAGTGAGAGACGTGACGAGGCGACGGAGACTGATTCGGAGATATCTGATTCCTTAAACAACGGCGAAGACGCGGCGGCGACGGAGGATTTAGATCCCCGGTGAAGAAATTGCTTAAACGACGACACTTTGGAATTTGGGGAAGAAGTAGAAGAAGATGAAGTTGTTTTAACATGTTCTTGTGCCTTGGCGTTGACAAGTCTCTTGAGACCTAAAAGCTCTCTCCATCTAGTCGTACAACGAGGAGCTTTAGGAGAAAAGAGATCGGAGATCTCCATTTCAAGTCTCCGGCATGATTTAAGCACCTCTGGTGATCCCCTCGGTTCGGTAGTTGTAGTGTTGACCGTCGTTGACGTCGTCTTCGAGCCAGAGAATTTCAAAGGTACGAGCTTTCCATCGGAGAAAAGCTCGTCGGCGGAGAGCATTGTGACCGGCTCTTCAAGACAAAACTCAAAATCCACAGCTGGATCTTGGTTTTCCGGCAACGGAACAGATTGTTCTGTGTCGACGGAGGAAGAGCGTCTGTCTTCTTGGCTAAAAGACATTCGAGGACTCGTCCAACCGTAAGCCGAGAACTTCTCCGGCGAAACACCGGCACTTCTAACGCAGGCGGAAGCCATTATCTTGAATAAGAGTTATGATAGGATAGGAAGAAAAAAGAAGAATCTTTTGGGGAATTTGCCGGCAAAGAAATATCTTGTAATAAGGGTTTGGAGAGAAGTGAGAGTGACAGAGACAAGGATTAATATACAGCTCACCCTCAGGTACACCGTACACACTCCCCATACTTGGTTTCATTTACCGGATTTATTCGGGTCGGTCAATTTCAATGGGCCGGGTTTATTTATATAATGGGCCCAAAATCATAGGTATTTCGTTCTTATTGATATAATCTCTTTAATTATGTCCCATTTTAAAACTTTGATTTCATATAGTATTTTACTATTTTCGGTCAGTGTTTGTGTTATTGAGAGAGGGAGTATATATAATGAAATTTTAGATCTGGTTCGTGTGAGCATTTATATTATTATTTTGGTTTGTTATTATGTGAAAAAAATATTATCATTTTCTCTCATTATGGTCACCTACCAATAATTGACTCTGATAATAAGCACACGTTTCGTTTCGTGTATTTATATGCCTATACCATTTTTATTTTTTCGTCCAGCAAGAGCTCTTCACTGTTTATAATTTTTTTGGTTTAATTCGTATCTAATCAAATATAAGCAGTAACACACAAAAAAATTTGCCAAAAAAAAAAACTTACTAATTTTGGCATTTGGAACTAGAAAATATGCTTTGACTGGTTCGTCCTACTTCCATAGGAAATGTCTGAACAACAAAAAGTAGAACTGCAAATGTTTTAGGTTAAATAGTTCAGTCCCAAAAGCCACAAACGTACAATTTCTAACCATGCGCAAGAGCCACAAACGTACAATTTCTCCCGAGAGGTGATCCGGTCTCCGAACCCGAGAAAGAATATAAACTCTATAAATAAGCATTACACATTTTATAAAGAAGGATTCGAGACAAAATCTATTTTAAGAGAACACTACTTTACAAACTCACCAGAAAACATATTTTAGGTCCATTAAAAAATCGGTGAATAGACTATTCGATAGATACACTCACCTTAAAAAAAGATTTTTTCCGGTGGTAAAAGTTTCGATCACCTCTGATTATATATATAAAGATAAAGAAATGCATATTAACTCATTAGAAGTCCTACCCCTACGATTAATTAAATCATATTCATACTAACTTGCTCATATGAGGTTCATCAGAAGATACAACATCATTACCTTCTATGATTATGATTGCCTTTTCCATCTGATGATCGCTTTTCGACGATGCCGAAAAGCAAATGCCTAAAGCATATATAATTTAAAATATATATGCACAATTAGTAAATAATTTTCGTTTAGTCTCATTAACGAAAATAGTGCTAATATGTTTTTTAGTTGAAAAAGATAGCGGTAGATAAAACAATACTCCACTAAACTAGTTAGATCATGTAAGAGAGCGATAAATAAATAAATGAAAATACTGTTTTCGATACTGCTATTGCTATTGTTTTTATGATTTGTAACTATCAAAATGGATATATATTTACCACACTGGTTAGAAAGTTGCCAATCAGATTTAAGGTTAAGGTGTAATCAGTGGCGGATTTAGAAGCCTTTTCTATTTAGGGCACAATTATAAAAAATTAAAAATTTTTTGGTTAATTTCATTAGATTAGATGTATGATAAATCTTAAATAAAAATTACGTTGGCTTTTAAAAAAGTATGAGGCATTCACCTCAATTGGGTGTAATTATAGTTAAATGTAGCTGAAAAAAGTATATCCTTACGTCTCCAAATATGTATCTTTTATAGTGTTGTGCCTTTGTGGGTATTGATATTACTATTCATAGATCGAGTAAATAAAGTATGTCAAGAAAATATCGGAAGTGACTCTTGGAATGAAGCTTGAGATCTAACATAAAATCTAATATCTCACCCACCGGTCGAATACTTTGTCTGGATTCAAAATTTAAGCAAGGGCATATATGCATCAATAAATAATAATTCTGAATCATTTCAATGACAAAATATACATTTTAAAATATATAGTTGAATGATGCTTCACCTATTAAAATGTATTTTCTTATTGTTCGAAATCGAATTCGAATAACTTATTGTCTACGTAATCGGGAATTCGCCTTAATTTCTGTAAAATTTAGGATATAAAAGATCCGTGATAGTTTAAAGTTGAAAACTCAGCCGAAAAATCATATATAAAAAAGAACAATAATTCTTATGCATGGGCTAAAGCATACAAATATACAATATTGTATCATAATGGAATGTACAATACCGCACTTAGTCCAAGAACTTTGGTTCTATCCAACCGAATAGATGAATGATCTATGATTTCGAAAGTACATTGAAATTTAAATAGGAACTCAAACAGTTTTGTCTCTATCCAATATCAAAAAGTTAATAGAATCGAAGTTTGACCAAGGCAACTACAAAGATTTTGTTGTTGTGGCCATCATTTCCACTTCTCCAAGGTCACAAACGACAACATCGAACCGAATACCTTGACCACGCTTTCATCGAATCTTACATACTTATGGACCAGCTTCTGCTTCTTCTTCTTCCCAATCCAATTGTCTCATTTTTTTTTCAACATTTAAACATTCGATGTCTTGTATCGTTATTGTAAACGCTAATGAATCTTTCAAGATTTGCTTGTTAAATAAATATCTACTAGCATGTAACATATATGATGATCTGAGGTAGCCACGAAAATGACACTGGCTTTGTTTATACACGTGTCACTGCTATAAAATAGACTTGTCCACATTTAAGGCCAAGTTTGAGTATTTATATCTCTAAAAATCCATGTAATGAGTGATGACTATTGGTTAGTAATAAATTAAATTATTCACCGTTTTTTATTATAAAGATAATTTGTGGAATTTCGTATAGGGCAGGATGAATGGTCCACGTCTTTGGGCCACACGGGCTTTTCAAATCCAGCTGTTCACATGAATGAATCTTTTGATTTACTCGGATTATGATGTTTTTTAAACGAAGCAACTGACGTTGATTTAATTGGCGTATTAAAGACAGAGATTACAATGCGATAACCATTTTCCAATGACGAAGGCAAATAATAATAAAAAAAAACTGACATGTGTTTCTTTTAAAGTACTAGTAAATTAAACTATTTCGAAATGCTTAATCCATCCAGAGACGGCTCACAAATTAAACCATTAGTAAATAACAGATTAAATGGACGATATTGCATTCTTTAATCGTTGTCTCCTGTTTCTCGGCAGCCATCCCACTGTTTATTAAACCAATTGCCAAAGCCATTTATATTTAATAACAGACAAATTTCGAGACTAATTATGAAGCTTATCAAATGCATGTGTATATTTGCCACTTAAAACATCCAATATTGATCAACTATGACTGGAATCGCCGTAAAACAAACCCGAACCATATTCTCCCAACCCAAGATAGTCATTCAACTACATTGTTATATTACCATTAATTAAAGTTTGTTTTCTCTCTCTCATTAATTTCACATGGCAAAGAAATTCATAGTGTCATAGTTGTAGAATTAGGTATTGAACTGATTTGCTTTATTGAATTAATAAACTTTGGTATTTATATAAGATATTAAGGTCTAACTTAGACTCTAATTCTATTAGATTTAAGTTTTCTAATTCTTATTGGATAAACATTTAAACTTATCACAATATATGTGTATTTATTCGTAATACTTTCCATCATGTTAGAGCGTATAAATTTTGAACGTTCAACTTGCACATTAGAAAATGAAACTGGATTCGACCAAGAACCTTTGTCATGATGTAGGCAAGCTGATCACTAGCCCGAACGTGTTTAGTAACAATGATTCCATCGTGTACTGCATGACAACCGAACTCAATATACTTAATTTGTTTATGAAAAACGGGTTTGCTGTTATGTAGATTGCATCCTTACTATCATAATAAAGTCGAGCTGGCGCAGCTTGTTCAACCCCTTATTCTTATAACAAATGCTGCAACCCTTGATCTCACGAAGCCATTGACATGTATTCTGCTTCTGCCGAAGAATGGGATATCCTGTTTTGTTTCTTTGTTTTCCAAAAAAAAAAGCAAATCACCAAACATAACTACATATGCACTCGAGGAACGCCGAGTTAAAGGGCATGTATTCCAATCAAAATCACAAAACACATTGAGAGTTAAGTCATCGTCGGACTTAAGTAGAACACATGTACCCGGAGAACCCATTTTAAATTTATCACAATATATGTGTTGTGCGATCAGATTTTATATATTTGAATGCCATATATATTTCAAGGCAAACAATTAACCCTAAAATATTTTTTTCTTATGATTTTTAATGTTAGTATAAACCACAGAGAATATCAAAATTTTATATTTATCATCTTTAAGCATGCAGAACTACAATATATTTTTTATTGTCTAGAAAAAAAAATGTGATTTTGCTTTGAAATCATTATTTTCGATAAGAGTTTAAATACTCTTTCGGTTCCTTTTATAATTAGCTGTTTTTTTTGTTTGTTTTATTTATTTTATTTATTTCATTTACAATTTCTTACGCAAAAATAATATTTTTAACTGTTGAATTGTTTTAGTTACATATTAAATATTTTTTAATAAGAAAATATTTATAACTTGTTATTTTATATTTTTCGCCTTTTCGTTGAAACAATCTTATAGAAAGAAATGGAGGGAGTGCTAGTTACAGAAGTTTTTATTTTGTTTAAATATTTATAGAAGTTGATGGCTTGGTGGGCAAATACTATTTAAACCACGGGCCCTTCCTCCTCGGACACACCCAAATGATCCCAATAATTTTTCGAAATTCTCTATCCCTCTCTTCATCTCTATTTTCCTCTTAATCATCCGCTAATGTTCAAACAAAAACTATAAAATTAAGAGAGAGTGATCAATAGAGAGACTATGGAGATGAAGGAAAGTAGTATAAGCATGGTGGAAGCAAAGTTGCCGCCAGGATTCAGATTTCACCCCAAAGACGACGAGCTTGTCTGCGATTACTTGATGACACGATCCCTTCACATGAATCAACCACCACCTCTCGTCTTGATCCAAGTCGATCTCAACAAGTGCGAGCCTTGGGACATCCCAAGTACGTTTTCATTATATTATTTCTTTTCAACATAACTTTTATTAATCCATATCTGTTTTTTTTGTTTGGTCCATTAAATGTCCTCGTGATTATATGAGATATGTTCTTCGTCCGTGTTCATGGTTTTCTTGAAACAACATAACTAATTAAATTTACAAAAGACTTGAAGTTAGTATAATCCTTATCGACTTTAAGTTGACACTCTTGGCGTTATCCTCAACCAAAATTCTTGAAAAAGCTTTGGATAATATAATATTAGACAGTAACGACGAAAAAGTCAATTTCTCGATTTTCTTAGGTTATATAGCCTTTGGCTTTGAGTGCGACATTTTTTGGTTAGCTTCATAAAATAAATTCGTTTGGTTTGATCATAGTTAGTATTCTTCCTCTCCTTTGCTTACGCTTCTAATGGGTCCTAATTATTTTTCAAATCAAGATATTGACCCTTCAACTGCATAATTATTGCTTGAAGATATTTTTCTTTATTCAAACACAAAAAAATAAAAATAAAATCAGTTAATCCTACTCATCAACACGTGTATTCGATGTTGTTCAATCCCGCACGGATGTATACTGTCTTATATTATTCGTATAATGTTATATAGCCGTTCTATTTGAATATAGAATATTTAAAAGAAGAAAAAAAAGTTTCTCGTTATGAGATTCTGAAATACTATCATTAAAATTTTAATTTATTTTCAACATTATCCTATAATTTTTTCCCTTCAACAAACCCACTCTTTGATGGTTTAGCAGCTGATGACAGTATAATGTAACAAAAAATGATTTTGTGTGTTTCAAATGATAAGAAATGGCATGCGTTGGAGGGAAAGATTGGTATTTCTACAGCCAAAGAGATCGGAAATATGCGACCGGGCTGAGAACAAACCGAGCAACGGCCACCGGATATTGGAAAGCTACCGGCAAAGACAGAGCCATTCTAAGAAAGGGTAAGCTTGTTGGGATGAGGAAGACATTGGTGTTCTATCAAGGTCGAGCTCCTCGAGGTCGAAAAACCGATTGGATCATGCATGAATTTCGTCTTCAAGGATCTTTTCATCCTCCTAATCATTCTCTGGATTCTCCAAAGGTACACAGTTTTGTTCCAGTTATTGATAATCAGTCAATGTCTTCTGAGCAAATCTGTAAAGAGTAAATATATGTTTTCTTGTGTTGTTGAGGGAATCAGGAAGACTGGGTCTTGTGTAGAGTGTTCCATAAGAATACAGAAGGAGTTTTATGTAGAGGCAACATGGGAAGCTGTTTTGATGAGACAGCCTCTGCATCTCTTCCTCCGCTGATGGATCCTTACACTAACTTTGAACAAGAACCCTCTTCTTACCTCAACGATGATCATCACTTCATCATCAATGAGCACGTTCCCTGCTTCTCCAATTTGTCACAGAAACAAACCCTTAACCCAATCCTAATCAACTCAGTCTCTGAACTCAAGACTCCTTGCAAGAACCCTAACCCTTTGTTTACTGGTGGTTCAGCCCCAGCCGCGCTCACTGGCCTCGACTCGTTCTGTTCTTCAGACCAGATGGTTCTCAGAGCTCTGCTCAGTCAGCTTACAAAGATCGATGGAACCCTGGGGGATAAAGAATCACAGAATTATGGAGAAGGTAGCTCAGACAGCCTCTTGACCGACATTGGTATTCCAAGCACTGCTTGGAATTGCTGATATAGCCGATGGTCGAGTGAAACAAGAGTTATTATTGCTATATTCTTATTGGAACAATTCTTCAGGGGAAATAAAGTGTGCGTGTCTGATTGTACAAACATTTCCTCACTCTTGTACCCACTAGATTCATGTAAAATACCACTTAAGACGTTATACATATATATATTTCATCCAAGTTCCATTTGTTTTGATGTAAAGATCAAGTTATCAGGGTCCTCTAGAACGATTAATCAAAAAGATAATATGAAACACCATTACCTGTGGACTTGATGGGATAGGCGATTGCATAGCCAAGGCAGTGGTTCCTGCAACATAATTTGAGTGATCAGACTCAATTTTCAGACAAAAACGTTAGAATAACAAGTTTGTAAGAAAATATATCGAAATCCACTGAGTCTACGAATGCACGTAGATTCATTAATGCTTGTACATTAAATAAGCAGAAACTCTCAAGTTAATTTAGGTTGCTTACTTTCAAAGATGTTGCCAATTGAAAATTGATAAGTAATGCAAATGGCACTTTCATAGATAGAACCACACTTGCTGTCATTCTCAAGAAACAAAGTAGAAATTTAGGAAGATCACATGATATACCGATATGTATCTGTTTCATCGGCAGATAGAGTTCACGAGGGAGACTGTCTTTGTCATTTTACATGATTCTACTTGAATATTTATACAATAACGGGGATGTAACTCTGTTTTACGGTATTGGGATATACTCAATAGGGTACCTATTAAGCAGCTGGAAGTCTGCAAAAGCTTTGACGCTGCAGCTAATCCACTGAGTATGGCAGCTTCGACATTTGGGCTGACACAGAATTTCTACAGATTGCTAGATTCCTGTTTCTATCCCAGAGGCACCTCTCCTCTACGGCTATGCTTTTGGCTGGAAACGCACTTCCCCTAGAGACAACAGATCATTAAGCTGACAAGAGATTCACAGAAGAACTCAGAGTCAGGATGCTTACCATCTGTGGGCTTTCATTATCCCTAAGAAGAGGTGTCGCTGAGATCCTCAAAAGAAAAGGGCCATTACTCAGTGTTGGACATGTTGGTCTTCGGCCCCTACCATGATAAATTGATTGGATAGGAGATCCAGAAGATGTCGTTACGTTACATCTTGAAGCTTTCTTTAAAGATTATTATCCCTTATCGGGTTAATTTTTTAAAAGTTTTATGGCTGATTTCGTTCCAATTTGATTTCTAGTTATATAAACATTTTTAATTTGTCGATTAACAAGATGTCAAATGGATGGATCCTGAAAAATTAGATACCAAATGATAGATTATGTTATAACCGGATAACAAACAATATGGTTAGGACCTCCATTCCGAGTTATAAGTCTTAAATTAGGTTATGAAGATGTTTTTAGTCCGTGGGATAGATTTACTTGATTTCTACACAATTTATGTTGAATTAATTAAGATGACAACCAACCCACTGAGTGAATGTTTAGCCACAATTAAATTTGTTTTTTTGTTTTTTGTTTTTACTTTGTTAACTCTTGTCTTTTAGACTAGATAACCAATCAGAATTTCATTTTATCTAATCTAAATGTTTGGTTGAAAAAAAATTAACTTTTTTTCTTTTTGGGCAAAAACATTTATTTTTTAAAAGGTCAAACAACGATAAATTTCAAAAGTAGTGATGATTGTGTAAAAGGAAATTGAAAACTGTTATTCACAAAAAGTTGAAGATACCACCAAATGGGCACCATTTTTAAGGGTTTTGAAAAAATCATCTTTAAAATGTTCTAAAAGATTTAGGGTAGTAAGTTTTTGGTTTTCTTGTAAATTGCTTCCTCCAAAATGTGAAACTATTTTTATAAAAAAAAACGTGAAACTATATATATATGTATGTATAATATGAATAACGTCATTGTTTACTAGTAGCTTTAAAAAAACTAAAAGAGAAAATGTTGGGTGTTGCATTGAGTGTTGGTATAGCTTTAGTGGTTGTGAAAATCACTCTCTGGCACCAAAGATGGGCTGACCCTAGGGGCCGTCCGGAAAGTTACCACCGGGTTCAATGGGCTTTCCGGTGATCGGAGAAACCATTGAGTTCTTTAAACCTCCCAGTTTCAACGAAATCCATCCCTTTGTCTTAAAAAGAATGTCAAGGTCCGTTTTCCAAGATTCAAGATTTTTTTAAGTTTCTTAAGTTTTATGAAAATCTTTTTTCAAATTACTACTACTCAGTTCTTTGTTGTCTCTCTCCTTCAGGTACGGATCCTTGTTCAGAACGAGTATCCTTGGCTTTAAGACGATTGTCACGACGGATCATGAAGTGAACTTTGAGATCTTCAGACAAGAAAATAAGTGTTTTGTGATGAGCTATCCAGAAGCTATTGTTAGAATCTTCGGGAAAGATAACTTGTTCCTCAAGCAAGGCATCGAGTTCCATAAATACATCAGAAACATTGCTATGCAGCTTCTTGGTCCCGAGTGCCTGAAGCGGAGATTTCTGCACGAAATCAACATAGCCACAGACGAACATCTCAAAACCGACTCCTCTCAAGGCGTCTTAGAAGTGAAGGATACTACCGCAAGAGTAATAACAGACCCTAACTTGATCATGAATCAACAAAGATTCTACTCAACTCCTCTGTTTTTTTTCTTCTTTTTAATATGTCTGTTTCTTTCTGTTCGATTGCAGTTGATATTGGGACACATGATCCAAACCAAATGATCATAAGCGTCATCAAAGCTGAGACTAAGAGCAAACTTATACTCAATCTCAGCGCATTCAGCTTTGAGGTTCTTAGGTCTCCTTTGGACCCTTGTTTCTAGAAAGCTCTTTACAATTGTCTTGTGGTAAGATCCTTCTTCTCAAGCTAGCTCAATGACTCTTCGTCTGCGCTTATTAACACTCTTGCATCCTTTTTTCCAATATAAGGCATGGAGAAATGCGATGAAGATGATAAAGGACATGTTTAAACAGAGAAGGGAAGAAGCATCATCGGATGGATTAAGATATGGAGATTTATGGAGACTACGGTAGATGAGTTAGAGAAAGAAGGCGACACAATGAACGAGGAAAGAGCTGTTGAATTAATCCTAAATTTACTGCGTGTTTCTTATGAAACTACTTCTACTATAACTGGACTAGCTGTGAAATTCATCGCTGAAAACCCCAAAGTGCTTATGGACTTGAAGGTAATATAACTCTAGGAAGAAGCAAGAAGAAGTGATAAGTTTGTTTTCTTTATGTTTTCTAAAATGTTATACTATGTGAAACAGAGAGAGCATGCGATGATACTTCAAAACAAAGGTGACAATGAGTGTGGAGTCACTTGGAAAGAATACAAATCCATGATGAGTTTCACACATGGTAATTTTTTTTATATACTATGTTGTTTTTAATACATGACATTCCAAAACTTCATTGTGCATCTATCAGTAATTAAAGCATTTGATTAATTGTTGCAATTGCAGGTAATTAATGAGTCTCTTCGTCTTGGAACTTTGGCACCATTTATGTTTAGAAAGGCGGAGATCAAAGGCAAGTCTGATTCACTCTCTTTCTCGCTTTTCATAAACTACAAGTTTTGTAAACCAGTGGATCCAATGGCAGGTATACAATTCCAGAAGGATGGATTGTGGTTGTTGCTCCATCTGTTCTTCATTATGACCCTCTAATATATGAAAAGCCATGTGAATTCAATCCATGGAGGTGGGAAGGGAAAGAATTGCTTTCTGGCTCTAAAACGTTCATGGCTTTTGGTGGTGGTTCAATACTATGTGCAGGAGCAGAGTTTGCTAGGCTTCAGATAGCTATATTTCTTCATCATCTAGTCACAAAATATGACTGCTCTTTGATTGAAAAACCTGATATCATTCGAACACTAGGACTTCGATTCTCGAACCAATACGCATTATGCTCTCTGGATCTCAATGAGTGAGTGATGGGGTCTATTAAGCTTATTTAATCTCCATACAATTTATGCAAATCTTTGATATTCTCTCAGCATGGTAAGACAACTTGTATTCATCACATGTAATACTATAGTGTCATGTAACATGAGTCATGTTTAATGAGTATTTTCTTATTCGGATAACTGTTTCATTTTTTTTTTAAATCCAATCTTTAGAACCTATTAAAGAAATGTGGGCAGTTGCATTACGTGTTGTACAGCTTTGGTGCTCATCAAGATCTCGTATTTGGTCAACTAACTTAAATTAAAATTTATATATCCAAATATCAAAACAACACAAAGTAAATAAAAACCTATAGTGTAAGATATGTATTTCTCTTACTTTGGTATTGTATAGTATATAATGGTTAGTCTTGTAATTTGAAGATATAATAATAGAAACTTGTAAGATTTGGGTTTCTTGCATATTGCTTCTCAAAATATGAAGCTATATATGAACAATATCAATGTTTACCAATCGCTCATAAAGAAATTAAGAAAGGAATGTTGGGTGTTGCATTGAGTGTTGTTATAGCTTTAGTGGTCGTCAAGATCAGTCTCTGACTCTACAGGTGGGCTAACCCTACCTGCTCCTCCGGCAAGTTACCTCCGGGTTCAATGGGATTTCCAGTGATCGGAGAAACTATTGAGTTCTTCAAACCTTACAGTTTCGACGAAATCCCTCCATTTGTCAAGAAAAGAATGTCAAAGTTGGTTTTTATTATCAAGATTCTATCTCATTTCTCTTCTTCTGCTTCTCTAATCTCTCTCTCTGGTTTGTGCTCTAGGCATGGTAGTTCGTTGTTCCGGACGAATATACTCGGCTCTAAAACGATTGTCTCGACAGACCCGGACGTGAATTTTGAGATTCTCAAACAAGACAACAGATGTTTCATCATGAGCTATCCAGAAGCTCTTGTTAGAATCTTTGGGAAAGATAACTTGTTCTTCAAGCAAGTTAAGGACTTCCACAGGTACATGAGACAGATTGCTTTGCATCTTCTTGGTCCTGAGTGTTTGAAGCAGAGATTTATACAAAAAATTGACCTAGAAACGCGCGAGCATCTAAAATCAGACTCTTTCCAAGGCGTCTTAGACATCAAAGATATTGTTGGAAGAGTATGATAAGCCCTAACTCCATCTAAGTTTAACCGATCAAATGTCTAGCTTACTCACTTTGATGAGGTTTATTTTTGGCTGTATTGCAGTTGATATTGGAACAAATGATCCAGATGATCATAAGTGACATCAAACCTGAGACTAAGATCAAACTCATAGAAAACTTCAGAGCTTTCAGCTTTGATTTGGTTAGGTCCCCTTTTGAGCCTTCTTTCTGGAACGCTCTTTACATTGGACTTATGGTAAGATCTCGTGTTCATAACATTTTAGCTCAAGGATTTGTCTGGTTATTAACACTCTGCATACACTTTGCAATATAAAGACACACAGAAATGCGATGAAGATGATAAAAAGAATGCTTAAAGAGAGAAGAGAAAAGCATCATCAGATGATTTAAAATATGGAGACTTCATGGAGACAATGATAAATGAGGTGGAGAAAGAAGGCGATACGGTGAACGAGGAAAGATCTGTAGAACTAATATTAAGTTCACTAATTGCTTCTTATGAAAATACTTCTACTGTGACTGCAATAACTGTGAAATTCATAGCTGAAAATCCCAAAGTGCTTATGGAGTTGAAGGTAACTTAGTTAGAGAACTCTATGTATTGAAAATTTTGTTCTTTACTATGAGATGCTAAAGCTTAACTATGTTAAACAGAAAGAGCATGAGATCATCATCCATAACGGAGCTGATAAAGAATCTGGAGTTACTTGGAAAGAATACGGATCTATGATGAGTTTTACACATATGGTAGCTTTTGTTATCTTATTATTTACTTATTGGTTCCGAACATGTTGTGCATCGATTCGTAAGCAATACATTTGTTCGATTGTTGCATTTGCAGGTTATTAATGAGTTTCTTCGTCTAGGAAGTTTGTCACCTGAAATGTATAGAAAGGTAGTGAGTGATGTAGAGATCAAAGGAAAGTCTGATTCTCTATTTTGCATCATAAAATAATGTACAAGTTTTGTAACCAATGTTTCAATTCAAAAAACGTTTTTTTTTTGGATTGCAGGGTATACAATTCCAGCAGGATGGATAGTATTGGTTGTTCTATCTCTTATTCATTATGACCCTTAAATCTATGAACAACCATGTGAGTTTAATCCATGGAGATGGGAGGGAAAAGAATTGCTTTGTGGCTCTAAAACGTTCATGGGTTTTGGTGGTGGTGCAAGACTATGTGGGAGAGCAGGGTTTGCTAGGTTTCAGATGGCTATACTTCTTCATCATCTAGTCACAACTTATGACTTCTCTTTGATCGAGAAATATGATATCATTTGAGCACCGTTGCTTCGATTCTTCAAGCCGATATGCATAAATATCTCTGAGAGAATCCCTTAAAGTTCATTTCATCTCCATTCAAGTCATTCTACTATTGTGTTGTGTATTCATTGATGAATCTAAGAAGAATCCCTTAAAGTTCATTGTGTATGTGTGTTGGTGCTTGATTAAAACACACAATCAACAATGGGGAGAATGTAATCTTGAAGCAAGGAGTTTCATGATTAAAAATCAACAAGGATTTGTAACAAAACTTACTAATAGGACAGGATCAAGAAACAATTCGACATGTGAAAGTTTCTCGTCTTTAGGAAATCGTATCAAGGTTATTTGATTTATTACATAACTCTCTTTCAGGCAGATTCCCCTGTTTTCACCCGTTGACCACATTTCTATTACATGAGCACCCATCTGTTTGTGATGCAGCTTTCGTACACGGCATCCCAAGACAATGAAGAAGCCATGAAAATATCAAAATAACCCTTCTCTGTAAATGAGTTTAATGAGAATATTCTAGTTACTAACTTGTAAACTTGACTCGTAGTTCCCGGTGTAAATGCTTGTGAGAGATCAAAATGTATCACCAGGTTCTCAAAAGACATTTGGAATTACGCTCCTACTTTGTAAGATGGAAAATTCATTTGGAGTTACCCATATATATTAGTCTGATTTGATTCATTAGTTACAACAAAGAAAGAAATAGACATGACCGACTCTTGGTTCATCAGTTTACAACAATTAAGAAAGAAATAAACTTGGTTAGATCACATAATCAGACCAACCGGCTCAATACGATGTCTGGTCCATGGTCAGACCGGGAACCTTCTCATGCTTTCTCGGATTCTCTTTCCACCCAATCAACCTCGCCGGATTTCCAACCGCCGTCGTACGTGGCGGCACGTTCTTCAGCACCATCGACCCCGATCCAATCTTAGCTCCCTCACCGATTGTTATATTCCCCAATATACAAGTCCATGCTCCAATCAAGACTCCATCACCAATCTTCGGATGCCTATTACAGCTCTGTTTCCCTGTTCCTCCAAGCGTCACGCCGTGTAAAATCGAGACATTGTCTCCAATCACTACAGCCGTCACGTGGTCTAACAAAATCCCATGTCCAATCTTCGCTCCGGGATGAAAATCAACACCGAAAGCTTCCGATACTCTGTTTTGGATCAATAAAGCTAAGGTTTTTCTGTTCTGTTTCCAGAGCTTATGAGCGATTCGATGAGCTTGACAAGCGAGGAGGCCTTTAAAGCTTAAGAAACAATGGACATAGCTTATACAAGCTGGGTCTCTTTCTTTGACTGCTATTAGATCCTGCTTCACCGATTATATAATCTCTAGGCTTTCTTGTAAAACGCTGATGAACAATTCGAACAGAGTGTTGCTTTGGAGGGTTAAATTGCTGAGCTTTATAGAGAGGATGTGAGCTAAAGAAGAATCTAATGATCGATGAGATGTAATCGAAGCGTTAGTAGTAGTTTGACAGAATGGGTTCTTGCTCAACATCGGATTTGGCTTCTTCAAGCATCTTGATCCAGACATCATCGTCGATGTGAGTGTGGATTAACCGGTTTATCTGTAAACCGGGTCGAGAGAAGTTCTTCATGCAATGGAACAGAGAACCATCGTCTTGAGTTTTCCCGGTTCTACATGTGTCGATGCAAGTTGCCATGGGAGGAGATGAAGTTTGAAATTTGGAAGAACGAACTGGAGGAAAAGAAGAGAAGAGAGAATGGTTAAGTGGATAAGATGAACAGAGCTTATATACAGAGAGATGGCGGCGACCTTTGACTATCACACGGAACATATTAATTGTTAAGTAATTACAATAAATTTTAATCTTTTAACTTATGAAAAAATGGAGGAGGTAAGGAAGTACTTATGTAGTTAGTAAGGTATTTACTTTTCGTCCATACACATCTTTATTTGGAAATTATTTTATGTTATTGTGATTCTAAAATTTTGTGTTTAAGTTATGAAAATTAAAGGTGTTAGTTAGTATGACAACTTATTTACGATGTTATCATTATCATTTGTGGTAGAGATGCCAATATAATGTCTGCGCATCTACACATTTTAGACTCATTAGTCATCACATATTCACTTAAATGACATATGTCTACTTTCTGTATATCAACATCATCAACCTCCTAAATTGTTTGTGTTAATACTATATAGATATATCTACTTAAATGACTCATTCAAAGTAAAATTTAAATAAATGGTAGTATTTAGATAACTTGTAACAACGTGATTAGATTAAAATATATGTTTGGTTTTGTTGTATATACCCCATAAACTCAACATGTAGAACACATTTCTATTAAAATGTTTATAGTTTGATAACCAGTAACTAGTAACATATTGTTTGTAATGACATATGTCTATGATTGTCTAAAGTTACGTGAAGCTGTCGCCCTTTGACCTGAAGACTCCCTAGATTAAAAGGTTACCTGCATTTAATAACGATTTCTCCATATTCTTCGTTATGATCTGATTAATTTGATTTAACTTGGAATCTTTTAATTACTAGTAGATTAATAATTGATTTTTATTGCCCCCATATTAGGGTTTTCATTTCATTTTCAACCATTCAAGTAGATTTTGGCTCTTTGAATATCTTGAGACACACAAAACCCGATTTTACTATTTATTCAGTTACAACTTAATTTGGTTCTCTACGAATATATTAACTTTCTCCTTCAATTCAAGTCACACAACTTTTTGGTACCTAAAAGGCTATAACTATGAAAACATGTCGAATATCTCCAGGATAAACCGTTTAAACAGTTTTTAGTTTTTGACATACCAAAAAAAACCGTATAAACGGTAAGCATAAGCTTATATATTTGGAATGTCAGATTGGCTCAGTAGATATTTTATCGTCTGATGACAAAAAAAGAAAGAAAGAAAATGTATTGTCATTCTCTACTCAATGACATGTTTAAATTTCAATATATAGCTAAAAATAATTGAAACGGACCGTGAAAATGGACAACATAAAAAATCAGGATAAGAAAAAAACACAACAAATAATAGAATTGGAAGAGGAATCATAAGGACAAGAAGAGCCAAAATTGAGTAGAAGCTTAATGGGATCACCTCCACAACAACAAAGAAAGTAGTAATTCAATACAAAAATGGGCTTTGAGAAATGAGTATCACCACTTTTAACTGTGATTTTGTTTTCTTCAGATCAAGTCGTCGGGTACTGTCCTGATTTCAAAATGGAATCTAGCATCACAGTACATAATAAGATTCTTGGTCGGTAATGGTACAAGACCCATTGTCTTTGCATTGGTATATCTAGCGGCGTCAAGTATCTGCTTGCATGAGTCCTCTATAAGAGTCACCTAGTCTCTATAACTTTGGCTCTGGTGTCATCTGCTAACAAAAAAAAAACATCACTGTAAAGGACACTGAATCTCTACAGAAGCACTAATACATGATTTCCAATGTGGCAAATTCATAATTACAGTTGAGTATAAGAGAAACACCAAACACAAAGAAAAGAAGAAGATTCAAACAGCTAATAGACTTCAGACTGAAGGTATTATATCTACTTTAGGGAAACTTATATTCATCAACACTCTAATGCTGCAACAGGTTTTTGAACCAGAAAGTTAAATGCCTCACCATGACCAATCAAAAAGAGCGGATTTTTAACGAGCGTGGAGATTAACACACACAATATTTGGACAATAATTGTTGTTTGTTCTAAAAGCCATAAATTATACCTTATCCGTGTCTGCACTGATTGAAGAAGAGCTCGTACCTGGATTCACACACACGACAAACACACAGAAAAGTATGTAAATGATTGTTCATACGAAGAGACAAAAACCTCAAATTTAGGTTGAACAAAGAAGTTAAGACACCTTTATCCAACACAAAGGATAGAAACAACACACTTATATCATGTACGCTAATGATTCCGCAAAACAGGTTTAACAAAAATTCTAGCATTTAGAAATCAAACTATACAGGTTCTGAGATTGGCTAAGAAGAAGAACGTACCCTGGAATCCTCAGAGACGTTCCTCAAAATTACCTTCAGGCAATCGGGACTTTGTCGATAAAAGTGAGGGTTTAGGGACCAGGAACTGAACCGCCATGGATAGAAGATAAACGCAAAGAGTTATCCAATATAGAATCTATTTCATTCTTCTTCCTCAAAAATGGTTATCCAAAGGCAAAACCTTTTCCAATTTATCTCATCAATGCTTTTGCTCATTTTGTAATTGTGTTCGCAGCAAAATACTCATAATTTAAAAGGCCTACTCTACCTTAACATAACGCAGCCAAAAACCTAAGTCGGGACATAGTTTACAGAACTTGGAGAATCTTGTTCGTTAGCTACCAAAAATGGTTAAGACTTTGACTTTTAGTACTTGTAGAAGACTGTAAAATCCCTCAAGTGCCAACATTAGGAGCAGGAGTCGACAATGGCGGTCCATGTGAGTATCTCCACTGACCACAAGCCTCACATTTATCTAACTTCACCTCATTTTCAAGCGTGCAGAAGTTGCAAGACCAGACTTTGTACTTCATCTCCCTTTCCTTTGGCTTTGTGGCAGTGCATAACTCACATATTGGAGCCAGCGACTGGTAGGGGAAAACAAGAGAAAAAATGAAAAACAGAATAGAGATAACAGGAAGCTTAAATTCGACAAACATACACTCTCTGAAGAAGACTTACCGGGTTCAGTAAGGTACATTCTGCACACTCCCACATTGCAGATTCTTCTCTACTTTGGTTTGCATTGTGATTGGTCGATGGCGAAGTTGCAGATGACTTCATGACACCCGAGTTTGGTTCATCATTGGAATAAGAAGGACCCTGATTGCCTAGGCTGCAACTTCTTTTAGTACATCTTTCAGCAGCTTCATCTGTTAAATCAATAACATCTGATTCCTGCTGATGACTAGAAGATGGAAGGCAAGAACTGGCATTAGACCAGCTACTACATCTTTTCCCTGATTTTGCAGTCAAACTTGTACAAATTTCTCTGATGGTATCAGGTTCCTTACATGTGTCACTATCATTCTCTTCGTCTTCTAAAGCCTCTGTGGATTGGGAACCACACCATATATCATCAAGTAAACGCCTTTCAGCAGCCATTGCAGCAGCCTGAATTGGACTAAGATCTGACATGATGCTGCTATCACCACCAAGACGATGAGGTCCTGAGGGTAACAGACTGCCCGTACGGACTCTTTTTTCTGCTGCTGTGGCAGCTGTTGCCCGAAGAGATGAGAGGGGAGGCTGACGAGAAAATCCACCCAAACGTTTCCCAGGAACATCAAATCCCTGCCCTGTCCCTGTTATACCCTTTGCTATCAACTCCTCGCACTCCTGCTCGTTAATATGTAACATTTCAACCAATGATTTATCTCAAATAAATCGTAATGGTAGGAGATTTCAGTTAACAGGAGCTCTGAACAATACTAATATGCAACAGGACAACTCCTACACATCAAGTTCCATGATGCAGGTGGTAAATAAATAATAGAAAAGAATGAATTAATACCTTTCGAAGTTCATCCCAAAGTTTATAAAAACTTGCATTGTGGGGACCATGAGCGTTATGACAAAGCTCATGGAGCATAGTGTCAAGAATTTCGTGGTAAGATAAGAAAACCCCATCTTGGTTTACCCTCCGAAGCCTTAATTTCACTTGAACGCCCCTATTTACATTCACCCCCAAAAGCCTTGGATTTGTTGGGCTACAATTCCGAACATTATAAACCCTAAAAGTCAATACTTTCAACAACTAAGAAATCCAGAGAAAGAGATTATAAAAGCGTTGATGACAATAACCCTTATATTACCAGAATTCTGAGAGAAGCTTGACACGCCATTTTCTTCTAATCATTATGGGCTGAACCTGATTTGCTACCTTTTCCAGAATATTCCTCGCTTCATCTTCCCTAGGTTTCCTCTTCAAAGCCTTAATTTCCCAAACCTTGTTCAAATCTCCCAAATTCATCGGATCCTGGACAAATTCCGGATGCTAAAACCCTAGCCCAGCTTGAAAAATATGAAATTCAATCCACAAACCAGACAACTGTGACCTTCCCGATCTTCGATGCAAGGAATTGGAGACCGAGATAGAAACAGTAAAGGGGAATTTGAAATGGGAACCGCAATCTGGTCTTCAGCAGAGTGGCGGGACAAAGCGAGCAATAAACAACACAAATGGGCCCATTACTAGCTCAACCCTTAACAATTATAAGCCCATCGCTAACCCGCACCGTTTAGAGGAACCTTAAACTAACCTGCTCATTGTACCAAGGCATTATTCGGATCCGGATTCGGAAAAAATGAATATTTGGATCCGGATTCGAAAAAGTGAATATCCAGAGTTATGGATTCGGATCTGGATATTAAAAATTTTGAAATGGATATTCGCAAATATCTATATCTGGTCTAAAAAGAAAAAAATTATCAAATATCCTTTTTTTATACCAAAATTTTATAATTTTTTTTTATTTAGACCGATCCGGATCCAGATAATAAAATTAAGGATCCGTCGAATTCAGATATCCCAAACTCCAAATATCCAGACCTGTAATACCTTTTTACAAAAAGGGGCTAGATAATGTGGATATCTGTTAGGATACGAATAGTTCATATAATTACAAGTAGTTTTAGGTAATTACAAGTAGTTTGAATAATTTGATGTCTTGAGTCTTATTGTTCGTCAAAACTCATTTGATATCGATGAAATAGTAGGACCAGTTTTGTTTTTTTTTTAATCCAAACAGTAATTACAACCTCTACGCTTATCCGTTAGAATAAAATATGTTGACCCATTTATTTTATGTTCACATAATTCGAGTCATTGTCTAAATCGTCCAAGAAAGAAGCATCTCTCATTGTATTGTATGATTGTATCTTGCTACTACAAAGCGATTAAGCACCCAAAAGCAGAGTATAAATCAACAACCTTTCTTTAAAACCCAGAAAAAATCGAACATAGTCTAATCCGTATTTTGAGACTATTGACTTTCTCAAGTGACCCATATCATAACTATGGCAATGACAACAACTCCAAACAACACAGCCAAAAACTTAAAACGAGGTTCATCGACGTGAACCTTCTTATTTGGTCGATACCCTTTTGCCGACAAATGATTCACAGACACATACACAAAGACCCCACAGGCCAAGCTCATCGACACTGCGAATATCAAATCCGCGACTGACCCTTGAGTCGTTGCATTGATGACTATACCGATCCCAACACCAATTGGGCTAGAGATGGCGAATGCGAACGAATAAATGATTGAGGAGAATGAAGGACGGTCAGGGATCATACCGAGAAGAGCAATTCCCATAGCAATCGCTGCAAATATCTTGTGGAGCGTTATTGTCCATAGAGCTCTCCAAGCATCTGATTTACTCTTTCAGATTCCAATAGCTATGCCTTCGAAGACAGAGTGAAAACAGAGAGCTACAATCAATAAAATGCTATCTCCAATCGAAGTTTCCGTTGTTGCTGAACTCTCTTTCGATTTCTCTTCTCCTGAAACCAAATAAAGCACCAAACTTCAACACAAACGTATTCTAATTCTCGATTGAGATTCAAAAAGTTTGAAACTTTTGGTTCCTTGAAGCTCCAAATCCGTTTGGGTCTTGGAGTAGACATGAGCGATGACAGAATCAGCAAGCATGTCAACATATAACCAGCACAAGCCAACATATAAGCAAATGGGTAAGCCGTAGATGGTTCCGACTCTCCTTCCGCCGTTAACAAATCTATAAACGTCTCATCAGCCTCTGACAAGAAATGCATCAAGGCGGTTACAAGAAACACGCCTCCGGCGAATTATGTTCCAAGAACCAAAAATCCTTGAATCCATTTCAAGAAATAAGGTGATACTCCGCTTATAAACGAAGGACAAAGATGATGACAAGGCATCCAATTTTGACAGAGATTAAGGATTTTGATTTGAGATCAGAACTCTTAACGTCATCGTCGTCTCCACTGGTTCCATGAGAGAGACAAGGCACGACCAAGACAAGAAAGAGGAAGAAGACAGAAGAGGACGAGACATGGGAATGTTTTAGTGGGGTTGTGTGTCTGTGATTTCAAGTTGGGAGACATGTGGTGTGATATAAGTGGTGTTTAAGAGTTGTTGTACTAAAAAGTCATGGAGTTTTGTACCACAATTATTTATGGTTTTGGTTGTTTGATTACTACACATTGAATAGGATTACAGATTAAGGAACTTTGTAATTGGTTGTTAGGCCGTGGACCCTCTTTGTGCATGAAACCAAATGTAGAAAAAAGTTGAATTATTGGGTTTAGATTAACAAGAATAGTCTGGTTAACTACAAACTGAATATTCTAAAATTTCGAAAGGCTTTGAAAAGCAGACCTAATATTGCACCTTAAGACACGCATTGAAACTAACAGATATTAGCGTACTAGAAAAGGTAAATTACTCTTTTTTAACAATCTATATGAATAGACGTTTCAACCAAGAAAATTTCTCAAAATTCATTAACATAAATCATTTATTAATTATGCAAAAATAGATCAGAAAATATATTTGTTGATCACGAAAAAATAAACCTTCCATATGATGATCTGTTTACTGCTCATTGAAAGTTTTCGAGACAATGGCGAGGAAAATTGGGTAAAAGACATAACAACTCTTTGATGAGAAAGACACGATTTTAGTTCGAATTTTACCTAAATCCACAGCGAAGAACAGTAGCTCTTGTTCCTCTTTTATGGTTTGCAGCATCAATGATGATATAATCGTCTCTCGCTATACATAAATATTAGATCCTTTAACGCTTCCAGAATCGGCCTTGTCCTCGTTGTTCTTGCATTCTCCTGCATATGGATTTGACAGTCTTAGTGGGACAGTAGAAACAGATTTTGCATTGATATGATGGGTAAAGAAAATGTTCTACTAGACTCACTTTTGATACTCAATGGACCTGTCAAGGAACTCTTTGGCAACATCTTTTCTCTCATAAGAGGCTAGAACGGGTCTGATGTCAGCTGGACTGTTAAGTGCAACATCTGCATATCCCAAACAGGAAGAATCAACCAAACAACACTGACAAAGGCATTCCACGAGACTGGAATGGAACTTGTGTTATTCGGCAGTTCTCAATACTTACATTCAAGGAAGGGTATCAGGTCAATTAGGGCTGTGTCATCTGTTTCGAGTTTGTAAGGTTTGATTGGCACGCAATTCTCTGGCTGAAGGGTTGATTCAAAAGAATTTGAGCTAATATACAGAATCCTCTTTGGATCTCTGTTCAGCTTTGACAGATCCTGCAGCAGGAATTTTAATAGTTAGTTGCAAAGCAGCTACTCTGGTAAGTAAGAAAGTATGCTTTGACGGATATAAGCTTCAGACATACCCGATAGTGCTTTCCATTCTCATATTTAGTTGCCCCTCTTGCTAGCCTATAACGAATGAGTTGGTTATTTGGGTCCAACTTCTCACAGCACGGAAGTACGTACTTGAAGCAATGAAACATGTGTTAGTTGCCACATTACTATGAAAGTACAAGCAAAAACATAAACGAATCAATGGGGCTTTACCATATCCATCTGGTCAGAATACACGACAATCTCATAGAATTTTGCAAGATGCTCCAAGAATGCATCGACACCTGGTCTTTTGAACGTCCTCCACCCTCTCTCTCGCTAAGCGTTTTTGTAAATTAAAAGGCAGAAAAAGTTGAATACAGTGTTATTAAAGAAAACAAATCAGTTCACTGTGCGACATAGATACTCAGATCTATGATCCAAGATATTGATGATTAGTAAATGAATTAAATTGTTACCTTCCAGTCCGAGTAAAGCAGTGTCTCATTCAAATCAAGAACTAGAGTGAAGGCATTCTGTTCTGAGGGGTGCAAATCTGGAAGAAGCTTTTCCGAGAGAGGTTCTGTAAAGCCCTATAAGAAACCGGAGAGGAGATAAGAATTTTAAAAGAAATCAGAAGAGAAAAAAGATGCACAAGAAGCAATATTGTATCTCAGTGAATGGACGTACTTTCACATGTTCCTCCACAACTTCCCTAAGCTCCAAATACTTATCAATGGCTTGAGCAGAAACTGATCAAAATTTCAAGAAAACCAAGTCATGCTACGCTTAATCAAAGGCATTCACTGGTAATGCCCAGAATATTAGTAATGATGACAGAAGTGAAAGGACTATACCTGTCATCGCATTAGAGTACAACATAGTTTGATATTTCTGCAGAGAGATGAGTATATAACTTATTAATTCAGAGACTCTTATAAACAATCCCTTAAAGGGATGAAACATAGCAGCACAAGGGCTACTTAAGTAGTAATTGAGATACAGATCTAAAGCCAATGACTAAAACAAGTTGATTAATTTGACAATGGTTCGTCAAAATTAGTTTGAGAGCGACTCTATGTCATAAAGCAACTCACATCAATGATGCCAGCAGAATTATCAACTGGTGTTTGTGCTTGCTTAGCTGCTGATTCTCGGAACGCCTTAGTCTTTTCATTCACTTCATCTAATGTGTAAGCTGCATAACGAAACAAACAAGTATAATCACAACTAAAAGAGTCAAGATCTACGCGAGAATAAAAATGGAATGCAATGCGACAGCAAATACTCTCAATTCACAGCAAAAGCAATATTGCAAGCCGATCGAAAATGATAGTCAACGTGATTAGAAGATATTAATGGAGCAGGGAAGATAAGTACAGACCATAACTTGCGTAACCAATAGCAGCAGTGGCACCAGTGAATGCCCAGAATAGTCCGTAACTAAGATACTTAAGACCTTCCCGCTCCTTTCCCAGCGCTGCTGCGGCTGCTACTTCCGGTTGAGGAGGAGGGGGCTGATTTGGCGGTGGAAAATCAGAAAACATCGACTGGGCAGAGGAGATTTCCTGATACTTGGAGGAATACCTCGAGGTAGAATTCGAAGAAGATGCTTCCGAAGAGAATAACCTCGGATTACGAGATCCAAGCTTTGTTAATCTTGGTATAAGGCGAGATCGAAGAGCAATAGACGCCATTTCCGATTTCGGCGTTTTCTACAAGCTCTGGGAATCGCAGGGTTGAAGTAGGGTTTTGACATGATCGGAGAAAGGAAAATGACTAATTGGGAGTGTTTGGAAACAGGTATTATGGGCTCATTTTTAAACTCTTATCGTCTGTTTGGAAGTCGGTTTATATCAAAACTGATATTTTTGTCCATGCCACTGAGAATTGATCTTCATTTTGTATTTTTTTAAATACGAAACTGCATTTCATAAAATGTGAATTTTTTTTATTCGATATGTGAAAATTCAATTAATGAAGTATTTTACACCATTTCTATAAAGGAAAATGGAAAATTTCCAGTCAAAAATAAATTCAACCAAAATTTATTAAATGTGTAGCGTTTCTTTTGCCTAAACCTCGACTACATGCCGTTTCTTTTTGACAAAGTTAAATAACCGAAAACAACACTTTCTTCCGGAGAGGAAAATGCTCAAAAAACTAAAAAAGCCACAAAGCAACATCCGAAAATAACTGTCACACAATGCAAGAAGACAATAATGAGAGAGTAGCAAATAAACCACTTACTCTTCTTGGGACGACAAATTTAGCTTGAACTTTAAGAAATCATTGGTCTTTGCAATCTCCACAATCTCCTCAGCTTCTTCTCTCTTGGACCCTTTCACCAATTCATCAACTACCTGCTGCAATGTCGCTTGACCAACAAGATAACGCTTACTAAATGTCTCCTTGCAGAGCTCAATCGCAGCCTCAAAGTCGCCTGCTTTACACATAGCAGGAAGCAATAAAGCAAAGGTAGCTTTATCAGGACGATAACCATGCTTCACAATTTCTCTGTACCACAATTCGGCTTCATCCATTTTTACTTCGTTGATAGATCCCCTAATCATAGCATTGAAGGTAAAAACATCAGGTTTGATTCCGCTAGCCTTTAGTTCTTCAAAGAGATTTACTAGCTCTTTTGGTTTCACTTCGTTGGCTAATCCAAGCAACCGGGCATTGTAAGTCCTGATGTCTATCGCTACATTCCTCTCCACCATTTTAGCCCATATCTCTTCCCCTAGCTCAAACTGTCCCTTCAAATACGATGATAATAAAACTGTGTTGAATGTGACTATATCAGGTTTCAAACCCTTGCTCTCAATCTCATCAAGCAATGCAACAGCTTCAGTTAAGGAACCCTTCTCACACAATGCCTTGATCAGAGTATTGTAAGATACAATATCAGGTTTGATTGATAACTTTCCTGGTAACTCATAGAAAAGTTCTTCAACCACATCGAATTTCTTGGAAAGTCCATATGCACTAAGCAAGGCATTGAAAGACAACACTGACCTCTTGCAGTTTCTTTCTGGCATTTCGTCGAACACCTTCTGTGCTTTCTCAAACATACCGGCTTTCCCATACAGAGAAATGATCCTCGCCGCGAATCCTTCCTTTGACATGTCGCGGTACTTCTTCTGCTCTTCCAAAATCTCTTCGACAAACTGTAATTTCTTTGCGGCGAGGAGACGGCGCACTGTTCTATCGTACACAGCTATGTTAGCTCGGAACCGCTCCGACTCACATGCCTTCTTAAACTTCTCCACGATCCGTTTGGGGTTTTTTTCGCCATTTACGATACTGGTAAGTGACTTTTTAGGCGGCGAGATTGCGGCCGTGACTGCAGTGGTTGAGGTGATTTCAGAGATTGCGGTGGCGGCGGAGGAAAAACGGCTGATCGAGGAAGTGTTGAAGGTGTCACGAAGAACGCGAGAGAGAGACGACATCGTTTAGGGAGTGTGCAAAGGGTTTCACTTTCAGGAGACGGGTTTAAGAAACAGAGCAAGATGCCTTTATTATATACACTTAAGAATGTATCTGATAATTTAAAAACATTAATGTCGTATTTTTAATTAAAATAAATACTGGGGATTAGAATAAAAACGAAGAAAGAGTGTTTGCTTTGCGACAACCTAATCGCTTGCTTCACCGGTTTGATTACGGAGGAGGCGAGCTTCAATGGCGCCTGCTAAAACAACTGGCGCTTTCGTTGCTGCCGTGGCGATGGTGATGCTTTCTTCTTACTGTTATTTGAGCTTCTTCTTCCGCGTCTCCGAGAAGAAGACGAGGAAGAAGGACAAGCTGAGTATGAGAAACGGGCTTGTGGATACCATTGGCAATACTCCTCTGATTCGTATCAATAGTCTCTCTGAGGCTACCGGATGTGAGGTTTTTCTCGATTTTCTTATGTAGCATCTGTTTGAGTCTGATGAACTGATACTGTAAATTGTCTGTTAAAGATGTAAACTTTTAATTCTCCTTGTTTCGTCTGTTGTTCAGATTCTTGGAAAATGCGAGTTTTTGAATCCAGGAGGTAGCGTTAAAGATAGAGTTGCTGTAAAGATCATTGAAGAGGTATATTATTAGCTCCAAATGTTCGATATTTCTTCTGCAACAGTGGTTAGCTTAGTAAAGGTTTCAAATTTCAGCTTCTTCGATTGTGTCCTACTCAGTTTGCGTTTAATTGCGTCATAAAATTTGTTTAGGCTTTGGAATCTGGTAAGCTATTTCCGGGAGGAATTGTAACAGAGGGTAGTGCGGGAAGTACTGCCATTAGCCTTGCTACTGTTGCTCCAGCGTATGGGTGTAAATGTCATGTTGTTATACCTGATGATGCTGCTATTGAAAAGGTTAAATCTTTTCAAGACCTTGAATGATAGACATTCTCTTGTATGTATTATGCATATACTCAAACTTGTATTGTGTTGGACTTATTCTAGTCTCAAATACTTGAAGCCCTTGGAGCTACTGTTGAGAGGGTGAGGCCAGTGTCTATAACTCACAAAGATCACTATGTCAACATTGCGAGGAGACGGGCTGAGGAAGCTAACGAGTTACCATCAAAGAGAAGAATAGCGAGTGAAGCAAATGGCATAGACCACGAGAAAGCTAATGGTTCCACAGCTGAGGATGAGAAAGAGGCTTCCTTATTTTCAGATTCAGTTACCGGTGGCTTCTTTGCAGATCAATTTGAAAACTTGGCAAATTATAGAGCTCATTATGAAGGTACTGGCCCTGAAATCTGGCACCAGACTCATGGTAACATTGATGCCTTTGTTGCTGCTGCTGGTACCGGCGGTACTTTAGCTGGCGTTTCAAGGTTTCTTCAGGTAAATGCTTAATCAGAGCTTATACTAATCAAAGCTGGATGAATGAGTAATTCGTGCATGTTATAAACAAGCAAAAAGCTCATAAATTTCTTGTGCTTTTAAACAGGATAAGAATGAAAGAGTTAAATGCTTCCTGATCGATCCTCCTGGATCTGGTCTGTACAATAAAGTAACTCGGGGAGTGATGTATACGAGAGAGGAAGCTGAAGGACGAAGACTTAAAAACCCATTTGATACAATAACAGAAGGGATTGGAATCAACAGGCTTACTAAAAACTTCCTGATGGCAAAACTTGATGGCGGTTTTCGTGGTACTGATAAAGAAGCGGTTGAGATGTCGAGGTAGTTCTCATTCTTTATATGTTTTGAAATACCTGTTTTAGAGAGAACTATGAAAGATTTCGTTAATGTAGCGATCTTGATATCTTCTTAATTTTATGTTTTCAGGTTTCTTCTGAAGAATGATGGACTCTTTGTTGGAAGCTCCTCGGCTATGAACTGTGTTGGGGCAGTGAGGGTAGCTCAAACCCTTGGTCCTGGTCACACCATTGTCACCATTCTTTGTGATAGCGGAATGAGGCATCTAAGCAAGTTTCACGACCCCAAGTATTTGGCTCTATACGGGTTGAGTCCAACCGCGACCGGACTAGAGTTCCTTGGCATAAATTGAAACCATTATCTGTCACAATAGCTTCAGATTCATCAAGCCTAGATCTGCAGCGGTTTTGTCGGAATTTTGTTTAGGAGTATTTTTATACACGAGGGTGACAAATTCTTTGTATTATTAAGACAACAGAGTCAACGGAAGAAAGCCCAAGCAACAATGCACGTGTTTGACCTCTGAAACTTCCATAACTGCATCTTACACCTGTCTTCTCAATTGTCTTACAAGTCCTTATCTGATGGGCTCCCTTACAAGATTATGGGGACCATGTAATCAGAGATGTCTTTGTACCGATTAGATCTTTTCTGTGTTCAATGTATTGGACTGGATAGCTCAATAACCCTGATAAACATACATATCCAAATCCTTCCATATATAAGTCCGTTGTGTAAGGTCTGAAAATACCAACAATGGCAAGAAATGGAGTCAATAAGAGAATGTTGATCTCATCACTTTCTTTCTTGAAGAAACTTTGCATTCTCTTATGTATACCAATCTTCCGTCTCTCTAACGTTATCCACATGAGTGACGTGATCAAAAAGAAATCGAAGCCTTATCTTCATGATCAAGAGGAGCTTGAAGAGGACGAGGATTTGATAGAGATCTCTTTGGTGAGACAAGCAAGTGAAGAGAAGTTGGACAGTCTGAAGAAACATTGGATGAGTAAAGAAGATTATTACGAGGAGATGATGATCATGTAGATATGGGAAGAAATCGAAGCAGAAGATAACTTGATTGAAATTCATATTTCCATCGGATCCATTGTTTAACATTAATACTGATAATTCTAGGTGTTTCTATCCGCACATTGTTTCATATGTTTATTTAAAATATTATGCTCACGCAAACTCGGATCAATATCTACTATTTAAATGAAATGAATTGTGTTTCACGTTGACAATAAAAATGTTAATGCCTTTGTAAGAAAGGGAGCTTAGTGAATTAGTCGTAGCAGCTCTGACTTCAACTCTATTGGCCAAAAAAGCATCGATCAAATCCGATGCTGTAGGAGTCACAGCGACTGTGTTCTCCTCTCTTCTCTCAGTCTCGCCTTGTCGGTCAGGTCTTGTTCTTGATTTGACACCAACTGTTTCAGCTTGGTCAGAGAAAAGGACCTTTGAGATGTGTATGCTGCAAATCTCTTTGTATGCTTCGTAGTCAGCGGCACCAGTGTTTCCTCCTTCGAGGATATACAGAAGTGACAGAAGCCGAGCCAAAGGCTTTGCAGATGCATTCTTTGTTCTCTCTAGCCTTGAGTTTTCGTGGGAAGTTCCATATGAGGACAATGTTCTCGTTTTTGAACTTTGAGACTCGCCAATTATCTGCATTACTAAGGCCTGTTCTAAGGTCGATGATATCACCTCTTGTCCAGCTGAGATAAAGACGGTTGATGTACTTGTCAAGTTTCTCGTTCTGCGCAAAGTTATCTGATTGCGAATGCTGTTTAAAGTCGAACTCCAGATGATTGCATGCCTGCGCAAAGATGCAACCTGTCATGAAAGCATCATAACCAGCTTCGTGTTTTCCTCCTGCATTCCAGTTAGAAGACCTGAAACAGAGAAAAAATCCATTAAAACACAGTTTAAATCAGAAAGCTGTCAATTGTAAATTGTTCATGCCACGACTAGAGAATGAACAAACCTAATGTTGTGACTTCAACTTCAATCTTGACATGCTGCTGAAGAAACGAGTCAGAGCTTCTCACAGAAAACTCGATTTGTGGACATAACGAGGAAAACGCGGAGGATAGTGATGTGCTGGACTTCTTCATCCGCTGATGCAAAATTGGATTCACGTTTAAGAGTATTTTGGTGTCGACAATGTAAGGAAAGTGATTGTTAATGGAGGCCACGAATTTCTCAGCTGTTGAAGGAAGAGGACCGACAAATTTGCTGTATATATGCGCAATATCTGTGTCAGATGAACAAAATGGTTAGAGCAAGGCATCATTAAGATACATAACCTTCATAGACGTATTAAGAAGCAACTTGCTTGCATACCGAGGAAACAATTGTGACCAACGATCAACTTTTTCACTGAAGAAAGCAGATCAATCACCTGACGGAACCCAATTGCAGATTGTATTTTTCTTTCCCCCACTCTCTTGCATTCATCCTTTGCCTCCTTCTGTGAAAAGACACACCGTTATGATACCTAAGTCAAAGAAGGCTTTTATCAGTGACTACACTATAGCCTCATCAACTTTGCTATTATCAAATAAGTCACTTAATCACTCTCAATTAAGATCCAAAGAACATGTATCAAATAGTAACAAATCTTTCTAAAAACATAAATGCTACCTTACCATGAGATTTTCCTTGACGTATTCTGAATCAGTGTACACAACAAATACTTGTGAACAAGAATTTCTATCATTTGAATGTATGTACACAAGAACTCCAAAATGCTTTACTAAAACCTGCAAAGCCAAAATCAGAGCCAACAGATAAAAAAACAGTTTGAAGAAAAGATGAAAAACGAGATTAATCTCAGAACAAAGAGCATTACCAATTTAATAACTCTGAGCTGATGAGAAGTGAAACCCTTGAGACTTAGAGCTGGACGCATATGGTAGAACACAGTTTCAGTACTCTGTGTTGATCCATTAAGATCCTCGGAGACTCAGAGGACACATTCCCACTATGTAACAGTCCAGACCGCCTCATTTTCTTCATCGTTTCAGCGAACAGAACATCCGCTAATCGCACCAACTTTAAATCCTCTGTTTCAACCGTTGAATCAATTCTCTCCTCGCCGTATAGCAGTTCTAAACCCTTACTTGCCTCTTCCTCTTGTCGTCTAGACAAATAAGATATTCCTGGGATTATTCAAATATGTGAATTCCTCACTTTCTGGAAACAGAGTTGATTACTAAAGGAACCTTCATGTATGCAAGTGTTGAAATCAGATTGATACTTGGCAAGAAAATCCACGGATGTAGTCTGGCAGAGAAATTCATGAGCTGGTGGATCAAATGTGAGCTCTTGACGAGAAAATACAAAGAAATTGTGACAGCCCAAAAAGAGACTCGTATAGTCAAATTCATCGGAAAAGCAACAGAATTGAAGCTATTTTAGGTTTCCCTCGGTCGAAGAAAAGAGGGAAAGAAGATTCCGATGCCGTTTTAGAAATTTCACTCTTTTCGAAATATACAATCGCACAGTCAGCCGTTTCTAGGTCACTAAAACTGGAAACACTTGTCTTTACATAGCTCGAAAAAGTTTGTCTTTCTCCGTTTCTCAGTTAACTTTTAGTTTAGCAATTTTGAAACTTAGTACTGATAGGGTTCATTAGTTGAATTTTTCTAGATGTGGTGCTATAATAGTTTGTCCTGTGAGTAAACTGACATGCATGCCCATTTTAGGATGAAGATAGATCTGAGAGGTAAAGATGAAAACTTTGCTAGGTTATGATTCCTATGGTGAGCACTCACATTGTCTTCTGCATTATCAAATATTGCATAATCTGCATTGCATCAATTGGTGCTCTTTAATGTTCCGTCTATCACACACTTGAGAACCTGTACAGTGCATTGCTCACTTCTTTTGAATATATCATTGTTAACATGTTTCTATAGGACATATTGAGATAAGGTTGCACATGTATTGTTTTTTTAGATGATGCATTGTTTGAAACTTAGCTTATAGGTTTACTTTAATTATGCATCACTGGCGTTTCTTTTCTTTGATATTTTGTCTACACACACTTGAGGATCTGCACAGTTCCTTGCTCAGTTCTTGTGAATGTGTATCATTGTTAATATACATCTTCAGGACATCTTGAGATGAGATTGAACACGTATCAATGCGAAATATGGTTTTTGCAGGAAAACTCGAAAACACACACGCAAGTTGCTTATCAAGCTTAGGGGAGATACGAGGTCATGGTCTGATGGTAATGAAAATGAGCAAGCAGTTTCTTTTTCTCATCCGTGATTTTGATTTTGTTACCTCAATTCATTGCAGCAAAGTCATTCTAACTTTTGCTTCTCTCCAAGAATAGGTTAAAACGAAGGTCTCACTTTTATAACCTTGCCGAGTCTGTGCCTATGAAATACATCTTCCGGGATAACCAAAATCCCTGGTTTATCCATGCAGTAGCGAGAGTTGTAAACGTATCACAAAAGCCAAGCATATCTAACAGCTTGCTAAAGCCCAAATCAGACACCACTCTGCTCCTGATAACACCATTGAAGGAGTCATTGCGTTGATCCAAGGTGAAAAAAAAGAAGATAAAGAAATCTCGGGCCAAACCTGATTCCAAACAAGAAACTAACTGTGGCTGCAAACAACAACAGAATGCAAGGAAAGACTCATATTCCTTCTTCATTATCATCATCTATTTTCAGACGCAAGACTTTCACTAAGCCATCTCTAGATGATAAGACAGACACTCCATGCAAAAATTCAGGCCTTTGAGGTACCTTATACTGATGATTGAGTCTTAATTAAGCTCTCCCTTAGTGTCTCATTGCACCAGAAGTGGCTTTGTGCACGTGGTTATGATTCTTTTTGGCACATATTTTGTAAAATGTAAGATATTATATATTAGCAAACTTTATGATTCTGTTGCATAAAATTATAACCATGAGAAAGAAAGAAAAAAGGCAATAGATGTGAAGAAAAGAATCACACAAATGGTCTTTAGCTTTTGCTTCTTCTCTTTTTTCGAGTATTGTCGGTTTTTTTCCTTCCCCTCTCTAATCAACTCGTTTAAGGATTAAAAGATGCTTTATAGATGATAAAAATTTATGAAATTTAGTCCTAATTTATTTCTAAAGCAATTATCTAATACTATATCTGTTTTTCCTGCAACATTTTATACATAATATATAGCTAAATACATATCTGTATTCAGCTATATCAAAGATCATAACAAAATATTAGCCATAAGTTGAATTTTATTTGGATAAAGTTTAGACTCATATTTTATAGTTGATAGACATAAATTTATATGTACCAAAATTGGCATGAATTTTAGTAAATATATTTTCAGCCAATAATCATAATAATAATAATAGTTTGAATTGTAGAAAATTGGAATTGAAATACATAAAAGAAATGTAAACCGGCATTGGAACAAATTTCGGTTGCTGTGTATATAACACAAAGCTTCTCTCTCTCCGTCTCTCTCTCCCTATCAAATCCCTTGTCTCTATTAACGCGATCCTCTTCAAAACCCTAGTTTCCGATCGCTTCACTCTTGGATCCTCAATTCTTCTCCTTCTCCTTCTTTTTTCTTCTTCGTCTGCCTCACCGATCGCCATCCGTTTCCACCATATCACCGTTTGATTACTTTGATTCGATTCCTCGCCGTTTCACAAGTGTACTCAATCCGTGTTTTTGATCAATTCTCTCCGTTGTTGAGAATTTGATCAGTGACTCTAATCTTTTTTGTTTGCTTCAGGAGATGCTCTGTCTCTAAATCATGAAGCTTAGAAGGAGAAGAGCTTCGGAAGTGGTAAGTGTTCCTAAACCCTTGATCATCTTTGATTACTCTCTCTGTCTCTGCATTGTCCTGTATTTGCTTAGTGCTACTTGTTATTGATTTTATTTTCTCTGGTTTATCTTCCAACTAGCATGTATTTAATAGTTGTTCGTTCCTTTTGACTGTTTCTGAAGTTTTGGGTATCAATATGATCTTTAGGCTTTGATTGATTCCTTTGATTGGTATAATTGGGTTTTAGTCCTTCAGGCTTGTTTTCAATGGAGTGTTGTTATATGTTAATAACATAATGTTATATTTTCCATTTGTATGTTTTTATTTTTTTTTCTGAATCTTTTAATGTGTGTGGTTCCATTCTATTTGATGTTGTATGTATTGTGGCTGTGTTAACCATTTTTTATTTCATGTCTACCAGCCTCTCAAAATCAAATCGTTCATCAATAGTGTTACTGCTGTTCCACTCGAGCAAATACAAGAATCCCTTGAATGTTTTCGCTGGGAATTCGATAAGGTATGTTAAATTCCGTTTGTGTTTCTTTTTATTTTGTCTACTCTTGTTTTAATATATGGTCGGTTTGTCCTTATTTATATAGGGTGATTTCCATCACTGGGTGGACCTCTTCAATCACTTTGACACATTTTTTGAGAAGCACGTCAAAGTAAGAAAGGATCTGCATGTTGAGGAAAACTTTGAGGAGTCTGATCCTTCTTTCCCAAAGGATGCTGTTCTTCAAGTTCTCCGAGTTATCAGAATTGTTTTAGAGAATTGCACAAACAAACACTTTTATAATTCTTATGAGGTAAATCTTTTCTATAGTTCCCCTAAATGTCATTTGAGATTTGCTTGGTTTTTTTCTAACCAGTTCCACTGTATACAACTTGATTTCTGGTTGTTCCATTTGATATGTCGCTTTATATGCTAATTGTTGTGATTTCTACCTGAATAATTCTCACACACTTTTTCCTTCATAATGCAGCAGCATCTTTCTCTCCTGCTCGCATCTACCGATGCAGATGTTGTTGAAGCCTGTCTGCAGACATTGGCTGCCTTTTTGAAGAGGCAAATTGGAAAGTACTCCATAAGAGATGCTTCTCTGAATTCAAAACTATTTTCCCTTGCGCAAGGCTGGGGGGGAAAAGAGGAAGGTCTTGGCTTGACGTCATGTGCCACAGAAAATAGTTGTGATAAGATCTCTCACCAGCTAGGTTGTACTCTTCATTTTGAGTTTTATGCTTCTAATGAATCATCAAGCGAGCTTCCTGGCGGTTTACAAGTCATCCATGTACCTGATGTCAGCATGTGTGCAGAGTCTGACCTGGAACTTCTCAACAAATTAGTCATCGATCACAATGTTCCTCCCAGTTTAAGATTTCCGTTGTTGACCAGATTGAGATTTGCAAGGGCATTCTCGTCTTTGGCAACCCGGCAGCAGTATACATGCATTCGTTTATATGCTTTCATTGTTCTGGTTCAAGCAAGTGGTGACACCGAGAATGTTGTTTCTTTCTTTCATGGCGAACCCGAGTTTATATACGAGTTAGTTACACTGGTAAGCTATGAGGATACTGTTCCAGAGAAAATAAGGATACTATGCTTGCTTTCCTTGGTTGCACTATCGCAAGATCGAACTCGGCAGCCCACTGTTTTAACCGCAGTCACCTCTGGTGGGCATCGTGGTTTTCTATCTGACCTAATGCAGAAAGCGATTGATTCTGTTATTCGTAATACTTCTAAGTGGTCGCTGGCTTTTGCAGAAGCCTTGTTATCCCTTGTTACAGTTCTGGTTTCATCATCATCTGGATGTTCAGCTATGCGAGAAGCTGGTCTTATTCCGACCCTCGTGCCTCTCATCAAAGATACAGATCCCCAGCACTTACATTTGGTCAGTACCGCTGTGCATATATTAGAAGCCTTCATGGATTACAGCAATCCAGCTGCTGCTTTGTTCAGAGACCTGAGTGGCTTAGATGATACTATCTTTCGGTTGAAACTGGAAGTCTCTCGAACTGAAGACGATGTAAAGGAAAAAAATTGCAGTTCAGATAGTAATGGGAGGGATTCACATACTCTTTGTGGTTCTCTTAATCAGCCTGATACTGAACAGGTTCCCTATTCTGAAGCATTAATTTCGTATCACAGGAGATTGTTGTTAAAAGCCTTGTTACGTGCAATATCTCTTGGAACTTATACTCCTGGTAACACTAACCTCTATGGTTCTGAGGAGAGCTTGCTGCCTGAATGCTTATGCATTATCTTCCGGAGAGCAAAAGATTTTGGGGGTGGAGTATTCTCGCTTGCTGTCACTGTCATGAGTGATCTCATTCATAAAGACCCCACTTGTTTCAATGCTTTAGATTCAGCTGGTTTAACTTCTGCCTTTCTTGATGCTATATCTGATGATGTCATCTGCTCTGCAGAAGCCATAACATGCATTCCACAGTGTCTGGATGCTCTCTGTCTCAACAATAGTGGTCTTCAAGCTGTAAAGGACCGAAACGCCTTGAGGTGTTTTGTTAAAATTTTTACTTCTTCGTCTTATCTGCGGGCTCTTACTGGCGATACACCTGGTTCTTTGTCAAGTGGGCTTGATGAACTCTTAAGACACCAATCTTCGCTGCGCACTTATGGAGTTGATATGTTCATTGAAATCCTCAATTCCATATTGACTATCGGATCTGGGATGGAGGCTACCACTTCTATGTCAGCAGATGTGCTTACTGATGCTACTCCCGTTCCTATGGAAATTGACGCTGATGAAAAGAGCTTGTTGGTTTCAGATGAGGCAGAACCATCTTCAGATGCTTCTCCAGCAAACATTGAGCTGTTTCTTCCAGATTGTGTGTGTAATGTTGCTCGTCTCTTTGAAACAGTTCTTCAGAATGCGGAAGTGTGTTCCTTGTTTGTTGAGAAGAAAGGAATTGATGCTGTTTTGCAGTTATTCTCTTTACCTCTTATGCCTCTATCAACCTCTCTTGGTCAAAGTTTTTCTGTCGCTTTTAAGAATTTCTCCCCTCAGCATTCGGCTGGTCTAGCCCGGATAGTGTGCTCCTTTTTAAGAGAACATCTGAAGAACACAAATGTCCTTTTGGTTTCCATTGAAGGCACTCAGCTTCTTAAATTAGAGTCTGCTGTCCAGACAAAGATATTGAGATCTCTTTCCTGCCTAGAAGGCATGTTGTCCCTCTCCAACTTTTTGTTGAAAGGATCAGCTTCAGTTATTTCGGAATTGAGTTCTGCTGATGCTGATGTACTGAAAGAACTTGGTATAACATACAAGGAAACAATTTGGCAGATGGCTTTGTGTAGTGATACCAAGGAAGATGAAAATATTTTTGATGGAGGACCTGATAATTCAGTTTCAGCATCATCCAGTACTGTTGAAAGAGAGAGTGATGAGGATTCAAGCAATGCTTCAGCAATTAGGTACACAAACCCTGTATCCATCAGAAGCAGTAGATCGCAGTCTATTTGGGGTGGAGATCGTGATTTTTTGTCGGTTGTACGTTCTGGCGAAGGTATTCATGGTCGTGCACGACATGCAATAGCCCGAATGAGGGGTGGGAGGACCCGTCGACACCTGGAGTCTTTTAATTTTGATTCTGAGATTCTACCTGATCTACCAGAAACGTCTTCTTCCCATGAGCTGAAAAAGAAAAGCATTGAAGTTCTCATTGTTGAAATTTTAAACAAACTGAATTGTACACTACGCTTTTTTTTCATAGCCCTTGTGAAAGGATTCACCTCTGCTAATCGTCGCAGAATTGATGGAGCACCATTGAGTCCAGCATCTAAGATGCTTGGTACTGCACTAGCTAAATTATATCTTGAAGCTCTTAACTTCCAGGGGTATGGTGCTACTGCTGGTCATGATATCTCTCTGTCAGTAAAGTGCCGGTACCTTGGAAAAGTGGTAAATGGCATCACTTCCCTGACATTTGATACTCGAAGGAGGGTCTGTTTTACAGCTATGGTTAATAGTTTTTATGTCCATGGAACTTTTAAGGAACTTCTCACCACATTTGAAGCTACAAGTCAGTTGCTTTGGACAGTGCCGTTTACAATTCCTGCATCTTGTACTGAGAATGAGAAGCCAGGTGAAAGGAATATATGGTCTCACAGTACGTGGCTGATAGATACTCTGCAAAACTATTGTCGAGCACTTGACTATTTTGTTAATTCTACATTTCTCTTATTTCCAGCCTCCACTTCTCAAACGCAGCTTCTTGTCCAGCCAGCTTCAGATGGTTTATCTATTGGACTTTTTCCTGTTCCAAGGGAACCTGAGACTTTTGTGCGAAATTTGCAGTCTCAGGTTCTGGATGTCATACTACCTATATGGAGCCACTCTATGTTTCCTGATTGCAATCCTAATTTTGTAGCTTCAGTTACCTCGCTTGTTACACATATATACTCTGGTGTTGTGGATGCTAGGCAAAATCGAAGTGGTGTTACCCGGGTTACAAACCAAAGAGCCTTGCCTCTACAGCCTGACGAAGCCATTGTTGGTATGATTGTTGAAATGGGATTTTCAAGGTCAAGGGCTGAAGATGCGTTACGAAGAGTTGGAACAAACAGTATTGAAATGGCTATGGAGTGGTTGTTTTCCAATCCTGAGGATCCTCCGCAGGAAGATGACCAGTTGGCTCAAGCACTTGCACTATCCCTTGGAAATTCATCTGAAACTCCAAAACTTGATGATACAGAAAAAGTTATTGCTGTTGATGAAGAAGCAGCACCAAAAGGACCACCTGTTGATGAAGTTATTGCTGCATCAGTGAAGTTATTTCAAAGTGATGATTCTGTGGCTTTCCCGTTGGTGGATTTGTTTGTGACACTCTGTAGCCGAAACAAAGGGGAAGATAGGCCAAAAATCGTGTCGTATCTTATTCAGCAACTGAAGCTAGTCCAACTTGATTTCTCCAAGGATACTGGTGATTTGACCTTGATACCACACATTTTAGCATTGGTTCTCTCAGAGGATGATAGCACACGAGAAATTGCTGCACAGGATGGTATTGTGACTGTAGCAATTGATATCTTGACGGATTTGAAACTTAAAAGTGAACCTGAAAATGAGATCCTGGCTCCAAAATGTATTAGTGCTTTACTTCTTATATTGAGCATGATGGTGCAGGCACAGACAAGAGTCTCGTCTGAATATGTGGAAGGAAATCAAGGTGGATCTTTGGAATCGAGCGATTCTCCACAAGACTCAACAGCAGTTTTAAAGAAAACGTTATCTTCAGATGTTGGTAGCAGGGAGTCAAACCCAGCTTTGGAATTGATTATTGGAAAATCTACAGGCTATCTGACCATGGAAGAGGGTCAAAAAGCTCTACTGATCGCTTGTGGCTTCATAAAGCAGCGGGTTCCAACTATGATCATGCAGGCTGTTCTTCAGCTATGTGCTCGTCTAACGAAAACACATGCTTTAGCCATCAAGTTTCTTGAAAATGGAGGCTTATCTTCCCTTTTTAATCTTCCGAAAAAATGTTTTTTCCCTGGTTATGATGCTGTTGCATCTGTTATTGTCCGACATCTCGTTGAAGATCCTCTGACTCTCCAAATTGCTATGGAATCAGAAATACGACAGACGTTGAATGGGAAGAGACATATAGGTAGGGTATTACCTCGGACATTCCTTACAACAATGGCACCTGTAATTTCAAGAGATCCAGTTGTTTTTATGAAAGCTGTGGCTACAACTTGTCAGTTGGAGTCATCAGGAGGGAGGGACTTTGTGATACTGTCCAAGGAAAAAGAAAAGCCAAAAACTTCTGGCAGTGAACATGGATTCTCTTTGAATGAGCCCCTTGGAATACCCGAAAATAAGCTTCATGATGGGTCAGGAAAATGTTTAAAAAGCCACAGAAGAATCCCTGCTAACATCATCCAAGTTATTGATCAGCTTATTGACATTGTCTTGAGTTTTCCTAGGGTGATGAGGCAGGAAGATGATGAAGCCAACTTAATTTCAATGGAGGTTGATGAGCCGACAACTAAAGTGAAGGGTAAATCAAAAGTTGGTGATCCGGAGAAAGCAGAACTTGGATCTGAAAAATCTGAAAAATCTGAAGAATTGGCCAGGGTAACATTTATCTTGAAGTTGTTGAGTGATATTGTTCTCATGTACTTGCATGGTACCAGTGTCATACTGAGACGGGATACAGAAATATCTCAGCTTCGAGGATCCAATCTACCTGATAATGGAGGGTTAATTTACCATGTCATTCATCGATTACTTCCTATATCTCTTGAAAATTTTGTTGGACCTGAAGAGTGGAAGAAGAAGTTGTCTGAAAAGGCTTCATGGTTTCTGGTCGTTCTGTGCAGCCGTTCAAGTGAGGGGCGTAAAAGAATAGTCAATGAGCTTTCGGGGGTTTTATCTGTGTTTGCTTCCTTGGAAAGGAGTTCTAGTAAAAGTGTTCTATTACCTGATAAGAGAGTTCTTGCGTTTGCTGACCTTGTTTACTCGATCTTGACGAAGAATTCATCTTCCAGCAACTTACCTGGTTGTGCCTGTTCACCTGATGTTGCAAAGAGCATGATAGACGGGGGAACTATTCAGTGTCTGACCAGCATCCTGCACGTGATCGATCTCGACCACCCTGATGCTCCAAAACTTGTCATTCTTATTCTCAAGTCTCTTGAGACACTGACGAGGGCTGCTAATGCTGCTGAGCAGCTAAAATCAGAAGGACCAAACGAGAAAAAAAACAAAGATTCTAATGAGAGACATAATTTTCTTGGAGCTTCAACTGAGGCGGAAGTTAATGAGCTGAACCAAAGTAATAGCAGTCTACATCAAGTAACAGATGCAGTAGAGACTGGACAGGAGCAGCCTCAGGTTTCCTCTCAGAGCGAAGGTGAAAGGGGTTCGAGTCAAACCCAGGCTATGCCTCAGGAGATGAGGATAGAAGGAGATGAAACAATACTACCTGATGAACCCGTACAGATGGATTTCATGCGAGAAGTGATTGAAGGTGATCAAATAGAAATGAGTTTTCATGTTGAAAATAGGGACGAAGATGATGTAGATGATGGCATGGGAGATGAAGGGGAGGATGATGAAGGAGATGATGAGGATGCAGATTTAGTGGATGATGGAGCTGGTGTTATGTCACTTGCTGGAACTGATGTGGAAGACCCTGAAGATACTGGCCTTGGAGATGAATATAATGATGACATGATTGATGAAGATGAGGATGATTTCCATGAGAATCGTGTAATAGAGGTGCGGTGGAGGGAAGCTCTTGATGGGCTGGATCACTTTCAGATTCTTGGGCGATCTGGTGATGGAAATGGTTTTATTGATGATATTACAGCTGAGCCGTTTGAAGGAGTGAATGTGGACGATCTGTTTGCTCTGCGGAGACCCTTGGGATTTGAGCGTAGACGTCAAACTGGCAGATCTTCTTTTGATCGATCTGGTTCAGAAGCACATGGTTTTCAGCATCCGCTTTTCTCCAGACCTTCGCAAACTGGCAATACAGCCTCAGTTTCAGCAACTGCTGGCAGTATATCCAGGCATTCAGAATCTGGCAGCTATGATGTAGCACAGTTTTACATGTTTGATACACCTGTTCTACCGTTTGATCAAGTACCAGCTAATCCTTTCGGTGATCGTTTAGTAGGTGGTGGGGCACCTCCTCCTTTGACTGATCATTCTGTTGTGGGTGTGGATTCATCAAGAAGAGGGGTTGGTGATAGTCGGTGGACAGATATATGTCATCCTCAACCAAGTAGCCAATCTGCTTCAATTGCCCAGTTGATAGAAGATCATTTTATTTCCAACTTGCGTGCTTCTGATCCAGCAGATACTGTTGTTGAAAGGGAGACTAATAGCACAGAAGTCCAAGAGCAGCAGCAACCCGATGTTCATCTGTCTGTTGGAAGTGAAACCGTTTTGGGGGATGGTAACAACGATGGTGGTCAACAAGGTGAAGAGCGTGAACTGTTAAATAACAATGACAATGTTAATAACCCGCCTAATGTAACGACTGAAAGTCCTCAGCAGCATGAAGTTATGCAGCCTCTTCCTCTGAACAGTACACCGAATGATATTGATGGAATGGACGTTGTGGAAAGTGAGGGAGTACCTATTGAGCAAGCAGACCTAGAAGCAGTGATTTCTACCTCTACTGCCCAGGGTCAACCTGATACTTCCAGTATTCAAAATGTGTCTGTTATCGGGAGGACTCCTCTAGTAGATGATCCTGATTCTAATTTTCAACCAAGTGTAGATGTAGATATGAGTAGTGATGGTGCAGAGGGAAATCAAAGTGTGCAACCTTCACCTTTGGCCCGTGACAACAATGAGCTCTCATCCATGGAACCTACACAAGATGCGAGGATTGATGAACAAGTTGCTGAAGGTAGCTTGGATGGTGGGGCACCTGAGGAGAATGCCATCGATCCTACATTTTTGGAGGCACTCCCTGAAGATTTGCGGGCAGAAGTCCTTGCTTCTCAGCAAGCTCAGTCCGTTCAGCCTGCAACTTATGAACCACCTCCAGTAGACGATATAGATCCTGAATTTTTGGCAGCCCTTCCCCCAGATATCCAAACAGAAGTTCTTGCTCAACAAAGGGCACAAAGGATGGTACAACAATCACAAGGACAGCCAGTTGATATGGATAACGCTTCAATTATTGCTACTCTACCTGCAGACTTACGTGAAGAGGTTTGTATCTCTTAATTTAAATTAGTTAGTTTGAATTTTGAACTGGTTATAACATTGTGAAATATGTTACTTTCAGGTTCTTTTAACTTCTTCAGAAGCGGTTTTGGCAGCTCTGCCTTCACCTTTGCTTGCTGAAGCGCAGATGCTCAGAGACCGAGCAATGAGTCACTATCAGGCTCGTAGTCTTTTTGGAAGTAGCCACAGATTGAATAATCGAAGGAATGGTTTGGGTTACAATAGACTGACGGGGATGGACAGGGGTGTTGGAGTTACTATTGGTCAGAGGGCTGTTTCATCTTCTGCAGATGGCTCGAGAGTAAAAGAGATTGAAGGAGACCCTCTTGTGACTGCTGATGCCTTGAAATCACTAATCAGGTTATTACGATTAGCACAGGTTAGAGGCATTCCTTTTTCTTGTTTTTTCCTATCCCCGTCAAACAAATAAATCAATGATGTTGGTGCTTATTTCCCGTTGTGGAATTAACTATTCTAATGGAAGTATCACAAGTATCTGTTTATGCTTCTTTTCTGCTTCTAACAATGATGCTATTTTAATGTATCAGCCGTTGGGAAAAGGCCTTCTGCAGAGGCTTTTGTTAAATCTATGTGCTCACAGTGTTACAAGAGCAAACCTGGTTCAACTTCTGCTGGATATGATCAGGCCAGAGATGGAAACATCACCGAGCGAGTTAGCAATAACTAATCCGCAAAGACTCTATGGTTGTCAATCCAATGTTGTTTATGGTCGATCCCAGCTGTTGAATGGTAGTACTTCCTATCAAAATTCTTTGTTCGCTATTCTCGCCAGCGTCCAGAGCACTGTCTGACTTTATTTGTTCCTAACACAGGTCTTCCTCCTTTAGTGTTCCGTCGGGTGCTTGAGGTTTTGACGTATTTGGCGATGAATCATTCGGCTGTTGCTGACATGTTGTTTTACTTTGATTCATCACTTCTTTCCCAGTTGTCAAGCCCGAAACCCTCTGTATGTGAAGGCAAGGGTAAGGAGAAAGTTACTCATGTGACAGACTCTCGGGATCTTGAGATACCTCTCGTTGTCTTCCTAAAACTAATTGATCGGCCTCAGCTCTTGCAGAGTACATCTCATCTAGCGCTGGTATGATTAACATGATTTTCAGAATAGTAGGCATCTTCTCACTAGAATAGTAGGCATCTTCTTACTAGTCTCCAGATTATTTTCTCTCTTTTATCTATCCACAAGATCTGTGTTCTGTATGTTTCAGGTCATGGGTTTGCTGCAAGTAGTTGTCTACACAGCAGCATCCCGAATTGAGGGTTGGTCTTCGTCATCAGTAGTACCTGAGAAATCAGAAAACAAACTCGTTGGTGAAGAAGCTTCAAGTGAAACACAAAAAGCTGCTGAATCTGAGCCGGTGGATGAAGCTGAGCTATCTGTTGCAAGAAGGAAGAATTGTGCTGATATATATAACATATTCTTGCAGTTGCCTCAGTCTGATCTCTGCAATATTTGCTTTCTTCTTGAACATGAAGGGTAAGAGACACCCTCCTTTTATTCTACAGTTTTTTACTTTCTTGAGTTTCCTCATTCTTCTTATATTAGTGAATGAAATAGTCATTATTTCCCTGAATTGCGTTGGACTGACTTTCATGTTTACCACCTTAATAGGTTATCGGACAAAATTTATTCATTAGCAGGAGAGGTACTCAAAAAGTTGGCTGCCGTAGATGTGGCTCATCGCAAGTTTTTCACAAAAAAACTCTCAGAATTGGCAAGTGGTTTAAGTGCTTCAACTGTCCGTGAGTTGGCAATCCTGAGGAATGCACAGAAGATGAGTCACAGTTCAGGCTCCATGGCAGGTACTTCAATTCTTCGTGTTCTTCAAGTGCTTAGCTCACTAACTTCTGCCACTGATGGTAGTATTGCGGGAACCAAAAAGGAAACAGAACAGGAGGAACAAAACATTATGGAGAAACTAAATGTAGCATTAGACCCCTTGTGGCAAGAACTTAGCCAGTGCATCAGCATAACTGAATTGCAGCTGGATCATACTGCAGCTACAACAGCTGTGTCCAACGTAAACGCTGGAGATCATGTCCTAGGGATCCCTCCTCCATCCCCTCTTTCTCCAGGAACTCAGAGGCTCCTACCTCTTATTGAGGCTTTCTTTGTCCTCTGTGAGAAGATTCAAACTCCGTCAATATTACAGCAGGATCATGCGAATGTAACAGCAGGAGAAGTAAAGGAGTCTGCTCAGGGTTCATCGTCTAAAACCAGTGTAGATTCTCAGAAAAAAACTGATGGCTCCGTTACTTTTTCAAAGTTTGCGGAGAAGCATAGGCGACTTTTGAATTCATTTGTAAGGCAAAATCCGGGTTTGCTGGAGAAGTCCCTTTCAATGATGCTCAAGGCACCAAGGCTGATTGATTTTGATAACAAGAAATCTTACTTTAGGTCAAGGATAAGGCACCAACATGACCAACACATTTCTGGGCCATTGCGTATTAGTGTCCGCCGAGCTTATGTGTTGGAAGATTCGTACAACCAGTTACGTATGCGCTCCCCGCAGGATCTGAAGGGACGTCTGAATGTGCAGTTTCAAGGTGAAGAAGGTATTGATGCTGGTGGTCTTACCAGAGAATGGTATCAGTTATTATCAAGAGTTATATTCGACAAAGGAGCACTGCTTTTCACTACCGTTGGAAATGATGCCACCTTCCAGCCAAATCCCAATTCTGTTTACCAAACTGAGCATTTATCATACTTCAAATTTGTTGGTCGCATGGTAATATATCAGGACCTTGTCGTTGCAATGATCCAATTGTTTGTTTTTGGGTCTATCTGATGTGTTTGTGATGTAACTGCAGGTGGCGAAGGCGTTGTTTGATGGGCAGCTTTTGGATGTTTATTTCACTCGTTCCTTCTATAAACACATACTTGGTGTGAAGGTGACCTATCATGACATTGAGGCGGTGGATCCTGATTATTACAAGAACTTGAAGTGGCTGTTAGAGGTTTGAGGCCCTACTTAATTTACCTCTATCCCTTAAAAGCTCCCAAAAAAACAAGTTACCATGGTCCTGCTTTTTAGAGACTGATATTTGTCCCTTTTTCTGTTCATTCAGAATGATGTGAGCGATATACTCGACCTCACATTTAGTATGGACGCAGATGAGGAAAAACACATTCTCTACGAAAAGACTGAGGTGTGTGATAATAGATGTTTGATTTTCTGTTCATTATCCCAAAGTGCCTTACCATATTGAATTGATCATTTTATCTTTACTGAAAAGGTGACGGACTATGAACTTAAACCTGGAGGACGAAACATACGAGTATCAGAAGAAACAAAACATGAATATGTTGATCTTGTGGCCGGCCACATGCTTACCAATGCTATTCGGCCTCAAATCAACGCCTTCCTTGAAGGCTTTAATGAATTGATACCTCGTGAGCTCGTGTCAATTTTCAATGATAAAGAGCTTGAGCTCCTAATCAGCGGGTTGCCGGAGATTGATTGTAAGTTGGATCCCATTGTTCAATATTGATGCATGTATTTGCTTATGGATTAATTTAGTATAACACTATCTTGTTATTTGGATTTTTTTAGTTGATGATCTAAAATCCAACACCGAGTATACCAGCTACACGGCAGGATCCCCTGTTATTCATTGGTTCTGGGAGGTCGTTAAAGCTTTTAGCAAAGAAGACATGGCTAGATTTCTTCAGTTTGTCACTGGAACATCAAAGGTAAACCAATATTAGTGTCCAAATCACTTCAAATACATTATATGATATATCCGTAGTTGGTTTCTTCCTGATTGTTGATGATCTCGATCTCGATCTCCTTCTTCTCTTCCCCTTTTGAAAAAGGAAAATTGCTTTTGTTATGAGAGGTGTTTCTATTGTCAGGTTCCTTTGGAAGGCTTCAAGGCATTGCAAGGTATTTCTGGCCCTCAAAGATTACAAATCCACAAAGCATATGGAGCTCCGGAAAGGCTACCATCAGCTCATACATGGTTAGAAATCAACACAAATACCTTTCTCTTTTAACGGTTAATTCCTGCCTGAATTCTCAATGGTTACATATGTTTACCAAAGTTGTTCTGTTGCAGTTTTAACCAACTAGACCTCCCTGAGTATCCATCGAAGGAACAACTTCAGGAACGCCTGCTACTTGCCATTCATGAAGCTAATGAAGGTTTCGGGTTTGCTTGAACAGAATCTCCTCGAAACCCGTCACCTTCAGAATCAGTGAATCCGTCAATCCTTCATTCTTTTGACTCCTCTGTACATGTAAGTAAAGCTTCATACTTGTACATACTTAAATTCCAAATAAGATTTCAATTCAAATCTGAAAGATTTCACTGGTTCCGTGGCAAATCTAGAAGATTTTCAAGCAGGATAAGGAGAAGAGCTTTTGATAAAGACTGCAAAATGGCTATTTTTATACGTCCATATATGTTAGTATTAGACTGTTAGGGTTTCTATTTCTCTTTTAGATTTTGTAAAGCAAAAAATCTTTAAAATAGTTGCAAACATTAGTAAAAGTTGCTGGTTTCTTCTATCCATTTTAGCTAGCAGCAAAATAACATAAACATAAATTTTGTGTAACTTACAAAAACGCTAAACAAGTACAGGCAGATAATGCTAAAACTACTGATTTAATTGTCACGCTCATTGGCATCTTTCCTTTGTCTTTCCTCATCAACATACCTTCATACAAAGGCCAGTTTATGACAACAAGTACTCCTGTTATCACAAATTGCAATCCCATTGTCTGAAAGTCTCCCCCGTCTCTAGAAGTTAACAGTCTCATAAGAGCTGCTGTGAAGCAGAAGAGATTGAGCATACCGATTGTTCCAAGGAGGAGAAACATGGGAGACTCCACTCCAAACTCCATTACCTCTTCCTTGTATCTCTCTGCTGCTTCTTCTTCTGCTACTTTAGCTGTGATCACAAACGCAGACTCTGAAACCCCAAGTTGCTTCTTAATCGTGTCTATGAATCCGAAAAGATACGCGCTTGTTCTTCTATAAAGCCACATCCTTTGCTCGTTCCACCATCCACGGAAGGTTCCTCCGCACCACAAGAACTCAGCAAGGCTATAGGCATTAACTGCGACAGTCACGTACCCAAACGGGATAACCCACGAACTTGAGACCTGAATTCAAATTCCATCCCTGAGATTCCGGGGTTTTATACCAAAAAGCACAAAAAAAAAAACAAGTACTCAAGAAAGCAAAGCTATTACCTTTGGAAACAGAGGAATGCCTTTGAAGAGACAGAGAGAAGTTAAAACAGAGTAAATAAGCACAGGTACTGAACTGGGAGCCCAAAGGCAATAGGCACAATAACCAAGTATCAGTCCTAAACCGATCTTTCCTTGTCCATACCAAACGGGACTATACTCAGAAAGCAGAATCTGAAAATCCCCCTCCGACCATCTCCTCAGCTGCACAAGCGTTTGATGCAAATTGGTTGGTGCTACCCCGAGAAAAGATTTATTTTTCGGGTTCAAGTACGCTGATTTCCATCCGCGGCACTGAATCGCTAAACCAGTTATTACATCCTCTACTGGGCAACCGTATTTCACACCCATCTGCCATGGAAACAACCATGATTGATGATTCACTTGGTTTAATGAAAGAGATACGGAAAAAAAAGGGTTTAATTTCAGTACAAGAAACAGTAGGAGTAAGTGAGTATAAATCACTGCCATACCTCCTTTCCCCATTGAGTGGTTTCTTCATAAGTGCAGCTCGCAAGAGCCTTAATCATATCAGGTTCTGAAATTTCTTGAATTTTCTCAGATTCTTCTGCTTCCTCTCCATATTTTCTTCCACAGATCACATCTCTTCTGTGAAAGCAGCCTGTTCCAATGTATAACGGACCGCCATTTCCATCCAATCCATTAAACTCCACCTTTTTTTTGTTTTCATATCCCAAAACATTAAATGTTAGTTATAAGCAGAATCAATAATTCACAAAATCCAGAATCTGTGATGTGTGTTTTGTGAGGTCTCTCTCCCTATAACTTACATCCATTCCTATTCGCATCATGCTTCCGTACAAATCATTCCTTGTAAGGTTGTCAAAACACTGCGGAAACTGCACGAAAGCAATCTCTTTTCCCTCTTTCTCATCAAGGAGGATGCAGAGCGCGTCGCGTGCTGACTTTGAGTTGTTTGAATACATATCACAGTCCAAGGTTAGTATGAATCTACCACAAGTTATCTTCGAAGAAACCCTCATCTGTCAAAGAATAAAACACGATGTCACATAACGAAATCAGAACGCCTTGTGGAGCAAGAAACACATTCCATTACCAATGCGTTGATGGCTCCAGCCTTGAAGTGATGATGATGCTGAGGTCTCTTCTCTCTCGATAAATACACCAACGTTGGTATAGTTGTCTTCTCTTCTATTCCGTCTACCAAAATCTGCCATTTAATTTCAATTTAATGATTGCTGTGACTACAGAACATAACAAAACAGCCATTACAACTTACTTCAAGAATGGTTCCATGGTTTCTTCGTGTAGCGTCAGAATCCCACTGCGAAAACCCGTCACCGTGCTTCAACCGTGCCTCCTCCGGTACTCGCCGGAGGGTCGTCACCGTTTCAATCCTCGCTGCCATTTCTCTATACAACTTAGCCACATCCTCAGCCACAGAATCAAGACCATTTGCCTTGGAAGACAAGTAAGCTGCTGGAGATCTCGGCTCAACGTGGAACTTCTTGCAAAACGGAACCCAAGTTTTAGCAAACTCAGCTGCCTCAGTGAGCGCATAGAACGTAAGCTCAGAGCCACCGTCATCTGAGAGATACACGGCGAGTTTCTCCGGTGGGTAGTCAAGAGCCGCTACAGATAAGACTGTGTTGACCACCAACAACGGCGGCTCAATCACCGGATCCGCCGTGCAAATGAAAACGTCGAGCCTCGGAAGATCATTTCCGTATCTCCGGGAGAGTCTATCGGCGAAGGTGAATCGCCAAACCGGATTCCACCGGGAAGATTGTGTGACTACCCAATACAAACCGAAACAAATCTCAGCAAATAACATAACCAACGAGAGTAATCGAACCAAACCGGTTCTGCTCTCATCAATCTCTACCGGTACGGTCACTCTGTAGAACCAAATCAAACAGATACATACGAAAACCAAGGCTGAGAAAACCCGGTACGCAATCACTCTTCCGATTCTCCTCCTGGTCTCAAAAAGCGGTTCACTGTCGCCTTCATGAACCGGTACAAACCGATCGTCTTCTGTTCCCATGTTTTATTTTTCTCTGTGAGACTGCGCCAAGTGGGAAGTGAGAAGAAGATGAGAGAAGTGTCTCTCTTTAGGTTGGGGTTATGTAGAAGAAATCAGTGGCGGCTGTAGCTTTGGATAATGTCAAATCAAAAGTGTGGATCTCGATTCACTCGCTGACGTCATTGGATCCGTCAGCTACAATGTTTAATTTTTCAGACAAATCATGGCACGTAGCGTCAAGGACCAAGATTTGAATTCTTTAATCTTATCAACAACTGAAGAGACTCCAAAAGCAACTGATTGGTCATGAAAAGTCAATAGTGGCAACGTTATTTCCAAATTTTTAATCTATCTTGATGAGTGTTGAATTAAATCCAGCGTATGACTCATGATGTTGCCAGAGATTGAAGATAAAGAGCTCTGCAACAATGGTGATGATACTGAAGAACATTGCACTAACACAAATTTTCGTAGAATCTTCCATTGGAGAAAGAATCAAGAAGAGTGCAGATTTGCTATCTGTTTTCATTCAAATGGGAACAAGAAGAAGCTTCTCTATTTTGCAAATGGATGTAAATAGAAATGAGTTCTATATATATATATTGGATCTTAAGATCCAATTCGAGGAAATTGAGTTTATATTTTTTAAACAAAACCTGCATCAAGTTGATGCAAGCAAATCTAGTAATACAATTTTGAGATACTAAGCAAGTAAAAGGTGATTCTTATCTTAAATACTTCTCTCATCAACCAGAGAAAAATCCGGTTATTGTTGATCTTTACGGGCAACTCATGTTACAAGGCTGAGAAATCAGATCTTGTTGTCATTTCCAAGTTTCTGGAACTCAGATTCTAAAGTATCGAAGATCTTGGTGCCTTCGGTGTCTGGCTCAGGGAACATAACGTGGACTGAACCATGTCTGATCGGTTCACTCGAGCCTTTAAGTAGAGCATGTTGCTTGACATAATTGTAAAGATCTTGGTGGAAAGAATGATCCAAAGAGAAACAATTGTCTGCTGTTCCATTTGAGATAAGCCTACCAGATCCAGACCCTTCTCTTCTACAGAAATGTGGGAGAGACTCATAGTCCATTATCTGCATATCAAAAAGGTTAAAAACTTTCAGTCTTCTTGCACCAAGAGTTTCTTCTTCTTGGGAAATAGAATTGCTTACCTTCAGCAACTCATCTTTCCCGCAGCCTTTCAGTACTTGAATCTTCTTCTTTGTTCTCTCTTGCAACAGAGGCTTTATGGTTTTCCAACAAGCAGAAAATATGTAAGGGACATTGACAACATAATATGTCTCTGTCTTCTCAGGATAGTTTAAATCATCTATTGTGGTTATCGCAGTCATTAACTGCGCAAAAGAAAAGAAGAACCAAGTTATGAAAAAAGAATCAAAGTTATAAAGCATAATTAGTAAAAAGAAAATCTTATTATTACCTTAATTTGGCTTAAAGCTGAAAGTTTTAAACCAGACATATCCAAAATTTTCAAACAAGTGTAAATTGGTCGTCCCTGTTTCTTTGTAGCAGATGGCTACAGAAAATAAAAATCACCCAAATTATGATTGAAAAGGAAACAAGCACATGTAGTAGAGGAGTAGGGAGGGGAAAACTAATCTAAATAGAGGTTTTGCTCTTACCAATACAACACGATCCCGGTACTCATTTATTTGAATGTGAGACTGTACATAGTAGTGAACCTGAATAAATGATGGATCATAAAGCCTAAGGTCAGATTTGTCAACTTCATATCATGTTGTTGAGCGGAAGATGAATAGAGATGCTTACGGAGGCTTTGTCATATGTGCTAAGCCCCACACCAATGGCAATGACAGGGAGACCCTTAGAGTTAAATGATTGAACAAATTTAGTTGGATCAAACATGTTTTAATGCTTCTTAAAGTCAATAGAGAAAAGAAAGAGACTGAAAATAGTAATACCTCTTTTGAGTAACCAGATACACCGACAAGCTGTGTGTCTCTGATTGCTCTGTACAGGTCAACAGGAACAATAGGTTTCTGCAAAAACCCACTTACCAGATGAGATCAAACAAAGGGTCACAGAAAAATACAGAACTGGACAACAAAAAGAAGAAAACTCACAGTTAGTATCTTGTCAATCTCGTTTTGAGCCCTCCACTCTAAACACTCGAGCAACTGTAACACTTGCAGTCATTAGTTTAACCATCCTGAAGAAGCTAATATAAGAAGCAAAGCATCAAAGACAACAATCTAAATTAGGTGCAAGCAAACAGATTTAAACCATTTTATGAGCTTTCTGAACATCCCAATCCCTTGCTTTAAGAAAGCGTAACAAAGTCTCTGTCGTATACCCTTGATGAATGTTCTGCAGCATAACACACCATTTGTAAATCCACCATTTTTCAAGCTAAGAAGAATATAAGTTACATTGGACAATAAACTGAAAAACTCTAGATCAGTCAATGTTCTGACTACAACTCCACAGATCCAGAGAACATTGACTCAAAAAAGGATCCATTCAATAACCAATGAAAAGTGAGAGACTTTAGAGCCTGATTCAAATTTAGATCCAGATCATTGTAACCAATAATCCGATGCTGATCAAATACACACCACACGAGATTGGTTCTACTTGACCCAAAAGATATAACTTTTTGTTGTTGTTTCTTCGGTTTACCCTATTTATAGAAAACTAATCTCCAAAAATACCAAATCGAAAGTACCAATCTTTGGTTCAATAAGCAAAGAGTTGAAATTGAATTCAAAGCATCTAAAGAAATCAAGTAAATTACTAACCCGATACGACTCTCTCAGTGAATCATCAACTGTCAAATACCAGAAAAATTAACTGAAATTAGCTCAAAAATTGAAATTTCGTCGGCGATCTTCAAACAATCCAAAGCTTAAAACATAAAAACCCAATAAAAAAAAAACCACACCGTCTTCCATTAAAGCACGTAATTGCTTGATAGCTTCCTCATTAGTGATGCCCATTTTTGTCTCCCTAAAGATCTCAGCTCAGATGTGAAGAAAACAAAAACCTTTAATTGTGGGCAAAAGTTTTTGCGCGAAAACTAAAGAGGGTGAATCTCTGATCTTACGGACAATAGTCCCTCCGTGGAAGTGCGAAAAATAAAGAAACTAAAAGAAAAAAATTAACTTTTTTATGGAGCCAAGAAATCAACTTTAGAGAGAGAAAGCTAGGTTTAAAGCATTCTTCTCCAAAGAGTTAGAAAAATATCATATCATGTTTTTCCTTTGTAATAAAGAAGCGAGAAAGAGACTTTCGATTTTAAACATTTTTCGAATTTCGAGCATGCCTTCCTTTTTTTCCATTTTCTCTAATAAAATTGATTTATTACGAAATCTCCACTCGATCCACCTTGAAAAGTAATCAAGCAATAATCTAAATATAGCAGTTTTTTTTTTAGTTTTTTTCACTTTATCTTTTACTTATTTCTCCCCATTCTCTTGATTATTTGATTCTAGTAATATTCTTTCCGATAAAAAAAATCAACATAGAATAATTAATGACATTTGCATGCTTAAAGACTATAGGTAATTCCATAACTGAATTTTAATTAGAGGCTTAGAGCCTATATTTGATTTTAGAATCCAAGGATATATTAAAGCACATACTAGTAAATAAGTATATGATATCTAATATCCCATTTAATGGTCCGGTTTTGTAGCTAATTGTGTTCTGACTTAGCATTAAACCGGGTTCTTTGGAGCTTTTTTTCTATTTCTTGTCCTTTTCGCATTGAAAAAACAAAAACAAAAATCAATATGGAAATCGTTTTAACAAAAAATTGGCCATTAAAACAATCAAATGAAAAATATCGATGAATAAATTCTTAAATTGATATGTCAACAAAATTCTTGAATTGATTTGTCAAAAAAAATCTAGAATTGATTTACTATCAGTATAAATCATAGGGGAAAAACTCTTAAACAAGAATCATGGAATCTAATTCTTTCGAATTTGATAGTTGGATATCCGATACATACGCACTAAACCCAAAAATAATAATAAGACAATGCCCATAATAATCGTATGTTAACATCTTTCGGTAGGTAAAACAATTTTAAAAATAGTTGGCTGGAGAATGCAAGAAAAAAAAAAGAGAATAAGATGCGAGCTCCATACAATGTTTCACAGGTAAATAACAAAACTCATTATTTTTAGAATATATTAAATGAGATTCAAAACAACAAAGTCCATCGTCATGTGTTAGTTCTCCCCATTCAATCACAAAAATCGTGAACCAGCTTCCTTACTTTCTCTATTTATTATATTTTTCTGTCGGTTTTTTAATTTATTTTAAAATTTAATAAACAAAATTATATGATTCAGATATCCTCAGAACTTATTCCCATATTCCGTTCTTACATGTGGCGTAAGTTAAATATTCTCATAGTAGGGGAAAAAAACAAAATATTATATATATATTCTCATACCGTTAAAAATTTGATATTCTCCACTACGAGATGGTATTTGTTACTACAAGTTTTATGCTTAACTAGTGATTGATTTTCACATCGGACAGACATTAACTCTGTTGCGGATCGAGAGAAGAGACGATATCCAAATTATGCCATTGCACGAAGAATCCAAACTTCTTGAAGACTAATTCATTTCGTGTCGAACGACGATGAACCCTGCAATGGTCTGCATCCTCTATTGCCACCACATTAGCGCATAAAGGATCATTAGAGTTTTGTTAATAACGTATAGTTAGTTTTGTTAGTTAGGGTTTAAATTTAATTATTTATCCAAAAAAAAACAAAGAAGAAGACTAGCTATGATAATTTCAAAATGCATGCCAAAATGATGATGAAGGGATTGTACGTTCTCTTGAAATCAGCCATGACATAGACAATATGATGATGAAGATACCATGTGTAATCATATATATAAACACACACTTAATCTTACACATCAGATTGTCTTAATTTCACTAGATAGATCTTCTCAAAGGGGAAAACATATATAGACCACTGATATATGCAGATGAAAAAAAACCAGCAAATTAAAATGTCAAGTATAGCTACTTACTTGGTCTGTGAGGTGTGCTTCTGTGTCTATATTTAAGTGACTGTCTTAACTTAACTTGTGACATGAGTTATTATAAGGTATCATTATCCCACTTTAGATCTCAGAATTGAGAATTTATGGAACCCTAAAGCTAATCTTTGCGCGTTTCTGGTTTCAGTGTCTTTGATTAAAGGATATAACTTTAGGATTGAATATTTATCAAGGAACATGCTTTTACATAGGAATGTGAGGAGATCATAAGAATTGATTGCTATGGAGTTTGTAGATTAGTGACAACTAGCACTAATCATCTTTCAAATATGAAATGTGTATAGCTGGTTTTTTTCCTTGTATTTTTGATTCTGCAATATCATAAGAGTGGTGGAGGTGCTGTGAGATAGTTCTCCAGGGCTGTGATGGTCCTTTGGTCTTCGTTAGGATCTTCTTAAGTTTACTTGGGTTCTGGTTGTGTGAAATCAGATTGTATGTGTTGCTTGCGGCAGTTTCGGCATCCATCTGAAGATGACTCGTATAGGTTGGTTGAGAAAAAAATGAAGGAATCAAAACTTCTCTGGCTAGTGAAATGGTTGGTAGGCCAAAGATGGAGAATTTCAGAAGACATGACGGTGAATGAGGACAAGGATGAGACTTTTTGATATGCATATACAGAAGGTTGAAGCTGTCTTAAAAGATCTTACAATGGCTGCTGAGAGGTTATTGGATGCCAAACAGATATCTCGAATCAACAACGAATGGTCAAAAGGTGTAATATCATCATGGATCTAAAAAAGCAATGGTATGAACTGTATTCTATTATTTTCAAGTTGAAAGCATTCGGTTTCATGGACAAACCACTCATCCTTCAAGGCCTCACTCTGGAAACTCCTAGGGAGCTACAGTTAGAGAGTAACTCCATCCAAGAACCCCTGCACCGATCATATGCTGTTGTGGATGAAATGGTTACAAGGTTTCGTCTGACATGTTTGAATCGTCTGCTCACATATACACCAAAAGAAAAGTTGGCTTTAGAGAACATGTATACCCTTTTATACTATAATGACGAGGATGTTTTTTCTTTTACTGAGCAGGGAACTGAAAAAGGACCTAGCAGTACGACAGGTTTTACAAGCTACTCACCAGTATTTTCGAGCAAATATCTTAGAAACTCCTCATGACTACGAAAAGAAGTTGGGGTCCATCACAGCTCGAGGCATGAGTCTGGAGATATTACAAACTGATCTCGATGCCATCAGGAAAGAAAATGAAAGCCTTGAGAAATAACTAATTCATGCGGCTACGAAATACATTGTGTAGAGTTTTGAGGTCATCAGAGAAATAATCATCTGATAATGCACTTCCAATTTTTCAGCCTTTGAGGTAGTGTTTGTTTATATAAAACCTGTTTCTCAGATATATACAAATTTCTCATCTGATCTACACTACGAAAGAGAAGCAAAAGCGGATTCAACAATAAGCCACATCAGATATATGTTTGTAAAAATGCTGGGGAATACAAACTAACGATACATGAATCTGGAGAGAAAGCATCAGCTTCACAAAACTATTCCATAGGGATCTTCTACCCAAACATTCTTTATGTATTGTCTCACAACAAAAAATAAGATAAAAAGGTTTTTGCTACTTTGAAGCACATCTTCCATCTAGAAAGTGTCAACCTAAATTCCTCTGGGAATGATGTTTCCTAAGTATTTACACCCAAAAAGTCGAGACTGTAACATCTCTTTTAAGCGTCTGATGTGTATCTTTATGGCTGCTTCCCCTTGGCCTAAAAGTTGTTAACCCAATTCTTTAGAGCAGCTTGAGGTTGCTGATAAGCAATGTGCGGGTGTCCTATGGGTTCAGCCATAGCAGTTGTGGTGTATGGCGCTGGCAGTAAGCTCTGATATGTAGTTGATGCAGCTGCCATGGGCTGTGTTGGTTGATGTATTCCAATTAGCCCACCATGACCAGCCTGCACGACAGGGAAACCAAGAGGCTGACCTTGGACTGCTAGGTTGTACATTGGACTCACCTGCAGGTTTCCAAGTCCCTGCCCAATCCATGTAGCTGCACTTTCAGTCTGCAACAATAATAGCATGTGGACCACTGTTAAATTATATAGTCTACAATTTCGTCATTGCAAGGATAGAACAGCAAAAAACTGACCACTGGTGAAGTCCTTTCTTCACTATGGATAGAGTTTAAGGCCGTTGCGGATGGGATTTGAGTAGCAACTGTGGAAGAAGCGTGTGGGGATAGGTTTGTGGTGGGAGGGTTCTCGGTGTTTCCTACAGGATTTATATGGGAAGGTGTTGCTAAAGTGGTTCCTGGAGGAAAATAGGACTGCTGAGGGATCCCGTTTGGGCTCACGAACTGGTGAATGTATGGCGGTGGCATATAATACGGTGAGTAATAGGGAGCGTAAGGGTAGAAATTGGGAGGGTATTGTTGCCTAAAAAGATGAGTTGCCTGTTGAGAAGCTGCTGCTATGGCGAACTGATCTGGAGCATATGATGCTAATGATATAGCTGGGGCATTGGAATTTCCGGGCTGCAATTTGAGAACGCAGTTATCAGGAAAATATAAAACAAATAAATCGTTTTGAGTGTACATATTGTGACAAGATATACCACGTGCCTGAGTCTCTGCTGCTTCTGCATTTACTGGTGGGCCAAATGCTGACAACGAGGGAGCAAGACCAAACACACTGAGTGGAGCTTCTTGACCATAAGCAATTTGATGAGTTTGTGTGTTTGATAAAGCTTCCTCTTTCTGTACATCTTCTGCAGGTGAGGCACTGTAATCCGAGTGCATCACTAGCTCTGCTCCAGGTGCTGAATTTGAAATCCCAGAATCCTTATCTTCAGAACAAGTTGATGCTTCTTCTCTGCACAGGAAGTTATGGTAGTGAGATACAACATGAAATGAGAGTTCAAAAAACAGAATACACCTCTACTACTGTATCAAAAGGAAAACTCTTCCCATTTCCAAACTGAACTTGAAAATGCATATCTGAGCAGTACAGGTATCTCAGTCACCAACCTAGCAGAAGCAACCTCAGGAATACCATCGGCAGCTGGAGAAAATTCCCCCTCATTACCCTCTGTCACATGAGACGTGTCAACATTTGAGGCATCTCCACTACTAGCACCATTGTTAGAAGACACCTCTTTCACAAAATTGGAATCAAAACTGCCAAAAGTCAGACCGTTTTGAAATACTTCGGCATCCTGAAGGTGGAAAGGAAATGTTACGTGTAACCGTTCGCTAACATCTGACTTGAGAAGCGATAGAGTTCTGCCTTTAACGGACCCAGTCTCAATTTCGGTGACTGTTACATAAAGAAATCAGAGGCTAAATCAAATAACAGGCCATAGTTGCTGCACCATTACTGGCTTAAACTAACAACAGAATGAACTGAAAGCTACTTTAATAAAGAATTTGAGGCAAACTAAAATTTTCATGATCAATATACCTTGATCTGACTGGCTAGTGCAACGAGAAGCAGAAATCAAAGGAGGATCCGGCCGGCCCGAATAAGAAATCAAAGACTCTTCATCTTGAACTTTATGATTGCTTACTTCATTAGGAAGACTGGTAGGACCAGAAACCCTGCCAAAGGTATCCAATTATATTTAGTAACTTAATAGGAGAAAAATCAAAAGCGTCCATAATCGTAGAGACACAAAAGGATGATAAGTAAAAAAAAAATACTTTATTGCACTAGGTACTGTGATATTTGCTTTGTTAGTGGCAGGCAGAGCAATTCTAGAACCTCCTGTTACACAATTAGCTCCAGTCTCCCTTTTAAAAGATGCATTTCTTCCATTACCTACATCAGAATGTCAAACAAAGAGCTTAAAACAGGGGAGAGCACAAAAATTGTTATTTCAAAGGTATCAATAATAGAAACACAAACTACCTTGATAATTGTTACTTGAAGCAAAGTTCCTCCGACCACTTCTGCCACTTGGTTGGGTAACCGGCACTATATTCTGCAGACAGAAATCAAATGAGATAATGAAAGCTATAAGAGCAAGTGATACACATTTGTCCAAGGATTGCTATGTCAATCAACAAGTCATGCACCTGTTGAATCTAAAGACAAATAACATAACTCAATAGAAACGACCAAAGATACACAAAAAAAAAAAAAAAGAGAACACTTGCCTCCTTCCTTTTCTCTCTTTTACTTTTCACCTCATGAAATGTATCTGCAATATTAAAAAATTTACAGAGTACGTGAGGACAGGACTCATAACGAACAAAAGTCACAAAAGCAAAAGTAAAAAATAACAATTTGCCTGAGTAGAATGAGAAGACGAATTTGAAAGACACTACATTGTAATAATGTTAATCTATGCAGCGCAAAACCTGAATGTGTTGACAACTAGAAACAGAGGACATAATCCATACTTAAAATCCCAGATGATGCCCACTAGAGTCTTTGAAGGGTACGAACTCAGCCCAGAACTCGAAAGAGATCTCTAAGTACATTCCTTGCAGCTAAATGGTAAGGAACTATGAGTAATAAAATATCTATTTTGATAATTCTAAGCAAATTCCATACCAGGAAACACAGATTCCATGTTCGAATAGAAACTGACTGATAACACTTTAAGCACAGCACATGATCTTACAAAAAATCAACAAATCCTATTCGTAAAGCAAGGAAATAACAAACCCAAGAGGCGGCGAAGATAGAAACCTTGAAAGAGATGATGATTGATGAGAGAGTGTGTGAGTACCTAAAAAGAGAAGCTTCTGAGCGGTCTCATGAGGATCATTAAAGGAATCTGTATATACAGCGAAGATATCCTCGTCGGAGTGCTGCTTCCCTGTATACTCTCTGATACTCTCAAGGGTTTCGCGAAGATTGTTAGGGATCGAAACCCTAGAAGAGCCGCCATCGGTCATGGTGTTGTAAGGAAGGGGGAAGAGAAGCGCAAGGAGAGAGATAAATATATAATAAATTGAAAAATTCAGAGCAGCCGCGCTACTTGAGTTTAGTTTTTTTTTTTTTGTCATATGGGGTATTGAGAGATGTTAAAATCAAAGTTACACGATACCAAACAAATCTATAATTATTTCAAACATTCATAAAAGTCGAACCAAATACCAAACAGTATAAAAAATAAAATTTATATGCTAAAAACATAAAATTTGGTTATGGAACTTGGTGCATATATAAGAAATCTAGAAGGCGGTTCATCTTGAGCAAGCATGATACCACAATCGGATTTTGGAGCTAAGAGCCTTTCCTAGGGTACAAAGATGAATGATTTAAAAGTTAATTTTCTATATTTATTTTGTTGAAAATGGTATTTTAGCTATCAATCAAACCGCAATATAAGATTAAAATTTAAAAGAGAAATATACTATATACGTTTAATATGCTTAGAAACTAAAATTTAAAGATGTCAAAATGGTTAGACAGCCAATGGTATGCTCATATTCAATAACGATTTTTGGTGATTTCAAATGATTACATCTTAATAAAACTAAAACATAACTGAAGTTTATGGCGATCCATAAATAACAGACAGTCCATTTTGACACATCTACTATTCATCCAACCATCATATACTTCTCGTCGGCGAAGGAGATTTTTCATTCTCTCACAGCTTAGACATTCTCTTCGGCTCTGCTTCCAATATCTTCGCATGTTCTTTAGTTCTTACGGTGAGATGTCCTTTTACTTATATCGTGAGAGTTCTTAGGGTTTTGATTTCGCATTCTAGGGGTTTTATATTTCAGACTTCTCTTTGGGGAGTAACCGAAATCAATTTATAGGATAAACTTACTATAATTTATGGAGTTTCCGGTGATTTATCTGATTTTTAACGATCTGCACTGTTCTTTTGTTCCTCTTTGTGTCATAACTGCTGAAAAATGTTGTAGCTTTAAGTTACATTTCCTCTGTTGTTTGATGTCTCCTATTGTAATTGAAAGCAGATGAGGTGGTTATATAGAAAGTACAAGAAGGCAAGATCAAACTTTGAAGAGACTTGAAGCTTTCCTTTTCCATGGAGTTGATGCAACCAAACTGCACTTTCATCCTGATCTTCGTTTCAGAAGATTTGATCGTGTTACCTTTAATTTTCCATAGCAAAGAGTATCTGATTTCTCTCTTATACAGTAAGTTCAACGTTTTGGTGGTAACTTGATGTGGTCTTCTTGCAGTTGAATGTGTAGAGCATAGACGGCTGATGCAATTTTTTAAACAGTCGTAAGCCAAGGTTTTATGTTTTACTAAAGTAACCACGGCCTTGAGAGCTAACTCCCATATTCATATTTATACTTATCAAAGTATCTACAATCCTCAACAAACATCAATTATGTATGTACACATCGAGAACTAGCAAGCATCAAGAGTATAAATATAGAGAGAACCAATCCTCCTTACAAGTAAATAGCAGTGATTGAGAATTCACGTTAGCTCCAAATTAAATGTGACACGTACTTTCGAAATGCAGTGATATATAATGTGGTCGAGTGCAATATAATTGTCGAATATATTATTTTGGTTACTGCATATAGCATAATATATATATATATATATATATATATATATTAGTAGATTATAACCCACCTGATGGATGAATTTTCTTAAATTTAAAATAAATTAAATTTAGAACGAAGGTTAAATTAAAAATTTGTTGTATAGTAATATATCTAAAATCATTTTAGGGAAAGAAATATAAATCTTTTTATTTATAAAATATAATTATTTACTTAATTTTATTTTTCTGAGTATATAGATTAATTTGCATATTTATATTAATTTTTATTATTAATATATTAAAAGTCTAGTAATATAAATTATTAACAACTCTATAGACCTACTTGTTGTTTACGATATTGATCATAGATCATAGATCTAGAAAACACCTCACGTCTCGTTGTTCATGTCTATTTTTTTGTTGGAGGTTTGTGAATCTCCGTACATTTTATCAGAGATGGTTATCCAGTTTCGGTCATGTTTTATTTATGTCTTTGTCTTCATTTTATGTTAAGAATTTTTAGTTTTGTATTGTGGAAGAGTTGGTTTGTTTTAGGAGTTTAGTATTTAACTTTTAGTATATAATTGGTTGGTTCTTCTGATTTTTTTTTAAATGTATTCATGTGTTGAGATGTTTTGTTTATGAGATTGTATTGTTAATGCATCAATTCACGTTTGTAGGTGTTTCTGATTGTCATAATGGATCTCACCTTCATCATCTCTTTCCTTAAAGTTTTGGTGAGTCGATTCAACTGCTTTACAGATTCTTCTACTCGAAATCAAAATCAAGTTTAGCCGATTGTGTTGATAATATCTCGTATGATACGTGGCAATATCTAAGGTTTTCACTACCACATGTCTCAATCCTCCTAATTTGAATTTGGAAACGTGTTTGGTGAGAGGGTCCAAAGTTTATATAATAAAATCCAGAAATATTAGACTTTGTTAAATTACAGAAATTGTTAAAGTTTACAAATTTTTAATTTTATAAATTATTAAACTTGTTAAAATTGACAAATTGTGATCATATGCTATTTTCTCTATAATTGTTATAAGTTGAATACTTTTATTTTTAGAATATCCATTTTTATTATTTTATTTTGTATTTTTTTGTTGATTTTTGTTTCGATTAAAAAAAATTATTTTTTTACATGTGTCAGCATCTAAACGATCAACCAACATATATCCTGATTTTGTTATATCTTAATTTTGTTAAATATAATTTTAACATGTATCGATATCACGTGAAAGAAACCAAATTTTATATATAATAAAATTATTCGATATTTATATTTTTGTTATCAAGAACCAGATATTTTGGATTGTATCTCCAATAAGTTTTGTTTTTGTTTTTGTCCATAACATTTAACTTCATACGTTTCCTTCAAATTTGTGATTACTTGATTAGGTCTTTGATTTTGAACCACATATCATTAATCATTATATATACACACGTTTTCCAAATTAGTATACTTTTTTTTGTCACGCAAACGTGAAGTCTTGGGGAGGGGGTGTTGAGTTACACTTTAGAGTTTAGATACTTTTCAGTATTTTTCTCATAAATGTAGGGCCGTGTTATTATATTTGCAAATTAGTAAGCATCAATCCAATAACGCATTTGATAGTAGATTCGCGAAGAAGAAAATAGGGCACAAAAAAGGAAGAAGGTAAAAGCCAATCAACGACGGCGTTTCATGTCGTTTCGAGTTTCGACACAGTAGCCATGTTTTCATCTCCAATTAGGTTAATCGTATCTGGATTCCACCGGACTCAAACCCTAAAATCGCCGGTGAATTCTCCGAGGGTCTTCAACTCCGTACCAAAATTCTTCAACTCTGAGTCGAATTCGGTGGGAACTGGATCAAGATCAATCGCGATGAGCAGCGTAGAGAAAACCGGGTCGGATGTGGGAGCAATCGAGAATCGGGCGAGCAGGATGAGGGAGAAGCTTCAGAAAGAGCTGGAACCAGTGGAGTTAATGATCGAAGATGTTTCGTATCAACACGCCGGTCACGCTGGGATGAAAGGTAGAACCGACGGAGAGACGCATTTCAACGTGAAGATCGTTTCAAAGGGATTCGAAGGAATGAATCTGGTGAAGAGACACAGGCTGGTCTATGATTTACTCCGGGAGGAGCTGGACAGTGGATTACACGCGCTTTCTATCGTCTCCAAGACGCCATCGGAGTCTCCTCCATAAGGCCAGTGCCGATACTGAATAATGTGTGTTCTGTTTCTCTTTTAGAGTTTATGTAAGACTCCGTGACATTGATGCTTAGTTATTTGTTGTCGAAACCAACTCTTTGCGATTCAAAGACTGATTTGATTTTAATTGCATTCGGAGTTTCTGGAATTGTATCGTTTGGATGGTAAGTGTTCGAACAAAGACACATGCGTTTAATTTCAATTCGAGTTCTTGTTTATTTGAATTCAAAACTGCATTGTTCATAGCTTGATGAGAAATGATCTGTCGTCTCTTATTTGGATTAAGCTTTAGTTGGAAAGAGATGCAAAACATATATGATATCAAATGAAGCTCGTCTGTGCCATGTGTTTGTTAGCTTGGAGCCAAGAGGGTTTTTTTCTTCCATGTTTCAGCCTCTTCTTCAAGTGCCCATTTTGAGTCTTCTATTGTCATCAATGGCGTTTGTGTTTTATTTTTTGTTGCTAACGCTACAAACGAAACGCCTTTTTCTATTAGTCTATGTCCCCATATAGCAACAAAGATATACTTGTGGGGTTTTCTAATAGTCGATGTCCCCAAGTATTTTCCTTGTAAGGATAAAATAGCAACATGTAAATTCATGATTTGATTGAACGTGAGCTTCTAAGCTTTGAACGTTGAATTGTTAATCTATATATAACACAGTATTGTAGTTATGTTAAGTTTCAAGTGAAATCTGAAATCTTCTTGCAGCAAATATACCAGTTATAATCATCCATGAGCCCTTTAGCCAATTCATGATTATGATCTTATAGGCAAGATCAGAGATACTAGTATAGATATACTAAAGTTAGGCCAAAGGAAAGAGCTAAACATATCTTACCATGATCTGTAATCGGTCCAAGTTTATAATGGTGACATATGCTAACATCTCATGATACGAGAGGAACAAATTCAACAGGAATCGAACGACAAGTTTCTAAACAACACAACAAAACAGAGGAAGATAAAACATAATTTTACTCGAACACTAGAATATGTGATATAAGTCAAGATATGTGCTAGATGGGTTTTAAGTTTAAACCCCATTATCTTTACTATAGGCTATGCCCTATGTAGAAATAATCTACATATTTTCCTATCCGCTCCGGATATCTTATCAGAAGGGTTCATTTTCATATCTTTCTCTCAATTTTTGAAGCTGTATCTGGTTTTGGTCTTTTTCGTTTATGTCAACTTATTTGATGAACACATCAAATAAAAGAATCTCGAATGAACAAGTGAATATGGAAGAAGGATCTTGGACTTGCCTAATCGTTTGGTTTAGATTTAAAACCTAAATTTAAAACATTTCGGTCTCTAGACTTGCCTCTCTAAATCTGAATTTGAACAACAAGCCCAAGATCCTTTGGTTGAATCAAGACAAAGAACATCTCCATTGGATCTTTCTTATTACCAAGAACGTAGATGTTCAAAGATCGAAGATGCTTGGTTTGCTCTTGAAAGAGACCATGCCCGGTTTCAAGACAATTCAATAGAGCTGGATAAGCTCATATACACTGAAAGAAACAACCTGCTTTGTCAAGACTTCCCTTTTCAAACAAATCAGCATCGTCAAGAACAATTCCCTGAAAGCTCTGACCGCCTCACTGGTGTTGCGCTTGATATTTATAATGGGATAATACAAAGAACGTTAAAACGGACGAGCTTTTCTCATCTGTACACTGGATAATTACCAGAAAGGAGGCGCCATCAAGACTTTCCAGTTCAAGCTAGTCCAAAACCATTGTTTAAACGCTTTAGCCGCTTCATTGAAGTTTCTAAAGATATTTATAGTGGAGGTGAAAGAAGAATTTTAAGACCTACCAGCTTTCCTCCCTCGTACACTGGAGAATCACAAGAACGAAGCTTGGCTATGCAGAGCAACCTCAACATTCACCCTCCACAGTGGTAATAAATAAATCATTGATATATTATGAAAACAAAAGCTAAATCGATATGAACATTTTCCAGGTAAGTAATCTTCAAAGAAATTCTCAGGATGACTGAAGCTTGGAATGACTAACGAATCTCTAAGGATAGCGTTCTATGTTCTGTTATGTTCTGTTTCTAAGCATTGCAGTAGGCTAACTACTGAAAATTAAAAACTGTGGTGATCTCAACATTATGGAGATGATATGTTGGAGTAATTTTGTGTATTATTTAGTTTTTGGAGAATGTGTAGTAGAAATGGTTGCGAGTCTTGCGACTTGCATTGTCTTAAGGAGATAGTTCTCTTTGTCACTGCTTCTGCAAGAGGATAAACTTATCAGTACTTAAAAAAAAAAGTCTCTCGTGATGATTCTATAAGACACTATCTGGACCAGAAGGTTTCTTAAGACGCCTAAAATGTAGTAACTTATAATATGACTTTTACCATTTCAGCATTTCTTGTAGACTAAGAATAGAAACGTAAGCTTAGCCTACAAGTCGACGGTCACTATCCGAACGCAGAAACTCTTCAATTTCAAATCTAGTTATTAAAAATTGCAAAACGAAAGTGTCAGGCAATCTGCATGGAAATTGATAGTGAAATAAGAAGAATTATAATAATGATACATAGACCTGGTAAATTTCAAGGAATCTGCTAATTGCTTATGACTGCGTCTATAGTACCTCATACACATGACTATATAACATATAAATTATAAAATTATGGTGATATAATTTACACGAACTAGTTTCAGTTTTTTTGGGTTTAAATATTTAAACTGAATTATTAAAATTTATTCTCTTGGTCGTTATAATAGGTTATAACTTATATGTCAATTCCATAAGATTGTTTTATCTAAAACAGAACATCCTTAATGATAAAATAGATTATCACAATATTCTTTTGTATAAAATAAGAGTCTAGATATTTCTCTTTCATTGCGTATGATCCTTAGTCTCTATATATAGTATTTATAATTCTATATAGGATAAATACTCAATCCCACTTCGATACTCATTTTATTAGACTAAGTACCCAAGCAAATCTCTGTATCTCTCCTTACTCACAAACCCCATATCGGAGTATTATCTCCGGTGTTTTTCTCCGGCAATATGACGATGGTAAGTGCCGTTACTCCCTTCCCTGTGTCCTTTTTTTTTTCATGCGACACACGAAACTTATATTTGATTAATATCGTTTTTTCTTCAGCAACGGATAGTACTTAAAATGGATATGAGTGAGAGTGAGAAATTGATGAAGAAAGCCATGAAAATCGCATCAGGAACAGCCGGTAAACATCTCTACTCTATGACTTCTTTAGCAAGTAACTTGTTAGCCAAGTTAGGTCATGTGAATACTTTTATCAACTTTCTTTGTTTATGCGCGCGCAGGTGTTAGATCAGTCTCAATTCAGGGAAAAAACGATCAGTTAGTTTTATTGGGAGAAGGGATTGACTTGGCGGCGCTAACACGTGGGCTCAAGAAGAAAGTTTGCCACACGAGTATCGTCGCCGTTCAGCCCGCGCCGCCGCAGCAGCCACCGCAGCCTAATCCTATGAGCCAGAACAACGAGATGTCTCCGGCGACAAGATGTACTTGTGAGATACCGAATATGGGTTTCTGCGGATTTTGTAGAACTATGAGTCATTACACTTATAATCAGATGGTACCTCCGATGTATCCTCCTCCGGTGATCAATGGTAGTTACCGTGATGAGCCCGATGGTTGCAGGATTATGTGATGTAACGTTTTGAGTGATATTTGTTGAGTTTTGTTTTAAAATGGTTTTAGTATTTTCTTATTTTTAATTAACAAAAAAAACAACTCATTTTCTGATCATATGATATTGTAAAATGAAGATTTGTTGAAATCGTGGTGTTGTAGTTGTTGTAACAGTGGACTATTCTTATAAGAAAAAACAAAAAAAAGTCTTTGGCTAGTGAGAGTGGATCATATAACCAAATAACAAGTGAAACCCAATATTTTCTATCGAATTTATATTTAAACAGGGGAAATAGAATATATGTTTGATACTTTTCTATTTATTTACGGAAATTATAACTTTTGTCACCGTAAAAGCAATTTTCAAATGTAGAAAAAGTAAAGTATTTATATTCTGTCAAATAGAAATGTTGCGTTGTGTTTATTCTTTGTATTGTAATGAAAGTAAAGTCCTCGACCACGACTTTCCTTTGATTACATATTCAAGGAAATGGATAATGGATAGAGATTTCCAAATTCCAAACGAAATTATTTTAAAATACTAAACATTCATTTGCGCCTTTCGTATATTTTTCTGCCTCAAACATAGAAGTGTGATCGTGTCAATATATCAAATTACCGGGGATAATCTTTTAATCTCAAAGCCGAGAAAAAATATATACAATATTTTTATCTGGATCAGTGGTTTAATTCTTGTTCACGAGTAGCATTAGGCCCATTAATGCCAATACGTAAAATGGGTCAATAGGCCCAATCAGTAGTTATCTGTTTTCTGTTTCCCAATTGCATATTTCCCGCCTTCTTTTTGAAGGCAGTTTAGTTAGCTTTTTAGAGCTTGACTTGTTTAAATATAGCCAGTATAGTTATTTGTGCAAGAATTTGTAATATGTACGATTGGTTTAACAATTATAAATAAATATATTTTATAAAAAAATTTGATTGGTTAATACTAGTTATAGTTTAATATTATCAAATATATTTAGAATATATATTTTTTTATCAAATAAACAAAATTAAATTAATATAATAAATTTTTAAAATAAACTTTTAAACAAAATTTAAAATAATTGACTAAAATTATTTATTTTAAGAGATTTGAAGCATATTTTATACAAAAAACATTTTTAGACTTAAATATATATTTTAATTTAGTTAATACATATATATAATATTTCAAATTTTAATATAGTAATATTTGATAAAATAAAATAAAATTGTTTCGATTTTTTTTATTAGTATTATAGATTAAGAAAATAAAACATAATTTTTTTTGAACCAATTGCAACCGTTCGCAACCGCTCGCAACCGCAAACGCTAATTGGAAAATTTTAAAAAAATTTAGTAATTCCAAACGGTTTAAAATTAAAAGTTTAGGATAGCAATCTATATAGCAATTTATATGATTATTATTAAATATTTACAATTGCAATTATATGCAAACGCAACGTTTGCGGATAGTTGTAAGGAACGTCAATTCTTTAATATAAATAAGTAAAAAATAATTCTTCAAGGACAACAAAAACGACAAACAAAATTCGATTTTAGCTTTGATTATTGTTTTGGAGGTTTCACATTTTTTTCAAATATAAATCATTCGTCCTAATCAAACAACAATCATTAATTCTTTAACCAGAGAAAAACAATCATCAATCCAAAAGTAAATCAAAGATGAAGCAATTCGCCGGACTTCTGTTCCTCTACATCGTTCTTCTCTTCTCCATCGTCGGAAATGCTGATTCTGGCATGATCTCCGATCTCTGCAATCACTCCGACGATCCAAAACTCTGTATCTCCAGCATAAAGTCACGTCCCGAGTCCGACGAGTTCGCAAGCATCACCTACCAGATCGAGATCATAGCTATATCCGCCGCGTCAGCCAACGCCTCTGCCACTTCCGCCTATATCAAGAAAAAGCTCAGCCGGTCGGAGGCCACGCTCGAGGACTGTCAAAAGAATTACCTAGATGCCGCAAAGCAGCTGGACGACTCGAACTTCGCGATGCTCGCCGACGCACATACCGATGTCGACGTCTGGGAACGCACGGCGATCAGCACCATCGAATCTTGTGGAAACGCTTTGGATTCACGTGCTGGGAACAATGCGGAGCTTCTCAAGCTGTGCGAAACCGTTTTGATGATTAACAAAAAGTTACCTTGAGATTAATCTCCTAAATTCGAATCTACTGTATAATATTTTACTTGTTGGTTTTAAATATGTTTTTTGGTCAACTGCTTGTTGTTTTATTTGAGACGAGACTATTAAGTCAAAGCAAACAACAACAAAAAATGAAAATTTTATTATAGGTTCATTATCAAAAAGTTTTAACAATATCGGAACACGGCCCAACTGAAGACTCTCTTGGGTCCAAACTGAAGCCCGTAAAGAAATTCAACTATAGATGCTCAATCCCAATTTCTGTTTGGAATGTTTGGGTTTTCCAGTCTGACGCTTTCATGCATAAAACTATTGTATATGAACTCAACTATATATTAAATTTACTAAATGCGTTGTGAAAATATGGTTGAAAATTCTTACATGTTGCCAAAAATAACATATTTTCTCCTTCTTTTTTAATTACTCTTAAGTTTCAGTTCACTTTTATTTTTCTTTTTAGTTTTGGATATTTAGAAAACAAAATCACTTCAACTAAATAAATACTTAGTTTTTCCACCGATTTTCTTAAAGTCAATTAAATCATATACTAAACCTCTAGTTTAAATAAGTCTCACGAACACTATGAATTGTGTAAAAGCAAAACAATGATGGAACTCCAACAAAAACGAAACCAATGGTGGAGATCTACTCGATCCATCATGCTATTCTCCTAGTCAAAATGTTTACCAAAGTCCAATTTAATCGTTGACCTACCATATTCATAATGTAACGAGTATGATATTTTGATTTATTATATTTGACCTACCATATTCAAATATATATATATTTGAAGGTGAATTGGAATAATCAAGTGTCAAGTTTGGAGATAATCAATACCGATATTTTTCGGAAATGCACGGTCACGATGGATTGAACGTCATTTCAAAGTGGTTTCTTGTAAGATTGGTGGTGGATAGATTGTAGATTCAATATCCCATAAAATGACAAACCACAGATACCTTTCTTCTCCACTTGGACCAATTAATCTATAAACACTTGTTCTAAGCTTTTAATTATTTCTTTCCCAAGAAAATCAATTCTTCCTTTTTATTCATCACTCAAAAAGTAATTCACATTATATAATACCAACTGGGTATTTAGAATTTAATTCTGAATATTGTATATAATTCCTATATACATCAATTCCAGCAATTTGCGCATCAAGATGAGATCATAAGAGAAAACTTGCACTCTTGTAAAGGAATTGAAGATTCCACTAAGGCCCCACCATTTGTTGCCTTTCGTCTTAACAATGATAGAATCTATGGATGAAACTATATTTTATCAATCAACTTGATTACTTGATTACTTGATTATACTAATCATAATCTGGTACAGTATTAAAGCAGCTAGGAAAGTTATCCCAACAGTGAGACCCGGGAAGACTACTACTACTGTATTTTTTTTTAAATCAAAGTGGGGGAATGTAATTATAACCATTCTTTGTAGTTTTTTCTTCCAAAAGCCTTTAAACATGCTCAATTAATTCTAATGGCCTGATGCACATGAAAAAATAATATTAATATGCATATTTCAGACTATACGAAACAGTGAAATGCATGGGAAATTCAAGTTGACGATTCCGATGAAGTTGTAAGTGAAAAGGAGTGGGCAAAGGAACCAAGTTGACATTGAAATGCACGCAAATCTATGCGACAAATCACACTTCACATTAATCTATGAAATTCTTTTTATGTGTCACGCAAATTTGTTTATATGTATTTTTAAAAAATTAAAGTAGATTTGCCTACCTTTGAAGCACACAAATTCCAATTGCTTCCATCACACTCATATACCAACTTCATAATCTATAAAATTAAGTTTAAAAATAAAAAAAACACATAGAAACTCTAGACTTAGATAAATAATAAATTAATAAATTAATCAAAATCTTTCTATATAGTATCTAGTAAGCACTTACACTATCAAATTATGACGCATTAAAATTTAATTAATTGTCATCAGATCAAACTCTAGTTGGTAAAACATAAAAATAAAGCAAAGGATACTTCATGGAGGTAATTATGAAATTCATAACCCATATCATATCCAACCCCAATAAATTTTAAGTTTCTATTAACCTAAAGTATGAAATTAGTTAATAGAGAAGACTAAAGTGCCCTATAAATGAGACACACGCCCATAAGATTGCCCACTTCTTAAAACAAGCCAAGGAACTTAACACCAAACACTTTACTCTTCCTGTCTCTCTCCCTTAACCAAAAGCAAACAAATCCCTTCAAATGACGTAAAAGCAAAAACAGACTTTGCTTCCCAATATTACCAATCCAAGAAAAAAAGCTAATTGAAATGATTCCTTAATTAAACAATTCCTCTCCCTAACCCCAAATCTCAAACCTTCTCTCTTCGATTCTATTCACTTACACTCACATATGCATATAGGTTTGTACGTGGGAGTGTATCCACAAATCTTCATGTAAAAATTCAAATCAAACAAAAACCCTCATCTCTCTCTCCATACCCTAGATCACTTGCATAAATCCAGATAGCATTTATAAGTACAAAAGGGTTTATAGAAGTGATTGTGTGGAGAGGAGAAAAGGGTTCAAAAGTTTGGTAATTGTATATGGTAAGAAGAGAAGAAGAGAGCAAACCTGGGAAAGTCAGGGGAGAATTTGCTGGAGGGATTATTGGATTGCATCCATGACATCACTGCGGCTTTGGCTTTTGCTAAAATGACTGATTCTGCTTATAGAGTAGATACCATTTCTAGACTCGCCCAATGGCGAATTCACAATCTTTCTTCCTCTACTTACCGCAAGTCCGATCCTTTCAAGATGGGTCTTTGGAATTGGTATCATCTCTCTTCACTCTCCTTTTTTCACCTGATTAATAATTTTCCAACATGATGATGATGCATGAGAAAAGTGGACACCTTTATTGTGATTTTGACAATTTGGGTTTTGATTTGAAGGCATTTGTCTGTGGAGAAAAGCAAGATGCTTTTAAATGTTAAGTTGTATCCAGAAGTATCAAATCTTACTAGAGAGAATCCACCAGTTGCTTCTTTTGCTCTTCGTGTTGTCTCTTCTACTGGGGATAGGAAAGCTTTTTCTCATCCAGGTAAACAAGATCTTGATTGATTCAATTAATTTGATGAATCAGAATGCTGATACTGTTTCTTTAATGGTTACTCTAATGCAGAAGTAATAGATAAACGGATCAAGACAAACGAAGATTTTCTTTGGACTATTGAAGTTCCTTTAACTGGAAAACTCATCATCGATGTCGAGTTTCTTGACTTGAAGGTTCTGTCTCAAGATGTAAGTGTCTCATCAATTCTTGAAATATTACTTTGAGAATTGACTTAGCCATTCTATCCAACAATTGAATCAATATGTTTGTGTTGAGTTGATACTTACCTGAATTGGCAGAGTGGAGAGTTTTACTCTATTTGGTCTGACGGTTCAACTCAGAATCAATCAGAAGTGACAGCGGTAACATCCCTTGGACGTATGTTGACAAAAAGCATTTACACTGATATAATGATCAATGCCTCTGGTGGAAGCATTGGAGCTCACAGAGCTGTTCTTGCTGCTCGTTCACCTGTTTTCCGCAGCATGTTTTTACACGACCTGAAAGAGAAAGAACTATCAGCAATAAACATTCCCGACATGCCGCTTGATGCTTGTCAAGCTTTTCTTAGTTATATCTATGGCAATATCCAGAATGAAGACTTTCTTATACATAGATTGGCACTACTCCAAGCAGCTGATAAATATGATATCGCTGATTTAAAAGATGCGTGTCACATGAGTCTTTTAGAAGATATCGACACAAAGAATGTGCTTGAGAGGCTACAGAATGCTTATCTCTATCAATTACCTGAACTGAAGGCTAGCTGCATGAGGTATCTTGTGAAGTTTGGTAAAATATTTGAGATACGCGATGAATTCAATGTATACATGCAATGCGCAGACCGAGATTTGATTTCTGAAGTCTTCCATGAAGTCCTCAGTACCTGGAAAGGATTTTAAGGGGGGATCAGAATGGGTATATGTGGTATTAATATTATTATACAAGAACATTTATGGACTAAATTTTGTGCAAAAGGATTTGTTGGTCTCTTATGTACAGATTAAAGTATTGGGTTTAAATTCAAAAACCCAAGTACTGTCCTTGTAAGGATAAAACAGCAACATGTAAATTCATGATTTGATTGAATGTGAGCTTCTAAGCTTTGAACGTTGAATTGTTAATCTATATATAACACAGTATTGTCGTTATGTTAAGTTTCAAGTGAAATATGAAATCTTCTTGCAGCAAATTTAGCAGTTATAATCATCCATGAGCCCTTTAGCCAATTCATGATTCTGATCTTCAAAGCAAGATCAGAAATACTAGTATAGATGATACTAAAGTTAGGCCAAAGGAAAGAGCTAAACATATCTTACCATGATCTGTAATCTGTCCAAGTTTATAATGGTGACATATGCTAACATCTCATTATACGAGAGGAACAAATTCAACAGGAATCAAACGACTAGTTTCTAAACAACACAACAAAACAGAGGAAGATAAAACATAATTTTACTCGAACACTAGAATATGTGATATAAGTCAAGATATGTACTAGATGGGGTTTTAAGTTTAAACCCCATTATCTTTACTATAGGCTATGCCCTATGTAGAAATAATCTACATATTTTCCTATCCGCTCCGGATATCTTATCAAAAGGGTTCATTTTCATCTCTTTCTCTCAACTTTTGAAGCTGCATCTGGTTTTGGTCTTTTTCGTTTATGTCAACTTATTTGATGAACACATCAAATAAAAGAATCTAGAATGAACAAGTGAATATGGAGGAAGGATCTGAGCAAAATATTGTAGGAAATATTAAAACTAAATACAAGAACGAACGAGACAATAAAATGTAAACGATCGAGAGGTGAGTGATAGATACCATTAATGGGGAAACATAAGCTTAGCAAAAATGACAGCAAACAAAATAACCCACCAAATAGAACGAGGTTCTGCATCTGGCCAAGTACCAAACCCAAATCCCTCGACAGCAGAGACGAAACCAAAGCATAAAGTGAAAACCGGGTGTTTAGTATCCTTAGGAGAATTGAGAACATGGCGATCCCAAAGGCATGGATGGTGGAGCATACGTAAATCAAAGACATGGATGGTGGAGTAATAGTAAGTGAAATAAGAATAACAGAGTAGGACGCTCGTGTAGCAGGTAAAGGAGGCTCTTCTTCCTTGTAGATGCGATTATTAGTGCACAAGTGTGATATAAGTGGCAACATCACAAGACGACAAAAAAAAAAAAAGTGGCAACATCACGTACAAGGTTGTGGCACCTATGGCTACGTGCCAGACCGAACACGATGAAGGACACAGGTTGTAGAGTGATATGGAGATGCCGCTAAATATTTTTTGAATATAAATTACTTTTTTTCTCTATCCTTTAAAATAGCACAAGCAAAAAATGACTTGGAGCTATGGTCAACCAAGCCCCTCGAACGCCTCGTCGGAAGATTTAAAATTTAAATTGTAAAAAGATATCAAAACCAATTAGGTTAATGCATGTGTCAAAAGTTCTCAAAGTTTTTCAAGTCATTTCATTATATTTCTTATTTTTTATTATTTTTATATTTTTTATTGATGAGAGATTCTTTTTATTTTAAAAAGTGATTGTTGGGCCGGATCTGTTAAGGGGCCATAAATTCGGGTCGGGTCCTTCTGAAAGGTGTGGGATTCGGGCGATTCCACACAGAAACGCCTCTTTCTCGTTCTCAAAACAAAGAACTCACCTGTCCGTCGTCAAAGTGATCGTTCATAGCCCTATAAAACCTCGAATCCAGTTTCTCTTGATCGCCGAATATTTTGATATCTCTTGGCGGTTTTAGAGATCCACCGATTTTACCAAACCTGAGAAAATCTGCTGGATATGGCTAGTGGGCAAATGGAGAAGCGAGTCAAATACAAGAGCTCTGTCAAGGATCCAGGAACTCCTGGATTTATCAGAATAGTAAGCTGATTACATCTTCTATTTCGCTTATTTGAGTTTCTGAGCTATTATCTCAAAACGATCTTTTGAATTTAACAGAGAGAAGGGATGTTGCTCTTCGTCCCCACTGATCCCAAATCAGATTCAAAGCTCAAAGTACAGACTCAGAACATCAAAAGTATGTACATTCTTATCTACATCAGATTCTTGACTAATTTCTCAGAATGCTTATGTGATAAGAGATATTGTGTTGATTATAGATTTAGTTATGATCATCGCTGCACAGTTATTATCAAATTCCCACTGTACTTAGCTTTTCTTCGTTGGTTAAATTTCTCAGGTCAAAAATATACTAAAGAAGGATCAAATAAACCTCCTTGGCTCAACCTGACCAACAAGCAGGTTTTTTTTTGTACTTAAAGCTAAAAGTGATTATAGATATGTAATTCTTGAAGCTAAGTTTCCTCATCTTTTGATTATAGGGAAGGAGTCATATCTTTGAGTTTGAAAATTATCCCGACATGCATACTTGCCGTGATTTCATCAGTAAGCTCATTGTGCCGTGGTTTGATTATATTGATTGGAAAGTATTTCTCTTGTTTCTTTCGTGGTGTTTCTGTAACCATTTTTTTTAACTGTAAACAGCTAAGGCTCTTGCTAAATGTGAAGAGGAGCCTACTAAACCAATCGTCTCGACATCTTCTGAGCAACTCAATAATGCGGATTTGGAGCTGCGCTTCAAGCTTCTTCGAGAAAATAGGTTTGTAATCGAATGTTAAGTTGCTGTTTTGGGTTTAAAAGTTTCTGGTTTCATCAGCTCATCAAGTTCCTTTTAATATGAGTAACATATGTGGTATGAAGTGAGCTGCAGAGATTGCATAAACAATTTGTGGAAAGTAAAATCCTGACGGAAGATGAATTCTGGGCTACAAGGAAGGTTGGTCCTTTGTGATTTACTTGATTTTTCAGTTTTCTGTTCTCTTCAGTGTTGTCGTAGTTACCTCTAACTTTATTCTCATCGCAGAAACTACTTGGTAAAGATTCCATCAGAAAATCAAAACAGCAGGTTGGGCTTAAGAGCATGATGGTCTCAGGCATCAAACCATCTACTGATGGACGGGTATGGTATAATTCTCTCTATCCCTTCCTGGCATTTATCCTCTTTAGTTAGCTTTGTTCATGTGCACGCTTTTGTAGGAAAGAAACAATGCACCTATATGAGCATTCACTAATGTGTTGTGCTGAATTACATTCATTCGATGATATATATCATGTGACATCTCAGCTGGTTTGCTAACCAATTTCTTCAAATTTTTTTCTTTCAGACTAATAGGGTGACGTTTAACTTAACGCCTGAGATAATATTTCAGGTTAGCTCTTTGGTTCACTATGTTTGTCATTAGGATAATTGCTCTATAAGTTTCTGAATCCGAATCCAAGCTGGATCCTCCAAGGTCGGGATTAATTTATATGGTTTATGGGGTTGAAGTTGCAATTGGTGATATATTGGGTCAGAAATTCATTGATAGATTTTCAGGTTGCATCATGTGATTGAACCAACAAAGTCCGATGGGAATCTATAAATGATGAATAGAAACATTTATAACAGCCTTTCAGCTCACCTTCAATTTTGTGCTTGCTTAGTTTGTATATACATTGCAAGAATACTTAAATGTTGCTTCATTCGTGCTACATCCTACAGTCCTTTTCTCACATATGATCTCTTCATTACGCTTTCAGATTTTTGCTGAGAAGCCGGCTGTTCGGCAGGCATTTATAAATTATGTTCCGAGTAAGGTAACAATGACTACCATACTGTGACCATCATTGTTTATAGGTTTAATCATCAAATACAATAAATCTTAACTGGCTTTGGTAGTTATTGTCCTACGCCAGATGACAGAAAAGGACTTTTGGACCAAATATTTTAGAGCAGAATATCTTTACAGCACCAAAAATACAGCAGTAGCTGCAGCAGAAGCTGCTGAGGACGAGGAACTTGCTGTCTTTCTGAAGCCTGATGAGATATTGGCTCGGGAAGCTCGTCAAAAGGTTAGTTTTCTTCTATGGTTAATCATTTTTCATGCATTTTGTTTGAGAATAAAATATTTGTGGCACATCCATCTGATTTAAATGTCATTTCTGTAGCTTAGACGGGTTGATCCAACTCTTGACATGGAGGCTGACCAAGGAGATGACTACACTCATCTTATGGTAAGTCAACTACCACTGCTTGGGAAAAAGTTTGGATAATTTCCATATTGCACATCAATGGCTGTTGAAAGAATTTCAATCCTCAGTAAATAATGTATAGATTCACACATATAGAATACGTCTCTTGTCGATGTTTTTACTTTTGATGTTTACGTATTGTCTCGCCCTAGTTGAAGTAGTATGGGAAGAATTGGGATAATACTAACGGTGTTAAATATCAAACTTGTAACAATGTGTGTCACATTTTCTGTTTTCTAGAATGCTCAGGGAACCTTATTTAAATTGTTAAATCAAGAAATTTCGTTTCGTTCATATAGTTCTGGAATATGCAACTAGATTTCAATTATGTGATCTGTGTTTTTTTCTTTGGAAACTGAAAAACTGCTTTCGCTTATCCACTGGACCACTGATATACTTCATTATATCATCTTATATTGTGCTTAATTTAACTTTCCCGTAACACAGGACCACGGGATCCAGCGTGATGGCACCATGGATGTTGTTGAACCACAGAACGACCAGTTTAAACGATCACTTTTGCAAGATCTTAATCGTCATGCTGCTGTTGTATTGGAAGGCAGAAGCATTGGTAAACACCTCTAAGCACCTCCTTTAAATTTTTTCATCTGACATTTTATAAGGGGAGATAGTTCACGAAGTGTAAATATTTATGTTAGCCTTTTGAACTTAGTTCTTTATGGTAAATATACAATGATATTCCTTTAAATTGGAAAGCAGATGTTTATTCAGAAGATACAAGGATTGTTGCAGAGGCCCTCACACGGATTAAACAAGGTGTGCTGTTTCATTCTGCTATGTTCTATGTTTGTTTTTTTCTGTGTTAATTGATGGCCATGGACACTTTATATTCATCTGACCTTGCTATCCATTTCTATTACCCTTGTTAGTAAACAAAGCTGATGGCGAAACCACCAAGGACGCTAATCAGGAGAGATTGGAGAGAATGTCCCGGGTAGCAGGAATGGAGGATCTTCAAGCACCACAAAACTTTCCATTAGCGCCGCTTTCTATCAAGGTTTGGCTTTCTGTCAATAAAAGGTATTCACTGTTGATGATGGATGATGCGTTAACCCTTTTTTGTTTGGAGTCAGGACCCTCGTGATTACTTTGAATCTCAACAAGGAAACGTCCTCAATATACCCAGAGGAGCAGGGGCATTGAAGAGAAATGTCCATGAAGCTTATGGATTACTAAAAGAATCCATTTTGGAGATTAGAGCTACAGGGTTATGTGATCCGTTGATTAAGCCTGAAGTCTCCTTCGAGGTATTATTCTATCCCATAATCATGTGTGCTGACTTAAAGAAACCATGGTTTGGTGCTTTGTTGGCTGAGCTAAATTTGCTCACCCTATTCAGGTTTTCAGTTCGTTAACTCGAACTATCTCAACTGCCAAAAATATTACTGGGAAGAACCCGCGAGAGAGCTTTCTGGACAGATTACCAAAGTCCACTAAAGATGAAGTTCTACATGTAAGTCCGTTATTCTCCAGTTTCCTATGTAGCAACAAGCTCTATATGTACTGATTAGTGAATATTGGGTTGTAATGCCATTGGGTAAGAGGACTTTCTTCTTTCATCTACAGCACTGGACTTCAATACAAGAATTACTGAGACATTTTTGGTCATCTTATCCGATAACAACCACATATCTTCATACCAAGGTAATGTTATTGCCATTTCCAGATCTCCCAATCCCAGAGTTTGCTATATACATTGATTCCTGGGCTTTGTCCGGAAACATTCAGTCTTATTATGTTCTTTTACCAAATCTTTTTCATGGGTATTATGCAGGTTGGTAAACTGAAGGATGCAATGTCCAATACTTATTCACAGCTGGAGGTACGCTATGAAATTCTTCTTCGTTCTGACAGAATAAGCAACTGGTTCTAATCTTTTAGAACAGTACTAGGATTAATCTGTTTGGGAGTAATCTTTTAGAACAGTAGTAGGAGTAATCTGTTAGAACAGTAGTTCCTAATCTCTCCATACCAATGCGTTTACCAAAATGAAATTTGGGGTAAATCTAATCGATGCAGAATCGTAGTAGAATCTTACTGCATATGGTCTGGTTTTTACATTTTCTATATGGTTTCCTTGATATTAAATTCCATGTAACTCAGACAATGAAAGAGTCAGTGCAATCTGATCTCCGGCATCAGGTTTCTCTACTGGTTCGTCCAATGCAACAGGTTAGCTTCTTCAGATATCTACAGAAAGAGTTTTATTACATCATGTCTTGGTTAAGTCTATATATTCTCCATTCACATTGCATATATATCCGGTTTATACAGCCAAACTAGGCCTTGCATTGTGATCTGGTTTATGAATTGAGCTTAATGTGTGTTTCTCCGCCAGGCTCTTGACACTGCGTTCCAACACTACGAAGCGGATTTACAGAGAAGAACAGCTAAGAGCGGTGGAGGCGAAAGGCCAAACGGGTATGTTTAGAAGACAAAAAAAACATCTCTGCAAGATCTGTGTTTTGTTCGTCAGCCTTGGTGTTCTTGAGATTTTTCATTTGTCGCTGTTTGTCCGACCACTGAGATACTAAAAGGTGTTTACATTTGTTTTTTTTTTTTGGTCGAGAAGTCTTTTTTATTGTTAGAAAACGTTTTGTCTCTGAGAGAACAAAGAGATTTTCTTCGACATAATTCTGGAGCTAAATTACGGGCTGAACATTTAATTGTTTACTGTGATAGATAAGATTTTCGACGAGCTTTGGCTCAGTAGGTTTAAAGTTGAGGATTTTGCTTAAGCTCCAAGAAACTTCTCAATGCTCTAATTCTGTAGTTAGGTTAGAACGTGTGTGTATTTATGTTTATAATAATGGGACAATGACAGAGAAAGGCTTCGATTACATAGATTTCAGTAAATAAACATTCCAAATTAGAAAAGAAATAAAGTTAACCTAAGATTAAGAAAAAGAAAGACATGAGACCAAGTCTGATACATTGACCTAAAGAATCAAGAATTGAGCCAAGTTCAAGTTCATACATTCAAACGCAAACGCATGGTCGGATTGGCATCTAGAATCTGTTTGGGGGAGCTGTGCAACCATTAGCGTGGCGGCTACTGCCACTGCAGCCGAATGTCGAATAACAATCGATATGAACAGTTTCATGAATCTTGTGGAATCTATTTTTGAAGACCCCAAAACCAAAGACCAAACCTATAGCGATCACCACCAAAGCCAGGCACGTGCATAACATGCAAATCCTCCCACAACACGTCTTTCTTCTTATCATTCTTCTTATACGGTCGATCACAACCTCCGGTTGTTTCTTTCTGAGGAGGTTTTTGAGATTTGTATCATGCTTGGGGTTTAAGGCTAGATATTGAGGGTCTGTTAATTTGTTGGTTGTGAGGGTGAGGGAGAGAACGTGGAGATAGAGGCGTCAAAGAGGGAATTTTAGTGTAAAGGATTAATAAGAGATTTGTGCTTTAAAGTAAACAAAAAAAATCAACAACTTTGGTATATACATAGGCAAATTGTCTTCTAGATGGTAATTTTTCTTAAAACTTTTATAATAATATTTTTATTCAAGTGTTTGTAGCTAAACCGATTATTAAAAAAGGTTGTATAGCCATGACAAATTGAAGTTCAAATTCAATTAAAAAAAAAAAAATTCCTCTTAACAAAGAAAATCATTTTGATTGGGGGTAAAAAAAGAAGCTTTTGCATCTAATTTATTTTGAAAAAGATAATTCAATTAGAAATCGTATTAATTATCAATGATTAACTTTATATTGCTTGTCATCTTGACATACAAATTCCCAAGTTTTATCTAACTTGGAGGTTTCACATTAACTCATTTACCAGAGATTAGGTTTTCAATTTTTTCTTGTTTTATTTCTTCACGTTGACTCATCTTCATTAGTAGTAGTACTTTTCATTCTTCTCTTCACATATTCTATTTCGTTTTCTCTTCTACAAAAAATTAGTTATGAATTTTAAGGCTTTCTTTGTGTTGAAGTTGTATATATTCTGACACAGGGATTGGATAATTTACTTGGTTCATTGTTTAATCCGAAGGGAATCATTCTAGTTGCAGAGACAACACTCCATATATATATATATATATGTAATTTATATTAAAATGAATACAGAAGTTACATATATATAATTTTCGACAACTTATTAAAGTGCTTTAAATTTGTTTTCTGTTGAGTTATTCTGAATTCTATTTGCCGATCTTTCTTCTCTGACCCTTCGTTGACTTTTGGTAAACTTTCGAGATCTCTTTACCGTTTCTGTAATCCGTCTTGATTCGTATGAAATCCCTCGATCCTCTTGTTTTATTGGTTTGCTGTGCTCACAAGATGTGGGTTTAGGGTTTAGAATCGGATGCTAACACTTTTGCCCAAAGCTTTTAGTAGACATTTTCGAATTTGATTCGTGTTTTTACCCATATTCAAGCAACTGGGGTTTTAATCAATGTTATGATGATCGTGATTGTTTCTCAAGTATTTAAGTGATGAATTTGGCTGATTCCATGGAAAGATTAAGCTTAGAGTAACACATTTTCAGTTGAATAGTACGAGCTAGTTCTGGATTCATATTTGCTCTTTGATATTGATGATATGATTGTTCTCCTAAGCATTTCAAGATTTGAGTATTTTCATGTGAGTCCACATTTTTCAAGTTTCTCCATCTCCAGGTTCCAGGAAGAAGACAACATTGTAGCGTATCCTCGTTTTTATGTTTTGCTAGTCCAAGTCTATGGGTTGTTGTAAAGTGCCAGCTCTTATTGAAGTAAGTTAAGTTCAAAATCACGTCTTTTCTCGATTATATGGCTCCTCATTGTCAGCTTAATGGAAAGATTACTACTTTAATTTAACCAGATGGGGTTGGTTAATGAAGCTGAGCACAAAAGCCTTTTCAGACGAGAAATAGATTCCCCACAAAGAAAAGCAGCTTCCTTGATGGAACAAGGATCATTTTCTGCAAGTTTTCGAGAACGCACGTCTAAAACACCTAAGAACAATGTGTTCCAAAGCTTCAAGATCGTGATTTTATCGAATAAACTCAATCTATTGTTACCTTTTGGTCCTCTAGCAATACTACTTCATTACTTGACAAATAATAAGGTGAGCGTTGTTGTTTCGGGTACTAAAGATAGCAGTTTCGTTTCTTCTGGTTATGTCTCAAGAAAAAATCCTTGTTATGGCTCAGGGATGGGTCTTCTTACTGAGCTTAGTAGGAATTACACCATTGGCTGAACGTCTCGGATATGCTACAGAGTAAGCCGTCGCTCGCATTTGTAACTCTTAAGTTACAATATTATCATTCTATTCGGCAAGGCTTATGTATAAGTATCCATTTATTTTGTGACAGGCAATTGGCTTGTTACACGGGTTCAACTGGTATGACTTGGTTTCTTCTTCTAATCTCCATTCCATTTCGGGTTTACGTCCTTTTCTCTTGATATTTTTTGACTGGCTAGACAAATTTCACAGTTGGAGGCCTCCTAAATGCTACATTTGGAAACGTGACAGAGCTGATTATATCGATTTTCGCTCTTAAAAATGGAATGATACGCGTTGTACAGCTGACACTGCTTGGCTCGATTCTATCTAACATGTTGCTTGTACTTGGCTGCGCCTTTTTTTGTGGCGGCCTTGTATTTTCCCAGAAAGAGCAAGTCTTTGATAAAGTAGGCATATCATTCACTGGTTCTCTCTTTTGTTTAATCTATTTTCTTGTTCTTGTTCTGATTTGTACTATGTTTCTGAGCTTAGTTCTTCTGAAATACAGGGAAATGCTGTTGTGAATTCGGGATTGCTTTTGATGGCTGTCATGGGGCTTCTCTTTCCTGCAGTTCTTCATTACACGCACAGTGAGGTGCATGCTGGGTCATCAGAGCTTGCTCTCTCGAGGTTCAGCAGTTGCGTAATGCTAGTTGCATATGCTGCTTATCTGTTTTTCCAGTTAAAGAGCCAGCCGAGTTCTTATACCCCTCTTACTGAGGTGTGTTGTGTCTGACGACTCTGACGTTTGGTAAACTTTGGGTTTTTCTTAGATATACAAATATAAAGTTGTTTTTTACAAACTACAACCATTTTCATCATTTGGTTTTTACTTTTTTGAGTTTTCACTAGTAGAACCATGACCACAGATGATTCTTGCCAGTTTTAGGGGCTCTGTCCATTTTTTTCTTTATAAACCGATAAAACTGAGCGGTTGCTACCTCTATCGTCTACTTGGAGTTATCTCTGCTGTTTGATAAATCTGTAAATTATAGGAAACAAACCAGAACGAAGAAACTTCAGACGATGATGAAGATCCCGAGATCTCCAAGTGGGAAGCTATCATCTGGCTTTCAATCTTGACAGCTTGGGTCTCTCTTCTTTCTGGCTATCTTGTCGATGCCATTGAGGTAACTGATGACCAATTTTTGCATTTCATTCTTTCTTGTGAAGATCTTACACAGTATTGACTAGACCTGTTTATTCATTTCCCTATTATTCAGTACAAGCAATGCTAGTTTACGAGTTTGGCTTATGGTTTTGTGTTTTTCAATCTGTTAACAGGGTGCTTCGGTCTCATGGAAGATACCAATCTCTTTTATCAGTGTCATCTTGCTTCCGATAGTTGGGAATGCGGCCGAGCATGCAGGTGCTATTATGTTCGCCATGAAAGACAAGCTGGTACGCAGACAAGTCTCCTGCATTCTGATGTACTTGTTTCTCTTCTTTATGTTCTAAATTTATTCTCCTCTACAGGATTTGTCTTTGGGAGTAGCTATTGGATCCTCAATTCAGATTTCTATGTTCGCGGTACACAAATGTGAACTTGAGTTTATAAGTACCAAACATTCTCTGACAGATTCCACTTTTGCTTGATGGGATTTAGGTTCCTTTTTGTGTGGTGATCGGATGGATGATGGGTGCACAAATGGACCTAAATTTCCAGCTCTTTGAGACTGCTACACTGTTCATAACTGTTATAGTTGTAGCTTTCTTTCTCCAGGTGGATTATTAATCTTGAAGCTAGTCACAAAACCAATCTTGAGTTTATGTACATGAAGCTGTGTTTGTTGTAATGCAGGAAGGGACATCGAATTACTTCAAAGGATTGATGCTCATTCTTTGTTATTTGATAGTCGCTGCCAGTTTCTTTGTACACGAAGATCCTCATCAAGGTTAGTGTGGAATTTGCTATTTCTTGCTCTGTGTCATTTCTCTGCTGAATGGTTTTTGTGTTATTGTTTCTTGACAGATGATATATAAACCAACACAAAGAACACAATCTGAATGTGGTGTGTGAAGCAGTTTGTATCCTAAAACTAAAGCCTGAAAGATCTCAGGAACATATACCATCTTACATACATTTGAGATTATAGTGTTTGTTTCATATCAATCCAACGTTTTTGCCTCCCCTTAAATTGTGTACTTCCCTTTTAGGGGCTTAGGGTTACAATTACAACTTTGTAAAATTACACTAATAACTACTGGAAAGATTAGAAAGTCGCTTTTAAGTGTGGTTGTATTAACAACTTATTGAATTAACCAAACCAAAACAATATTGCGTATTGTATATCGATGTTTCGTTAATTTTGGTAAAAGAATATGTGGAGTTAAAAGATTCATGAAGAAGAGCAAATCCACTAAACATTTTTATCACTTGTCGGAAATAAAAAAAAAATTGTAAAATGACACAGAAACGTCAAAAACATAATAATACCAAAAACCTAGTTTTATTAGTGTGTAATTGTAGTAAGAGGGTTTGCGTCGAAGCAAAACGAGGGTATGAGCTATATCGTGTCGGTCGTTCAAAACTATACGATGTGGGCCTAATCCATATATAGGCAGAAAGAACTTAGACCACACGTCGTCTCTTCTAGGTTGGTCCTTCAATATCTTTGGCTCTTCAACCATCTGTCTTGTAGGGGCCCATCTCTTGTCTGGAGAATAGTTAAAATACGATCACAGTTAACTATTACCACCACACAACGACTCTAGTCTCTTGTCTAGTCTACTGTACGGATTTGATTAATTACAGTTTGACTTGCTGCTTCCTACTCCATATCTTCATAAAATTATATGTGTTTAAAATTTTAAATAATTACCTTCAATACGCTACATTATTTAATCGTGAACAAACACAATTTGCTGTACATATTGGAATTGGTGAACTACGTGTTATACTTAATTTAAAATGTTCATCGATTAGAGCAAATAAATCACGGGAAGAACAGAACAGTTCAAAACTTCAAAAGGTGAAATGAAAAGAAGGCGCAAAGAGTTGACTCCATGGATTAAAGAGACTGTGTCAGACTTGCACTCAAAGCGATCCAAAACCCTATATAGATGTTATGGATTACCCTAACTGTGAAGCAATAAAACAAATTCTTTAAAATACTAATTTTATAGTATGATATTTTAAAAAACTATCCACAACTTTACAAAATAATTAATACTACAACAAGAATAATTGATGTAATAAAGATTAAGATTAATTTAAAAACCTTTTTTCTCGTTTATGTAAGGTGATGGTATTTTTGAATAAACAAAATTAAAAGTTTTTGTTTTTACAACTTTTCCTTGTATAAATTGGTGTAGCAAATTAAAATATATAAAAAATGTTGATATACACCATATCGTTTTTTATTATAACAAATAAAACATCGATCATTTTGCTTTAGCAATATAAGAACTTTAGTTTGTTGCATGAAAAATTAGGGGAAAATGTTGCAACTAAAAAAGGTTAGACTTTTGCATGCAAATTTCGAATTTTGAGCCAAAAGTTGTCAAAACATCATTTATCAATAAAACACACAACTTACTAAATAATCTAATGATTAGTTGCATGCATAAACACTGATAGCAAGGGTTAAACTATTTTAACAAAAGAAAGAGAGAGTTAACACTAAAACCTCTAAATTTCTCGCACTGTTACATCAATTTTACATTGTAGGAGTAGGACCCAGCATCTTCCAAATTTATTTAATTTTTAAGTTTTGCACTTTTTCTTCAGAACAGAGAAGACATGCGCATTTGACTTTAATATGTAATATGGTTTGGAGTTCGAGAAAATATATCGAAAAAAGAAAGAAAGAAGATTGCTTGTGAATCAGGAAAAGCAAATCTCACAAGTCTTTGAGAATAGAAATTCTTTGCATTCTTTTCTGACAAATTGGGATGGTTCAAATTTATTTTAAGTGTAATACCTTTTTGGTTTTCTGAAAGCAAAACTTTATTTATTTGTAACTGAATGTTCCTTCCTTAAATATTAGGAATACTAACCAAAGGTTATAGCATAAAATAATCAGGTACAAAAATGTTCATTGATTAGCGCAATTTTTTTAATCTTGATATACCTTGACAGTGACAAGTATTTTTAAGTTCTAATACATTTGTCGATTCAGGGCAATTATTTGGATGCATGAAAAATTATTCTTCATGTGTAACGATAAAAAAACTTGAAAATCCAATTCATTGTTTATATGATTATATATACAGCGTAAACCGTGAATTTTGAAACCAACAATCAGGCTGTGACACATGTAGGACTGTGAAAATACACAAACAAAATCTGAATAAGAAAAGAAGAATACGCGAGGACGAGATTTAATATCTTTTTAATTCAATAAATTTTTCGTAATATGGTGGTTTGATGAGATTATAATTTCTAGGATCCAACCGTGTACGAGAGTATAATCGCACAATCCGATTATAAAATATACAAACTAGATCTATGAAATGTAATTTTATTGGATGATTTCAGAGAATAAGATGTAATTTTATTTATAGGAAGAAGTCGGTTAATCCCCAAAAAAAAGATAAGTTTTGTGAGATTCACCTTGATCCACAAGAATACAAATATTTCGAGATACAAAAATATTACGAAAATTTTTAGATTTATCCAAAATTATGCAAAAATAAATAAATTGTTAATAGAAATTTATCCTAAAAAGAATAATCATTTGTGGGCCAAAAACCCAAGATCCAAGCTCAAGTCCGCACGGAGGCGGCAATGGCAGCAGTGCATGTGTGTGGTTTTGCATATCTATCTCTTATTTTATAGTGTTCTTTCCCAGAATTAGTGTATTTTAGTGTGAGTGTAACATTTTATATACTAGTGAAATTTTTTTTCACCATTCAGTGTAAATATTTGCTCATTTTGATAATTAGTCAAAATTACAAGTTTTATAAATCTTTTAAATTACCTAAAGATTGCAAAGACTCTAATATCTGATTGTTCTGGTGTTAGAATTCAATGAAAAGTCGTCGAAATTTTAGCTCAAGCCATTTTTGTCAAAATTGAGTCTCAACGACACAAACATTTCATCAAAAATTATTTGCAAGAAAGATAACGATATATTCGATTTATCCCAGATAACTAAACCTAATAAATATGGCGAGATTGGATCTATATAGACGTTTAAGATTACAGAAATCCAACAATATAAATACTAAAAAAAATTAAAATAATTAAATAATACCAAACTCTACGATATAATTACAAATGTGTAGTATTTGGAAAAAACAGGTATGAAAAGTGGAAGGGTAACGAAAAGGACTTATGACTGCGGAATATTTGGGGCATGAGAATGGTAGATATCATTTATGGCTGTCACTATGTGAAGAAAATGACATATCCTTTGTTTCTTCTTATTATTAACTTATTGATTTTGTAATTTATTCATAAGGCCTTTTCGTCAGTACTACACTGCAAAACGGAGATTTCGCCATCTTCTTTGTCACGATCTCAACTTCCTCTTGGATTCTCTACATCCCATCCAAATCTTTCTTTTCATCTCTTTCCTATTGAATTTCACATATTTTTATGTTTTTTTTATTATAAAATGTCTACTTATTTTATTAATCCTCTTTATAATTAGCTTCATGTAGTTATATGTGTGAAATATACTCGTGCATAAATGTAAAAATGTACCAGCCACTTCCCACAAAAAAATGGGATAACTTATACCAATAATTATGTAATTAGTACTCCGTGGTTATTTGCTGGTGGGAGTTTCGGAACATTAAATGATTTTTAACTCAGGTTTATTTGTCGGCACGCAATTGAAGAAGCCAAGTGAAAAATTTATTGCCGAATGATGGTTTGATGATGATGCGTTTGGGTAGGGAAGAGACGACAGTGTTTTGTATCGTTTTAATCGCTAAAGCGGTAAAAGTAAAAAAAAATAAAAGAAGAAGAAAACAAGTAATCATTTTAAATAACAAAAATCATTGGATAATGATACAAATTTTTTTTTTACCGACTGTTATGTGGGATGGGGTCATTCTCATTTATTGCTGGACCTGTTTTTTTAAACCAAAATAAATAAGAATCTTTTCTTTTTTTGATAAAGAATAATTACGAAAGTGAAAGAAATATCTTTCAAGAAAAGGAATTTATCAAAACAGGTACAAATTTGTTAAGAGTGTATTAGTGATGCAATGTAAGAGCTCCACCATTGTCAAATATTGTTTTATACTAATAATCAGTTTGAAAACAATTACTTTAACAAAAAAAATAAAACAATTGATATATAAATATATAATTTGGAAAAAAATTCAGATAGGAGCTGAGAATGTACTTAGACTAGTAGTAGTGTTTGAGTATTGATGAGAAGACAATAATGAAGTGATCAGAATGTTATTTTCTTTAAATGCTTTTAGAAATCCGCAATCCTAGAATACATTTAATTATTGGCACGTGTCCATATCCATACGTGGTTGTACGAAAAGTCAACTTACTCCAATTAATTACCACCACCCTTTTTTTCTTTCCGATCAAAACAAGACCAAATATTTTTTTTATTCCCACCGAAAAACTTTACTAATTGCCATACGTTACTAAGTTTATTGACTAGTGATTTTATTCAAGCCCAACCTTTTTTTCTCATTTACTAGTATTTCATTATTCATTCAACGTTTTTTTCTTATTAAATTAGTATAGTTGACAAATAAATTCAATTAAATAATTGATGAAAAATCAATTAAATAATTGAAATATTTACCTTTGTATCAATAATTAAATACTCATGGGGTTGAGAAGAAAAAGGACACGCATGCAAAATGGAGGCAGACCAAAGGGTAAGAAAAAGCGCTGCAAAGTTTCACCTTCTCCATTGTTTACTGAAAGGACCATTGGACCCTAAACACCAAAACTCCAAAACCAAACCAAAAAGAGTTTTTATTATTATTGCGAAAAAAGAGAATATTTATTATTTTAAGTAACGAAAACTCACAAGAGTAAAGAAACCGAAGAAGAAGAAGAAGAAGAAGAAGAACAAAACAACAACACGCGTTAAATTTCAGATCTTTCACCTTTCTCTTTCTCTACGCATCTCTCTCTTTTTCTCCTATCCTCGTGTAATCATAGAAAGAAGAACCCCTTTGTTACTTTATTCTTGCGTGTGTGTGGATTCCGATCGTTTCGAGAGAGATCGTTGTCTCATTAAGGTAAATTTCAGAGTTTTGAGTCATGTTTTTGTGTGTCGGTGGTGTACTATTATTACCTGAGAATCGAGGGTTGAGATCCGTATTGTTCTTCAATCGGCATTGCTGAGATTTTAAACAGTTTTCGAATCTGTGATTTGAGTTTATTACAGAGAAAGATGAGTTTGATGGTTTTCGTTTTCATTTTAACGGTTTCTCTGTTTCTGTCTCATTTAAAGTTTCGAGATTGCATTTATGACAAAGCTCAAGTAATACACCTTTTTTTTTGGTAGGAGAAGACAAGTGTAGATAAGACTTAAATGTAGAGAAATCTAGTGAATGGATTCTTAAGCCCCACTTTTAAAGAGCAGATCTGAAGCTTTTATTTGGTTTCTGCTAATTTCCGACACGAAAGGTTCAGTTTTTAATTTCTATGTTACTATTTTTGTTGTAATGGCCAAAGCAAATATCTTGTGTGTGCGTGCTGCTTTAGTTCTTATGTTCACGGGGAATCTCAGCTTTCAAGTTTATGGCCGTGTAAAAGAAATGTTTAATTTAATGCCATCACAAGAAGATTATATGGCTTCTTGTTTTTTGATTGAAAAAACCCAAGAAAGATGATTCTTCATTTAATTTCTCAAACTTTGAATAACCGTTGTGTTCTGTTTCTCCAGCCTTGTTTTGTCTCACAAGTGATGGTTGCATGTCTCTAAACCCTTTTAGCATCAAGAAGCTTTCCCTTTGAATTTATATGTCAGGTAAATTTTGTTGTTTTATCTCGATTTCTGTTTTGGCTATTCATGTATATCCGTTTTTTTGTTCCTTTTAGATGAAACAAGGAGAATTCTTCAATGTTGAGCGGATCATTCTTGAATATGTGATAGTTAGATATTGAGACTTTGCAGATACTTACTTACTTTGATTTTTTTTATTGAAGGTGTTGAAGAAGTTGGTACTCTTGATGAATTTAGGGAGAGAAGATCAGACTTTGAAATCTCAGAAGATGAGAGAAGGCGCTCAAAAATCGGGAATTTGAAGAAGAAGGCGATTAATGCTTCAACTAAGTTCACTCATTCTTTGAAGAAAAGGGGGAAAAGGAAAATTGACTATCGGATTCCTTCAGTCTCCATTGAAGATGTAAGGGATGAAAAGGAGGAGAGCATTGTGCTTGAATTTCGCCGTAGGCTTCTTGAGAGAGAATTGTTACCTCCTAGACATGATGAGTACCATACTCTTCTCAGGTTTGTTTGTCCTTCTTTAGCAGCTACTTAAGCACTCTGGTCGCTTAAATTTAAAATGTGATACTGTCAAGCTAACTAACTATTCATTTTGAAAATGTAGATTTTTGAAAGCAAGAGATCTTAATATTGAAAAAACTATCCAAATGTGGGAAGAAATGCTTAGATGGAGAAAAGAGTATGGGACAGATACCATACTAGAGGTAAGGAGTCACTGATTTAAGTTCAAGACCAGCTCGTTTGTTGTGCCATATGAAACAAATAAGGCATCTATTTATTTTCTGAATTAGTTGATGGATTCAATATCAAGCTCTTATAAATTTTTTTTCTATGTATGTGGATGGTAGGATTTTGATTTCGAAGAGCTTGAAGAAGTTTTGCAATACTATCCTCAAGGCTATCATGGAGTTGACAAGGAAGGAAGACCTGTCTACATTGAAAGACTTGGAAAAGCTCATCCCTCTAAGCTTATGCGTATCACCACCATAGATAGATATTTAAAGTACCATGTGCAAGAGTTTGAGAGAGCTGTCCTTGAGAAATTCCCTGCATGCTCAATTGCAGCAAAGCGTCGAATCTGCTCCACGACTACAATACTGGATGTACAAGAACTGGTAATTATCTAAGTTCTTACCAAGTTTTGGAGTTTTTCTGCATTGTGTTATACTTTGAAGCAGAACTTGCTCTTTTAGTGCTTCTAGATTCTTAGCTGTGCAGTGCATGTAATTGACAGGGAATAAAGAACTTTTCACCAACAGCTGCAAATCTTGTGGCTGCCATTTCGAAGATAGACAACAACTACTACCCTGAGGTACTTGAGTTTCTCAATTTTACATCTCATTTCTTCTTCACATGCATAGCCGGTTGTTTCAAGTCATCATATTATGTTGCAGACGTTGCACAGAATGTACGTTGTAAATGCTGGAACAGGTTTCAAGAAGATGCTTTGGCCTGCTGCTCAGAAGTTTCTTGATGCAAAGACCATTGCAAAGATACATGTATAGCCTTTCAGCTTAGTTTTCTATTTGGTCAACTATTGTCATTGTAGTTATCTTATCTCTGTCAATGCAGGTGCTAGAACCCAAATCTTTATCTAAGTTACATGAATTCATTGATTCAAGGTAGCTTTCTTTCTATTTAAACCGCACCTGAAAAATTTCAGATATCATGTCTTGCCAATACTTATGAGCTTCGGTGTTCTGTGCTTTAGTCAATTGCCCGAATTCCTTGGAGGTTCATGCTATTGCTTTGGTGATGGAGGAGGGTGTCTTCGCTCTAATAAAGGACCCTGGAATGATCCTGAAATAATGAAGGTACATTCTACATCTCATTAAATTTTGCTTTTAATTTCCGAGGATGCTGTTCTTTCCTAAGGAATTTTTAAGCAAAGACTCGGCTTCTAGTCCGGCTTTGTGCGTGAAGCTCATTTTAGATCTATGCCTTGATTAGCTCATCTACCATGGAGAATCATCACTCTTGCGGCAAATGACCAGGAAGCTGAGTGACCCACAGAATTCTTCCTCCTACATAAGTATACATCCTTCAAAGGTAAATGGCTCTATCGAAGCCAATTTCTCTGTTTGTTGTAGAACTTTTTTTCCGGTAATATAACAATGCAACTTTGGATTTTCAGGCTATGCAAGCTGAGACTTCAGCAGCAGAGTCGGTATCTTGTTCTGATGTTCCTACTTCTCCGACTGGAAGATTATGCTCAGCCTCTGCTTATGTGAATCCAGCTTATGAGGAAGTGAGTTCCTGTGTTGGTAGTTGGTACAGTTGTATCACAGAACATTCTAGTTTCTTGAAACTGACCATAACAATATGATCTATGTAGGCTAGGGCATCGGATGTTAACGGTTATTATAGTTGCGATGACAAGTTTGCCATACCTGACAAAGCTACTAACCGAAAAGGCCAAGAAAGGCCATCCCATTACCAAATGCACGAACTCGATCAAACAACTCTTGGATTAAAATGTGAAACATCTCCACCAGGTTATACTTCTTATTTATGCAAAACATTTTCATTACATATGGCTCTTTTAAACCAAAGTGTCTGTAGCTCTAACTATTATGTCCTGTTATAAGTTTCTCACATTTTAAATTTCATTTTCCCTCTGGTATCTCCTAGGTGCTCCCATCATCCGTTGGCTTCATGATTTACGGGGAACAATTGATAAGGTAAAAGCTGAGAACATAGCGAAAAGGCTACTTACTTTAATGCTGAAACTAGCTGCAGTTTTCCGTAATACCCCGTTTGAGCTTCTGAGAAGCCAGAACACAGTCAGCCCTTCAAGTCCAACAGAAGATGACAGTAGGAGCAGCCTCATTCCAACTTCTAGAGAGCCCACAGTGAAAGACCGGATTCTTCCTTGTTTGGAGCGTATTCAGAAACTGGAGAAAAAGTACGAGGACATCCAAAACAAACCTGTTGAAATACCTGTAGAGAAGGAGAGAATGTTGATGGATTCTCAAGACAGAATCAAATCTGTTGAGTTTGATCTCGACAAAACAAAGAGGGTAATGTACTTTTCCTGGATTTTTATGACTCACAAACTTATAGATTCAGTATATGGACTCAACACATTTTCATTTGGTTGCAGCTTTTACATTCCACGGTGATGAAACAGATGGAAATAACTGAAATGCTGCAAACTATAAGAGAGTCCCAACTTCACGTAAGTACCAATATACAGTGTAGCAAAGAACATTGGGATGAGCTTAACTAACACTTGAGATTGTTCTTTTGTGCAGAGAAGAAGATTGTTCTGCTAAAAACCATAAGCGAACATCTGAGTTTTGCATAATAAATACACGTCTGCTGTGCACATACAGAGAGAGGTAATAGATTCCGAAAAAAAAACACATGCTAGTTTCTTTAGCTTCTTCCTTTGTTCTCTAACTTGGATCACAACTTTAAATTTACTTTCTAAATAGGTCCCTCTGCTTCCACTTTTCTAAAAATTATAACCAAAAAAAGAAGAAGATAGGGACAGGAAAATCTCTGAAGATCGATCATGTCTTTGATAATGTAGGGTAAAGTATCAAAACCCTTTTGTTGTAATCGGTGTAGCTCAAAAAACAAATGAGATTTTGTAAATCTTTTTAAGGTATGTTTGATAAATGAAAAACACTAGGAGTCTCTGAAGAATCCATCTTAACAACATGAAAGCAAACTACCCTCAGAAACTTCTTCAACATCTTTTCAACACATCTGAAGGTGGAGTGACGATGTAATTCACTGTCGATCCATTTCCCTCGCCAATTTCTGCATTGAGATTTCTGTAAATTCCTGCCGCCTTTGGCACAACCTCTATGTAACCTTTTTCTGTTGAATCTTTTTTTGAAGAAAACAAACTTATCTGGATCCATATGGTTGAGGATTACATTCTCTGTGAGCAGGTAAAGATGAAACAATTCCTGAAAGTGTTTCATCAGACGATTCACAAGACAATGCCTAAAGTGGATCAAGAGAAGGAGAGAGATAAAATGTACCAGTATAGCAGCAAAGATGAAGAAATCTTTTACCAGCAGAGATGGTTGATATGAAGTGACGGTTTTCGTGCAAAGATAAAGACTGTTCTTTTATACCACTATAGCAGCAAAGATAAAGATTGTTCTTTTGTGCAGAGAAGAAGATTGTTCTGTTAAAAGCCATAAGAGAACATCTGAGTTTTGGATAATAAAGACACATCTGCACTGCACATAGAGAGAGAGAGAGAGAGAGAGAGAGAGAGAGATATAACAGATTCCGAAAAAAAAGAAACATGTTAGTTTCTTTAGCTTCTTCCTTTGTTCTCTAACTTGAATCACAACTTTAAATTTACTTTCTAAATAGGTGCCTCTGCTTCCACTTTTATAAGTTATACAAAAAAGAAGACAAGGACAGATATAATATGTGATGATCAATCATGTCTTTGATAATGTAGGTTGGGATCAGAGTTTAAGTACCAAAACCCTTTTTGTTGTATTCGGTGTAGATAAGAAACTACACTAGCTGCCTCAAAAAACAAATGAGATTTTGTGACCATCTTTTAAGGTATTTTGATAATAAGAAAACGATTTTACTATTATATCATTATTAAAAAATCCCATCTTTCAAGTCGATTTTGCAGTTGTTAATGTTATGGTTAGAGAGTTTAAAATCGTTGAGAGATGAAGACAAAACAGCCCTCGTAATCTGAAACAAGTTTCATTATTGAAGGGTAGAACCGTAAACTATAGTGTATTCAAGCATTAAATATTTGATTAAAATAATAAAATTTATAATCAGAAAAAATTGGGACCGTCCCTTTCCTTTCCACCTCTGCACGAAGATAGCTCTCTCTCCTTCTTCTTCTCCGTTCGTGTTCTGGACTCGCTCCCACTTGATTTTATGCGACCTGAAGCTTCATTTAGGATCATAAACTTTTCAATTGGCAGAAGAAATTGCATCGCCAGGTGAATCTATCGATCTTAGGTTTCGTTCGCCTTTGATCTTTATATTTGTCTATGTCCCTGAGTTTTTAGAATCGTGCTTGTACCTCTAAATTCAATATTACGATTTTTAGGATACCGTATTTGTTTTCTCTTTGCGATTGTGTCGGCAGATTTAGGTTTCTGGGCTCCATGCTTTTTGTTGCTTTGGCTTTATGAAATTAAACTTTTAAATGTTCCGGAAACTGATTATATTGGTTGATTATGCGTGGGAGAAATTGAAATTGAACATAGACTTCAGAAGGGATTTTCCATATTTGATCGTAGTTTCTGAATATTGATACTCTCTAAACGTTTTGTGGTTTTTGGTATATTGTAGCTTCTATGTTCCGTGGCTCTCATAGCTGAGTAATAATGGTGCTTTTTTTTTACATATGCAGGTGTCTTGTTTATTATTTAGAATATGTCCAATTATCAAGGGGACGATGCTGAGTACATGGAGGATGTAGATGATGAAATGGAAGAGGTTGACGACGATTTAGATGACGACTTTCGTGGGGATGAGATGAATGCTTCGGATTCCGATGTTGATGAGTTTGACTACTCTGTAAGTATGCTTGTTTGAAGTCTGTTAGGAGTATTGTAAATTGGTTTATGCTATTCTTAAATGCCTGTATGAAATGTATAGTTAATGTCAAAATATTAATTTCTGCAATCTCTTACTCTACTGTGTGGGTTCTTTGGCTTCAGAGTAATAAGATAGCTGATACTTCAGCTGACCAAGCCCGGAAAGGGAAAGACATCCAGGGGATCCCTTGGGAAAGGCTTAGTATTACGAGAGAGAAATACAGACAAACTAGACTAGAACAGTATAAAAATTATGAAAATGTCCCTAATTCTGGAGAATCCTCAGAGAAAGTAAGTCTTTCATTCTCTGACCCTTAGGTTGTTGACAACATGTTTCTAAAATATTGGTTCCAACAGTTATATATCATTCGCTTAATGAATACAGGATTGCATGGCCACACAGAAAGGGGCCGTTTTTTATGATTTCTGGCGGAATTCAAGATCTATCAAATCAAGTATTCTTCATTTCCAGGTAATTATCATTGAACATAGCTATCTTTGTCATTCATTGTTCCTTTTGGTAGTTCAATCCGTATATCATGTGTTTGGGTGATGAGGATGAACGAATTGCCACAACTTTCCGCCTAAGTAAAAGATATGGATTCGTAGAACGTATACTCTGCTAATAAGTGATTATGCGGGCATGTAACATAAAGTTGTTCTCTATGCATTTTAGTTGAGGAATTTGGTGTGGGCAACTTCTAAGCACGATGTCTACCTTATGTCACAATTTCTGGTGAGCCACTATTCTACTTTGACATCCGGAAAGCATGAAGTTCTTAATGTTCAAGGTCATGTTTCCCCATCCGAGGTTAGTTACTTTCTTGCAGAATGACAATATAGTATTATTTAAATACCTAAGTAAACGTTGCATATAAGTTTTTGTTTTCCCTGTGTGGGTGCAGAAACATCCTGGAAGTTTGTTGGAGGGATTTACGAAGACACAAGTGAGTACACTTGCAGTGAGAGATAAATTTTTAGTTGCGGGCGGATTTCAAGGAGAACTTATATGCAAGGTATGCTCTAGAGTTTTACGGATCGTGGATTTCACACAATAATTACATGCTATCTAATCAAGGAACTTCATCTGTTTCCACACTGGTTTGATGCAGCATCTTGATAGACCTGGTGTGAGCTTTTGTTCACGTACAACTTATGATGATAATGCTATTACCAATGCTATTGAGATTTATAACAAACCCAGGTATTTGCATGACTTTTGCTCGATGTTGTTTTTGCCAACTCGTGCAACTTACAGCTTCTAACTGATCTGTTGGCGTCTGTCTGTCTGTCTGCAGTGGGGCGCTTCATTTTACTGCCTCCAATAATGATTGTGGTGTCAGAGATTTTGATATGGAGAGATACCAGCTTGTTAACCATTTTCGCTTTCCTTGGCCGGTGAATGTAAGTCGCTACTTGTTTCTTGTTTTTTTGGTTTTGGCTTTGGTCTAAGTCGACCTGTAGCACTTATGGCAGTAAGTTTCAGCTACAATTACGTTTTGGAATCTAATATCTTCTTTAACAGTATGAAATTGTAAATGTAGTTGTACCCATGAATTGTTTAACAAAAGGGCTTCTTTGTATTGACAGCACACATCTTTAAGTCCTGATGGTAAATTATTGACGATTGTGGGAGACAGCCAGAAAGGCCTTCTGGTAGATCCCAACACAGGAAAGGTGAATATACGATCACTGTGTTTAAGTATCCTGAATAAGTATGCTTTCCTAACTGAATTTGGAATTTCCGACAGACGCTGGGAACGGTATCAGGACATTTGGACTTTTCCTTTGCATCAGCATGGCACCCAGATGGGCTTACTTTCTCCACAGGCAACCAAGACAAGACCTGCCGGGTTTGGGACATCCGCAACCTGTCTAAATCTGTTGCTGTCTTGAGGGGTAACCTTGGAGCTATCAGATCCATCCGATACACATCTGATGGGAAATACATGGCCATGGCTGAGCCGGCTGATTTTGTACATGTGTATGATGTCGCAAACGGGTATGAAACCGAGCAGGAGATCGACTTCTTTGGAGAGATCTCGGGAATATCCTTCAGCCCAGACACAGAAGCTCTCTTCATCGGCGTTTGGGACCGCACTTACGGTAGTCTCCTTGAGTATAGCAGGCGCCGTAACTACTCCTACCTTGATTCATTTCTATAATTACCCCGACCCATCAGAGGAATAAAAGAGTCTTATAAAGACATATGTGCTTCATTCTCCTGTGGCGTTGTAACTGAGAAACCAGAGAAAACATAAAAAGTAAAATCCATCTGGAATGGTGTAAATGATGTGTTGTGCAATTGGTGTAGGATGTCATAGAGAGTCGATTTAGTTAGTTGATTTTCTTATTTCGAGTGTTGAAATTTGTGTACAGAAATGTTTATGTTCGGTGTGAGTTTGCATCAAGTCTTTAACTCTTGGTTCGGCTCCCTGTCTCGTTGCTTGGCTATGGTCGCTTGTAGGAACTCAGTTTGAGAGTTGTATCTGTCGATTGTTCGATCAGTTAAATATTGTTTTATAACATTTTTGTTTTCTTTACTATACTAATTCATTTATGTAGTGTAGATTGCGGACTAAATCGAACAAAAGAAAAAGTAAGGTCTTTTAGGTAAATACGGGGGGTTTGAACGCAATTATTTCACTGAAAATCTTATAATCCACAAAGAACCAACGAGAGATTGACATGTCATCCAACCCTAATCGTATCCTCACAAACAAAATCTTCTTCTGCTTCTTCTCCGACTTAGAAGCCAAAACCAATCCCTCAGCTCATAAAACCAAAACAACTCACTGAAATTTTCTTAAAGAAGAAGAAAAATGGCGACAAGTGCATCTGCTTTGCTCTCACCTATAACTTTCTACGCTGCAATCCCCCAGAAAACTCCTCACTCCATCTCATTCCATGGCCTTCGTCCCCTCCGCCTCGGTGGCTCCTCCTCCGCCTTACCAAGGCTATCAACCACCGCCGGAAGAAAATCCTCCTCCGCAGTCGTGAGAGCCGAACTCAGCCCTTCCATTGTCATAAGCCTCAGCACAGGTCTTTCCCTCTTCCTCGGCCGTTTCGTCTTCTTCAACTTCCAGAGAGAAAACGTCGCCAAACAGGGCTTACCGGAGCAGAACGGAAAAACCCACTTCGAAGCTGGTGATGAACGTGCTAAAGAATACGTCAGCCTTTTGAAATCAAACGATCCAATAGGATTCAACATTGTTGATGTTCTTGCTTGGGGTTCTATTGGACACATCGTTGCTTACTATATCTTAGCTACTTCCAGCAATGGATATGATCCAAGCTTCTTTGGCTGATTTATTCAATATATCCATGTCTCTCGTATATGTATATGTTTGACTAGTATTGCAAGTTATCTAATCTATCCTCTGTCTTTGTCTCTTCTTCTTTTGTTGTTGTTGTCTGAGACTTCTCCCTCAAATTAAGATTTCGATTTAGTTTTAAACATTGCTTAAATAGCTACCCATGATTTTTAAAATTTTTTAATTTTACGTTATGACATGTATTTTTTGCCAACCCATCCTAAATCTTTGAAATAACTCTTGTTTGACTTCGGTGTTTTTGATAAATATGAATAGTCATCTATAACGAGATAGCCGTGACTAACATTGATTCTGAAATTATTAGGGATCAACAATGTTAGGAAGAGCTATAACTCAACTCTTGAAGCTGAGAGTTTGGCTTTAATGATTTGCAGAAATAAAATAAGAAAGGAAACAAAAACTCATTTGATGAAAATAGCTACCACGATTCCGCATCTCAATCTATGGCCAGTTCTACAACTTATTATTATACTAAAAAGTCTCGTAACAGAAATATAAAGTTACAAACAGAGAAGACAACAACAATGGAGAAATACTACTGACCATCCTCAACACTACTCACTCGCCACTTCGAGTTTCAACAGGAGTTTAAATAATGTGGTAGAGCACTCCTTTGAGCTCATCTTCATGCTGGTTACAAAATAACCAAAATGATAAATCCACCATTAGTAGACAAATGGTATACTATTTATTTGTATATTTAGATTTTTTAAACCATTTTGCTAATTATAATGTTTTATGTCACATACTTTTGTTTTTCTCCGTTAGAAAAAACTTCATAAACTAAACGAGAACCTGTGGTTTTAATTTATAAAAATGAAAAAATGGAAAAAATGTAAAAAGAAAGCTAAAATGAAAAATGGGCCGAGTTCAATTAAAGCCCAATACAATTAAACGAGACCACCGTCTTTCGATTTCACAACGGTCACTAGAGATAGCTGTCTATATTACTAGTCGCGATGTATGTTTTGGTGGATGATTCTCACAATTTCAAATTCGTTTTCTTCTCTGGAGTTTTTTCCGAAGGCCATCATCATCATCATCATGGCCAGGTTTTGTTTGTTTATTTTGTTCTTTTGAATTATTTTATTTTTGTTCTTTTGGTTTTACGTGTTTCTTTAGTTTAGGGAGGTGTGTGATTTTTGTTTTCTTCGATTTTGAACCTCCCTTTTCCAGATTTAGAACTTCGATTTGATTTTTTTTACAAAGCAAAATCCAAAAGCTTTCTTTAATTTCAAAATTGCGCTGATTTTAAATTTGTTGTTTCAGCAAATTAAAAAAAAATCTTCTTTCTGATTTGTGTTTTCTGGTTTTTGAGGATCTTTTCTTGTAAATCGAAACCTTTCGTTTCAGATTTCGCCTAATTTTTATTTCGCAAATCCAAAAGCCCTCTTTTGTCATTAGGGTTTCTAACTTCAATTTCTCAAAGATTTGACCTTTGTTGTTACAAATTAGGGTTTCTATCGAATCAAAACCCTCTTTTAGAGAATTTGGTTTTGGGTTTTGGTTTGTTTTAAAGTTTTCAGTTTTCTTGAAACCCAAAAGAAAGGGACGACACATTATATGATTGTGTTCTGTTCGGTTTCTAAATTGGGAAAATTGGTCCGATGTTGCCTAAGTAAGGCTTGTCATATTAAGGTTGGATTATTGAATCTCTGTGATTAACTTGTTTATCTTGCTGGCTGGGCAGCTTGATTTATAAACTTCAATATCTGCTTAGATTTGCCTTTATTAAGGCTTATCTAATAATGTCCTGAGATGATAAATTCACCTCTCTGCTTTAAATACTCTAATATCTGGGGCATAATGATAAAAAGAATTCAGTGACCTGCATTGATAGAGGATAAAATGTTCTTTAACAATACTAATGATGATGTTCGATTGGGGAATTCAATTGTATAGATTGGGATTATATGATGGAGGAGAAAGCCATATAAACCTTCAGTTTCTGCTTAGATCTGCCTTTACTAAGGCTTGTCAAAGGATGTCTCACATTGATAAATTCAGTTCTTTGCTTTAAATACTCTAATAGATTCCTGAGACAAATGTCTTTTAATAAGACTTGTTTAATGATGTCCGATTGGGAAAATACAGTTGACTGCTGTAAGGTTTATATCTTACTGGAGGAAAATTCAAGTTTCTGCTTAGATCTACCTATGAAAAGGCTTGTTGAGTAATGTCCTACTTAATCTCTGTGCCTAGCTCTTGTAGCTCTTCTGGTCAGTGAAGGCACATCATTGTGCAACACTTGATCGGTTTGAGGCTCGAGCAAGGCACTAGAGACATAGAGAGAGAGAGAAGAACTACATTGTCTGCTTTATATTGATTTGCCTTTATTAAGGCTTATCTAATGATGCACAGAGATTGAATGATTCAATTATCTGCTTCAAATACTCTAATATCAGGGACTTAATGATAAAAATAATTCAATAATCTGCATTGATGGAGGATAATGTTCTTTTAACAAGACTTGTCTAATGATGTTGGGAAAATTCAGTCGACTGATGTAAGGTCTATATCTTGCTGGAAGAAAATTGTCTTTTATAGTAAGACTTCTCTAATAATGTTCATCTCAGAAATTCAATATTCTGCTTAAAGCATATATGTTGATGCTTGGGACAACATAAAAATATTCAATTTTCTGCATATAATGATGAGGAATAATTTCTCTTAAGAAAGCCTTCTGCTATTCTTCTGATCTTACAGGGCTGGTGGGACAAACTTGTGGACAAAATGTTCAAGAGATTGTGAAACTCAATGATCTGCTAATACTCTAATCTTACAGGGCTGAGACAAACTTGGTAATATTCAATATTCTGCATATTGATGGAGTCAAATAGTCCTTTAATGATATCTGAAAGGGAAATACAATTAGCTGCTAAAAACTATACATGATTGGATGATTTTCCAAGATATGAAATTCAAGTGTTTGCATAAATTATAGATATTGCTGGGCATGATAAGATATTCAATCTTCTGCTTGATGATGGGAATAAATATGCCTCTAAATGGTATATGAATATCGGAAATTCAAGTGTTTTGCTTAAACTAAAAGTTCTTGCTGTGCTGGGACAGCTTGAGAAACTAAACTAAATTCAGTTTCTGCTACCTTTATTAAGGCTTTTCTAAGGATGTCTCATATTTATAAATTCAGTTCTCTGCTTTAAATACTCTAATAGACTCCTGAGACATGATGCTATAAATTTCAATGTATGCTTATTGATGGGAGATAAAGGTCTTTTAATAAGATTTGTTTGATGATGTCCGATTGGGAAAATTCAGTTGTCAGCTGGTTTCAGATAGCTTTTCTAATAATGTTCATCTCGGGAATTCAATATTCTGCTTAAAGCATAAATGTTGATGGGTTGGGACAACATAAAAATATTCAATATTATGCATATTGATGAGGAATAATGACTCTTACTAATAAAGCCTTATGCTAATACTTTGATCTTACAGGGCTATGATAAATTATGGACAAATGATGGGAATAAATATGCCTCTAAATGGCATCCCCAATATTGGAAATTCAAGTGTTTTGCTTAACCTAAAGTTCTTGCTGGGCTGGGACAGCTTGAGAAACAAAATTAAAGCTTCTGGACCTTGATAGGAAAATAAATGTGCCTTCAAGAAGCTCTTCGAATGATATACCAAGAATGAACAAATTTCAGTAATGAGGAAAAAATCAGAATGCTCGTAATAAGGCAGCATGGTAAATATTATCTGCTTGATATTGATGGGGAAAAGTTTATATCCTGTTGGATAGGAAGAGCATGAACAATATCTTCTGCATATTAATGGAGATTAAGTTATATCCTTTAATAAGACTTGTGGTATTATGCCCCAAGAATGAGAAATTAAATTCTCTGCATTTGCCTATTCGAAAGTTCATCAAATGATGTTCTTATACTGAGAAACAAAATTCATTGTTCTTCATAAGCTCTATATCTTACTGAGCTAGGAAGGAAAATTCAAGTTTCTGCATGGTATAGATCAATTTTCTGCTTAGATGTGCCTTTGAAAAGGCTTTTTGAGTTATGTCTCAATATCAAGAAATTCAAGTTGGGACCTTGTGAATAATGTAGTTAATCCTCTTTGTCTAGCTCTTGTAGCTCTTCTGGTCAGCGAAGGCACATCATTGTGCAACGCTTGATGAGTTCGAGGCTCGAGCAAGGCTCTGAAAAGAGAGAGGTCATGTATGGACAATACATATAGAATATTCAGGGAAATACAACTATCTGCTAAAAAATGTACATCGTTACAGGGTTGAGACAACATAAAAATATTCAATGGTCTGCATATTGATTAGGATCTTACAGGGCAGAGACAAACTTGTGGACAAATGTTCCAGAGATTGTGGAGATTATGAAACTCAATTTTCTGCCAATACAAAGCATCTAAATGGTATATGAATATTGGAACTTCAAGTTCTTACTGGTCTGGGACAGCTTGAGACACAAAACTAAGTTTTCTGCAGCTTGATGGGAAAATAAATGTGCCTTGAAGAAGGCTCTTTAGATGATATACCAAGAGTGAGCAAATTTCAATAATCTGCATAACGAGTGAGGGAAAAATCAATATGCTCGTAATGAGAGGTAGCATTATCAGTATTCTCAAATACTCTGTTGAACTGGGATAACATGATATAGATTCAAGTTTCTGCATGATATAGATTCAATTTTCTGCTTAGATCTGCCACTGAAAAGGCTTGTTGAATTATGGCTTTACATCAAGAATTCAAGTTGGACATTATGAATACTGTACTTATAAATCTTATGTGTCTAGCTCTTGTAGCTCTTCTGGTCAGTGAAGGCACATCATTGTGCAACACTTGTTCGGTTTGAGGGTCGAGCAAGGTTATTATCTCCTCAAGTCCATGCGATGCAAAGGGACTAGTGACTGTCACCCATTTTTGGTATAAAAGCTTATCGTCTTCTTTGATGTAAACAACAACTTGAGGTTTTTTTCTTAACCTATGTTAAGATTTCGAGCCTTTGATCTTTGAAGAAAACATAACTATATGATTATTTTATCAGAGGCAGGACTGGAGCTTTTGTGGTGCAGGTCGTCTTCAACAGTCTTCTTTGCAACTAAGTAGCTATGCATTTGAATCCAAAGTTTGCTGGATACATTAATGCATACATTTTTAAGAAAGTTCATCCTCAGAAAAGCAAAGGTTTGGTCTCTTTCTAAGGCTTGACTTAGATATGTGTTTTTTTCTTTCTAAGTTGATTGTTTGCTTTAGGATTTAAGAAAACTCCAATTGAGCTAACACATCTTTAATCCTAACACTAATAACAAACATAAACGCACATATAAGAAGGTGCACGCATCACTAAACACATATACACAAAGGTGAACACATTACACTAAACGCGAACATAAACATAAACACATATACACAAAGGTGAACACATTACACTAAAAGCGAACATAACTATATATTGTTATCCCAAACAAAAGCGCAAACACAGACTCGTCAATATTTACAAATTTAACAACACAAAGGCAAATGTTTACAAATGGAAATTTCTAACATAAACGCAAATGTAAAATTCAAAGCCAAATGCAAACATAAAATGCTTTTTTAAACGAAGAAAACATAAAATGTTCAATGCAAATACCAATGTGAATGTGGATACAAAATTTAAAACTAGGCGTAAACAAAATTTTAAGTTTGAAGGCAAACATATAATAATATTATTTATCCTAGGTGGTTTAAAAGACTATATCCGAAATAATATTTCAAGTATATAAGTTAAAACTAAGCCATGAATATTTGTAGATTTTAAAGTTTTTTTTTTATTTTGCAAAAAAAAAAACGGAAAGCAAGAAGTTAAAAAATCTAAAGGAAAAAATTTATTATATTTTAAATAAATTGTGGAATCAGTTTTTTCCGTCAAAATCACAAAAATATGTTTTCTGCGAAAATCACAAATAATGTTTTGAACATCAAAATTGCAAAATTATGTTTTTATGTCAAAATGCCAAATCCGCCTTGTTGTTTCTTTATTTTTTGTTGCCAAAATTGCATAATCGTGTGTTTAATGCCAAAATCGTTAAATTGCGTATTCAAGATAAAATCGTTGATCTGCGATTTTCTGCTATTACTGCGAAAGCACATTCTCATTCCAAAACCGTAGAACAAAAAAATTCATGCAAAACTGCAAAATCTCGTTTTCACGCCAAAATCGTGAATTCACGTTTCCTCGTCTACATTATTCATGAGGATTAACTACATTATTCATATAAGGTCCCAATTTAGAAGAAGGTTTTTGGAGAGTGCTAAGCTCGGTGCGTCTCGGGTTCTGATAGATGGGTTGAGCCGAGCTGGGAAGTTAGAAGCTTGCAAATACTTTATGGACGAAATGGTGAAAGTTGGGTGCACGCCAAATGTTGTTTGTTACACTGTTATGACTACAGGATATATTTCAGGTGGGGAGCTCGCGAAAGCCGAGGAAATGTTCAAAGAGATGACGGAAAAAAGGCAATTCCCGAATGTTTTCACATACACTTCCATGATCCGCGGGTTTTGTATGGCAGGAAAATTCAAAGAGGCGTGTTAGTTGCTCAAGGAAATGGAGTCAATAGGGTGTAACCCTAATTTTGTGGTGTATAGAACACTGGTGAACAATCTAAGAAACGCAGGGAAGCTTTTAGAGGCTCACGAGGTAGTCAAGGACATGGTGGAGAAAGGGCATTATTAATGTTCATCTTATTTCAAAGTTGAAAATATATAGAAGATGATGTTAAAGTCTTTTTAGTTTTTGTTTCAACTGGCAATTTTGTTATATCGGTTAAACAAATATAATAGCTGTTCTCACTTCTCATGTTCCTTTCTCAAACATGTTTTAGCAGCTCTTCTGTAAGTTAATAGCCATTGTTTCCAGAAACTGAATTAGCCAACAAAAAAATGAAAACAGATCGTCGACAGCAGGGTTCGAACCTGCACGGGGAAATTCCAATAGATTTCAAGTCTAACTCCTTAACAACTCGGACATATCGACCTATTGTAGCTGAACAAAGATATTATATCTTCATTAAGACTATGAACTCAGCCCAATAAAGGCTTATAAATGGTGGCTTGAATCTTCTAGATCACACTGAAGGTTCTCTTTACGACTTCTGCCGCGTGTTTCATTATCGAGACGGTAAAAACTCTCGGAATCTGAATCCGATCAAAGGCGAAGAATCTCTGAGGCGTAGATTTAGATTTCATCCCGAAGGACAAAATTGAAGCCCATCGTGAACTATCACGGCAAAGGGATGATGTGTTGTTAACGGAGGATTGGAATTCGATATGTCATCGGGAGGAGCCGGAGACTACAACGAAGACAGACATCTATTGCGATCCACAGACGGCGATGAAGGCGGAATTGGTGGAGGAGATAGTGATCTCGATGTTGAATCTCAGTCTCCTGCAGTCAGAAGTGGAGCCGGAGGAGTTAGAGATCTGTTCAAGCATCTGGATCGGAGATTTTCTCTTTCCGGACGTCGTTTAAGCTTCAAACGGATGGAGAATATCAGAGTCGATAGAGAGCATCACCTTCCTTCTTCTTCTTCGTTTTCGGGTGGAGAAGAAGATGGTGGTGGTATCAGTAATTTACATAGCGGCGACGATGAGTATGGATTTGATGAAGAAGTTCTCGGAGATAGTGCTCCACCTGAATGGGCTCTGCTTCTCATCGGATGTCTTATCGGTGTTGCCGCTGGAATTTGTGTCGCCGGCTTCAATAAAGGGGTACGATCATACATCAGATCTCGATCTATCTATATTGAACATCCAGATCCTGTTAATTTGATTTGCGCTATGCAATTTGACTGCTGATTCAACAGAGTAGTGTTTTTGCTAGGTTCATGTCATTCATGAGTGGGCATGGGCTGGTACTCCCAACGAAGGTGCTGCATGGCTTCGTCTACAGAGATTAGCCGATACTTGGCACCGGATTCTTCTAATTCCAGTCACTGGAGGTGTTATAGTAGGAATGATGCATGGTTTGCTTGAGATCTTAGACCAAATCAGGCAATCAACTTCTTCTCAAAGACAAGGACTTGATTTTCTTGCTGGTATATATCCAGTGATTAAGGCCATCCAAGCTGCTGTGACCCTTGGTACAGGATGTTCTCTGGGTCCTGAGGGACCTAGCGTCGACATTGGAAAGTCCTGTGCCAACGGTTTTTCACTCATGATGGAAAACAACAGAGAACGGAGGATAGCTCTCACTGCAGCTGGTGCGGCTTCTGGGATTGCATCTGGTATAATCTAGACTCTAGTATGTTGCAACTTAACATTAGCTTTAACCTGGTGAATTTGATCAATTAATGTTCATACTATATTCCCGGTATCTTTTTGGCTTATGCTAGCTTTATTTCCCTTCGTTCTTTTTTTGCTTACTTTCTTGGTCCCAGGATTGTGTATGTGCTATATAGCATACAAATGTGCCTATGGATCTTAGGTTCTAGCACTAGATAAAACTTCTGGCTGGTAATGATTACTGAAAAATAGTTTACTCATGGCTAGTTTGAAGTATAATTGGTGGGTAATGGTGTTTCTTACTAAAGATGAGAGCACTGAGATAGGCACTATATTTCTTTGTTTTTCCCAAGCAGGAATTCAGTTTGCCACACTTTGGCTTGTTCATGGTTATAAACCTGATTTTATTCGATCTTTGTTTCTTGTTACAGGTTTCAATGCAGCAGTGGCGGGTTGTTTCTTTGCTATTGAGACTGTTTTAAGACCTCTACGTGCCGAGAATTCGCCTCCATTTACCACTGCAATGATAATATTGGCCTCTGTTATATCGTCGACTGTGTCAAATGCGTTGCTTGGGACTCAATCAGCTTTCACAGTCCCCTCATACGACCTGAAGTCTGCTGCAGGTATGTTTCTTTTAACTTTAAGGTCGACTACAAACCTGCCAGTTATTCTTGTACTATGATTTTATAGGAGAATATGATTTGTTGTCCAACTGGATAGGTGATATATTATAAAGTATCTTGGTATCTTTAAATATCAAAGACCGATATTTATTTGCTTCAACGAGTGTGTTTATAAGTTTTCGAACATGTTTTCACTTGTCTCCAGAGCTGCCTCTGTACCTGATATTAGGCATGCTGTGTGGTGCCGTCAGCGTTGTTTTTTCTTGGCTCGTCACGTGGTTTACCAAATCATTCAACTTCATCAAAGACAAATTTGGTCTTCCTACTATTGTGTGCCCTGCACTAGGTGGCTTAGGAGCTGGAATGATTGCTCTCAAGTACCCTGGAATTTTGTATTGGGGGTTTACAAATGTTGAGGAAATCCTGCATACTGGAAAGAGTGCTTCAGCTCCTGGAATCTGGTTATTAGCTCAGTTAGCCGCTGCCAAAGTCGTGGCTACAGCTCTTTGCAAAGGCTCTGGGCTTGTAGGCGGTCTATATGCACCAAGTTTGATGATTGGTGCTGCTGTTGGTGCTGTGTTTGGGGGTTCAGCTGCTGAGATTATTAACAGAGCTATTCCTGGTAATGCTGCTGTGGCTCAACCACAAGCTTACGCTCTGGTATTTTATTCCCTTGTCTCAGGCCCTTGCTTCAGTGCTTCTTTTTTTTTTTTTAATTCTAGTAACGTCCAATTTGGTTGTTTTGAACTCTGACTCATCAAGATGCCCTCGTTTTATGTGATGCAGGTTGGAATGGCTGCGACACTAGCTTCCATGTGCTCTGTTCCCTTAACATCAGTGTTACTGCTGTTTGAGCTGACTAAGGATTATAGAATTTTGCTTCCCCTCATGGTAAATATTCTGTTTCCCCTTCAGTTTCGATAGTTCTTATCATGTAAATCCCCTTAAGAGGGGGGCAGCAAAGCAATCTTAAGGTTAAGGCGAGTAATCTGTAGGTATTCCTCCGCTGCCCTTTATAGCAGGGATTCCAGTCGAGGCTTCCCCTTTCGAATGTCATAAAATATTCTCGAGTTTGCCTGTTTAACTAATTGAGCAGTAAAACCCTTGTTGAAACTATGACATGTATTATGCTTTCAACCAGAGGTCCAGAGCTAGTTTTTCCGTAGATAAAAACATTATTTTTCCACTTGACATGCTGCGTTCTGGTTAGTATTTGATCAAATTGTTCTTGATCTGATCTCTCTGTTGATTTTTCTATTAATAGGGAGCAGTTGGATTAGCAATATGGGTTCCCTCTGTAGCAAACCAAGGGAAAGAGAGTGATTCGTCTGATGGTCGTAACACAGGAAGAGGATACTCTTCCCTTTCACCTTCAGAGCGTAAAACTAAAGGCCCCTGGAGACGCACTGATAATGCTGACTCTCTTGAGCTTACCGTCATAGAGAACCCTGACCATAAATCCTTTTTGGATGAAGAAACTATTTTGGAAGAGTTAAAGGTTTTGCGGTTTATGTCAAAGAACTACGTGAAAGTTTCTCTGGGAACAACTCTAAAAGAAGCAAGAAACATCCTTAAAGACAGCCGTCAAAACTGCCTTGTAGTGGTTGATGAAGATGATTTTCTAGCCGGAATCCTAACACACGGCGACATCAGAAGATACAATAACGTCTCTACAATCTTAGATGTAAGTAGTGAAATAAAACAAACTCCCACAGTCTCATCACTCTCGCAGTTAAATTTAACTAACTCTTTTGTCTCTTGCAGGAGAATACATGTCCGGTCTCTTCTGTGTGTACCAAGAAAATAAGCTACCGAGGTCAAGAACGCAGTTTGCTTACGTGTTATCCAGATGCGACGGTTGGTGTAGCCAAAGAGTTGATGGAGGCAAGAGGGGTGAAGCAATTACCAGTCGTAAAACGAGGTGAAGTAATTCACAAAGGACAAAGAAGAAAACTGATTGGTCTGCTTCATTATGACTCTATCTGGACTTTTCTCAGGTAAAAAATCTGATTTTTACCTAACCCAAATCGAAATTGACCAAATCCGAAAAGTTAAATCTTTCGTTTTTTTTTTGTAATGCAGAGATGAAATGAGTCGTAGGAGATCGATCAACGACCGGAGAAAAGACAAAGAGGTTGGTGCAAATGGGCATTGATAGGGTTTGTGCCCATTTGGTATAGCTTTTTAAAAAAAATCTTCTTCTTTAAAATTTTTGAGTTACAATTGATTAGAACGGGTCTCGTATAATAATATTATTAGTTCTGGAAATATTGTTCTCACCAAAGTAACACTCTTATCATATAATCAATAGAAATCTTAGTGAAATTAGCTACATTTGATGGCCAATCTCTACTCTAAATTTTCATTTATTCAGAATTGACAATAGTATGGATGAGATTTATTCAAATTTATTGTATAATTTGAAAAATTCTACGTTTATTAAGATTTTTATCGCATTAGTTACCTTTACATTGATTTAATAATATGGTCATGTTTGGAAATTTTCATTAAATTACTTTTCTTTTGCATGAATGTGCTGTACTACATGTACAACTGTTGAATGAAAGTTGGGACAATATCTTAAAAATGTTAATCTTGATCAAAATATCGTTATACAGAAGATCCACAAAGATAGTGTAATGACTGATGATGGACCCATGATTTACACTGACAAAAGCTTTTACGGTTAAATAGTTAAAGAAAGAGCAAAATTAATAAATAGTTGACTAATTGATTGGAATGTGATTGAATTTTGTTGGTCATATATTGGTAAGTGGTTGACCAATGATACATGTAAAATGCTTAGCATTTTCTTTATTATTAGGTCTGTCCTTGAATGTCAAACAAAATTATCTAAAAAAAAATGGTTTTCAATATAGTTAGCTTCTTCAAGTCTTTTACTCTAAACAGCTAAATATAAAAGGGGCAACTAAAAACTACAAAATCAACAATTTTTTTTATAATATAATTTCTGCTGTTATATCTTAGAAAGTTCTTACAATAAAATAAGAAAGAGAATGTGCCTTATAACGACATCATTAAACCGGCTGAGCAACACCGGTACAAAAACATAAGGAGGTGATTCTAGCGAGGGGAGGAGCCTCGGAATCACAACTGAAGAGAGGATTTAAATTGCGGAAGATGACACCTTGTCGAGCAAATATTTCTAATTCCACGATCTATCCCACGAAAGAGAGCCTGAATCGGGGTTTAGACTCCATTGAATAACCTTGTGTTTCTCTCTCACGCCAAAGAGCATATATGACAGCGTGCTCAACAATGAGTCTCAGAGCCGCCATAGATTCGTCTTGTGTAGGAGAGGTTAGCCATGTTAGGAGCTCGGTCCACGATCCCTAGTTGACAAGAGAGATGTTCCTTTGCTATGTCCCTTACGATCTGTTTTCAGGTTGAGGATCCTTGCCTTTTGGGAGATGGTGCCCACAAACTCTTCCTTCTCAGTTTAAATTTCCTACACCATGCAATACAAAATGATCCCGATGAATAGAATATAAGCCATATCAGTTTGAAACCAAAAACTTATTTCATTTCTTCAAATCTTTTAAACCCAACCCTTCTTCACTCTTGGGAGAACATACTTGTTTTCAAGTTACTTTGCCCTGTCTTGGGACCTCAGCTGCGCCTGACCACAAAAATTTTCTGCATAGCTTAGAAAATTAATTTTACTATTCAAAAAAAAAAAGGGTATTCAAGTGGTTATATCTCTCAAATCAGTTTCAACCAAACTCGATAAATCATTTTCGATATGTGAACTTTGATTTGAGAGATGTCAAAAGACATGCATGAACTATTCATCAATTTCCTTTTACCTAATAATGATACGTTGGACCATTAAAATGTCTTTTTCCGCCTTTTTTATTTCTTCTTTTACAAGTTATGGACTAATAAAAAAAACGAAAATAAATATATACGTATGAAAAGGTGATTGTAATTTGGAAAAATAAGACGAATAATTCTGGATTGATTAGGAAAATAGTCGTTTTCATGAAGTCTTCATCATTCACCTTTCATTACAAAAAAAAAAAACAACTAGTAGCAACTAGTAAATGAAGTAAGTCCTAGATTTATGATAGTTTTAAGGCTTTTAGCTACAACATAACATTTATTAGATTTCAGAAAATTATGCGACGGCAAATGTTTTTTTCTTTTAAACACGATACATTATTTTTAGTCCGTGAATAATTTAATATCACACTATACATAAATATACTTAGTGGGCATGGGAGAATCTTTGAAGTAGAAAGAGGTCACAAAGTATGCGCTCGTGCGGAAGAGGATACTGACAAAATCGGTACTCGGCCCAACCCTACGACCCACGCGCGTCCAAACAGTTTCCGACTTTTTAAAACACCTTCTTATTTCGGACCCTATTGTCATTTACATAGGAACATAACACAAGCTAAATAGTTTTAAAGTTATACTTTTTCTATGTGTATAAACTATGTTATATGTTAACACTTCGAGAGTTTTGTTTGTTTTCCCTATTATCTTATCTATATAGCTCAATTTATATGTGAATGTCGCGGATTTTTGGAACTATCTCTATTTAATATAATTATATATTCTTATCATGTAATCATATCTGGTTCATTATATTTTACATGTAGGTATATGTGATATGGAAGAGTAAATAAGGTCTCATTTAACATATATATATATATATATATATATAAGAATTTCCATTCCAAAACTTATATTAGCACTATTATTTTTGGATATCCACAAAAATATAGATTTTTTGGTATTTAGAATCGTTTTTCAACAAATGTCTTGTTTTTTAATTCAAAATATAGCTCGAGCAAACACTAATTCCACTTCGTCGTATCTAACTGAAGTAACTGTGTAGGTTGCAAAGAGTTAAGACTTAAGCGGCAGCTACATAAATAAAGACAAAACTCGGGGCCACAAAACCAATATACAAAAGGAAACGAGGACCGAAGGCAAATTAAGAACCATATTTTAAAACTCTTTTTAATTTTAATAAGCTAGTGCTTCGTGCCGTGTAGGGTTAGAAAGTTGGATAAATGCGTAGAAACATACGAGAACGCAGGGAAAAAGTAGGCCTTTTATCGTAATTATCGTCAAATTTATCATATTTTATTTTCTTTTATATTGATTAGGGATTACTATTTATATGGGAACGAGAGACCTATATCTAGGCCTAGGCATACGGTCAGTTCGGTTCGGTTCGGTTTCAAAATTCAGAAATTCAGTTTGTTCGGTTTGACTTGAATTATTCCGAATAGAACCGTTTTCAAAATTTAGTTCGGTTTGGTTTTCAATTAATCGGTTCGATTCGGTTACTGACCATAATATCTTAGCCGAATTTATACCAAAAATCAATATATTTCGGTTTATTTCGGTTCAATTGTGCACTTTTGAGTCAAAAGTAGAACTTCCATAACAGGCCTGAATTCAAGAAAAATTGGAAAAAAATATGGAACCTGGCTTGTCATTTCCATCAGGACAATCGCAGAAATCGTTATTAAGTTGATCTCTTGTGAATTTCTTTGATCCATCCTTACACTTTATCTCTGAAGATGACTTGTAATACTTCTCATCTACACATTCAAGGAAAAAGTGAAAACGAGAGATCAAATCGGAGTAATATAGCCAGAGATCTGGAGCAAAACAAAACGGATTGAAAGAGATAACCAAACCTTGAGGAGAAAATGCCGAGAAACGAATCATTCATAGGAGACGAGCTTGATGTAATAGCAGAAGCAATGAGAAGAAAAAGAAGAAGAAGAAAGGATAGCTGCAAAGAGACGAAGACAGAGGAAGATACAACTACTCTCATCTTCTTCGAGATCAAAACAGGTGAAAGAACAAACGGAGCACAAATTTGCGGCAGACGTTCGGAAGATGAAGAACAAGTATCTTGGATGGGTTTTCTGTGAAAAGGTATGTTGTTTTGGACGAAATCGAGGATGTAAGTTTCGGAAGAAGTGTCGAGAAGCTTAATCGGAGGTGGATCGTGGATCTCCGGGAGACTGATGAGTCAGATTTCAGACTGGGAGGCGGTGAGCGACGCTAGAGAAGCGTCGGCATAAGGAAAGAGGGAAGAAAAAGGATCAAAGAAGGAGCGAAGAAGAAGGATCAAATTCTGAAGAAAAAAAGAAGAAGGAGCAAAGAAGAAGAAGCGAAGAAGAAGAAGAAGAAGGAAACCAATTTAGATCTAGGGTTTACATTAAACAAACCAATCGGTTTAATTCGGTGATCGGTTTAAAACCAAACCGAACCGAAATCAGAATTTTTTTTACATTCATACCGATCGATTTTTGCTCTTAAATCGAAATTGAACCGAACTGACTAAATTCCGTTTCGGTTTGGTTCGGTATTTCTGCCCAGGCCTACCTATATCTATACGTGCCGAGTTATTTCATCTAACCCCCAAAAAGTAAGATAAAGGCAGATAATTTTTTATTAGGAACGTTAAATGAATCGAATCCAAGTGTTTGATAAAAATCTCAATTAAGATTTGTCACCCAACGACAAAAGAGAAAAATTAGCTGTTGTACATATTTACAGACCAGCTGAAGTTATTTTTGGTATTAAAATGGTAATAAATCCAAAATATCTCAATATTTGTTAGTGGAATGTATACTAAATCATTTAATTTGGAGGTAACTCATTGTTTGTACTTAGTAGAATATGTACACTACGATAACTTTAGTAAAGCAGTAAAATGAATTCTAAATCAACTCGTACAAAATCAATAGTGAAACATTCATTTTTCAAAAAATATTAATGGAAGAAAATGAATTATTAGATAGAGATTATAAAGAGAAAATTAATCTTTGGTATCATGATTATATTTTCTCTTCTGTTTCTGTCTTCATTTATCTGCTTTTCCTTTTCCTGCCTTCTTTTTCCCTCTTTGCCAATTTTTTTCTTATTATTAAAATTTTGTTCTCTTGTTGTTTTTGCAATTTCCCCGCAAAGAAAAAGAAAAAGAAAAATATATTGAAAATAACAAAATAAATCATTTGCTTTTACAATTAGACCTTTGATATTAGCTCCTCAATTACGCAAAAGATAAAAACACAGAGAATTTTTTTTTTCCGGGAGAATTCTTGATTTTCCGGGAAAAGTTTTTACTTTTTCTTTCTCTTTTGTTGGCGATGGTCGTGCTAAAAAAGTTTCCTCTCTGTGTAAGCACTTCCCTCTTATCTACGGAATCTTAAACCATCTGATTTTGGAAAGAAAGAAAAAAAAATCTAAACTTTGGTTGTTTTGAATCCGACCATCTCTGCAACATCGTACTTGAGCAGAAACAGTATCTAAAAACTATCTCTGTTGTCTTCTTCATCAGCAAAATTCTGTCCTTGTCTCTCTCTATCTCTCTATCCGTCAACGTCACAGTCATCTCGGTCAAACTTAGTTTCTACTCTTTGTTTCTTCCTCTACGTCTTCTTCTTCTTCTTCTTCAACAAGGTTTCATATTTAGATTGAAAAAGATTGTTTCTTTGTTCTTATTCTGAAAGCTTACTCTGTTTTTTTTGTTCTTTGAAATTTTTCAGAGGAGTTAAGCATAGTGGAGATTAGCTTTTGTTCCTTCATGTCCGTAAAAGAAGATCCTTACTCCTTTGAGATATTGAATTCAAAGGCAGAAATTCAGAGCTTTGAGTTTCGACCTCTATAAGGCATTTAATCGAACACTTGGTTGGCCAATGAAGCAAATATGGCTGTTAGTGCTGCTACTCTAATTCTTTGAGACTTCTCTTGTTATGGGTATTCATGGAAAAAAGCTTATCAACGACGACTTCAACGAAACTGCTCTGTTAATGGCGTTCAAGCAAATCTCTGTAAAATCTGATCCTAATAACGTTCTTGCTAACTGGAAATACGGGTCGGGTCGTGGATCATGCTCTTGGCGAGGTGTTTCTTGCTCTGCTGATGGACGAATCGTTGAATTAGACCTCCGAAACGGTGGACTCACCGGAATCCTAAACCTAGCTAACCTCACGGCGTTGCCTAATATCCAGAATCTTTACCTGCAGGGAAATGATTTCTCTTCTTCTAAAGATTCGTCTGGTTCTGATTCTTCTGGTTGTTATCTTCAAGCTCTGGATTTGTCTTCGAACTTGATTTCAGACTATTCAATGGTGGATTACGTTTTCTCGACATGTTCGAATCTGGTTTCGGTGAATTTCTCAAACAACAAGCTCGTCGGAAAATTAGGTTTTGCTCCGTCTTCTAAGAGCTTGATGTCTGTTGATCTCTCGTACAATATCTTATCGGAAGAAATCCCGGAGAAATTAATCGCCGATTTTCCGGCGTCGTTGAAATATCTCGATCTAACTCACAACAATTTCTCCGGCGATTTTTCCGATCTAAGCTTCGGAATTTGTGGGAATCTCAGCTTCCTCAGTCTATCACAGAACACAGTATCTCCGGCGATAAATTCCCAATTACTCTACCTAACTGCAAACCCTCGAGACGTTGAAGATCTCTCGGAATAATCTCGCCGGCAAAATCCCCGGCGGAGGATATTGGGGAAGTTTTCAGAATCTGAAACAGCTCTCTCTAGCTCACAACCGTTTCTCCGGCGAAATCCCACCGGAGCTTTCTCTACTCTGCAAAACATTAGAGATTCTTGATCTCTCCGGAAACGCTCTCCGGCGAGCTCCCTTCGGCGAGTTCCCTCAACAATTCACCGCTTGCGTCTCGGTACAGAACCTTAACCTCGGAAACAACTTCTTCTCCGGCGATTTCTTAACCACCGTCGTGAGTAAAATCACCGGAATCACTTATCTCTACGTCGCTTACAACAACATCTCAGGCTCTGTTCCAATATCTCTAAACAACTGTTCAAATCTCCGTGTTCTTGATCTAAGCTCAAATGGTTTCACCGGAAATGTACCGTCTGGGTTCTGCTCTCTGCAAAGCTCGCCGGTTCTTGAAAAGATTCTCATAGCCAACAATTATCTCTCAGGAACAGTTCCTATGGAGCTTGGTAAATGCTAGAGCTTGAAGATGATTGATCTTAGCTTCAATGCTCTCACTGGTCCGATTCCAAAGGAGATATGGACGTTACCGAATCTTTTGGATTTGGTTATGTGGGCGAACAATCTCACTGGAACTATCCCAGAAGGTGTTTGTGTTAAAGGTGGAAACTTGGAAACTCTCATCCTCAACAACAATCTCTTAACCGGTTCAATCCCTGAGTCGATCTCAAAATGTACCAACATGATCTGGATCTCTCTTTCCAGTAATCGTCTGACTGGGAAAATCCCTAGCGGAATCGGTGATCTTTCCAAGTTAGCTATCTTGCAGCTTGGGAACAATTCCTTGTCCGGGGAACGTTCCACGCCAGCTCGGGAACTGTAAGAGCCTGATCTGGTTTGATCTGAACAGCAACAATCTAGACGGGGACCTCCTGGGTGAGCTAGCTAGTCAGGCTGGGTTAGTAATGCCCGGGAGCGTTTCAGGTAAACAGTTTGCGTTTGTGAGGAACGAAGGCGGGACAGACTGCAGAGGTGCAGGCGGATTAGTAGAGTTTGAAGGTATTCGCGCAGAACGGTTAGAGCGGTTTCCAATGGTTCATTCGTGTCCTGCGACACGGATATACTCGGGTATGGCAATGTACACTTTCTTAGCAAATGGAAGCATGATCTACTTCGACATCTCATACAACTGGGTATCAGGTTTTATACCTCCTGGTTATGGTAACATGGGCTATCTCCAGGTCTTGAATCTAGGACATAACCGGATAACCGGAACCATCCCGGACAGTCTTGGAGGATGGAAAGTAATCGGCGTTCTCGATCTATCTCACAACAACCTTCATGGGTATTTACCCGGATCGCTCGGATCACTTTCTTTCCTCAGCGACCTCGATGTCTCTAACAACAACCTCACCGGTCCAATCCCATTTGGAGGTCAGCTTACAACATTCCCTATCTCAAGATACGCAAACAACTCTGGCCTCTGTGGTGTTCCTTTGCGTCCCTGTGGCTCAGCTCCTAGACGGCCTATTACCTCCCACGTCCATGCCAAGAAGCAAACTCTTGCAACTGCTGTGATCGCTGGAATCACTTTTTCTTTTATGTACTTCTAATCATGGCGCTTTACAAGGTGAGGAAAGTTCAGAGTAAGGAACAGAAGAGGGAGAAATACACTGAAAGCCTTCCAACTTCTGGAGGTTGCAGCTGGAAGCTCTCTAGCATTCCTGAACCGCTTAGCATCAACGTTGCTACGTTCGAGAAACCGCTGAGAAAGCTCACTTTCGCGTATCTTCTTGAAGCTACAAACGGGTTTAGTGCAGAGACTATGATTGGATCCGGTGGGTTTGGAGAAGTCTAAAAGGCTCAACTCAGAGACGGATCTGTTGTAGCAATCAAGAAGTTGATTCGAATCACGGGACAAGGTGATAGAGAGTTCATGGCTGAGATGGAAACAATCGGAAAAATCAAACACAGAAACCTTGTTCCGCTTCTGGGATATTGCAAGATCGGTGAAGAGAGGCTTCTTGTATACGAATACATGAAATGGGGAAGTTTAGAAACCGTTCTCCACTAGAAATCATCGAAAAAGGCGGAATCTTTCTGAATTGGGCCGCGAGGAAAAAGATCGCGATTGGAGCTGCTAGAGGGCTAGCGTTTCTGCATCATAGCTGCATTCCTCACATAATCCACAGAGACATAAAATCGAGCAATGTTCTTCTAGATGAAGATTTTGAAGCACGTGTCTCGGATTTCGGAATGCCGAGACTGGTCAGTGCTCTAGACACGCATCTGAGCGTGAGCACGCTCGCAGGTACTCCAGGATATGTTCCGCCAGAATATTACCAGAGTTTCCGGCCAAAGGGAATGTTTACAGCTACGGAGTTATACTTCTTGAGCTTCTGTCTGGTAAGAAACCAATCGATCCAGGGGAGTTTGAAGAAGACAAAAACCTCATAGGGTGGGCAAAACAGCTCTATAGAGAGAAAAGAGGAGCTGAGATTCTTGATCCGGAGCTTGTAACTGAGAAATCAGGTGTGTTTCATTACTTTAAGATCGCATCTCAATGCTTGGATGATCGACCGTTTAAGCGGCCAACAATGATTCAAGTGATGGCAACGTTCAAAGAGCTTAAGGCTGATGCAGAGGAAGACGAGAGTCTCGATGAGTTTTCGCTTAAGGAAACTCCATTGGTGGAAGAATCGCGAGATAAGGAGCCTTAAGAGGACGAAGAATGCTTTGTTACTTGTTCCAAATTTTGGTGTCAGTGTATATAACAGACGAAGCTTCTGGTTTGGCTTGGAGGGTTTTGTCGTTGGTGAACTTGTAAAACACGGTAAGAGAAGTTCGTCGTTGTAAACTTTTGTTAGTTCCCATTTAAGAAAGTATTTGATCATGGCGTTTATTTCCGGAACTAAATTCTGTTAGAGTTAGCTCATTTAGAAGAAGTTGATACCTTATTTCGTTTTTCATATCGTCCCTTGTACATTAATTTCTTGAGCATGATTTCTACAACTATTATTTTAACCAAATCTCAGGCATGTAAAAATCGTAGAATACCTTTATCAAAAAAAAAAAAAATCGTAGAGTACTATACGGCAAAGCAGCGTATAACATATAAATGTATAGCATATATTTTTCTTTTTAGTCGGCAGATGTTTAGCATATATAGGAATATTAAAGAAAAAACATTTCTAGGAATATTGTTTATGAAATATAATATAAACATAAGAGAATTATCAAAACATATGTATATTTATATGACCTAACTTCCCATGATTTATTTACATTATTGTATGTGTGTATAATAAACGCATGAAAAATCTAGAATAATGTTATAGGAAAAAAATTATCTACATGATTTATTTACATTATTGTATGCGTGACTGTAGGACTGCAAAATTTTGGATATGAAAACTGTGAACAAAAACAAAGTACGAAAAAATAAAAAAGTTGGAAGAAAAACATGAAAAACGTGGTGGTAATATATAATCTCTTTCTTTAATTTTTAAAATCAGATACATTTTTGCAGCATTGTACGATTCAAAATCATATAATACAAGCATGTAAGATCTTATTCGTTATATTCGAAATACAAAATCTATAAACTCAAATATGCGCTATACTCTCGAAACTACGTTGGTGACAGAAAAAAGAGAGGAAAGATTGCTGAATTTTTTTTTTCACAAACAACATGTGCGAAATGAAAAAATGAAAGATGGATATATAAGCAAAGGAGGTGGAGCGGTTTCGATATGCAGTTATGGCATGATCCACACAATCTTCAGTTACACAATGAGGACATAAATTGTGGTCAGTACTATCTACGTTTCAATTTTAAATTTAAATTCGTTTCCGAATGTTATGCAAATATCTCGAGAAAATATGCATGTGATATTGATAAAAGTTCAACACAAACGTTGACAAAATGGTAACCAAAATTTAGTCCAAAAAGAACATCTTTGTGCACACTCCCCAAGACCCAAGATCTAAGAACCAAACTTAAACATGGCTTGGCATGGCACGGCAGCAAGTGAGTACGCGCGTGTGGTTTTACTTAACACATTTTTGTCTTAAAGCTTTTAAATGTTGTTAAGACACTTTTCTTATACTTAAGTTCTTTTTGTTTTTTTCAAATTTTAAATGTGGAACAAATACATATTTTGACATTATAAACTTTCTAAATTATTTATATTAGACCTCTATTTCATATTCAAATTGACACCAATTTTGAGAAGCAAATACATTAAGTTATAGTGCTCACTGCAAAGAATCCAACACATTTGATTTCTGATCAATTTGATGACTTATGCTGCCGGAAAAAACACCAGAAAGTTGGTCGGGTTCATGTGTCTAAAATTGGGTTCCAACTGTAACTTCTCTTCTCAGATCTAAGAGCTCATCGGAACCAATAACTAGGGTTTCGTATTTCCTTTTCTTCGTGAAAGGAAAGAGAGAAGACGAAGAGTATGTTATCATGTTATACATTTTTTAATTATTTTCGACTGTTAATGAATATATTTGTTTTTAGTTAAGTTATTATGATTCAAACTAGAGTTAAATCCGTGGTACGCCACGTGTCAATTTTTTTTTTTCTATGTATCAATAGCAAATTTCTATTATTTTTAAAAATTTTAAATTGTCATTGTTTTGTTTATAATATATAAATATATATAGTGTTCTTTTGTTTCTTTAGTGTTTATAAATGTTTTTAATTTCATTAAACTGTAAGGTGTAAATGTTTTTTTATTATAAGTTTTTTTGTTTCTTTAGTGTTTATAAATGTTTTTAACTTCATTAAACTGTAAGTTTTATTTATGTCTTAATCAGTCAAGAATTTGAAAAAAACAAAATTCATGAAAGTCTAATGGACCATAACTGGTTCATTGGACATGTCGTTTGAAAAACCAACCTATCGATCAATGCATGGATCGAACGATTAGACCTTTAGTTTCGATCTACAAAAATTAAAATTATATTTTTAAAAAAAATTTTACTTTAATTTAAAATAATTTAATTTAAGATTTCAGAGGGGAGGAGAGGGTAGAACGTTTCTCATTAGAAATGCATTCTACATTTGTACATTTATTGATTGATTTAAACATTTTTAACAAATAAATTAATAATTAATAATTAATTATAGAAAAAATATTATTATTTTATCGTTGAGATACCTTTATGGGTCTCTAACTAAAGAGATGCTCTAACACAATTTAACTCTGTTCCTATTGAATAAGTACGAGGAAAAGATAAGAACATATTAAACTCATGAAATATAATTATGAGTTTGAATACACAATTTTTAAATATTGTTTGTATACACCATTTTTAATGGTTTTAAATATCGGAGTTTAATGGTATTTACACAATTTTTTAAAAAAATTTGTAGCAAAAAATATTAGTCGCCTATTATCGCGATTTTTAATTATATTTTATAAAAATGTATTAACTATTATCGCGATTTTTTTATTTAAACCGATCGTTAATGTTCGGACTGGACAAGTCGATAAGGATAAGCCTAATGCTGCGTCCAAACAATGCTCCTCTGTCTTTTTTCATTCATGTCAACGGCTCAAAAGGAAAAGAACTAGAGATTCTGAAATTGAAATTGAATCGAAGAGGGAGAAGGAAGAGATCATTATTGACCATGGATGAAGTGACAAGATCTGTGTTAGCGGAAGAAATACTTAAACGTTTAGATCTTGAAAATCTCTGTTCCGTCGCCTGCGTTTCAACCACCCTCCGCTCCGCCGTTGTCTCCGGCGTTCTCCCTTCTCTTACCTCTCTCGATCTCTCCGTGAGTTTCAAATTCAGAAGTTCTTCTACAATTACTTCTGGAAAATATGAAATTTATCGATTTTTTTTTGTTTCGTTTTTGTTAGGTTTTTTCTCCGGATGAGGAAACACTGAATCACGTGCTACGTGGCTGCATCGGACTCAGTAGCCTAACTCTGAATTGTCTCCGCCTTAACACTGCTTCTGTGCGTGGAGTTCTCGGTCCACATCTCCGGGAACTTCACTTGCTCAGGTGTTCTCTTTTATCCTCCACCGTCCTCACTTCCATCGGCACCCTCTGCCCAAATCTCCGGTACAATTTCATTAATTTCGATAGGTTTCTTAATAAATTCTCGTGCTTTTGATCGATGTTTGATAAAAAGTCACATTTTTTTATGAATTCTCGGATTAGCAATGGCTTTTGTCAATCACAAGAAGTATTTAGTGAGGAAATTTGAGTTTCAAGTTGTGAAAGTGAGTAATTAAGAGTTTTGTTTTTTTTGGGGTTCAATTATATACAGAGTACTTACACTGGAAATGGCAGACTTGGATTCACCTGTTGTGTTTCAATCTAACCTGACCCAAATGCTTAACGGATGTCCATATCTGGAGGTAATTTGTTAAAAGCTTGCTGAGGCATTGGTCTGAAGAAGCGAGAAAGTGTGAAATTGAATTGGTTTTTTTTTATATTCTTGTGATGCTTGCAGTCTCTGCAACTAAATATCCGAGGTATCCTAGTAGATGCCACAGCTTTCCAGTCAGTTAGATTCTCCTTGCCAGAAACTCTCAAAGTTCTAAGGTTACAGCCGCTTCTTGAGTCCGAGGCAATTCTTCTTATGAACAGATTCAAAGTTACTGGAACTTATTTATGTAAGGCTGATTATAGTAATGCCTTGCTTTCTCCTTCAGCTTCTTTTAGTTTGCAAAGCCTGTCTCTTGTGTTGGATTTGATATCTGACAGGCTAATCATAGCTATCACGGGTTCGCTTCCTCAACTTGTCAAACTTGACCTTGAAGACCGTCCTGAAAAAGAGCCGTTTCCTGATAGTGACTTGACTTATACTGGACTTCAGTCTTTGGGTTGTTGTCAGCAACTCACAAGCCTCTCTCTGGTTCGAACTTGTTATAACCGCAAGATTTCATTTAAGAGAATAAACGACATGGGTATATTTCTTCTTTCTGAGGCTTGCAAGAGTTTAGAGTCAGTGAGACTCGGTGGGTTCCCAAAAGTCAGTGATGCTGGTTTTGCATCGCTCCTTCACTCATGCCGGAACCTGAAAAAGTTTGAAGTACGAGGTGCCTTCCTGTTGTCTGATTTGGCGTTTCATGATGTCACAGGATCTTCTTGTTCTCTTCAAGAGGTCAGACTCTCCATGTGCCCTCTCATAACCAGTGAAGCCGTGAAGAAACTGGGGTTGTGCGGCAATCTTGAGCTGCTCGACTTGGGCAGCTGCAAAAGTATATCAGATTCTTGCCTCAGCTCTGTTTCAGCCCTCAGAAAGTTAACTTCTCTGAATTTCGCAGGAGCTGATGTAACTGATAGTGGCATGCTTGCACTTGGCAAATCAGATGTTCCCATCACGCAACTGTCTCTCCGCGGCTGTAAGAGAGTCAGCGACAGAGGAATTTCATATCTGTTGAACAATGAAGGAACAATCAGCAAAACATTATCAACACTAGATCTTGGTCACATGCCAGGAATCTCAGACAGAGCCATCCACACAATCACGCGCTATTGCAAGGCTTTGATAGAGCTGAGTCTCAGGAGTTGCTTTCACGTTACAGATTCTTCGATAGAGTCACTGGCGACAAGGGAAAGACAAGCAGAGGGAGGTGGCAAACAATTGAGGAAGCTCAATGTCCATAACTGTGTGAGCTTAACGACCGGATCACTGAGATGGCTGAGCAAGCCGTCTTTCGCGGGTCTGCATTGGCTCGGATTGGGACAGACACGGTTTGCTGGTCGAAAAGAGACGGTAACAGCTACGATTTGCAGGCAGAGACCGTGGCTCACGTTGTGCTTCGATGGGTGTGAGCTTGGATGCTATGATGGTTGGGAATTCCACACGCCTCAACGCCACTGAGGAACTCATCGGCTCACTAGTTGATGTATTGTATAAAATCGTTCAGAAACATGATTCAGTAAAATGTGTAATTTATTTAAACTTTTTATAAGTTTTATTGTAAATTAGTTTGAAATCAGGCAAGTTAAAGTTATAGCAATGCAGAAACAAATAACAGAATTGTGTTTTACCTTTACACTAATAATGTCAAAGATATATTCACTTTATTTTTTATATTCTTATAAATGATCACTGAAAACATTACTAACTGCAAACTTGCCATAGTAATTAGTAGAAAGTAATAAAACCATATGTTTTTTTATTAATAGTTTTAACGAAAACAATTAGTAAATGAAAAACAATTAAAGTGCCTATATATTAGCCTGAGCAGATGGCAGCATACACTTAAAATCTGGAGCTAAGCTAAGCCAACTGCAGAAGATTTGACTTGTGATTGATTAGTTAGTTAATTATGAAAAATAAGATACCCATTTTTTGTTATTTGATTAATTAAGAAAGGCCATTTACATATATTTACACATTAGCGACAAATGTAACCTGTAACAGCATCACTTGTCGGTTTCACAAACCAAACACCCGAAAACAAGAGTGTTGTCTTCTCCTTTGCAATTCTTAAGGACTTCCTATTAAAACATTCATTTTCTGTTAATTCGTTAAAATATAGTCATCTACATTTTTTTCTTCTTATTGTCCTTCAATACATAAACTTTAGTCCAGTCACATCTCTTAGTTAAATATTCACAAGTAAATCAATATTTTCTTAAAATCTTAATATACGTAATTAGTGATAATTTGCTTTTCAACTTCTTTGTATTTAAGTAATTAAAATACTGTAGCAGAGAGTCAACGTAATTAATATGAAGAATTAACCAGAAATATTCTTTTACCCAAAAAAAAATAACTGACCAGAAATATTTAGCAAAGAATGTTATTTGACCTTGGCTATAGATCACAAAACTTTGGAAAATATAAAAAGAGAAAAAAGTAAAAAAGGTCAAGAAAAAATAGATTTAGATTGATGGATGGAAGTAAAAAGAGAGAGGCTGTGTGGAAGAGCATGAGGGATTGCTTCTGTCAGTAAGCATATGAAATATATATATTTCACCTAAAACTCTAAATCTATACTTTCTCTTTTCTTTTGGAATTCTTTTTATAAGGTATTATTATCCATTAGGCCAGGGGTGCTTCTTTTTCTACATGATTTTTTCATATTATATATATATATATATATATATATATATATATGCCAACTTAATTTGTTGGGTGAAGTTCAGGTTTCTATCTACACGCAAAATTGCATTTCAGCTCATGACGACGTACGTCACCTTCTTCCGCCTTTGTTACATATTTCACCGTCTTGTCATAAGCAATTATTTGAGGTTTGAGAATTGAGTAAAAAAATGTCTAGGGTGATCATTTTTTCTTTAACAATCAAAATAGTGGTATTATCGATTCCCTAGCATATGTGAGTATACTCGTAATAGTATCACTAACGGCTTCTCCTCTATCAGTATATAATTTATAATTTATTAAAGGAACTTTTCAACGAAGTAGTTTATAACATATATATATATAATTATACATATAGTAGAGCCTATATTGTATACATACATGAAATGCCGGTAAAAGCCATATGTTTACGTATGTATATATATATATATATAGATGTATGATGTATCATGGTGCATATGGTTGATCAGAAATATCGGATCTAAATCTGATCATTGCATTTTGAATTCAGACATAAGTAGACACGTGTGCAATGTTTTAATCGTATGAATGTAGATATGAATTAATAAATGTGTTAGGGCAAAGAGAGAACATTGCATTTGGAATTCAGACATAACTAGAAGCGTGTGCAATGTTTTAATCGTATGTATGTAGATATAAATCAATAAATGTGTTAGGGCAAAGAGAGAATAAAAGAGTATGAAAAAAATGGAAGAGAAGGATGCAATCAGCCAGAGAGAGTAGAGAGTGCAAAGAATATCCTACATATAAAAGAATTAGTCTAATATATAAGGGATATGAATCGATTCATTTATTATTAATTGGTTTTGAACTAGAAGTACATAAATATTAATATGATATCAAAACGTGAATACACGCAGTTCCACCAAACTGAAATCGATCTGCTCAATAAAAAAAGACCCGATCGATCTTAACCGATCTAACTTAAAATTAATCATATAGTAAAATATTGTCGAGATTAATGGTTAAAAAGATCGAGATCATGTGAAGAATATCGAATATTACATATATAAAAAGATTAGTGTTAATATATAAGAGATATGAATTAGTTTATTTATTATCAATTGGTTTTAAATTGAAACCCATAAATCTTAAAGAGAAATACCTATGGTTGGACTTGTGTGTTTGTGTTTCACTAATTAAAAATTATAACATAATTATAATATTAATATCACCTTTTAGTTAATTAAAATCTATAACATAAGTATAAATAATCACACCCTTTTGTTTTATTTTTGACAACTTTGATGCTTTTGTTTCACCCGACAAATCGGCACCTTTTAGGGTTTTCATTACCTGTTTCTTCCCCAAAGACAAATCCCTTTTTTTACCCCATTAATTTACTATCTCTCGATATAAATATTAATTACTTTGATTATAAATAATCGATCAGTACCGTTCTCGTAAATAACGGAAACCCATCATTTTGTAACTCGACAAGGAAAAAAGAATTTTCGGGAAACAGAGGAAGCCAGTGGCTGTTTGAATATTCCTCTTAAGATTTCTTCTGTCGACACTAACCCTAAATACTAAATAAACAAATGATTTTCTTTTGGCATCCAAATGGTGGTTTTCGTTGTCCAAGTAAGGACTATGATAACTGGTGGTAGAGATATTAATTAGTTGTACTTTACTGTGGTCAAAGAGTTGGTTTTAGAGACAACTATAAGTTGATTTTAGATCAATCTTTTAAGTAAGATTCTATGATTTTGTTCTTATTAAGCAGCTGCTTAATCGACAAAAAGGTTATTAGTAGTTCTGTAAAATATATATATACGTATATATATACATATATTTTGTTAATGGGTATAAGTTCCGTAAATATTTGTAAGACAAATATTAAAACATTATTTATCATGACACTGATGAGTAACTGGGTTAGCATGCGAATATACATAAAAAAAAAACATTTACAAAAGTTTGTAAAGTTTTTCGATAAACGAATGTCGTCTTAGAATCATCACTTAGATACGGCTGAGTCTTTCTTCAGAGTGTACTGTGTCATACCCAATGCTCAACACTGAGACTAAATGATTCTTTTTAACATTTGTGACTCTTGATTGAGGTTATTTCCGGACGATCTTGATGATGATACTAACCATATATATATAACAACTGAAGTTACCTCGAAACTAACTGCCATAGTTTGTGTGAAAGCATCAGCTTATTTAAATTTGGTTTAGAGTTCTTTTGGGACGTCGCATGATATATAGAACAATCATGATTTTTGATGCGAAGGATTATATAAGTTTCCAACTACCAATTAGATAATAAATTGATCAATATGCTTCTCAGAAATTAGAGTTGATTTATTTTTCGTTTCTGATGTTCAATCTTGACACACCTTCTCAAAGTGATTTTTTTTTTCTTTATTCATCTCGAATTGACTTTCTTTCTTTTTTTTAATCGATTATATGTATGTGTTTAAGATTATCAGGCTTTAATACTAATTTATTATAAATAGATTGACCGATGTTTTTGTTAATATCATAGTGTTAATCCTTTTTATTTTTTATGTGAGAACTTAACAATATTTTTTGATCGTTTGGATTTTGACTAAATGGCTTGTAAAAATCTACAATGTTCCATTATAATCGAAAAACTTTATAAGAAAAACTAAAGTATACCTTATAAAAAAAACTAAAGTATAGACTTGTGAGACAAAGATGACGGTCTTATATATATTATCAGCAGGCCTATATATAAAGAAGTTGCTAAAGTAAATAGAAAAAGAAAAGAGCATGAGAAAGTGGAATCTCTCAAAAGATCGAAGAGACAGGTTAACAACTCTCTCGTGAAGATTATATTATTAAGCCGCTTGAGTCATAAGGCCATGTCCACAAAATTTAAGGTCTCTTTAAATTTTTAACTATGATGTAATAAATTTAAATAGGACGATTTCAATCAATTAGTTAATAAAACTCTCACCTACCATTAAAACATCATATAAATGGTATATAATATAGAAACCTCCACGAAATTTTAAAATACATTTGAATCAGATCAGTGGATACATATAGTATTAAATCTTAAAATGCATCTAAATACTAGTGGATCGACTACTTGAACCAATAAAAATAAAATAAAAATAAATGAGAAAAATGGGATCATATATGTCAAAACGATACACCTAAGATTGAGTTTGACAAAAAATAGATTTTAGTAGGTTAAACACAAAAGATTAGGTTGTCTCTTTGTTTGAGCTTCCCAAGAAACAATTAAACGACACACATCCCAAGATTCCTCTGCCGTCGACAATCTTCGCCGGAGCCCTCCTCCCTCATCTGCAAAATTATATTTTGCCCTAACACCAAAAATGATCGATCGTTTTTTCTCTCTATTATATTTATACCTATATTTAGATATATTTTTTTGTCTCTTCTTTAAATCATTTCCACGATGACACGGAGAAGAGAAGACGATTTTGCCAACCGAGAAACAAAGAATTGTTGAGGAACTGAAGATTGTAACCTTCTGAAGGATAATGGAGTCTAAGAAGAAGCTTAGCTTGAGACAAAGCAAAGCTTCCTATTGGAACGTTAACAAAACCAAATCTCTTCATCATCTCTTCCCAAATCTCAAACCTCCGATGTCTTTGCTTTCTCTCCGCCGCTTCTGCCGCCACAACATCCAAAATCTCTTTACCAAACCACCGTTGCTCTAGGGTTAGCCTCTCTCGGCTATTTGGCGGCAAAGTCGCTTCCAACGAATCAAATATCGCCACGTAATGATCCACAGCCTCGGAGAATCTATTCAAGAACGAGTGATCTCCGTGATTCGCTTCTCTCTCCGCCATTGTCACAATTCTAGGGTTTAAGCTCTTGATCGCCGACAGAAAGTGACCGATCATATCTCCGTCGCCGTTAAAGAATTTGTAAAGGAAGTGAACGCAATTGACGGCGATGGTCACTCCTTGTACACTGGAAAGAGCTAACAATCGGATCTGTAGCAAAAGTCCCGTGAGATCTTCCTCTACGATCACTAGCGTGTGAAACTGAAATTGAAGACCTAGAGAATTAGCGAACCGGGTTAACCGGTCTCCGGTTCGGTTTAATACTGTTACGTCTCGACCACATCCGGTTATGCGGAGAGATGGAGGTGGATTGTTAGGGTTTGATGACCTCTCCGCTAGGGCTTGCATTAAAGGAGGCCATTGAAGTCCTTGTGATATATCTAAATCGAGTATATGTAAAGGTCCGTTATCGTTTGTCTCCGTCGCGTCGAGGATCGCTTGGTTCGCCGTTAAATGACCGAACCGAACAAACGGCGTTAGTTGATTCAGCCAAAGATAGTAACAAGACTCGAAATCGGAATTATTGTTCTTGGTTCGAAACAAGAACTGTTCTTTGCATACACTACTCGTAAACACCGTTGAATTACTCATCATCATTTCGTTCGTTGTCCACGTGGCAACTGTTTCAGCCGTAGGATCTTGTTGTTGACGGTTGATCCGTACGGACAAGGCTTTTGTGAAGAGATATACGAGACGCTCGGTGGAGTCGCCGTAAGGAGAAGAGTTGACGGAGAGGATTGAGAGTAAGTTTTGAGCGGCGGTGAAGTTTGATTGGGAGACAAAACCTGCAGCGGTGAGAAGAAGACGACGGAGGTGATGGGAGGCGGAGGTTGTGGCGGAGGAGGAGGCAAGGGATAACGGAGGAGGATTCTCGGTGGTGGTGGCGGTGGCATCTTCGGAAGATGAGCTAGAGGATTTGAAGGAAGTAAGCATTTGATAAGATAGAAAGATGCTTTTGGTTCATATGATGATTCTTTTTCTCTCTCGATCAAATGAGTCTTTTTCAATAGGTAATAATAAATATTATTTCGCTTTACCTGAAGGTATATTGCTTGTGTTGTTATAATATTATAAAATATCCACACTAGCTATAGCTTGTGTACACATATATTGCAGAATTTTATGGATAGAGATGAAGATGGACCGACCAAGCAATTCAAGGGTCCATGAGAATCATCAACCTGGTTCTAGAGTTAATTAGAAAAAATAATTTATTATTATCGCGTGGCTTAGTAAACTTTAGTATAAACTTTGATGTTTCCGGTTCATAATCTATCTAAGTTTAAAACTCTTAAAAACAAAACTTGAGATGTTTTTAGAAAAGGTGAAACAGGACATTACATTTTAAAAAATTAGGTTTAATGATGTAGTATAATATTTTATTATCTCATGTTGTAACTCTACATGTTAAAAAACTAAGTCAAGGAATACAAGTTAATAATTTATGATTTCATGTAGTTTAATAATTTATTTATCTCACTATCCTCTTGGATTTATATCTTTACAGCCAAAGAAATCTTTCATTTATTCATCGACGTGCACTATAAAAATCAATTACAACATTTCCCACAAACAATAAATGCTAATTAAATATAAACACTACAAAAAATATACATTAAAACAGTTCTACATCAGTCGTATAAATTATATTTTCTGCATTCACACGTCTTCGTCGACAGGATATTATATACTTCTGTGTGTGTATATATATATTTATATCTGTGCAGTGGATCGTGGAGATGGCCCACTGTGCTAATTGATTATGGCGTTTGCAGGAATTATGCTCATAGGTTCCAATATTAGATGCGTAAAATGGGAATTCTCGTTGAGATTCTGATGCCGAGGATGCCAATTTACGAGATTAAAAAGAAATAAAAACAATAATTTTGCTTCCAAATAAAATAAGAGAATTATATTAGATGAAGGAATCTAAAAATCTTGGGATGTACAAAAAGAAAAGAGAAGTAGCTTTGCTTGCAAAATCGAAAAGCTAACCCCAAAATTGCTAATTATTACACTTTTCACTAATTGGATTTACCAAAATGGAAGTGCTGCAAAAAGATCTCTCCTTGACCCTCAAGTGAAAGGCTTCTCTCTCTCACACTATATTAATAAGTGTATGTATGTGTGGGAGTGCCTACAATTAGAGCATCTCTATAATTGGATTGGAGACTTCATTGATTATTTTCTCGTCTCTTCTTGTACTATAAATACGAAGCATCTTATCGCATGATAAATGCATTTACATACCTTTTTAATATAAAATCTTACGTATATAGTTCCATCAAGGAGAAAGATGCTTCCTAGTTTCAAGACTTAAAACCGTTTGTTGAGGTGCTCAGTTAGTGGAAGTGTTCCTAAATTACTCATCGATCATTTTTTGTTTACAGCTTTGTGATGTGTGTTTCCGGCAAATAAAACACTTTCATCGAGTGTCTGTGTGAATTATATATATATATATATATATATATATATATATATATGCCACCTGAATTTTCATTAATTCCCCTAGTTAAAAAGGATATTTCATTTGTTTTTATATATCATCTACAACTCATTTGCCTATACTACCAGATTTGGTCTTGAGGTATAAGTCATAACCATTAAACTACAAGGTCTATTCTTAATTTGTTTAGGTGTATTGAATTCGTAGGGGAATTATTATAAAGGGTTGGGAAATCTCAAGTTGGATCCAAGTCAAATCAACTTAATACAAAGACTACAATATAAGTAATAAAATTAAATAGTGCCTACATTAAATGAATTGTAATTTGGAGCTGGTAGAAGAGTAGGCATCAATAAGGACAAAGGAGACGGATATGCTTTTTAGCCTGGATAACACATATCGACTAAAAATTAAGCACTTTCTTTTGACAAGTCTTTTCCGTTATGATATCTATTTAATTTGACTTAACATTACCATCAATCATCGACGTAATATTTTAACCTCGACCAAAAGCAAAGTATTGCTATTTAAACCCATAGATGCTTTACAATAATTTCTTAGATCAAAGATTCTAATCTAGATGATTTAAAAAAATTTCAGTAATTTTTTAAAATTGTAGTGACCAGAATGCAGCAGTGATCACTATTAGATAACACGAGTGCATACAAATTTAACAAGTTTTAAATGGGAATACCAATATTAAAATCAAATTTAATGCTATTATTTTTGTATGTTTATATTTTATGAGCAGCATCTTTTATGAGTAAACATTAAAATGATTTCATCATACAATCATAATTAAATAGTACTAATATAAAAAGAAAGAAGAATAGAAGAAGCACGCAATGAAATAAATGCGAGAAGGGAGAGGCAGGAAGTTTAACCCAAAAGATTGGACGAAAGGCTGACACTTTTGTTTTTCTCACTTTGGTTTTTATTTATTTTATTTTTCAACTTCAATTAATTTTTTTTGTTATTTATTTTGTGTTTCTTTCACTGCCACGTTGGATGGGACATATTGGAATGAGACTTTTCCTTCCTACCATCCTATGCCATTTCTATAATTAATAACACTCGTACGAACATTCTTTCTGTTCCTAATCAATTATTTGTTTGGACTTAAATAATTATATTCTATGTATTTAGAAGATACTAGTGTAGTTTAGTTTATTTCCCAACAAACCATCCTTAACCATACTACTAATTTATTTGAGGAAAACTTTCTATTATAACTAAAGCAAAAACCTTCAACTTCTACGAATTTACAAATTTGTCAATAAATTAAAAATGGTTAACAATGAAATTTGTCAGTATATCATATATGCATCGCTCTATGGTTAGGAACTTAGGAATAGGATAAAAGGGAGCCGTAGAAATAGTAAATAAGGAAACGAAGAAAATATTGTTTTCTTTCCACCGTTTCACTTAATCTATGTCGCACGCGACAGGCACATGCACGTCAAGATCCTTGTCAGCTCCACTCTCAATTCTCACATATATGTCCCTAACCTATTTGGCTATTTGCACATAAATTCCTTGAAAATTATTTGATTGTTCTGTTTATAGCATATCACGCTATTGTGTTTATATCCGTTCATTTCCTAAACGAATTCCTGTTTTTTTTTAATATTTTGGGTCACATCTCATGAAATTTCGGTATGTGGTAGAATATTATAGTGTGAAAATGATATTACGAGGTTTCAGCTATTCTGTAATCATACTCTCAGCCTAATTAATCACGCCCAATTTATTCTGGCCCAACATCAATATTATGTACGTTGCCTGATTATTCATTTATTTATTATATAATTAAATCCTAGAGAATTTTACAGTTTTGGACATCTTTTTACTTTTTCTATTACTACTCATACCCTTTTCTAACACTTATTTCAACCTATGCCATTTCATCGCACACAATAACAGTTTGCCCCCTTTTTTAATTTGCATATGCTGCACGCATTGCAGCCGAACATTTGAAAAGTTGAATACGAAAAAGCACGACTCTCTCCTATTACGTGGCATGGAAAGTTGTATGTTTTCGAATTGGAGAGAGATGTATTGCAAGTAAAAGTTAAAAATCTCTTCACAAAGTACAAAAAAACTCGTATTCAACACACATTTCACAGTGCCAAAAGAAATGTTCATCTTCGCCTTAAAAATCGCTAGATATCTCGCAACAAGAAGCCCACTGCGCTGTTTTCCGTTCATCTCACCATCGTTGTTATCGATTAGTAATCATGGTTCTACATAACTTATTCTTTACTTTTCTTGCCTCCAACTTTCGATAAATATACCCTAGCCGATTAAATGTGTTTAAACTGACTTTTAAGTCGTATCAACGTAACACATGTGCCGACTTTTAATAACTTTTCCACAGGCATTAGACCATATTCAGTGGTACAATATGATTACCACGTATTTCAATGAAAACTTGTCCATTTTTTCACTGTTTGTTGTTTATGAAGTACTACACATGTATCCCATGTAAAACGTCCATACATAATACTTGTCTCATACTTCAACAAGTTGTGCACAATCCATATGTGCCAACTTGTCCATAAACACAAATTTTCCGTACAAACCACATTTCACCTTTGAGTTCTTCACATTTCACCTTGAGTTCACCGTGTCCATACTCACGTTAACTTGTCTATGGGGAATTGACATGTCCATAAAATTGTCATTGGTACAACATGACTATGACATGTCCATAACTTATCTAGTTAGAAACTTGTCCACATATTTCATCACTTTTAGTTCATAAAATACTATTCATCTCCCCCTATGTAAAATATCCACATATAGTCGGTTTGTCTATATACTAACTTTTGTGTCAACTTGTCCATTGCAACTAGTTTACTGCACCAATAGTAACCATAAGTGGCTACTTGTACATCGGCACAAATAAGGCATGCAAACCCACCACCACATTCCACATCCAGGAATGTTGCAGTAATGTTTCAGAAAACTTGTCCACGTATTTTCAATGTTTTTGTACATAAAGTATTACACATAATACAACCACATTTCTTGTCCATAAAATGCTACATAATGCAACCACATTTCTTGTCCACAATAAATATTTGGTACTTTTTGAACAGCATGTCTAACGAAAACAATCAGATTTTTCTGCGCTACGAAAACAATCAAATTTACCCATAAAAAATTAACATTTGTTGAAAGACTAACTCAGAAATAACATAATTGAAATGTTTTTTTTTCTGTGGCGCAATCAACAAAAATCCCTAAATCCTACCACTCTACAAACCATTTTTAGTTATTCTAATTTTCATTTTCAATTATTTTTTATAAATTCTGATCAATATGAAAAATTATTTAAATTATTTTTAGCTAACAAATATTTATTCAAATTTTATTTTCTCTGATTATAAAATTACCAAGAATAATATATACTTGTTTAGCTACAATAACAGTCTACATAATAATATTTTAAATTTTAATTTATTATATATTATTGTTTGCAACGAATTTTTGTAATCCACCTGATAATTGAATTTGTTTGTTATGAAAGAACGTTGTCATGGGTGTTGTTCTGGACCTGACACGATCATGGCCCAGTCTGCTGTTTGGTGAGGAAAAGACATATTTTAGAACGAAAATATAATTTCGGAATAGAGTGGAAACTTGTTAGGAGGCAGATACAATCGAAATGATTGTTCCCAAACATAACTTTCTTCTAAACCATGAACGGAAGATAAATGTTGTCTTTAGCAAAAGGTGGAAGCATCCATTTAACGTGAGGCGGTTCGAGTGATGCTCATCTTCCTCGCGTGCATCGCTTTTTTTATTATGGTGCAAATATATCGAATGATGGATTTGATATAGTAATCAAACCCTGAATGTTTGGCATATCGGCTTGGTCGACTCTCCTGACCTTTCTGATGGAAGCAACAAGGAAGTATTCATATATAAGGGAATGTGAGTTTTAATCTAGTCGTAGGGTTAGAAAATCGTGTTACCAAACCCTGAACTATTCCAGTCTCATTTATTCCATATAAAATGTCAATATAATTTCATATGTTTATAGGGTTTTTTTTTTGAAATTTCATATGCTTATAGTTTGATCATGTCTCTTTTTTTATAAATATTTCTTCTTAAAATAATTTTAATACTATTCATTTAACCATAATGATACTTTACTTGACTTTATAATCATGTTGATAGATGCTTTGTTGTCGTAATACAACGTCATTTCCTTTGTTGGAACAAACCCAATTTTCATCAAAAAAGGCTCTTTAACCACAAAAATTCAAACATTCTCTTTTTCATGTCTCTAAATTATGCTTAGGCGCTTGAAAGTGCGACCACTTTCTGTTTTGCATCTCCAACTCACTAGATTTTCATCTATATAAGTAAAGTAATCTAATGTTAAATTTTGATCAGTATGTGAACAGGCTAGCCGTCAATTCGGTAGGTTAGATCTAGAGGCTTATTAGAGCCTTTTATGAAGAGTTTAGGTAGATGTGTTTGGTCAAATAGAAGCAGCATTTAGTGCTTGGTCGGCTCTCAGGACTCATGAGGCCGTGACTATGGTTTTTCTGCTGAAAATGTTTCAAAAAAGCGAGTTCCGTGGAATTCGTCCGGAAGCTTCGTCGATCTTCTCGTGGTGCTACGTTGAGATTGGCACCCAGAAAAAACATACTCAACATATATATAACTAATTAACAAAAAAAAGATGAAAAGAATAGTGAAATGATGAGTAATAAAGATTAAATAAGTCTCAAAAAATAAAATTACGCTCCGGCATAAGGGTTAACTTTAGGTTTGCCCTTGACGAGACCACATTGGAGGCTTGTCTCCGGCATGTTGTATTCGTCCCGGAGAGATTTTTCCGGCGACAAGACGCTTGCGTAGAGTTGCTGTCCCAAGTAACGTCTTTCTGAATTCTCCGACCTAATGTTCCACATTCCACAATTGTCGAATGTGAGCAAGATTGCGGCCCAACATTTAGGGAAGACTTGGACTGTGTGTCGGCTCACTGCGTCTAGAAGGTTGTAGTTCTTCCTCTTCTCTGGTGTCCATGTCCCTGGCTCAACCCTTTTGTACAATGAAAAATATATTAAAATTAAGGTTTATAATTTGATTACTTAGGGTGCAAGAAAAGGGATGTAAAGTGTTACTTACGCTACAGCAAAGAAGGAGTAGCCGTCCAAGTGCCAAGACTGGACACTCCTCTCGTGGTTCTCGAAAATGACTTCGATGAAGGTGCGGTGAGTGATGTTAAGAACATTGGGTTCGATCTTGATGTTCTTGATCTGATCGGGAGTCGGATTGTCAGAGATGGTGTCGTACTTGAAAACCTGATCAGCAACGCCAAAGTACTCAGCAAGCTTGAGGGGTGTCTCGGGGTCTGTGTGCGAGACCCCGCTCAAAGCGTACCTGAGCTTTCCATCGATCTTGCCCTGAGTGTTCACGAGCTTGATGGTGCGAGTGATGTTAATCTTTCCGTAGTGGTAGGAACCCTGTGGGTTAGGTCTAGCTGCACTGGCTGTCAAGTTCCACCTGAAAGAGCGGTATTGATTCAAAGACCAAGCCCAGCCGACAGGAGCCGCTGGTAGCTGAGAAGAGGCCGGACCTTGACCTCCCTCGTAACGTAGGACTCCTGTGGTAGTCAAAACTTTCTTTAAGAACCGTGTAGAAGCTACCATGTAGTAATCCTTAGGTTCTTGGTTCGCCGTGACAATCACGCCGAAGCATTGACCGACGTGGACGTCCAAGGAGTCATAATCGTTTTGTAGAACGTGTGAGCCTTCCATCTCAACAAGCTTCATTTTATGGTTCTGAATCCTGAAGTTTAGAGATGTCTTGAGACCCACGTTACAAATCCGGACTCTGTAGGTTTTACCTTGCTTCAAGGTGAAAAGAGGCTGGTCGGAGCCGTCGCTTTTCCCAGATCTACCATTGATGAGAATGCCATCTGGACGGCCAAGAGCACGACCACTGTCGAGGTACTTCTTGAGTTGAGTGTGGCTTTCGGTGTACCAATCGTTGATAAGGACAGTGTAGTCATCTTCAGGGTCAGCGTATGGGACCGGGATCAAGAGACGACTGTTCACACGGAGGCCACCAAAGGCACCAGCGGCGCGATGCATAGCCGTGCTGGGGTAGTAGAAGTAGCTACCGATCTGATCCTTTGGCTGGAAATGGTATGTGAAGTTCTGACCCGGAGGGATTGCACACATTGTTCCAGCTGTTCCATCTTGCCAACAGTTCTTTCTATGTTGGATTCCATTCCTATATATAAATTTGCCAAATAAAACCCGAATTATTGGTAGCGTTCGACATTTCAACCAAACCAAATTAAAAATTTTAATTAATTTTTGTAAAAAGTTTTAAAAAGTGATTTTACTTTTTTTTTACCATTCATTATATACGTCAAATTTTTAAGGTTCACATTTTATTTAAAATGTAACGTGTTAAAAATAACTTAAAACCACAAACCGTCGTTGATTTACTTTGTCTTTAGTAAAACTCTATTCAATTATTTTACAATTTGATTATTCATTCATTTGGCATACCGTCAAACTCATTAAACATAAAAATTTGAATATCAAAACAACCAGATGTCTATCCCTCATTTTTGGTGTTATACAATAAGAATGGTTGGAAAGTAAATGTCCCGGTCTCTATATAGATTACGTACCAAGTAATGAGAAAAGGCTCGTCGAGGTTGTTGAAGACATTAACGATGATATTGTTGTTGGAAGTTGAGTTGATGTTAGGACCAGGGAATTGGTCGTTGATGAGGATGACTTGTTGTGGAACGCCGAGAGGAGATGCGGTTCCGTATGTCACGTTCCACACGTGGTGAAAGTAAGGGTCCTCCGCTTGGACCATCAGGACGGTCGCCGTGGCCACGAGGCACACGGCCAAGAGTTTAACCCCTCCCATCATTTGGAATAAACTATATTATTAAGTTTATGGATTTTTCTTTTCAAGTGGGGTTATTTTCTTTTTGTTTTATTATGTTTTTTGGGAGTTTTGAATGACGATTTTTTTTCTTCAATTGTTAAATGATGTTTTTATAGTTTAATCGAATTTACAGTTTCCTGATTTTTCTCGTTTCTTTAGGTCCTCTCATTACACTCTTCCTGTCGTCCATATTAGGAATATTCAATTTTGACCTCTCGCTAATTTTGCCCCCAAGTTCTTTGAGGTTTTTGCTAATTTTGGAGAATATTTGTGAGTCTGTTCATAGTTCATAGTCCATATACATGGTACCGGCCTATATAGTAATAATTCTATAGAAATGAATTTGGTAATGATTATTTTTATTAACCAAATATTTGTGAGTCTGTTCATAGTCTATATACATTGGTACCGGCCTACATAGTAATAACCCTATAGAAATAAATTTGGTTATGATTTGATGTCATATTAAACTTTACACGGCCAAAAAAAATTAAACTTTACTGCTATGCTAGATGATTATTGATTAACCAAATAATCGAATAGTCACATAATCGAATAGCATAAATAATTTAGCTAAAGAAAAATTTCAAGGAATAATTTTAGTAGATAAATGATGTTTTAGAGATTACAATTCATGTGCAGATTTGTTAGCTAGGAACTATAGTAGTTCTGAACAGCAATGCATGGTCCTTGTATTCTACATGTCCTTCCTTTTTATTCTTTCTTGTAAACCAAGATGTCGACAATATGCATTAATAAAGTTTTAGATGGAAAAAGTAAATGAGATTTTAGTTGTAATGTTGAATATGTTGAATAATAAAAATAAAAGAACCTCGAGATTCTTAAAACGTAAAAATGTTATTTATTCATCACCGTTGAGTATATTATTGAAAATTGTTATACAAATGAGTGACCAGATTTGACGTGAGACAACCAAGTACGGAATTAGAAGAATCGCAAATACTACTACAAGGAAATCTAATTCTTCCGACTTGGGTTAATTAGCATTTCAATGCTGATTCTTACGACGAAGAAATTAATTTAATACATTTTATTTTGGTCATATAGTTTTGTCGTGACAATTTTTTTCGGCAAACATTCTTTGACGCAGAGACAACTTCTTGACATCGTTAGGGACATTTCCAATATTAGAATACGATCTGAGTTGTATACATTGAGAGTTGTGGAACCTTAATACCAGAAAGAGAAAGAGAGAGAATTCTATTTGTTGCATCACCATATTCACATATAGAAAATGAATTAGAGATGAAGCGTAAAAATTGGTAACGTTAACTTACAGAAGAAGTTATGTTTCTACTTCATAAATACTTCAGATCATTAAGTTACCAGAGGAATCATCAAGGCAAAACTTGCTTTCGCCAAATATATATTTTTGGCTTTTTATTTTTGTTTTAGTAGGAAAGGGTTAATTATACGTAACACAGAAACATTTAATCTCTTTTTTCTCTACAAAAAGAGAAAAAAAAATGGAGGGGAGGCTATTAACAATATTGGTTTGCCTCGTCTCTACGGCGGCGATAGTAAACGCCGGCGATCCTTACTTCTTCTATACATGGAACGTGACTTACGGAACCGCCTCACCTCTCGGTGTTCCTCAAAAAGTGATTCTCATCAACGGTCAATTTCCTGGTCCTAACCTTAACTCAACCTCTAACAACAACGTTGTCATCAATGTCTTCAACAACCTCGATGAGCCTTTCCTCTTGACCTGGTACTTATCCACATTCTTTATTAGATCCTTCCTCATCATGTGTTATTAGAAGGGTTGTCACGGGCTACCCAATCATGGACCTTTGAACCATTTTGACATGCCTTATGTGATATGGTATTAATGATGGATTTGTGGATGTATATAGGAACGGAATTCAACACAGGAAGAATTGCTGGGAAGATGGTGTGGCTGGGACTTCATGCCCCATCCCATCAGGACAGAACTTTACTTACCATTTCCAACCTAAGGACCAGATTGGTTCCTACTTCTATTACCCAACCACTTCTCTCCACCGTTTTGCTGGTGGTTTTGGTGGTCTCCGTGTGAACAGCCGTCTTCTTATTCCTGTTCCTTATGCTGATCCTGAAGATGATTACACTGTTCTTCTTGGTGACTGGTACACAACTGGCCACACTGCTCTCAAGAACTTCCTTGACAGCGGACGTACCCTTGGATTACCTAACGGTGTTTTGATCAATGGAAAGTCTGGAAAGGTAGGAGGAAAGAATAAGCCTTTGTTCACAATGAATCCTGGAAAGACTTACAAATACAGGCTTTGCAATGTTGGGTTCAAGTCTACACTTAACTTCAGAATCCAGAACCATAAGATGAAGCTTGTCGAAATGGAAGGCTCTCATGTTCTTCAAAACGACTATGACTCACTCGATGTTCATGTCGGTCAGTGCTTTTCTGTTCTTGTGACTGCTGACCAGGCAGCGAAGGATTACTACATGGTTGCATCAACTAGGTTCCTTAAGAAGGAGTTGAGCACTGTGGGTGTGATCCGGTACAAGGGAAGCAACGTTCAAGCTTTAACTGAGCTCCCTAAGGCTCCCGTTGGATGGGCTTGGTCTTTGAACCAGTTTAGGTCTTTCAGGTGGAACCTTACAGCTAGTGCTGCCAGGCCTAATCCCCAAGGCTCATACCATTATGGAAAGATCAACATCACCCGTACCATCAAGCTTGTCAACTCTAAGAGCTTGGTTAACGGTAAAGTCAGGTTTGGTTTCAACGGTGTATCACACGTTGATACCGAGACTCCTTTGAAGCTCGCTGAGTATTTCCAGATGGCAGAGAAGGTGTTCAAGTACAATGTCATCAAGGACGAGCCAGCAGCAAAAATCACAGCATTGATCGTACAACCTAATGTTCTCAACATCACTTTCCGTACCTTTGTAGAGATCATCTTCGAGAACCATGAGAAGAGTATGCAATCATTCCATTTGGATGGTTACTCATTCTTTGCTGTCGCGTAAGCTCCTTGGTCCCTTTTCTCTCTCGCTCTTTCTTTCCTTTCTAAACCATCTCTTCTATCTTTGTGTTGTTCCATGGACTTAACCAGCTCTGAGCCAGGGAGGTGGACACCTGAAAAGAGAGAGAACTACAACTTGCTCGATGCGGTTAGCAGACACACTGTTCAAGTCTACCCCAAGTCTTGGTCAGCTATCCTCTTGACATTCGACAATGCCGGTATGTGGAACATCAGGTCTGAGAACTTGGAGAGGAGATACCTTGGAGAGCAATTGTATGTCAGTGTTCTTTCACCGGAGAAATCACTAAGGGACGAGTACAACATTCCCCTCAACACTAACCTCTGTGGCATCGTCAAGGGCTTGCCATTGCCTGCACTCTACACCTAAAATTAATTAAGTTAAACTACTCTACAAGATGTGGAGTGCATTATTAATTTGATAATTAACCCTTTCCTAATATAGAAGTGTAATTTGTAAACTACACCAGTTCCACTTCTTTCATATAATATCCATTAAACACAATCACAGACCAAGTTTTGCTTCCTCAATTCACACAAGCAACTTTGTTCTATAGCCAAAAAAAACCACAAATTTGATTAATTGGTAACAGAATTAGCACAAGCAGACATTTCTTACAATGAAAGTTTATTAACCTGTCAGCAAATATCCTAAGTAGTTGCATACATTGAGATATAAAGATAGGAAGATACCTCAGAACAAACTGAGGTTTGAAGTTGAACAAAACAGAACAATAGCATATGAGAATTGACCACCACTTCTTGGCCAATGATCTCATGAAAAATGCTCAAGACCAAATAATGGGAGGATGATGGAGGACTTTGTTAAGAGAAACCACACCGTTTTATTTGACTCAACAAAAGAATTACAAAATCAACACTCAACGAGACTCTCGAAGAGCTTGATCCTACAGGTCCAAGGAGAAATTCCAGAACCTGTCAATTGAAGAGAACAAGCTCTCAACAACCCAAAGATCAATCTATCCAATCGATAAGCTCTAAAACAGAATAATAACAATCTATATATTGTTTCGCATCGACTCACGACTAATTTTCTTCTCTTCAGTCCACGTAAGCAGTCAACTCTTCCTTATTAACCAGCTCAGCAACTCCTGCATCCAACTCAGCATGCTTCTTCTTCTTTGTATACACTTTTAACGGCTTATCAATACCCCCTGCGCTCAGACGAAGCTTGTCCTCAAGCTTCAAATGTGGATATTGATGCAACAAGGTACTAGCTCTTTCCCAAGACCTTTCATGATTCGGTAACCCCGTCCAACTGATTAAAGCTTCCAAATGACCCTCAACACAATAGCGCGTATCCAAAATCAAGTATGGTTCAATAACTAGCTCATCATTGGCAGACAAGGTAGCTGGCAAATCAGAAACTAAATGATTTTCTCCCAGAACCGGTTTCAGCTGCGAAACATGGAAAACATTATGAATCTTTGAATCCATCGGTAGCTTTAAACGATAAGCAACCGCTCCCACTCGAGCCACCACCACAAATGGGCCATAATAACGTGCAGCCAGCTTCTGACAAACACGGCGAGAGACAGTTTGCTGCCTATAATGACGAAGCTTCAAAAAGACTTTATCTCCAACATTAAACTCCAATTCTCTTCTCTTCTTATCAGCATTGTTCTTCATTCTTGCTTGAGCCCACTGTAAATGATTTTTTATTTGAGTAAGCATTGAGTCTCTCTCTCGTAGCATCGTTTCTAGCTCAAAATTAGATGTAGACCCAGCTTCATATTTTAATAAACTTGGAGGTGACCTCCCATACACCACTTGAAAAGGAGTTGTACCCAAAGACGTATGATGGTTCGTGTTAAACCACAACTCAGCCCAAGATAAGAATCTGGCCCATGCCTTCGGATGAGACGATGAAAAACACCGTAGATAAGTCTCCAAGCACCGATTCAAAACTTCAGTTTGACCATCGGATTGAGGATGATAAGTTGTGCTATACTTCAGTTTTGTGCCTGCTTGTTTGAATAGCTCCTTCCAAAATGAACTGAGAAATATCTTGTCTCGATCCGAAACTATAGATTTAGGAAAACCATGTAATCTCACCACCTCCTTAATAAACTTCAAGGCGACATCCGTTGCTGTATAAGGATGTTTAAGACCGATGAAATGAGCAAACTTACTCAACCTATCCACAACCACCAAAATCACATTAACTCCAAGTGACATCGGAAGTCCCTCTATAAAATCCATTGATAAATCCTCCCAAATCTGCACTGGAATTGGTAATGGTTGCAACAACCCTGCTGGAGAAAAAGTAGAATACTTGTGTTTCTGACAAATAGTGCACTCACTCACGTATTTCTGAACATCCGAATTCATTTTCTTCCAATAGAAAACTTGTTGCACTCTCCTCATTGTCTTCAAAACCCCGGAATGACCTCCTATTAATCCATCATGATATACTTGTAAAATCATAGGAATGTGAACTGAGTTGCGAGATATCATTAATCGTCCTTTATATAATAGCTTCCCATCTATCACAGAAAACCCAGGTTTCTCACCCAGCCCCAAAAGTACTTGTTGCTTCAATACACCCAATTCCTCATCTGCATCAATCTCTTTTAATATGTCCTGCAGTTGTAAGATGGAAGGAACTGTTAAAGACAACAATATTGCAGAATTACCAATAACTTTATCGGCAACAATTCTAGACAACCCATCAGCAGCCTTGTTATCGACCCCCGGCTTGTATATTATCTCAAAATCATATCCAAGAAGTTTAGTGAGCCAGCGCTGATAATCCATCGAAACGTCTCGCTGATCCAGCAAGAATTTTAGACTCTTTTGATCGGTATACACCAAAAATTTTCGCCCAATCAAATAATGTCTCCATTTTTGAATAGCTAACACGATAGCCATGAGTTCTCGCTCATAAATGGGTTTAATCTGCTCTCTGTCTGTCAACCCGTAACTGAAATAAGCAATTGGCTGAGTTTTTTGCATCAACACAGCACCAACTCCATAAGTTGAAGCATCGGATTCCACAATGAAAACCTCATTAAAATTCGGTAAACCTAACACCGGAGCAGTCATCATGGCTTCTTTCAATAGTTCAAAAGCTCTTTGAGTCCTACTGCTCCACTCAAATTGGTCTTTTTTTAATAAATCCGTCAATGGTCTAGCGATTGTTCCATAACCCTTCACAAACCGCCTATAATATCCAGTTAATCCCAAAAAACTTCGAAGCTCTTTCACATTCTTAGGAACAGGCCAGACTTTCATGGCTTCAGTTTTAGCAGGATCTGTAGCCACTCCTGCAGCTGAAATTACATGTCCCAAATATTCTACTGAGACTGAGCAAACAAACACTTCTTCTTGTTTGCAAATAGTTGATGATGATCAAAAATTTCCAGAACGGTTTTCAAATGTATCACATGCTCTTCAACTGTAGAACTGAAAATCAATATGTCATCAAAGAAGACTAACACAAACAAGCCTAAAAATGGCCTGAATACAACATTCATAAGAGCCTGAAAAGTGGTTGGTGCATTGCTCAATCCAAAAGGCATAACCAGAAATTCATAGTGCCCATTAGATGATCGAAAGGCTGTCTTCTCGATGTCTCTTTCTTCCATTCGAATTTGATGGTACCCTGATCGTAAATCAAGCTTAGAAAACACCTTAGCTCTATATAATTCATCTAAAAGCTGATCGATAATGGGAATAGGAAACTTGTCAGGAATCGTGATTTTATTCAAAGCTCTATAGTCAATGCAAAATCGCCAGCTTGCATCTTTCTTTTTGACTAATAAGACAGGGGTTGAATACGGGCTCCGACTTGGCCTAATGATACCATCTTCTAACATTTTCTTCACCAACATTTCCATTTCTTCCTTATAAGCATGAGGATATCTATAAGGACGTACACTTACTCGTCCAGCTCCAGGCACTAAATTAATGGCATGTTCATGACCTCTTTTAGGTGGGAGCTGAGTTGGTTCTGCAAAAATTCTCAAATACCCATCCAACAAGTGCTCAACTGGTTGCGGAATCTGCTGGTTCAACTCTTTATACTCAGCTTGAAATAATGCTAATTCAAAACCAGTTGAATGGTGAAGATTTTTCAAGGAAGTTTCTGTGCCGTGTAGAAAAGGATCGCCAATGAGAGTCACAATCGCTCCCCCATGATTGAATGAAAGCTCATGGTTTTTCCAGTCCATGGCACACTTCCCTAATGTTCGTAACCACTGCACCCCCAGAATGATGTCTGCATCACCTAATTCCAATACAATAAAATCAGCGTTGAATTCACAATTTTGCAGCACAAAAGGAACTTGCTTACACACACCCGAACCATTAGCTTTAATTCCCATGCCCAACAAAACTTCTAAATTTGTACTCATTGTTGGATGCAGCTTTGCTTTAGGAATAACAGCAGGATCAATAAAATTGTGTGTAGCCCCACTGTCCAACATAACCACCACTCTCGTTTTACCAACGGTACCCCATAACTTGGTCGTAGTAAGAGATAAGCCCAATAATGAACATAAAGACAACTCCATTAATTCCGTTACTCTCCCATTCTCATCTTCAAATGTATCAACCCAATCTTCCTCCACAATCTCCACTTCTATGCCATTAATCACAGTCATAACCTGCAACTCCATGTTCTGACACTTATGCGTTTTAGACCATTTCCCTTTACACTTATAACACAAGCCTTTACGCCTCAATTCTTCAAATTCTATCTGAGTAATCCTCTGCACCGGCTGAGTCCCATTCTGAGATTTCCCAGATTGTTTCTCGTGTTGTCCTTGATGTGTTCCTTGAACTCTATCAATCTGAGTTCCCTCTTTGATATTATCATGTCCCCCTGGCTGAGACCACGATTTTGCTATGTTAAAGTGTGAGGAAGATTTCAAGGGAATATACGATGTTTTTCGTGAATAAGAATGTTGGGACACTGCCGCCAATGATGTGCAAAAAGCACTGTCTTCCATTCTCATTACTGCATTGAAATGTTCTGTTAAACCATGAGGTTCCTTCAGCTTAATCACCTCTTTCATTTCTGGTTTTAAGCCAAGATAGAATACATGTTCTAGATTGGCTTCATCAATGCCGGTAACAATTGTAGACAATTCTTCAAATTCATTAACGTAATCGGAAATTGATCCTGTTTGTTTCATGTTGAACAACCTCTTCCCCGGATTCTCTTCTAACTTTTGACTGAAACGCGCAATCATCCGACGTTTAAACTGAGGCCAATTGCGAAATTCTTCTCTTTGTACTTCTCGATTGTACCAATTTAAAACTGGACCTTGTAAACTCACAGACATCAACTCCAATTTATCCATATCATTGTAATTTCCCAAACGAAAAAATCTTTCAGCTTGTGTAATCCATCCATACGGTCGAGATCCATCAAACACTGGAAGTTCAATCTTCTTCAACATCCCATTTCTATTCTCCAACACGTTATGAATTCCCCGATAACCTAACTGATCATTGTCTTTTACAAGATCGCGAGCTATAGAGTGTACCTGATGTGAAGTACCAGCATCAGAGGTAATCGCCTTCCCTGAAGCTTTCTCTACCAGCTGATTAGCTTCGATCCGAGCCAATGTTTGGGCGATCGAGCTCACATTCTTGTCCAACGACTCAATTCTCTTGTCTACCATCGTCAACCTTCCTTCGATTCCTTCAACTCGAGACGTAATCTCAGAATTGGAATTCGTCAAACGCTTCCAACTGCCGCGGATGATTCCAACTTCGTTGTTCAATTCTTCCACCGTACCTTGTAACTCAGCCGTAATTTGATCTGGTTCTGTCATCTTCCACCGTCGCGTGTTTCGATCTGCTCACCGCACCAATTGTTAAGAGAAACCACACCGTTTTATTTCACTCAACAAAAGAATTACAAAATCAACACTCAACGAGACTCTCAAAGAGCTTGATCCTACAGGTCCATGGAGAAATTCCAGAACCTGTCAATTGAAGAGAACAAGCTCTCAACAACCCAAAGATCAATCTATCCAATCGATAAGCTCTAAAACAGAATAATAACAATCTATATATTGTTTCGCATCGACTCACGACTAATTTTCTTCTCTTCAGTCCACGTCAGCCATCAACTCTTCCTTATTAACCAGCTCAGCAACTCCTGCATCCAACTCAGCATGCTTCTTCTTCCTTGTATACACTTTTAACGGCTTATCAGACTTGTGAGAACGGGCCACTTATATTTTATGTATTCAGAAAGGATGATGTCTCCAGAGAATAAGAAAACGAGAAAGGGGAGAAATAGAGAAGTTATTATAATACATCAACCAAAAAAGTTTCCTCAGTGTTCTTGAGAGTTGATTTAGTTGTCTTCTCTTCTCTATCATTTCAACCAAGATGTTCCTCAAAGAAGTTCACCAAAATAAATGATGGTGCCACGATGTCTACTAACAGATGCTTCTCATATCAGTGAAAAAGGCATCAGAAGTTGAATTTCCAAGAGCTTTCAAATTCCTTGGCTCTTAACCTTAATTCACATAACAATCCAAATCCGAACAGAAAAGAACTGAAAACAAGAATTAAAGAGTAGAAAACTCATAAATCACTTAGGGTTTACTCTTGGGCCTATAAAATATCAACGGTGTGTTTAGGCCCCAATTGAGTATAAAATTTACAGTGGAGTCTTTAGGCCCCAATTGAGGATCTATTGTGATATTTTCCTTCTCAATTGTCATTTTGACTCTATGGATTTTGCCTAATTACCTCATTTGTTGTAAGAAAAAGAAAAAAACTCATTTTCATTCACAAGTACAAATTTCCTTCTTCTTCTTTTTTTTTTCTGTTGTATAAGTCGAATTTTCATTCCTATCGTATTATGCATTCCAAATTCGATTTTGTTATTTGTTTCATAAAAAAAAAACTTATATGGTAAACAGAGACAACTTTTATCTAAAAGATAAAACCTTTTTCCTTTAACCAAAAAGAAAAAAGACATGACAGGGTTTTTTAATCAAAAACAGAACTACAACTGGAAAAAACTGAATCATTAAACACTAAACCAAACTAACTTTTATTCAAAAAAAATCCATAATTTTCTATTGAAAAAAAAAACTAAAACTTTCATCATTTGGGGATCAAAGACGAATTGAATCTGTTCTTGTCTTTAGTTCGTTAACCCGTTGAAGAAGTCATTGCCATAGCCCACATCAATAACTCCTAATCCCAGAAGAATTCGTAAGCATAAAGCCTGAAGTTTCTGCATAAACGTACAATCTTCTGCAACAAAACGCAACCAAAAACAACATCTCAGGAAATAAACACAAAAGTATTTACCTTTGTAGAAAAAGATTACGCCAAACCACAAATGTGAGTCCAAATTATTTACCTCTTTCTCTCAAGGTTTCTTGCTGTCTAAGCAATTGTGGAGCTACATCCTCCATGAACACCATACCTCTCTGAGATTTCAGTTTGAGTGACTCATCCAAGCCCATTCCCGGTAAAAGCTTTTTGACATCTGATTCGCGTTCTAACAGCATGATCGAGGCTGGGGAATCTCGCTCCCAATCCGCGGTGTCATTCATTCCAAACCACTCATTGTCTATGTGTTGGCTAAATCCATCATATCCTAAACTTGGAGGATAAAGAGATTCATCATCAGGATTTTGGAATTTGGACAAAATCTGGTCCTCTGCTTCAGAGGAACAGAGACATTGCAGCTCAAACAGATCTTTAAGCATAGGTGTAGGTTTAACCACTGTCTCCTCTGTTTTAAACTCTTCTATTTCTTCCAATTTCTCAAATGATTCATCGCCAGTGATCTTCTCCGTTGTAAAACTCTTTGTAGAGGACTTCTCCAACAATCTGTTCTCAGATTGTGAATTAAGCCAACTGTTAATCCTTGAAAACTCTGTTCTATCCACTTTTTTCTCGATCTTGGAACGAGATTTTGTTGCAGATCCAGGCCCCATCTTCAGTACTTTTGGCTTATGCTCAGATACGACCAACTTAATGTCACATTCAGATATGTCTTGACTATAGACCGTTTCATCATCGGCTGAATTCAGACGCATACCGTAAGTAGATTTCGAAATGCTCCTGTCTGATGAGTCACAGACAGAATCAAACCCATTCTTCTTCACCGGAAGATACACAGATTCAGCTCTGACCGATGCCATCGAGTTCCTTCTAGACTTAAAGCCTGAACCATTAGCCATTACGCTAAAGTCAGCTCCTGATAATCTTCTGTTGCTGCTAGCTGTTGGTCGCATGAAGCTAGGAAACACATCTGAAGCACGTCTTGATTTGTTTCTTGGTTTCTTTGGAGTCACTTGAATCTCTTCTCTAGTCACATCCTTCTCTTTTTCCTTGTCAATGACTTGAGGCTTCCCAGAGAGTTTCTCTAATGTCTCGTTCAGCTTTCTCATCTCTCTTAACGATAACTCACGCTCTTCTTCAATTTTTTTCATCATCTTCTGCAGATTCATCATCAAAGCTTCCTTTTTCTCTTGTTCTTCCTACACGTCAAAAGAATCTTGTACCAATCAGAAAGTGTAACACTTTAAAGTTTAAACTAATTGATGTGTTTTGCAAGTTATTAATTCTATTACCGTTGACTCATCCTGCCCTAAATGAATGTTCTTGGCCCTCGTTGCAAAGTTTAAAGAACATATTGTTTCACACAGATCATCTTCTTTCGGACTGATATGAACAAGCATCAACGTTCTCGAGTCTTGCCCTGGAAAAATCAAGAACTAAGGATTAATAAAAGAGAAACATATTTCAGAAAAAAAACAAGATTTTTCAGAAGATTTTAGCTTACCGAGAGAGTCTTTCAGAATCAGTGTGAGCTTGCTGTTCCTGAAACACAAAAATACTCAAAAGTTTCAGAGATTGAGATCTCAAGGTTTACAAATTTTTTTGATATGTTTACCTGTAAGGAATATGAGAATTCTTGCGTTGAAGAGAGTTGATGACATCTCCAAGAGCAGATAAAGAGAGATTAATGGCTTTGCCTTCATCAAAACGACGACCAGTGGCTCTGGTTTTCAACACGCGCTCGCTTCCTCCAAGATCCACTAGCCAAATCTTGTTTGTTTCACGTCGTCTCTCAGGAGCTCCAAGACAAGTGATCGATACACGGATCATACTGTTTCATGATTAATCCATATATGAGAGTTCAAAGAAGATTATATAACACAAATAAGAAGAGATCAAAATGTTGATTATTTTTACCAGTGTGATCTGCTGGAAACAGAGTTAGAGTTAGTGGAGGCAGTTGTTCTGTTTCGACAACCTAATTTGTAATACTTATAGAGTTCATCAAAATCACTCACTTCAGTATTCACCAAATTCTCAATATCGATCTCTCCCTTTGCCTTTGTGTTGATCGAAAGACTGAAACAGAGAAAGAAAAAATCAGTGAGTTATATAGTCCAAACCTTTCAATAGAGATATATGCACATGTTATGAGTATTATTTATTACCTTGGAGGTATTGGATCAATGGGTTTAGTTGCTTGAGACTTAATAAGCAAGTCTCTGAGGTTTCCCATGTAAATCTCAAGCATGCTAAAGGTGATTCGAAACCTACGATTGCTTTCCTCAACTTGCTTGAATAATCCCTGGATTGCTCGAGGAACGATACCTGGAGATCCAGGAAGACCCTCCTGCAAAAATTATTCATCCCAATATTTGATATATAGACTTGAAGAGATTCAACAAACACAATGAAACCAAAGAGATGTTTCAATCTAATGATCTGTCTTACCATTGTAAAAGTTTTTCCAGTACCGGTTTGTCCGTATGCGAAAATGCAAGCGTTGTAGCCATCTATAACCGATTTTATTATTGGTTCAATCTCTATGAAAACATCGTCTGCAAAATTTTGAATACTATCAAGAACAGTTCCATAGTTTCATGTATGCGTGATCTATATAAGCAACTATGTACTAAAACGGTTTCCAAATTCTCAGAGAAGATCTCATTTACCTTGTGATGAATCAGGTTCAAAAACTCTGTCAAAGCTGTAAGTTTTTCTCTTGGTTTCTGTTAACTTTATGATCACGTTTCTTGTATCCGAAGCAACCGGTGGTCTCACTTTTTCGTCTCTTCCTAAGGGTTTGACTCGACAAAACACACGAATGTTCCCTGACAAATTTCCCAATTGAATTTAATGATATTAGTCTCTTAATTTAAAATTTTATAGAAGAAATCATAGTTCTTTTACCCGATTACTAACCTTTAAGGTCCAAAAACTCAATAAGAATCTGTCTTCTTCTCTTGTTCTGCTCATTTACGCGAACTGTTAGTGCAGAGAGTTGATCTGTAGTCAATAGCAGAGGAAACAGAGTAAGTAACAGAACATAAACAAAAATTATCTGAATAAACATAGATTTGCATATTTAATTCTATATTATAAATAGTAGCTTGACAAGCTCTCTTGACTATTAGTATAGTCCAACTGAAATCTTGACTACAGTTTTTTTGGATTAAATGTTATATGTATTGCAACTAAATCAAGCCTAAAACCAAAATTTTTAAATAAAACCTCCAAAAGAACTTAAATTAAGCGTTTTTTTTGGAAGCAGACTTTTACAGAAAAGACAATATACAGTAGCAAAAATTTCAAGAATGATGTGAGAAGAGAGGTTGAATTCCTGATTTCAATGAGCTGACTACACAATATCCATATTGTAAAAAAATGTGAAAATGAATTATCAAACAGCCCTTGGATGACTGCCACGTCACACTATACAGTACGAGAGCAGCTAATCTAACGGTTAATATGATTTGCATGTAGTAGGTATTCTCCACCAAAGGATTTTAATTTTCCACAAGAAAACAAGAATTTTATTCAGAAGAAAATTTAATAACAAAAATCCAAAGAACGAAAAAAATCTTTAAAAAAAACGAAGAAAATCCGAAAAAAAAATTACCTCTAATGCTCTGTAAATCGACGTTAACATAGTTATCATCTTCTTCCTTTGACGTTGAAGCAATCTCAGGAGAAGAAACGTTCTTGACGATGTTGCAAACAGATTTAATCCAATCTGAATTCAAATGAGATTTCAAACCGAGCAAAGAATGGATTGTCTCGGGCAAATCTCGAACCGGTTTTGATCTTGTTCTCTCCATTTATTTTCCCAGGAAAACAAATCTTGATCTTGAATATTAGAAAACAGAGCAAATTTTCCAGGAATCAGATTCTGATTTCACTGAACTTTTGCCGAGAAAGTGAGAGGGAAGTAGTGAAAATTGGGGTCAGAGCTCATCAATGGCGGAGGTTGGAGATTAGTTTATTTTCAAAGGACAAAAAAACTGAAGAGAATGTTTTTCATGATCAAAATCTTTGCAGGTGTCACATAATATATAACTACAGACCCTTTAAATGCAAATGTTTGTTTTTAACCCTGGAGGGTAGATAATTGTAGCTGAATTTGACATTTGTCACTAGTATGATGACCAAATCGAAATTTATAATTTCAAATAACTATAATTAAAATAAACAACTGATATTCTCTCTTTTCTATGAACAAATATTGAGAAAAATTCTACTTTAAATTTCGTTGGTAAGTGTTTTTATGATTTAAAAAAAAAATCTAATCACTCAACCAGGTTCAACGTTTATAGATGAATTCATCCAAATTATCAATATATAGTGATTTACAAGCCTTTTTTTACCTCAAAAAAGAAGAAGTGATTTACAAGCTTTGTACTTATTTTTCTAAAATAATTAGTTTAGAACTTAATTAGAGATTATGGTTTATTTCATATAAATAAATTAAAACTCCTACTCTTAATATCTATAAATTATCAATATATAGTGATTTACAAGCTTTGTACTTATTTTTCTAAAATAATTAGTTTAGAACTTAATTTAGAGATTATGGTTTATTTCATATAAATAAATTAAAACTCCTACTCTTAATATCTATAAATAATTGAATAGAAAGCTATATAATAAATGCTTTTATATATTTTCGTTTTTTATATATTTTACCAAAACAAGATGCCATTAATAACGAATACCGAATATTCGGGTATATTCGAACTTTTGTTTTTACTAAAAAAATATTATAATTTTACTAAATAGAAAAATTATAAAATTAGTGCTTTTATATATATTTTATATTTTATATTTGACCAAAACAAGATGTGATTAATAACGAAGACTGGATATTAATCTGTATTCGGTATTCTATATTTTACTGAATACCGATTATTAGTTAGTATTTACAGTTTATAGAAGTTATTATTTAAAAAGGAATACATGACAATACCGATTATTAGTTTGTACTTACAGTTTAAATAAAGTATTAGTAAAACATAGAATATATTCTGATTCAATTCAATGTAAGAAAAAAACAAATTGTGGAAGGCAAAATGTTTACCTCCTTAGAGCATTTTTTATCAGTGGGTTTCTCACCATAGTTTACATGAGTCTCTACATTTAGTGGATAAACCTGCGCAAAGAATTTCTACATATTATATGAGTTTTTACATTTAGTGGATAATAGTGGAGAAACTTACACAAGAATCTTTATATGTAGAAATTTTTGTGTAGGTTTCTCAACTATTTGAAAAACTAACACAATATTTTATTATTATTTGCATATTTACTATTAAGAAACTATGGCGAGAAACCTATTGATGAAGATGTTCTAGTTGGCTAATTATCAATAGTGAGATTTCTAATACAAAAGAATCAATCAAATATAACACTCGCGATGAAACTCCCATGTGACAACAACATGAAATAACATTTCATGATGATAATAATACATTATCTTTAAAATTTTCTTAAGCATTATTAGACATAAAGAGTTTGCATGTTCTATGTTTTTTTGGAATCTCGCTTCCAAATTTACAATACATTTTTGTTGATAGCTATTTTAACATGCAATAATATATTTTGGAAACCCTGCAACATTATGCTATTTTTGTTGTTGTTGGCACTGATTAACATTCATCCGAAACGTAATTAACTCTATTGGTTAGATAAAAGATTATAAACGTTATTACTCTATTAGTTAGAGAAAATAGTTTATGTTATTAGATTCAAATATTAAAAAGAAATGGTGCTAAATAGTACTGTAAAAACTAAAAATTGTCTATGCAATCAAACGATATCACAAGATTCACAACATATTTGAAATTTCTAATCTAACCCATATACTTAACACTTTGCAGCTTAATTAAATAGTACAAATGCAATGAAGATTTTACCTGTCACGATGGATCCATCGATGGATAACGCAATCTCACTTTTTATCGTCTATGGTTAGAGTAAAAGTCTCTTCAGTGTCTCTTTTCTTACGATCTATCAAATTTTTATTAGCAAAAAGATAAAGAAGATATAATCTTAAAACAATAAGCCTTTTATCAAAAAAAGAATCTTAAAACAATATTATCATGTTTTTGGAGAAATACGCCAACATAGACCAATGGATGAACAAAAGATTTGTTATTTTTTCCCAATATAGGTTGACCCAAACATCTATGCAACTTTAGTACTGTCAAATATTCTTTATTTCCCCATGAATAACTGAATATTGAATAGTGTTACTTTCCATAAATATACATAAATAATCGAAAAGTACATATTAACATTTTTATATAGTTGGTGTATTGTGCTTCCGGTAGTGAAACAATTTTATGTGTCTTTGGTATATGTAATCCGACCAAGGACCATGGTGATTTTTTTATAAGTCAGACCTTGAATTCAAATTCAGCGGCGGTTGAAAAAAACTTTCTAATTGGTTAAACTGTTTAAAGTCCGTTGTAGATTTTTTTTCGAAATAATATTTATATTCCATTAAGAAAACATTATGGATGTGCATGAATGTTCTGTTCAACTAAATATGTATTGTTTTGTTTGTTTTCGTTAAAAGGTTAATTTTGTTGTTTTGTTTAATAAATGTCAACGAATTAGTGAGCTATATATTGTATTTTATTATTGAATGTAATTTTGGATTACTTGTAAAAAGCTAACACCATTTTTGATCACGTACCACGTCGTTTTTGTCAGAGCTCCAACCAAATATGTATTTCATCTTCACTCACTCCTAGGGATCATACTTACAGTCAGAGAGACCCGACTCATATAACTATTGAATCATATGCAAAACAATTGTTGACTTAGATACGTGTTATACATCACATGAAAATTTGAAAGGTCTTATTTATCTACAACTTGAGCTCTAAAATATAAAATACTTTTTGTAAAATCAATAATTTTTAAATCCATGCTTGTATACACAAATGAAAAAGTTAAGAAAATGCACAAATTCATACGTCAAGGAATTGTTGCAACTTGTTTCAGTGTTTCACTGCGGGTTGGTAAGGAAGGGTGATGGATAATAATGGGTCGCAACTCGGAAGACATATATGGGTCTTCTTAATTAATACTCTGCAACAATAAATACATTTCTCGTAGGGTCCATCATAATATACGTATTGGTGTATGCATGATTTTTTTTTCCCGACTGTAATAGTGTATGGATGATTTAATGAACAAAAGACCAGTAATGGTAACAGTAAAAAGAAAAAAAATTGAAGAACTTGAAGAAGTCTGAACTCTGATAAGTGATAACATTAAAACAAAAAAAAAAAAGGTCTGAACTCTGAATTCTGAAGTGCAAATTTTTATATATTATTTACCATCAAGTCCTTAACTATTCCAAACAATCGGGTGAAACTTTGGGTTTTCTTCAACGTTCTCAATTATTAGAGGAACTACAAACATTTTCGATAAAGACAACATACAAAGAGATGAATAGATAATAACACAAAAAGGGGATTTTTCTATCACATGCACACTTCTTCAAGTATTCTAACAATCCACGTTTGAAAACCTTTACAACGCACCAATCAGCAGAAGAAGAGGGGCACAGTCACAGAGAGAGGTGTGTGATTGCTAAATCTTGAGGAGTCTCGAATCTAGTCGGCGTGTCGATGCCCCCCATACAACAAAGTCCACTTATCAAGATGATAAGCAGAACGAGTCCCTGAAAAGAACAAAGAGACTTTATCAAAGAATATATCTTAGGAAACACAAGCTCCAAGATAGAGACATTAAGCATTAAGGAATGTGTATTAGAAGAAAGTTGCTTACCACTAAGATACCCTCCAAGGGTGATGACTTAAATTTCCAGAGTTCATCACAGGTTGTAGTAGCTTTAGCCGTGGCGTTTCATGTCGCGGTTTCAGACAAAAACCTTTGAAGAGTTTGGTATGAAGTGTACCAATAAGGGTCAGAAACATATAGAGCTGTGTATTTAGTTCCGGATTGCTCCAATGAACTAACAAGCTCAGAGTTGAATTCACCTGGTTAAAAGGAAACTTAGTTAACTTAAAACGAGTACTTATATCCCTCCATTTGGATTTTTCCGTAAAACTTGTGAAATCGCAATTTTGACGAAAAATCTCAAAATAATGTTTTTTCGCTAAAATTATAAAATCACAATGTTAGAAAAAAACGTAAAATGACGTTTATGGCTGAAACCGCAAAATCTCGAAATTATATTTTTTCCAAAATCATAAAATCGTGGAATTATATTTTTGCGATAAAACCATAAAATTTCGAAATTATGTTTTTCTGCCAAAACCGTGAAATTGAAATTTTGGCGAAAAAACAAAATTAATAAACGTCATATTTAATAAGTTTATAAAATTTATAAGAAAAATATATCACTATTTATAAAAATAATTATATCATTATATATAAAGAATAAATAAATCAACATGTATAAAAATAATTATATTAATATTTATTAAAAATAATTTTTAAAAATAAATGTACTTTTATTTATGTTTTGACATGTTTAACAAATAATTATATTTGAAAATAATTATTTCAATATTTATTAATCACGGCGACGTTTGCTGATTGATTACCCGCTAAACCGAATCTGGTTTAGCAAGAAGAACCGGTCTGAATTTAACGGTCGTCGGATTGAATGCCACAGAAGCATAAACGACTACATTTTGCTAATTGATAAACCCACAATCTGAATCTGGTTAAATAAAGAGAACCCGTTTGGTATTAATTGTCAGGTAAGATTTATTGGGCCTATGGCACATTATGACTCAGCCCAATTTAAATTGACGGACCCCTGAACCGTCATCGACTCATTGGACATAATATCGCCGGTACGAGTAACCAGACGCTCACTCTCGAGTCTCCAACGAGCCCTGATTCGTCGACATTCGCCCTCTCGCATTCCCGCCCAAAAAAAACTTCAACTATTCGGATTCAGCCATTGAAGTAGCTGCAAAAGACCTTGAGAAGATTTCCAAAGATGAGCAGAGTTGAGATTGAAGAAGAGGTGGAAGGAGATCGCGTCGAAAGTACCGATTACTACTTCGATAGAATCGGCGAACCTATCTTTATCAAAGAAGAAGACGCTCAATACGATCTCGAAAACCCTCCGTCACAGCCTCTCGCTACTCCGAACGCCACGGCCTCGTTTTTGTTGCCCATTCCTCCGGTTAGTTTTTCATAATCGGCGATGATACAGGTTTTGCTTCTGCTGTTTATGTATTGTGACCGTTTGTGTGGAAATTAGGGTTTTATGTTGGGAGGACTAAGGATGTAATCTCTGCTTCCAAGAACAGTGACGGGAAAGATAGTAAGGTTTATATACAGGATTTGAGCATCGTGGATGTTCCTGTTAGGGACGTTCGTATATTGTCTCTCTCAGCGGATGATTCGATTCTCGCCGTCTCCGTCGTTACTGATATTCATTTCTTCTCTGTGGATTCACTTCTTAAGAAGGTTTTACGGCTCAGAAGTTGCTATTCCTAAGTTTTTTTTTCGTCTATAACTTTTTGCGAGGATATTGAATCTATGCTGATTTTATCTGTTCTTTGGTGCAGGATGTGAATCCTTCCTTTTCATATTCACCTGATGAGACAGGCTTTGTTAAGGATTTTCGTTGGACAAGGAAAGATAAACATTCTTATCTTGTTCTTTTAAATTCTGGGAAGCTCTTTTATGGGATTGACGATGCATCCCCTAGACAAGTTATGGATGGTGTTGACGCTGGTTTGTTTTCATTTCTCTTGCTACTTCTTCAGCAATAAACCATGTTATTGGCAATTATTGAAGATCGACTCTGTAGGAATTTACTTGTTAAACTTTGTTGTTTGTCAGTTGAATGGAGTTCAAAAGGGAGTTATATTGCTGTGGCTCAAGATAACAGCCTGAGGATTCTGTCATCTAAATTTAACGAGAGGCGATGCATAGATTATCATTTGATACCTGGATTGGTGATTCCGATGAAAATTGTGTCGTGAAAGGTATGTTGCTTGTTTTGGCCTTCTTATATCCTATCAGTATTTTCTGTTTTGTTTCAAAATTTATAGCCGTTGTATGGTATTTGAGGTGTTTTCTTATGGACTAAATCGTACTGTATTTCGGTGCTTGGACATATGATCTATACAAACTGATCCTGTTTACAGTTCTCGTTTCTTGCTATCTCCCCTCTATATCTATGGTTAAATCCCTATACTTCTGTATCTCTTAGACTGGTGTTGAAACTTCCCTCGTTCTGTGCACACTTCCATTGAAAAGTTTCATAGATGGCTCTCAAGTGAAACCCTCTCAAAGAATGACTGTTTAGTCTGCAACAGTTGATTCTATTAGGTGGGTACACAACAACTGTGTTCTTCTTGGATGCTTTCAGCTGATTGATGGCAGGGAAGAAAATTACCTTGTTCAGATTATCAGGAGTCCAGATGGGAATTTCAGCTGATTGATGGCAGGGAAGAAAATTACCTTGTTCAGATTATCAGGAGTCCAGATGGGAAGGTTATTGATGTGAGTACTATTTCTTTTGTTTTGAATTTTTTCTGCAGACGTGTGCAATCCCTTCACAGTCTTCATAACACAATGAGTTCCCAATTGGCAGCTGCTGAGCAACTCTCTGAGTGTCTCTCAAAACAAATGACATTTTTGAAAATCGACTCACCTGTAAAAAAGAATGTGAAGCAGGAGTTATTTGAGACAATGGGGATCCCTTATGATACTTCTCTCAGCTCACCGATGCAGTAAAGGCTAAGAATGCATCTTCAGCAAAGAACCAATTACTCTCTTCTATTCCTGCAAGTATAAATAAATGCACAGTCAAGACAACGTCAGTCATCTGCTATGAAAAGTTGTGACCCTGAAACTTCCAGGAGGAGGAGAGAATCACTAGACAGGGTAATTTCATAGGAAATCTTTGACACAGTGCTATCCCATGTCATATATGCTCTGTTTTTGGCTTTGTGATACTCCAGTATTTTGCTAAATTATGATGGATTTATATGCACTCTTTAATTTACTGGAGCACTCTTTAATTTACGATGTGCCCTGACGTCTGGCTCTACATATGATCTTTTTTACAGAATTGGGCTGCTTCTGAGCCTCCAAAAACAACTGTCAAAAGGATGCTTCTGCAGGAGCGACAGAAGACGGGTATGAACCAACAGACTGTCTTGAGTGAGAGACTACAGCCAGCGAATAATACACAAGAGCAATCACTGCTTCGCCTGAAAGATCACGCATCACCTGTAGTCTCCTCGAATAAGGGTGAGCTAAGATATACTGTGGAGTGCATTAATTTGATCTGGAAGAATGTCTTTGTGTTTTGTTTGTTATTTATTATCGCTTCTCTGGTTTTATTGTGCAATTACTTTTAGCAGGTCTTAGGGAATCATTCCAACAAGACACATCTGAAGCTCAATCAACCCCGTTCAAAACGAGACCACCTATGCCACAATCTAACAGTCCCTTTACCATCTCCCCAATCTCTGTGTCAAAACCAAGCGTCACTTGGTCTGGAAATAATTCTAGCAGTACATCTTCTTATGCTGAGGAATCTGCCCTGCTGGAGGTTAAGGATATAAGGACAGTTTCACAATCAGGAGGATCAAATTTGCTTCTGAAACGACCAGTGGCCTCGACTGTATTTGAACAGACAGAAAAAAAGGCTGAAGAAATCAGTAAATTTTATGAACGTAATACCAAAGCGTTTGTTGAAACAGATGCTGGAAATGTGCAGCGGCCTTCTACTACATCATTGGGATCCCATTCTGAATCTAGCAAAGGTTTTGGCGCTCAACTTTCACCCATGTCTACTGGTGCACCAGCTTCTAGTTTCCTTTCAAAATCTTTGTTTGGTTTCAAAACCAATAGTAGTATCCCTGGTGATAAAGTAAATTTTCCTGCTGTAATTGTATCGGTTTCATCTTCACCTTTGTCTAGCACGCCACTTGATTCCGGTTCCACCGTATTTACACCATCATCCTCTAAAAGATTCAGGTTTGTTTACTTTGACCTCTGTGTATTTCGTTTGATACACATAACAGTCAACTATTGTAACTTTAATATCTGGTCAATGACACTGGTCAACTTTAATTCGTGTTTCAGTTCCAGCATCTATTCCCATCAGCTCAACACCAGTCCCACAAACGTTTTCAGTCACATCTACATCTAAAGTTTCAGCTACAGGGTTCAATGTTCCGTTTGGTAAATCGTTGACCAGTGCCAATGTAGATCTCAATCAAGCAGCTACATCAACACTTTCTCCATCACCTGGCCCCACAACAGGTTTCTCTTTTAAATTACCAGCTTTGTCTCCATTGTCCCCTGAAATGGTCTCATCCTCAACAGGCATATCTTCACTATTTCCACCATCTTCTACTGCATCACAAGTGTCATCTAATCTTGTCTCTACACGCAGCTCCCTAACTGATAGTGATCGTTTGTTTTCATTAACTTCCTCATCTTCGACTCCCCCTATCACTTCAACCGGTCCTGATGCCTTTCAGTCTCCTCAAGTCTCCACCACCTCTTCTGCCGTTGACGTTACAGAGTCAGTCTCAGAATCTAGAAAACCAGAGGCTCAAAGTTCGTCAATTCTAAGTACGGAAAGTACTGTAGATTCTGTAGCAAATGCAACAAAAACACAGATTGAGCCACTGCCGGTGAAAAGTGAGATTTCAAACCCAGAGACTACAGTAACCCCGGTCGGTTCATCTGGGTTCCTGTCTGGATTTTCATCAGGGACACAGCCTATTCTTGCAAACATGGCGTCTCCTTCATTCAGTTGGCCAGGTAGTTCTCAGCCACAACAGCTATCATCTATATTGGTCCCTTTCCCTGCATCCTCACCAACTTCTGCAAGTCCATTTGGTGAGAAAAAAGATACTGTAGATACACAGGAAGATGAAATGGACGAAGAAGCTCCAGAGGCTAACCAGACGACTGAACTTAGTATGGGAAGTTTTGGAGGTTTCGGGCTTGGGTCAACTCCAAACCCGGCTGCTCGTAAAGCAAATCCATTTGGTGGTCCTTTTGGTAATGCTACAACAACAACAAATAATCCATTCAATATGACAGTCCCCAGTGGCGAGCTCTTCCGACCTGCATCATTCAATTTTCAAAATCCTCAACCATCTCAACCGGCGGCAGGTTTTGGTGGGTTTTCTGCAACACCTTCTCAGACACCTACTCAGAGCGGATTTGGCCAACCGTCACAGATTGGTGGGGGACAGCAAGCTCTAGGGTCGGTTCTTGGCTCCTTTCGGCAGTCGGGACAGATCGGTGCTGGTCTTCCAGGAGCTACGTTTGGTTCTCCTACTGGATTTGGTGGCTCTAACCCAGGAAGTGGCCTCCCAAATGACCAGCATCTGGTGGTTTTGCTGCTGCTGGTTCTAGTGTCACTGGTGGCTTTGCGGCCATGGCTTCAGCTGGTAGAGGCTTTGCCGGTGCTTCTTGTAATCCCACAGGTAGCTTTGCTGCCTTAGCCTCAGCTAATGGAGGATTTGCTGGTGCTGCTCCAAGAGCAGGAGGCGGTGGATTTGGTGGACTTGGTTCAGGCTCTGGAGGTTTCGGAGGCGTTGGTCCTCCTGGTAGTGGAGTTTTCGCCGGAGCAGCAGGAGGTAATAACATCTAAACATTGATTGACCTATACATCCACATTCAAGGTCCTGGTCACACATTTTGACCATTGTCTTGTCGTGTGATTGTATTATTATACAGGTAGTGGTTTTGGTGGTTTCGGCGGCCAAGGTCAAGGCCAAGCCGGTGGTGGTGGTGGTAGTATCTCAGGCTTTGGTGGCAACTCGGGAGCAACAGAAAAGCCACCGGAACTCTTCACACAGATGAGAAAGTGAAACCAATATGTTCAAATATATTTAGACTACGTATGCTCGTCGCATGAAATTTTGGTCTTACCTTAGTCTATAAGTCTATAATTATACGTGTGTTTGTGTATTTTTGTAATGGAATGAAGTCAACTAACCTCCAAAATATTAAGTAAATAGCTGACTAAACTCTATCATGATAGGCATTCAGTTGCGCTTTCTCCAGCCTTTTTAGAAAGCCGGTCTGGTTTCTTTATCGTTTTATAAACAAACCTGAGAGATATTTTCTTATTTAATCCAGAATTCTATATATTTTATCCCATCTTGCTAATTAAAAAGTGATTTTCCAACTTGGAAATTTATATAGAAACTGAGAAAGGAAAAAAAGGAGTGGGGCTAGTGGGAAAGGAGCAAAGACTGGCGTCATTCCAGAGAGTCGTTGATTTTTTTAACTATTTCGTTAGAGATTTAATTTTCGCCGTAGAATATAATTTCGTTTTTTTCCTCTTCGATTCGATGTGATCCCGCCAAACAAACTCTTACTCTCTCTTCCTCACGAAATTTTCCACCGTCGATTCTTCATCCTTCTCATTCTCTCCTCCTCCTCCGGAAAATTTCGACATTAGAAGCTTCTTAATATTGTCTTTTATGAAGGGACATCGGAGTAGTGACGAGATTTATGATGCTTTGTGGTTCTTTCCGAGATCGAATACAGCCTTGGCTTCGCGACTATGTTAGGCTCCAATATCTCGCCGTCCTCCTTATTTACGCTCAGGTTTTCGATTTTCCCTCTCTCTTTGTGGTTGATTCAAATCTGTTGGGGTCTAGGGTTAATCGTTTCTCTTGTCGATTGGAATTTGTCTCATCTTCCTGATTTCTGAATTGTTGTTTTTCCGGTTATTTCAGATTGGGTGCGCACTAATCGGATCACTAGGAGCATTATACAATGGAGTTTTGCTGATAAACTTGGCGATCGCTTTGTTTGCGCTTGTTGCAATCGAGAGCAATAGCCAAAGCCTTGGCCGGACCTACGCGGTTCTTCTTTTCTGCGCTCTTCTTCTTGATATTTCATGGTTCATACTTTTCACACAAGAGATATGGTATTGCTCTTAACTCTTCAAAACCTTGTTTGTGAATCGAAACTAAACTTTGTTTTTGGTTCATTCTGAAATGATATTGTTCATTTTGATTGACAAAAGATTACATTGTTGATGCAGGAGTATTTCAGTTGAGATGTATGGAACCTTTTTCATATTTTCAGTGAAACTGACAATGGCGATGGAAATGATTGGCTTCTTTGTGAGGCTATCATCCTCTCTCTTATGGTTTCAGATTTATAGGCTTGGGGCTTCTATCGTCGACACTTCACTTCCTCGTGAAACAGATTCAGATTTACGAAATAGCTTCTTGAATCCACCAACTCCTGCTATAGCTAGACAATGTTCTGGTGCTGAAGAAATCTTGGGAGGTTCTATCTACGACCCTGCCTACTACACCTCTCTATTTGAAGATGGCCACAGCAATATGAGTTCACCCAAAGCGACACAGGTTTTTTTCTAATTTTTACTCTCTTAGCTTTCCGCTTTTTTTGCAGTTTATATGTTTTTCGATTCGGGTTTTTTGTAATTTTATCACTCAAGACTGTATTTCTACATGCTTGATTACTCTGTCAAGCCATCCATCTAGAAAGAGTTTCTTAATTCTCCTTTGAAAACTACTATGATTCTCCTCTGCCTTTCTATGGTAGATGCAGATGCACAGAACAAGATCCCCTAGCAATGATGTGTTAGCGCTTTAGGATATAGATAAGACATAGTGATAATAATGGGAAGTTTCATCTAAAAGTTAGAAGAAGTTATTCATCCTTGTGTCCCCTTTGTAGGTGAATCATAATTCAGCTGGAAACAATGGATCACCATCTGCTGCAGAAACCTCTCAGATTAAGTCTCCCATATGTAGATCCTTGCATGCAATTGATGTTAGTCTCCATTGTTATTGGTCGTATTGCACTATATATCTTGTGACTGTTGTGTTTTATTTTCTGGCATCACAACTGATAAAGACAAATCTCGTTTCAATTGTTATATAGGAAGAGATGGGTTTGAAGAAACCAGGGATGGATTTGCGAACGACTTGAGGAACATATAAACAAACGAAGTGTCTGCATTGCATTAGTAGAGGTTTAATTATCGGAATTTGAAGCAGATACAAAATTGATTGAGCAGTTGTCCGTAAGCGAGAGAGAATCATGAAGTTTTCATTTTTAGTTTCGAACATGTTATAAAATGATGAGGACAGGTAACCAAATCACCCAGTGGGTAAGGGAACTCATATTAATTTCCTTAATAGCCCTGGATCTTATATTCTATTCGCATTAACTCGTTATCGAATTATTGGATGTTCTAAAAGAGAAGCACCTCTTGGACAATGGTTGTTAATCATAAATTAGTAACTAACCAATACAATACATTAACATGAAAAAGGCCCATCTAATTAGTATATTGGAAAGCCCACGAGTAAAACTCGTGCAAAGTAAGAATCCATGTGTTGACATTATATTAGTAGAAAAGTCAACTGAAAGACCCACAGAGAAGAAAACCCAGATGGATCTGGAAGAAAGGATCATTTCTTCTCTCTCTCTCTCTCTCTCTCTCTCTCTCTCTCTCTCTCTACTTTTCTAATTTCTTACGACAATTCTCCTCCTTTCATATATAAACAATCCTCCAAATCTATCACATAACCCTTTTTTTTTCTTTTACTTCTTCAAATTTTTAAAATTTAGAAATCTTCGGTGTCGCTATTATTCTTCTGTGCTTATCGGAGATTAAATCTGCTGTCGAAGAAGACTCAAAAGGTTTCTTCATTTCTGGATTTTTTTTGTTATCATTTGAACCGTTGATTAGGGTTTAGAAATGGTTTGTCGGTGAACAATGATCCTAAATCATACATTGAAATGGATCCATGACTTTGTTTTTAGACAACTCGATGAATGTTGTTGTTTTGATTGAAATATTCAAAACCCCTTCTCCGAACTAGTTCCTCCATGTTGGATCATAATTACTTTTCTTCTATTGCTAAATTTGAAATTATTTGGATTTTATCTGTGAATTGAGAATGTTAGACTGATTCTAGGGTTTCATGTTGCTTATTTGCTTCTTCGCTCGCTCTTTTCGTTTCAATGAAGTTTCTTAGCTGATTGATGTAAAAATTGGCAACAAGTTCTTATTTTTGTGTCTTTGGCCATTTCTAGGGTTACAAGTAAAAGGAATCGGCTATGGAAGAAGCACTTGCAACGAGGTATTGGTGTCACATGTGTTCTCAAACTGTGAATCCAGTTATGGAAGCTGAAATCAAATGCCCCTTTTGTCAAAGTGGGTTTGTTGAAGAGATGGAAGATGATCAAGATTCTTCAAATACCAATGATGTTAGAGCAAACAATTCTCTTTGGGCTCCTATCTTGATGGAACTTATGAATGATCCCGTCCGCCGCAGAAGAAACCAAAGTGTTGACTCTGTTGAAGATAACCAAAACGATACACAGACTGAGAATGAAACTGGAGACGGTAGAGAGACTGATTTGGATTGGCAGCTTCAAGAGATTCTTAGGAGAAGGAGAAGACATTCCGCTGCGGTTTTGCAGTTGCTTCAAGGGATACGAGCAGGGTTATCACTAGAATCTGAGACTAATGGTAATGGAGGTAGTAATGATAACGATCCGGAACGGGTCATCTTGATCAATCCCTTTACTCAAACTATCACGGTTCAAAACTCTGCTGATATGGAATCTGTACCTGCTGGTTCTTTAGGTGACTATTTCATTGGTCCTGGATTTGAAATGTTGTTTCAGCGTTTAGCTGAGAATGATCCCAATAGATATGGAACACCTCCAGCTCGAAAAGAAGCTATTGAGGCTTTGGCTACTGTGAAAATTGAAGAGACTATGCAGTGTTCAGTGTGTTTAGATGATTTTGAGATTGGAACTGAGGCTAAACAAATGCCGTGTAAGCACAACTTTCATGGTGATTGTTTGTTCCCATGGCTTGAGCTTCACAGTTCATGCCCGGTTTGTAGATATCAGTTACCTGCAGATGAACCAAAGACTGACTCAGCTAGAACAGAAACAAATGATAACAATGGAGTCGGTACTGCTTCTACTACAACCAGCCATGGAACTGTGAGCAGCGATGAAAACCGTCGAGAAGAAGAAGAAGAAGAAGAAGAAGAGGAGAATGAGGGCGGTAATACAAGCGGATTCTCGATCCCATGGCCATTTAGCACCTTGTTCTCGTCGTCTCAAGATAGCAATGAATCAACGGGTTCGAGTTAAAACATGTTTCCTGAACAACATATAATGAAAACTTGGTTCTACGTAAAGCTGGTATTGTCTGTACATAAATATTTCAGATTTGGTTGAACGTTACATATCTGAAAAAACAAAAATCTTTCAATTTGTGTTTTTTTTGTTGTTGTTGTTCTGAACAATCTTTTGCCGGATTTTGTAAGTCGCTTCTGTATTTTTGCCGCTGTCAACCAAGTCACTTCTTACTTCAGTTTTTTCATAAAAAACAATTGGCAAGTTAATGGTGAAATATAAAAAAAAGAAGTGTTTCTTGTGGTTTAAAATTCTTAATATTGTATGCTTCTATTCGACTGAGCGTTTAAAATGTCTTTTCCCTGTAAACTAAAATATAGCTGTCTTTCCTAAACTTTACTTAAAGGAATAGTTGTTCCTTATTTAATCCATGATTACATTACTATTTCTTTACGCGTCAAGATTAGTTAGAGATTTTAAGAGCTATATAATTCACACTTCACATGTGTAAATGTGAATTTCCGACTAAGGTGCGGTATTAACGAAAAATGTTACTAAAAATTTGAGTTCACAGGTGTAAAAAGTAACCAAAGCTCCGACCAAGGTGTGGTATTAACTATTAACAAACTTAACTTTTGCATCCCTTATATATTAATTAACGCTTCACCAAAACTCCTTCTCTATATAAGCATTGTAACATTAACTTATAATATTACCTCTCAGATTAGTCTTAACCGAAAAGAAAAAATAAATAAATCGTCAGTTATTTTTCTTAATCACTTTGATTCTTCTCTTACTCTCTGCGTACAACACAACTATGGCCCGAACCTTGCCGAATAAGTGACCGTCTTATCTTATAATAATTAAATTTATATATATTTCACTCATCAACAAAAATTCATACAAGACAAAAAAAAGATTTATGTCCGAGAGCATTTAACTTAAAATAAAATACGCACGACCACACATTTCTGTAGTATCCTACGTGGCAGACAAAGAGTGGACGTTCCCCTAGAATTCCAGCAAAGACCGTAGCATTAGATCTAATGAGCTGATTTACCCGAATTACCCTCGCCCGACAAAGAGAGTCAAGGGTAGTTTTGGAAATTATATATATCTAAGAAGGAGTCCATAAGCTCCTCAGATCCAAGACGCGATTTGTAAGAGTTGTGAGATCAAATCTCATCCCCAGAGAGAGCGATATTGAAATCTCCCTTTATAAAACCCCAATTTACAAATCTCTTTCCCTCTCGAAAATCTTTCATCTTCTTGATATAAAAAGCCGAAGCCTTCTTTAAATATTTCTCCTTCCTTTCGCCTTTTTGTTGGAATTTCTTCAATCGTTTGGGGTTACGAAACCCTAGATTTTGAAATTCCAGATTCATAACTTGCGAAAGGTCTGATTTTGTCTCTTACCCTTTGTTTCTATTGGATTCAATTACTTGGATTTGGTTTCAGTTTCTTCGAACCCTCTTTTTTTTACGAAGTGGATCTCATGTTCTGAAGTGTTTCATAGCTTTTCGTTGTTTGATTGATTGTGAAACAACGTTTATAGAATTCAATAACGAAAAACCCTTTTTAAGACGACCTGATTTGGTAATTCAACTGGTAAAACTTGAAAAAAAAAAAAACCTTTCTCGTTGATGCTTGTTGGTTTGGATCCACATGAATTCTCTATTTTTATTGCTTAATACGAGATTTAATTTATGTGTGTTTATGATTTGTGTAACTTAGAGAATGGCTGATCAAGGAATGGAAGGGAGCCAGCCAGTTGACCTTACTAAGCATCCTTCAGGGATTGTTCCAACTCTTCAGTGAGTTCTATTTGTGCCTCTTCTCTGTGTTTTCTCGTTTTAGATTCTGAGGCTGTGCTTTGTGAATTATAAGATTTTATTTTTTCTTTTGTTTGTTTCAGAAATATTGTCTCAACAGTGAACTTAGACTGCAAACTTGATCTTAAAGCCATAGCTTTGCAGGCTCGGAATGCTGAATATAACCCCAAGGTTTGCTTTCTTCCTTTTAGTAATCAATCAATTGAAAGTAAAAGTCTCCATTTCTGGTACTTATAAATGATTTGTCAGAAACATTTACTCTTATCCCTAAGTTATCTAAGTTTGTGAAATCTGATTGGCTGTAGCAACTTAAACTACTTTGGTTCGTATGCTCGGATTTGGTTTAATCTTAAATGTTTCATGTTCCAGCGTTTCGCTGCTGTAATCATGAGGATAAGAGAGCCAAAGACTACAGCGTTGATTTTTGCTTCTGGGAAAATGGTATGTTATTTATGCTTATAGCTTGTTTGGTCACCTTTTCTCATATGTTCTTTTTTTAAACGTGGCATATTTGTTGTCCAATTTTAGGTGTGTACCGGAGCTAAAAGTGAACATCTTTCAAAGTTGGCTGCAAGAAAGGTTACTAGCCCCTTCCAGTACCGTCTGATGTTCTTCTTTTCGCAACATTGTAGCTAGAAACTCGATATAATTCTAGTAGGTATTTGTTCTCTTCTATGTTAAAAAATACCTTTTTGTTGTTCAGTACGCTCGGATTGTTCAAAAGCTTGGCTTTCCTGCAAAATTCAAGGTACTCATTTGTCTACCCATGGTCCTGATCTAGCATATACTGTATTATTCTTTTTTATTTCAATCAGCAATTCGTTTGTTTTTTTAATTGGAAGGAGAAACTGTGTATACTGTCTAGTAATAAAATTGCTGATCACATTCTGCAGGATTTCAAGATTCAGAACATTGTAGGCTCTTGTGATGTCAAATTCCCCATTAGGCTTGAAGGTCTTGCATACTCTCATAGTGCTTTTTCAAGTGTAAGCGATCTCAAGCATTATAATCATGTATAGTTTGTTATAAGATGGAGATAATCATCAGACTGATGATTCGTACCTCTTATAACTGATGCCAGTACGAGCCTGAGCTATTTCCAGGACTAATATATAGGATGAAACAACCAAAGATTGTACTACTTATTTTTGTGTCAGGAAAGATTGTTATTACTGGAGCCAAGGTAATAATTTTACTCTCTCTCAAATAGTTACAAATTTTGCCATGAAAATGCTTTTGTCATCTGATGAAATCCTCTGAGGTCTCTCTATCAGATGAGAGAAGAGACTTACACCGCATTTGAGAATATCTACCCAGTTCTTACAGAATTCAGGAAGATCCAGCAATAATAGTATGTAAGCATCCCATTTACATTTCTTTCATACCTCTTAATCAATCAATGTTTTGATTATGATTCTTTTGATCCAAGCAGAGCTTACAAAGCCAAAAGCGAAAAACCATATTGAAGTTTGGATTGCCGTGAAGTAGAGATCTCAGTGGTGGCAAGCGCTTGGTGAGGTTATTATCCGTGGACAAGAGCTTGTTTGATTCAGAATCAAAACCAGAAATTGTAAATACAGAATGGAGGTGCCAAGAAATCTCCTTCGTTTTTTGTTCTAAATGTGTTCCAAGTATCTTTGTTTCCTGTTCTGTTTGTTTCAATGAGCAATACCCAAACGGTTAAACAGTAACCTAGTTTTCTGCTATCTCTGTAATAAGACAAGCAAGTCTCTTTCCTTTTAAGCAATTTGCAGCTTTAGTGAGTCAAATGTTTGGATCATCATAGTTCATAGCTTTACCTTTCAATAGATGAAGAACCTGAAAATCGTACTATCATATGATGTTTTTCCTTTGTCTTGGAAAGAAAATTTGATTCTGTTGTTTATACATTTTGTATCACATTATCTCGTACTTACCATTGAAATGTTAACGGCAGAATCTGAATGAAAATTACCAGATTTTCTGGTTAATCATGATACTCATGCCACGTCGGATTCGACACGAATCGATATCTTTCTCTTGCAAGTTGCAACAACTACATTTACCTAACTATTATAACTAGTTCATTAAACAAGAACAAAGATTGTCTCTTTGAAACCTCTTAGCTGACTTATCCAATCAACTTTTCAGATCATTTTGTTTTAACAACAAAACATTTCAGATAACTTTTACGACAGAGGTCAGTTGACCAAGTAGCTCTTGGGCCAATGGCGAAGTTAGGCCCCTCCGAAAGGTGTGCGAAGTCTGGCCTCCTGAGTTCGAGACTTGTATTTATGTAAGAAGAATGTCTTCTTAGGAGGTGAAGATTCTTGAGATACTGCCGTGAGCTCGGATAGTAAAACTTAACAACCATTTGGAATCTCAGCGACTGGATTTAAATATTGTTTTCTCAAGAATATTAATAAAACCGATACTGTTTTGGCATATGAGATTGTAAAAATATTCCGGTGGACAGCCGATAGGGTTAGTCCATATTAAATCCTATCATTTTGTATAGCCAGGGATGTTAAAAAAGGTTGAGACTTTCAGGGTTAGCCCTAGACCCTGAATTTATGTTGTTGATATTTTAGGTTTACTGAAAGAGATCATGTGTTTGCTGTTTATATTGCAGACTCTGAGACTAGACCTGTGGATTCAAGTTATGCTCCTGGTCATATTGCCATGTTCTCAGATATGTATCCGTTCTTGTTTATATCACAGGTTAGAGGATCATATTCGATTTTTTTTTTCTCGGTTTTGCTCTAAATGGTCTTCACAAACGTTTTCCAGGGTTCTCTTGATTCTTTGAATAAGCTACTGAAGGAGGCTGTACCGATCAACCGATTTAGACCCAAGTATGTTCAAAGGATAGTAGTCCTAGCTAATATCTTAAAAGCTATTATTGCTTTGTAACAGCCACTGGGAAATGTGATGACAGCATCTTTGTGGAGGGATATGAACCATTTGCTGAAGATTTATAGACAGAGATACCTTATAGACAAATACACCTTTCATTCCTCTTAAGCAATTTGCACCTTTAGTGAGTCAAATGTTAGGATCATCATAGTTCATCTTTCAGTGGATGAATAACCTGGAAATGGTACTATCATAACATGTTTTCAAGTGGTTATCATCACCGTCTATGTGCTCGTAAGTCGTAACCATTAACCACATCCACACGAATCATTCTTTTTTTTTTTGGGGTTCTTCAGTATCATGTATGCACTTATTTGATTCTTGATTTTTTTTCTTTGCTTATAAGGATAGGAGGACTGTTTTCTCTTTTTTTTCTTAATCTTTCGTGACACATAACAAGAAGACCAATTGCATCAAACTTTTTCAACAGAGGACAAATGGAAGAGGAAAGACGAATACAAATCTCAGATTCGAACCAAAATCTTAAAAGACAATGAAAACCAAAATCCACAAGAGTCATGTCCAAACCAAAATGAAAACCCACCTATGCTAAAACGAAAACAAACCCTGCCCTGAGCTTACTACTTCGTCTCTCTTAAAGAATATCTTCTTAGGAGGTTGAAGATTCTTGTGATACTGCCGTGAGCTTGCATAGTAAAAACTTAGCAACCATTTGAAATCTCACTGATCGGCTTGTTGCTATTTGAAGGATTTCCTTGTCTTAGCAACAATGAGATCAACTGTACGTTGAGAAGCTGAACCTGATTCCTTTGCTCAATCACAAGTAACAACAGTTTCTGTTCTCATAATTGGTTTTTCCTTCCCAGACCTGTTAAAAGATATAGTGCATGTCGATGTTAGATATGAGAAATGTAAATGCAACTGCTAAAAATTTCATGCAACTAACTCGTTTCTAGTCTTGCCTGCTTTTGAGATTGTTGCTGCTTAGCTTTCTTCTCTAAAATAGTCTTTTGTAGAACCACATAGAACAAGAAATCATCCAAAATGCATGTCTTGCTGTTATGCTCCTTGAAAATTTTTACAACCTTCAAACCCTGCTCCAACTTAACCTACACGATCCCAAGGAGAGAGTAAAGCGCAAAACACGCCTGGTAGATCAAGAAATGTAAACACTTACCTCTTCTGTGTCTCTACTGTTGGTAACAGGTTTGTTCTCGTTGTTCTCAAGCGTAGTATGCTTCAGCAAACTGTTGGGCACATCCTTCACAATATGCCACTTGAGAGGAAAAGAGCCCACTTATCCTGTTGCTAGCACTCGACATTTTTGTTGAATTCAACTGGTCCTATCATTTCCGCAAGTCCAAAAAATTGTCCACTTGCGTTAACCTGGAGACAAATTCGGTACAAACAGCTCTGCATTAAGAAACAAAACGAGTACACACAACATAAACTGAATTAAGAATTAGGTACAAACCGAGAAGAAGAAAAACACAGAGCAGCCACCAGATTTCTGCTGAGCCTCCTGATATGCAGCATCAAGCCTCTTGTTTCCATTTGGGGTGCTAGCCCAAACATTATATTTGATACCCTTATGCACATCATCTTCACTGTACGACTTGATGATAAAGGACATAGCATCTTTATACTCAACAAGAAGAAAAACTGACATTTCCAATTTAAAATGAATGGGAGAAACCGACACGAATCCAATTACAGCGAAGCGACTAGAATACGAGTAAAGAAGAGACTGAAAAGCAAGGAAAAGGATACGATCAGCAGGAGGAGCGACGGTAGTAGACATGCGAACAAACTTGGTACAGAAGATTGATAGATCCTTCTTCTCGGACAAGGGAATGTAGCCAAAAGGGAGATAGAGAGAGTAGAGATAAAAAAACCAGAAGGAATCTAGGTTTTAAGAGATGAATCGAGCAGAGAAATGGAGAAGAGGAACGGTTTTTGTACGGGGAAGAGGCAAAAGTGGTTTTGGTCGTTCCCGTCGATTCATTTCAAATCATTATTTATATTGCTGTCACTATTCTATTGTTGTTGGGCCAAGAATTAAGGCCCAATAAGACAAGGAAAAAGATACAAGATCCGGAGTGTTGAATTTTAACGGCCAAGATTAACTCAAAGCTTGAAGAGGTAAGAGAAGGTTAAAAGCAGCCTCGAAACGAGAGAGTGAGGAGATAAACCAACCTACCTTCCTGCTTCTTTCAGCTCCCGTTTTCTTATCCGGTGAAAAAGCTTCCTAATTCCTTCCTCCTCTGTGTTAGTTTCTTAATCCTTACTCTTTTACTCAGCTAAGCCTCTTCATTTTCAATGGCACAGTTTTTTGTGTTTGTGTTGTTAAATTGTTATGTTGGATGAGAATTTGTTATAAGCTTTTAAAACTGTTTCTATAAAGTATTAATTCATTTCTTCCAATGATTTTTGTGTATTATGTTATAAAATTGATGGATGAGTGTTTCCTCAGATTGTTAATTGTCTTCTTATTGAGTTCTATGTGTCGCCTTTCTTCTATTTTCTTTCTCATCTTTTTGCGAATTGTCATTTGGTTTAATCTTACCTTGTTGGTTATTGGGATTATGCTAACCATATATTGACGAAAAGAAGAGCCTTTTTATAACCTTAGAATTGTTACCTAACTGTTGAATTGCCCCTGTTTGAAGTGATAAAAATGGCAACAACTTTCACTGCCACGTCTTCCATTGGTTCAATGGTTGCTCCAAATGCTCACAAATCTGATAAGAAACTTATGTCAAGCTCATTTGGAAGAAGGCAAAGTGTGTGTCCTAGACCCAGAAGATCCAGTTCTGCAATTGTATGTGCAGCCAAAGAATTGCATTTCAACAAAGATGGGACTACCATAAGGAAACTTCAAGTGAGTATCTGTTTTTTCTCTTCTTCTTTTAATGGAAAAATCCATTCCCAAACTTTACCACAGGCGCTAAAGGTTTAAATTTTCTCTGGTTTTTAATTCTGTGTTGTACTAGGCTGGTGTCAACAAACTTGCAGACCTAGTTGGTGTTACACTTGGACCCAAAGGACGAAATGTTGTTCTTGAGAGCAAGTATGGATCACCAAGAATTGTTAATGATGGTGTGACTGTTGCAAGAGAGGTATGGAATTGTTACACCTCTTGATAATGATGTTTATTTTCATTCAAACGAGTCTTATAATTTCAAAAAAAATTTCTGTAGGTTGAGTTGGAAGATCCCGTTGAGAACATTGGTGCTAAGCTTGTGAGGCAAGCGGCTGCCAAGACCAATGACTTGGCTGGTGACGGTACTACAACATCTGTTGTTCTTGCACAAGGTTTCATTGCTGAGGGTGTTAAGGTCTGAGTAACGTTCTTCTTTCATATTTCTCTTTCATGAAACTCAAAAATTCGTTTTACTAATCTTAAGATTATATCATTCAGGTGGTAGCTGCTGGTGCAAACCCTGTATTGATTACCAGAGGTATTGAGAAGACAGCAAAGGCTTTGGTTACCGAGCTCAAGAAAATGTCTAAGGAGGTAATCAAATTCATAGAACTCTCTTTCTTTGAATATGTGAAGAGTCTATATTGAAAGGTTCTGAGAGTATGTCATGTTGATGTAGGTTGAAGACAGTGAACTTGCAGATGTTGCAGCTGTTAGTGCCGGTAACAACGACGAGATTGGAAATATGATCGCTGAAGCAATGAGCAAAGTGGGCAGGAAGGGTGTGGTGACCCTTGAGGAGGGTAAAAGTGCCGAGAACAACCTCTACGTAGTGGAAGGAATGCAATTTGATCGTGGTTATATCTCCCCTTACTTTGTGACAGACAGCGAGAAAATGTCAGTTGAGTTTGACAATTGCAAGGTAAATGTTTCTTTATTCTGTGCTCACTCCATCAAATGTTTCAGCAGATGAATGTTCTAGGCAGAAAATTTAGCCATTACAGATAATTATATATGAGTATAACTAAGATCTCTAATGTATTGTATGTTTGCAGTTGCTTCTTGTTGACAAGAAAATTACCAATGCAAGGGATCTTGTCGGTGTTTTGGAGGATGCAATTAGAGGTGGATACCCAATATTAATCATTGCAGAAGACATTGAACAAGAAGCTTTAGCGACTCTTGTTGTTAACAAGCTTAGAGGCACATTGAAGATTGCAGCTCTCAGAGCTCCAGGATTTGGAGAGCGCAAGAGCCAATACCTTGACGATATTGCAATTCTAACTGGAGGTAAGTTCTGTGTATATTGATGAGCCTTATGTATAGACAAATGTTTGTTGTTTTAATCTTGTCCTCTTTTTCTATCCGTGTGTGCAGCAACTGTGATTCGAGAGGAAGTTGGTCTTTCACTTGACAAAGCTGGAAAAGAGGTTCTTGGTAATGCCTCAAAGGTTGTCCTCACGAAGGAAACATCAACTATTGTGGGTGATGGAAGCACACAGGATGCAGTGCAAAAGCGTGTTACACAGATTAAGAATCTTATTGAGGTATGAAGTAGTAGTAAAAGAGTAGAGAAAATATGGGATCTAGACTACTTTGTCGATAGTGTAGTTACAGTAAAATGGTAATTGGTCTGCGCAGCAAGCGGAGCAAGATTATGAGAAGGAGAAATTGAATGAGAGAATCGCCAAGCTCTCTGGTGGAGTTGCTGTGATTCAGGTAAATTACAAACCCATTGCTACCCTTTGTCTGATTTAGATGTGTCCCAGAGATATTAAGTTAAGCTCGTTATGAATTGGTTTTCTAAGGTTGGAGCACAAACTGAGACAGAACTCAAAGAGAAGAAGTTGAGAGTTGAAGATGCTCTTAATGCTACAAAGGTGATTTTTTTCTGAGGCTTTGTATGGGAGCTATTTGCCTACTCGTGAGCTTTAACTAATCAGGATTTCGATTCTTAAGGCCGCTGTCGAGGAAGGTATTGTCGTTGGTGGTGGTTGCACTCTGCTTCGTCTTGCTTCCAAGGTTGATGCCATTAAAGCCACTCTTGACAATGATGAAGAAAAGGTAAATCAATCAAGCCTTCAGTTTCTAACTTGTAAAACTTAGGTTTTCTAACTTTGCTGATAATTGCCTTACTGCAGGTTGGAGCGGATATCGTTAAAAGAGCACTGAGTTATCCTCTAAAACTGATCGCAAAGAACGCAGGTGTTAATGGAAGCGTAGTTAGCGAGAAGGTAGTAACAACAGAAAATTACCTCCACACACTTTTTCACCTCTAGATTTTAAGTCAAATGGTTGACAAGATGTCTTCATTCATTGGCAGGTGCTTTCCAACGATAACGTGAAATACGGTTACAATGCTGCAACCGGCAAGTATGAGGATTTAATGGCCGCAGGAATTATCGATCCAACAAAGGTCAGTTTTTTTGCATACATAAACTGTCTTAGCTAGCTAAATTGGTCATCAAAGATCCATGAACCTGAGTGACTTTATCTTGATTATAGGTTGTGAGATGTTGCTTGGAACACGCAGCCTCAGTTGCAAAGACGTTTTTGATGTCCGACTGTGTAGTTGTTGAGATCAAGGAACCTGAACCAGCTCCCGTGGGCAACCCAATGGACAACTCAGGTTTGTTCAGACATTCAAATACTTTCATCTCCGGTAAAAGATCCACCATATTCATGACTCATCTCTGAATCTGTTTACTCTTGTTTCAGGATATGGATACTGAGAGGAGATAGGCGAATATTGAAACGGATTTACTTTAGCTTGCTAGTGTAATGATTTTGAACAAGAGAATGTGCCATCTGAAACTGAAATTTTGAATCAATCATATGAATAAAAATCATGACTCCTTAATGCTAAGAAATATCTTGAAATCGTCAAATGGAGGAGACACGTAATCCAATCTTTTTATGATATTATTGTCATTTCATATGAAATATATATAAATTGGCTGAAATGGAAAAAAAATCAGAAGTAAAAAGAATACCTTTACCATTAGAAACAATTCCTTACAAGTATATATAGCCAAGAAGAGAAGATAAGAGAAGCTATGAACGCATCAAAGATAAGTGAACTATTTCTTGTTAAAGCCAAACAAGGACTTGATGGCGTTAATGGCACCCTCGTTGATAAAAGATTCATCAAATTGCTTCAGGAGCGGATCAAAATCCTCCGACTTCCTGATATTTTCCAGGTCTGGATCTGTTCTGATTCTCTGCAAACAAAACAATTACACAGCTTCAACACACAACACCATCTTTCTCTCTCAGCTGAAACATTAAATCTCCTTGGACTTACCTTGAAATCTTCATATCCTGACTTCAATGCTTCTTCCAAAGCCGAGAGACCAGCTTGAACCTATCAAAACAACTCTATGAACTCTGCAAGTCAAAATACAAATATCTGAAAGATTAAAAAAGTGTTTACCTGATTAAGCTTTGAGTAGCAACAAGCAACATTGTAACTTGCAACTGATGCTTCATCTGGTGTTGGTTTAGAACCTAACACAGACTCAAACCTCTCCAATGCTTCCTCATATTTACCATTCCTACATCAAAACTACACACATATCAATGCTCACTTTCTGGTTTCCATAAACCCTTTGGTGACTCACTGAGGGATTTTACTTAGAAAATTGCAGCCCTTCACGAAGATCCTTCTCCCGTTGAGCTTTTAGTTCCTTCTTCCTCAAATAGTTTTGCATCTACAGTTTTAAAAATAAACCCAAAAGCTCACTCACAAGCCAAAAACTCAATACTTTTAAAGAAAGTTTTCAAGAGAGTTCACCTGAATTTCCCTTAATCTACTGCTAATGAATCCAGCATTCCTCTCAGCTCTTATTATCTCCTTCTCTGTTAACTCACCAGAATCATCCACCTTACCTGCAAGAGAAGAAGACACAACACAAAGTTTTAATTAAACAAAATCAAACCCAAAATTGGACTTTTTTGCAGAGAGAAATGAATAGATAACACAAAACAGAGCTGGAAATTGGGAATTTTCAACAAACCATTTCTCTTCTCCATTTGCATAAGCAAGGGACCAATTCTCTGACGGATTGTGTACATTGTCCTACCGTACTCTGCTGCAGGCCAAATATCTGCCCCAAACACTGCACTGCACTCTCAATTTTCAAGGTTCCAGTCAAAAAATTTCAGTCTTTCAAAGCTAATTCCATTGGAACAATGAGAAAGAAAGAAAGAACAAACCTTGTGGCAGTAACCCTATCGCCGACGGTGAATTTTCCGGTTTTGTCAGCTGATCCACCGGGTAAGATAGCATCAATGTAAGTTCCACCATCTCTTCCTTTCCTGAATTTCAAACCATAAGGCTGCTCCACTTCAACTTCATATGTTTCATACTTCTCCTCTTCTTCTCCTTCTCCTTCTCCTCCTGCTTCAGTTTTAGCCGTCGACTCTGTCTCCGACGCCTTCAAAGCTAAATTCCGGCGTTTGGCCACATGGGTATTGCATAAAGTAGTCGAACTGCTCGAAAGGAAGAGACTTTTCGTGGAAATGGAACTGATTTGAGTGATCAAACTAGGGTTTTGCTTGGTCTGCTGGGTTCTTGGAAGTGAAGGAGATGAATACAGAGATGGATAACTGGTCGGAGCTAAAGACATGTTCGAGCTCAGACAGAAGCCAGAGAGACAGAGAATGATTAGTTGGATTTTGACAGTTGCCGGAGCCGATTATGAGACGTTGGTTGGTTCTTCTCAAAAGCTTCAAAGTTTCGGATTACACAAGTTTGCATGATTTTAGTGGCTATGCTTCAGTCTTGGTGTTCTGCCACGTGTCATTTTGTAATGGTATCATAACTTTGATCCTTTTTCTTCTCCATAAATTCGCATCTCCCCTCACTTGGATTCGTTTGTTACTACAAGCAATTGAATTTTGACTCTAAACAATGACCCATTCTGCAAGAAGACAAGACAACATGACAGAGGTGGTAATGTTCGGAGAAAGTGTCAGTGTGTCATTGACTCTCAAAATAACCAATCTTTCTGGAGAAACAGAGGAGATTTTAGTCCAATGATTCTTATGTTTGCTGCAAACCATAACTCCTCGAAGTTACTGAGATCCAAATCAAGAATGTATTCACCTCTTCTTCTTGGATTTGTATTACAGATTGAGGCGAGAAAATTTCCCGGTTTTTACATTAGTTGAGTTTTCAGGCAGTTGAGTTCTTGGGTGTTACGAACATCCTCCAAGAACATACTTGTGGAATTGCAAATCTATTCACATTCATTATGGAATTCACTGAGCTTCAAAGCCTAAGCCTGAGATATACTCCGCAATATACCTATCAAACTTACTGTTTTTGCATCCAAATATGATAACATTTTATTCTAGCTTGACAAAATTATAAGTAGTAAAGTTAGACATGGAACTCACACCACCCGCGATAATAAGCCACTGAAGTTTTTCTAAGTTATCACTTAGACATTAATTAATCCAACATAGTGATGTTTACATTCATATGAACTAAATCCCAAAAGTAGATAATCAATGTACATAGTGATTGTTAAATTTATAACTTGCTCCAGAATCTGAATGAGAAAGAACTTTCATTAAATGGTTAAAGAAACAAATGAAGTTAAAAACCTATACTTAAAACATATCTAAAGAAGAAGAAAAAAAAGAATGCTTTCAGTGTTGAATCAGGAATCAACAAATGACTTCAAGCAGCAAACTTCTATATGTATCTTCCTGTATGTAAACAGATTTTAATGCTGAAGCCACCAACTTTGTCCTCTGCCTTAGATAAGTGGAATGATCACAGGATAACACAAACACAGGGTTTTCCCCGATCAGAGTCATATTCATCTTCTTCACTGCAAGAAAATGAAGTAATCACATCATTCCAGAATCCATCCAAATCTCCATAAAACAAGTAGAAATGTATGCTTATACTAGTTTTAACAACTCATTCTTTATGAAACAAAACCTTGTGACCAAATCTAAATTTGAAAATCTCAATTTTGAACAACAAAAGACCAACCTAGGTTCGAATTCTCGGATCTCAGCAAGTTCTTTCCCTATCATATCCACCCATTGGACCTTCTTCTTCTCCCTATTCTCATCCTTTCTAAGACTACTTTTCAGAGTGAGAGTGTCATCACCACCAATTTGACTTGCCTCTTCCTTTGCATCCACCATACCATCTTCTTGTTCTTCTCTAACCTCATGATCATCCACATGATCAACAACCTCTTCATGATCATCATCATCATCATCACTAGTGGCTGAAACAAGAGTTTTCAAAGACGCGTGAGAGGTTTTCTCCAATTTCAGCGTAATTGCCGCGTATTTGTGAGAGAAGGGATTAGAGAAACAGATTAAAGGGCATTGGATCTTACAGAGCAAAACACTCATCAAAACATGAATTGAGCCTTTTAAACAGTTGATCATCAATGTAGAATTTCTTAGACCTCTTTTGTCCGATTTAGCCCATTTGGTGAGCCCAGATTGAATAAAGCTACGAACTTTGAGCGACAGAACTAGTTTGATTTCAGGATTAGAATAAGAAAACAAACCCCAGGAAAAGGGTTTCGAGGAATAAACTACAATATGTAAAAATCCTCTTTACAAAGACTAAGCGATGCTAATGTTAATTGAAAAGGTAGAGATTCCTTTAGAACAATCACCCGATGATAACGCAAAGATCGAAGGTGAGTGAATTTAAAAAGGCAGATACTTTTCTGATTTGAGGGGGACAACGAAAAGAGAGAATTCAAAAACCCTCGATCTCCCTGTGAATAATAAGGACATAGATGAAGAAGACAGATCAGGTCGTGGACTCGTAAGACTTGTAGACTAGCGTTGTTAATTTATTCCCCTTTTATTTATTTTGGAATTCTGGATTTTTTTAAGAAGTCAAATATCTCAACCAGCCAAACTTTATGTATAAGTGGATTAGGGATGCAGATGGATCGATATCCAACATTTTTATGATATCTGAATTTATCGGATTATATTTTCTTATTTAAATTTAAAAATTTTGGATATCTGAATTTTGATATCCATGAAAAAATAAATATCTATTGGATATCTAGATGTGTTTTTAGATTTATTTTTTAATTATAACTATCATATTTTCCAAAAAAAAACAAAGAAATAAAACGGTAAAATAATGCAAAACTATTTTCAAACCAAAAATAATAATTAAAAGATGTAAATTTTGTATTTTAATTAAAATTTTAGATATCCTCGATAAAAAAAATTGTTCGTGAAATTGAACATTGAAAATTTTTTAAATTTTCTTTGCCAAATAAATAAATTTATGTGCTAAAATTATTTTAAATTTTTAAATCACCAATAAATCTTATTATTATCATATTTGCTTAAGAATAAAAAATATATTATTTAACATATTATACGGATCCGGATATCTTCTCTCAAAAGTTTTATTATCATGATCCATAATTTTCATATCCAGATCTGGATTTGGATCCAAACATTTCGAATATTCAAATTTTTGGATCGGATTACAGATCGATACGGATCCCATATGATTTGCCCAACTCTATAGTGACTCCAAAAGGAATGCTTTTTAAGACTTGTGGATAATTTGCCTCCTGCCCAATTCATATTTGTGGTAAATTTCCATTTTTTTAGTTTAACCTATTAAATTAAGAGTTTGACACCTTCAAGTTTCAATTTTTGTATTGTTCATAATCTCCTAAACATTTATTGATATTTTCTGTGATTAGTTAGATACCAAATTTATGAACTTGTTTAGGTAAAATACTTTCAATGGTAAAATCGTACATAAAAGAAACTGAAACCTTTTATATGATTTGACTAAAAGTTTGTTGCATTCGCTTCTTGTACTATTGAAGAGGATGCAGAATATAAGAGTATAAAATAGCTTGGTAAGGATGGTGCATTTTGTATGAACAACAAGAACAGAGAACAATATTATAGATGTATATATATAGATATATTGGTCTTGAGGCTATTCATCAGGAATCAGAATGCTTCAAACCCATCATCTTCAACCCAGTTCGCCACAAAGAGAATGAAAGGCAGAAGAAACCAAATTTTCGAACTCTCCACTCTCTCTTTACCCATAGTAACCTGTTTAACCCCACCACCAAGAGCAAAACCAATCTTAACTTCACTCTTCATCTTTCTTTTTCTCATTATCATCACCTTCATTCAATTTCTCAGCAGCTCTCTCAATCTGTTTCTGAATCTCCCTCTCTTGTTTCTCCTCTTCAGCTAAATCACTCTTTACGCTCTTATTCTTCAATCTCTCTTTAAACAAAGTCTCTGAATCTCTATCTATTTAAGTAATAAACCAACCTTTAGGAGTTTCTTCAACCTTACACTTACCATTTTTACCTAAATACTTGATGAACTCCGTCAATGTCGCCCACGGCGTCGAATTCATATGAACATGATGTCTATCATTGATATACTCATGGTAGACAACAGTGGCGGCGATACGAGAGAAACGGTGGCTCCGCCGCATCAGAACGAGAAACGTCTGCTCGAATTCTTAACCATCGACAACACGAGCTGGATTTTGACCAAAAACTTGCATCTGTCTCTGATGAGATTCGCTCATACAATGACACTTGAATCCATTCTCGTCTCGGCATTGTTTCTGACACATCTGACAATACCATCGAATTGGAGGTTGAAACTTGAAAGAATAGTCCAATACACAACCAGGTTCCACATAGATTGGACTAAACATTGAAAATGGTCCAATACAGATATAAGCAGACTTTTGTGTAACTCTCGAGTCTTGAACCAGGACTGTACATGTACACTTCTTCAAACCCTTCTCTTCCCACTACCACCGAGTTCCTTCTTCCCTGCGGAATTTACTAACCCATTTCATTAGTCATCCACAAACAAATTTGAATTTGAAAGTTAGTATGCATTATTATTACCCTCTCAGTGACTGTGAAGCGCTTTGGAGCAAAGTGGAGCTTCTCGTCAAATAACTTACAAGTGAACAACCCTCAATTCTGATTGGTGAAATGCCTTTGTTTGTCACACAAAACTCAATGCTCAATGTTTCCTCTCTCAGACTTATAATCTGTTTCATTTCAATCTTTTTTGGTTCTTATATCTTCTTCTAAGCTCCATTTGAACACAATCCTTTGAATCTCCACTAATCCCATGGAGTCTCCATTCATTAATCTCATCAGAATCTGATAAGCACAATGCACATGAAACACCTCCTCGTATCACTACTTCTTCTTCTTCTTCCTCTTGTTCGACCCATGTGTGGAGAAGCTCCACTTTGCCTCCGTGCCACACTCGGACTTTGTGCGATGTTATCATGCCACGTGTCAAAATCACATTGCCCGTTTTCCAGTTTTAATTTGGCTATACATGTCTCACCTAATAAATAAAAATTTGAAAGAATGAAGAAGAAGAAAAGACTGAAACTAGAGAAATATATACCGATATCTTCAAAAGTGGCTCCTTGGTCGGAGATACTCAACGTCAAGTGGAAACGCCGACGAAGCTGCTGCAGCTGATAGTGGAACAGAGGATTCTAATCTCTTGACGTTTTTATTAAATTGAAGTGGCAAAGTAGCAAAAGATGAGCTCAGAAGAAGCTTTGAAGATCTACTCAGAGAAAAATTGCTATGTTGTTGAATTAGGGTTTCGAGAAGAACAAAAAAATTATAGAATGTGGAAAATCGGAAACTTTTGTTATTAATGAAGACTCGAATCAATGATTGCAGGAAGAGAGAATTAGATTCTCGAGATGACAATCAAATTAGAAGAGAAGCTACAAAAGACTTTGAGATTTTCTAGGGATTATTTGCTCTTGAGTCTTCTGTACAGATTTTTCGATCTTTTCTCCAGAGGAGGCAGCTCTATATTTATTTAGGGTTTCCTTTTCTTTGGACATTTGGCTTTTCCTTTTTCTGCAAGTTTCCTTTCACCAAGCTGGCGTAGGGTTATGGAAAGTTTCCTTCTTTCCATCCAAATCAGCGCCGAGGTTAATGGGGTTTAATAAGTTAATTATTGATTTGGGTCGGGTTATGTCTAGGGTGCTAAACCCGGTACCAATATGTGAAACATTGATGGAATAAAGCAAAGCCATTGTTACAGCTCTGAAAACGTTACAGAGGAAAGTTGCTATGTGAAACAATATGGCCTTATCTTCAAATGACCGTTTGCTATTTCAGTACCTCCATCTCTCTTCAGTGAAAGTGATGGTTTTGGGCTTATAAATCGGACACAAACCCGTAAACTTGTGAAATTACAATCTAGTTCTTGTCAAAAGGTTTTTAATTTGGGCTTTAGAATTGTAAATCAAAACTGGGTTTTGCTTTTTCGGCACAAAGGTTCCAACTTTCGAATTATTTATTTTTAAAAAATCATAACTTTGTGTCCAAATTGCATAATAAAACATATCTTTACTAAAGTCCTTACCAACGCACGAAACGGTTCCGCGACGGTTATGGCAGTAGCCGAAGTCTCTACAGACACGTGGCATCTGATTTGGAGGGTTCCGTCGTTTTGTTCGCTGTTTATGGCCTTTTATGTGTCTCCCTTCTTCTGATTCTTTCTACTCCTACAACTACGAAACCTTATCTGCTTCTTCTTCTTCTTCATCGGACGTTGATGATGATCGACTTGCTTTTGATCATAATAATCTTTATAATCATCGTGATTATTATTCTGATGATGATCGATCTACTTCATCGTTTGATGATGATGCCTTGTTTGTTGAACCAGATATTTTTCAGACACTGTAAAGTTCTCATATTTTTGTTATTTTTCAGACACTGTAAAGTATTACTTATAGTAAAGAACCAAATATACAACTTTTCATTGATTTCCTCACTTTTGTGTTTCAATCCTGTTGTTGTGTTGTGTCTTGCAATGTATTTGTGATCTCGAAGAAGGCTCTTGATAGATTGAGTTGTGTGAGAAAGTTTCAAACATTTTGGTGTTTAATTCTCATTTCCTAATAAAACCCTTAATAAACTGATTGTTTTAGACACTGAGGTTATGATCATGAATTCATTAACCAAGTTCTTGAATTCATGAATGCATAAATCTTGAGAGACATAAGAGTGTTGTGTTTTGGATAGATCAGCAGAAACGTTTCTTTGACCAATTTGTCTGCTTTTTCTCAACTCCTTATGTCCCTTGTTGCATCTCAAGTGATAGATTTTTCGCAATAAGAAACAGTCTACCAATTTGTTAACAATCTCCAAATAATTAATACCTGAAGACAGAAACTGCTTGAGTTGAGCTTCTGAGTTTTGACCCATATCAATATGTGATCAACCGGTTTCAAATTTTCAATCGAGAGAGAGATACAGTTGAGTTCTGTTTAAAACATTGTCAAGACTTTGCGAAAGTTTCCTACTTTGTAGAGACAACGTTGTTCTGAACTAGATCACAGTTTCAGACTCTTGTGGATTCTGAATCTGATATACGAAGGGCCAAGACAATGATATATCCCTATAGAGGCCGATCTGAGTCAATTGATTATTTAACTCAGGCCCAATATATATGTAGACAAAATGTAAATGAGTGTCCAAGTTAAATCATTATTGTTTGTCCAAATATGGGTCACATTTGGACAATTCATATTTCAGTATGTTAAAAATTTGAGTTTCTACTTTTTGGTCAAGTTAAAAATAATTCTGTGAGGAGTAATAGCCTGGTTTCTTATTAATAAATGATTTTTTCTATTTGCTGTTGTGGTGTTGTTATAAATATCAAATGTATAATCACAGTGCCATGACTTTTAGTGTGAAAGTGAAACAATATAAAGGATGAACACATGCTTGACATTTTGCGTCAAAGATAGTAACAAGTCAAAACTGGATTCAAAAGTTTCATATATATTATTTTTCTTGCATTAGTGTCTGTGATTCACCAGGAAAAAGAAGAAGAAACAACAAAAGGAGTCACATGTCTCAAAAGTCTTTCAATGAAGACAAATGCTTCCTTCCATTCACATGATTATGTCCAATCATGTCAAGCATACACATCTCTACTCTGTCTCTATACTTGTAGAAATGCATGTATATACCAAACACATATTGAGCTTGATACAAAACGCTCAAACCAATGACACTTCGTAACAACCCAAATTTTGTCATCGTTTTATTTTTTCCATTTTTCATAAATTATTTAAGAAAAAGAAAAAGAGAATCTCAAGTTCATAAAGTTTATAAAGTTCGCATTATGAACACAATAATAGAGTGCTATAAAAAAATAGATATAGTAGAAAAGGTTGTGGTTCCACATCCTTTCTTTTGCATGGATTAATCAAATCTTTTACATTTCATCGTGTTACTCTTTTCATCATATTCTACCAAAAAAATGTTGAAGAGAAAAATAATGATATAAGTCTACGGCAATTCAAAAAGGGATTTTCGTTAGTTAAACTATAAAACTTGGATAATTCAGTCACATTTATCTTTGGTTTATAAGAATTGATTTTCGAGTTCTCCGACTGTGGTATAATGGTTAACTAATGTAGATGTTTTCAACGATAAAAGTATACATTATCCTCTTTCATATGTTTCTACTATCACTTTGAACTTCGACTCGAATAAATCACCTCTACTCGCATTTCATGAGTTTTAAATTTATTAACTTATCTTATTTCATAACACTAATTAACAACGATTTAGTTCGGATCAATGTGAAATTTTTTTAGTGTTTATTCAAGTAGAAAAATGATAACTGTTTACATGTGACGCCAATATTCGCATAGCATGAAAATGCACCATGTGATGCATCATGGCATAAATACGTATTTTATATATATACAAATTATGTATACAAAAAAGACATGCGTGTTTGTGATTTCGTGATCTTGCAGCGATTATCGATAACACTGCTCACTCATGTTTTTGGACTTAAGCTCAAGTGGGCAGAAGCTACTACATAAAGATATATGATTTTAATTTATAGACATTTTAAAAATAAATGGGAAAGACAAGTTTTGGGTGGGTAACTAATGGAACTTTGTCCATATCATCCACTATACACATCTTTTGTTTTTATTTTTTCCCCTTCATTTTTAATTATTCAATGCATTGTCTCATGCCTCATGCTCAGCTCCCCGCCATTGCATATGGTGAATCGCTAAGAAACCAATCACCGACAACAAATCAATCACTCTTATTTTAAACGTTCGTCTAGATTTATGGGTTTGTTAGTAAAACCAAGATCCGATTATTAGTAGAACGAGACAAATAAATAAATTAATATTGATCAACATTGCATAAGAAAGAAACACATTAAAGTTTAAATGTCATTAGTATATGAAAATTTAACTTTTCGATTGCAATGATATTTCTTGGCATTGGATTCCATTATCAGTAGTATTATTTTGACCGTTGGCCATCTTTTTTTACTTATTTCCGATTTTACCCCTCTCCGTGATCCGTGCGTAAGTCATGGGCTCACGGCCTCACGGGCGTGACATACGCGTACGGTGAATGATGCAACTTCTCGCACGTGTGGCCATTAGTTACAACACGTGTGAGTTCTACTAAGTAAGCTTTTTTGGTTAGTGGCAGTGACATATCCGAATCATGACTCGTAGGAGCTGACGGTACTACTTAACAGCGTTAATCGAGATTTTTAACGGTAGGTTCTCATAGACCTCTGAAAACTACCCTTGTATAAATTCTTTTTGAGACCACTCTTGATTGTTCTGTCTTGTATTTATTCATCAGTCTTGTAAATTTTCATCTATATTTATTAGATTTTCTCCGTACATAAAGCTGAAGCATTCATAATTCATAAAATTTTGTAATATTAATGTATGTTGCCTTTACCCTAATCATGGGCATGCAAGTTAAAAATAAATAATGTATGGGCGTTACTTTGACCAGTCGCCTACGTTAAAACATTTTAACGAATTATAAAACAAATAAATTCTCCTTTGGCAGTACAAATATTTGTTCTCATTATATGAAAATCCGTGTGGTGATTATTTCATTTATCTACTTTTTTCTTACTTTTCATATTGTTTTACGGTTAATTACCTTTCGCCGTTGACAAAAATTGAAAAGATTTATTAATTAACAATACCGGTCGTGTAAAACAAATTAATTTATAAAAAAAGCAAATAATGCAGAGCAACATGCGACCAGGATTAGAGCATAAGAATCTTTGTCTTAGTGATAAGTGCTGACATTGAATTTTGAATTGTATCAATATATAATCTTAACCGTTGATGAAACGTCAAGCTGGCTCTGATCCTTCTGACCATTTTCAGATTGTCCTCTTTAAAATCTTAAATTATTTTTCTTGGACTTTCCACCAGATTCCTTTTATTTTCTTTACCATTTACAAGTTTTTTTCAAATTCTTTTATTTTGTTGATTTCTTCATCAATATTTCGGGTCCTATGCAACGTACAATATACTGATATTTGGTTCCCGTCATTTTCAGTATCTAATGTGTAATGTCTATATTCAATTGTATATATTCATATATTCTTGTACCACAAACATTTTTAAATAATTAGGAATATATATATATATATATCACCTATTATAAACCAAACAATATTTTAGGAAAAGGCGCAATATTCGACATAAAGGAATTATTTTATGAAGAAAAGCGAATTGGGAAGGTAAAAAAAAGAATATTTTATCAGAAATAATTCTAGAGAGAGAAGAAGGGTAAAATTAATTTAAAAAATAGATATGGAGAAGGGAAAGTGAAGTGATAAGAGAGAGAAAGTGGAAGCTCTGTGTAACTCTAGAGCTGAAGAGAGAGAGAGAGAGAGAGAGAGAGAGAGAGGAGAAATAGCAAAAGTTTGGATTTTGATCTGTGTGGTTGGATTTATGCGAGAACTAAACTAGACCCACTCTTCAAACTTTGTCCCAAACGAACAACATTATCATTCAACCTTAGTGTGAGCACTTCATCTCGTTAAGAGTCTCTTTCTTCTTTCTTATTTTTTTTAGTGTTTTAGGGTGACAATGGGAGGAATGGTGCATTTTAGCACGGAGAAGTTAGCTAGAGGTTTCTTAGTGTGTTTATGTCTGTGGGGGTTGTTCTCGCTATCAATCGCTGCTAGGTCCGGCGTATCTAAGCAGAAGTTTGAAGTGAAGAAGCATTTGAAGAGGTTGAATAAACCTGCTTCTAAGAGCATTCAGGTATTTGGCAAAAACCTAATCTCTCATTCTTTTTAGTATTTTGGGGGTTTCTATTTGGAAAATTTGAAAACAGTATCATTATCTGATGATTTCCTTATTTCTTTCTCTTACTACACATGATTATTTATTTTTTTAGTTGTTCTAAATTTATAATAAACATTTTCTCAAGATTTCATAAAAAGTTATGGTCATAATTAAGAATCTTTTACTTTCCTCGCTACATTACAGTTTTAAAATGCTACTAAAAATTGAAATTTTCTAACTTGAATGTTATGTGTCTTTGTGGTTGAACAGAGTCCAGATGGTGATATGATTGATTGTATTCCTATCACAAAGCAACCAGCTTTTGATCATCCTTTCCTCAAAGATCATAAGATTCAGGTCCAGAGAACAACTGATTTTAGATTTGTTTTTGGTTGTGTGTTTTTTATGTTATAAGTGCTGATGTTTTAATTTACTGGTGTTTTTTTTTCTTTTGTTTAGATGAAACCTAATTACCATCCTGAAGGACTCTTTGATGACAACAAAGTGTCTACTAAATCAAATGAGAAAGAAATGCATATTCCTCAGTTGTGGCATCGATATGGTAAATGTCCTGAAGGAACTATTCCCATGAGAAGGACAAAGGAAGATGATGTCTTAAGAGCAAGTTCAGTTAAAAGATATGGCAAGAAGAAGCATAGAACTATCCCTTTACCTAAATCTGCTGAACCTGACCTTATTAACCAAAGTGGTCACCAGGTGAGTCTAAGTGTGGCTGTGTAAAGTTTTTCTTTTTTGTTGGTTTCTTGATCTGAAATGTGTTCTTTGTTTTGTTGGTTTGTTGAATTTTAGCATGCTATAGCTTATGTGGAAGGAGATGAGTACTATGGAGCTAAGGCGACTATAAATGTGTGGGAGCCAAAGATACAGCAGCAGAATGAGTTCAGTTTATCACAGATATGGCTTCTTGGTGGCTCTTTCGGACAAGATCTTAACAGCATCGAAGCTGGTTGGCAGGTACGACATTGTTATCTCATTGATAAACATCTAAGAAATGTGAATATGATTTGTGTGTAATTCTTTTCATGTTTAGTGTATTGATTCTTGTTGCTTTTACTACAGGTTAGCCCGGATTTGTATGGTGACAATAACACAAGACTCTTCACTTACTGGACTGTAAGATCTTGACACTCCCATCTAATCAACTTCTTAGGGTCATGAGCTTCTGTTTCTGCTTACATTTCTTGATTTTTTCTAATGCTGACCAATTGTCTTGCAGAGTGATGCATATCAAGCTACCGGTTGCTACAATCTTCTTTGCTCAGGTTTTATTCAAATCAACAGCGATATCGCAATGGGAGCAAGTATTTCCCCGGTCTCTGGATATCGTAATTCGCAGTACGATATCAGTATTCTGATCTGGAAGGTATGTTAAGCCATAAAGAGATAAGTTTAATGCAATCTAAAAGACGAGAAAAGCTGAAATGGTTTGTTAATTTTGTCACAGGATCCAAAAGAGGGACATTGGTGGATGCAATTTGGGAATGGCTATGTTTTAGGCTATTGGCCATCTTTTCTCTTCTCCTACTTAACGGAAAGTGCATCGATGATTGAATGGGGAGGAGAAGTTGTAAACTCGCAATCAGATGGCCAACACACTTCAACGCAAATGGGCAGTGGTCGATTTCCGGAAGAAGGGTTTAGCAAAGCAAGTTACTTCAGGAACATTCAGGTGGTTGATGGGTCAAACAACCTCAAGGCACCTAAAGGACTTGGAACATTCACTGAACAGTCTAACTGTTATGATGTTCAAACCGGAAGCAATGATGATTGGGGCCATTTCTTCTACTATGGAGGCCCTGGTAAAAACCAGAAGTGTCCATAAATTAGTATTGGCTCGTCTTGCGGGTTCTCTTGTCTTGTGAATTCACCGTGTTTCTTTCTACACACTCTCAGTCAATCCGCCTTCTTGGGTAGTTTTAGGGATGGTAAAAGTAATGTGTTGGTAAGTTTTTGGGGTTTGTTTGGTTTCATCTTCCCCATGTAAGTAGGTGGGGAAGAGGAAAGATGTGGCTTAAGTTTCTTTGAAAATTCAGAAACTTTGGCCCTTAGTGTAATCTTACTTTATCTCCTTTGTATTGTGATTTGTTTAATCAAGTGAATGAATCTCTCTTTCTCATTCTTGTTAACAAATAATTTCATGAAATTAGTATTAACTTTTGCCTGAATCTTCATGAACCTATCTACTCTCTAATTTCCTCTTTTGACAATTAGTGATTTTTTTTTGTTTTCTCGTAACCTTTTGGTAAATTAGTTTCACATTTGGAGAGAGAGAGGAAAAGGTTTTAAAAGTGCTGTTATAAAATAATATTTGGTGATGACTAATTCATGACCTTGTCTCTTTGGATGATGATCTTTTGCAAAATGAGTGAATGATATTTACTTTTTTCCAGTTTTTCACAATAAAGTTCCAAGAAATAACATAATTCATAAATGAGCATTATGAAGTATGAACTTACAAGTATACAGACAGTACTGTCTGATAAAAAAAATTACCGAAAATATATTTGGAATTTACAACATAACTTTTTCTTTAACCTTCTAATGCATCTTTTAATAATAAATTACAAAAAGTTTTAAAGTTTGATAATATTTACACATGGTAAAATTTATATATGAAAATATCTTCTTTTATTATCCTAGATCTGCCTTTTGAAAATCTATATGGTCTTCTAGGTTCAGTAGACTATCTTTGACTTAATCGGCACAAAATTAGGATTAAAGAATTTAGAAAAAAAAGAAAAGCATTTAAAATTCTGATTTGTATTATATTATATAGTTGAATGATTTAAATTATGTGACGGAGACATTGCCATTCCCCTTTTTTTTTCCTGGTTATGAGCTTTGAGCGTATAACCTGAATTGACTTAAAATTTCTTCGTAATTATAATATTTATTCATAGGTTAGGTACTATTTTATCATTCTTTTTATTCTCTTTCTTCTTCCTCCATTCAGTTCAGTTCTCCATAGTACTATTGTTTTAATCACACATATCACAATAATTCATTTTTATTTATATAAAAATAAACTTGTTGGTATTGTGCTTTCAACATTTTCTGTCTAAATTAAATTTCCATAAATTTTATAATTTTACTAATTTATAGATATAAAGGGATATGTAATTACAGAATATATAAACTCAGTTAACAAACAATTAAGAAAACATGTAAAAGTCTTTTTTACAAATCTTAATTTGGCTAAATCCGTATCTAAATCAATCCATTCTCCCTGTCCAAGAGCGTTTCCATCACTTGCTATCTCGTTGGTGCGTGGTACATACGCGCCTATAGCGTTTGTTCGGACAGTGTCATATCTTTATTTATTTATTTTATATTAATTTGTTTTTTTTTTCCACAGGCACTTTTTTCTCTCTACAATACGTCGTTCTTTGAGGAGGTTTTATTTTTTTTTAAGTTACGGTTCACACACATAACACACACATTCGAAGGGTAGGGTTTTAATCTTACTTTCTCTATCTATCCATTCCCAAAACCTGAGAAAAATTCTCTTAAGATTTATTCAAAAAATTTCAACATTTAACAGAAACAAAAGCAAGAAAAAACCCTAAAAGGAAGTTAATTCTCTTTCACAAATCTTGTAAGAGTAAGCCCTAGCTTAGTTTCTGGCTTTCTCCTTTGTCTACTTTACAGCTTCATTTTCTTGAAACTAAAACCCTAGTCAAGAAGAAGAAGAAAACACCCCCAAATCTGTACCCAAGATGTCTCATTTTGCTTGAAAGCTGCAAAATTTATAATTTAAGCGATCCCTTCTGCTTCGATGCCACTGCATATTAAGCTCATTTCGGTTAAGTAGGTAAGGTTTCCAATTCTAAGCTGGGTTGCGAAATTTCGGGTTGATTTTAGTGTTATCAGTTGATTTCGAGCTGCAAATTTGATGATTTCTGCGCAAGCTTGAGGCTTTAACTTCCCTGTGTGGAATTTTGATTTCTGAGTTGCATGCTGTTGTAGGTGGGAGAGGAAGCCATGGAAGGGGAAGAGCGAGGAGTCTTACTTGCTTGTGTGATTTCGGGTGCCCTTTTCACGGTTTTCGGTTCGGGTTCGTTTTGGATACTTTGGGCAGTTAATTGGCGTCCATGGCGGCTCTATAGGTAAATAAGTCCAAATGTTTAGGCAAATCTAGTCTCTAGGTGTTGTTTTGCTATATATGGCGCCTGTTAGAGTTACTTTTCTTGTGTAGTATTGGCTTAGAACGATAGCAAGTAAATGATTTTGGAATGTGTTGTATTCTTGCAGCTGGATCTTTGCTAGAAAATGGCCAAAAGTATTGCAAGGTCCTCAGCTTGATGCACTATGTGGGTTTCTATCTCTTGTTGCTTGGATTGTGGTAGTATCCCCCATTGCAACCTTGATTGGATGGGGTTCCTGGCTGATTGTGGTATTGGATCGAGATATCATTGGGCTTGCGATTATAATGGCTGGAACAGCCCTTTTACTGGCATTCTACTCAATCATGCTTTGGTGGAGGACCCAGTGGCAAAGCTCAAGTACGTTTTTAATCAGCTCTTTCTGACTTAATTTTACAAGATCTTTTGGCGTTGTATATTGATAATAGTGGTGGCACGTACTGGTAGTGTAGAAGTATCTGATGTAGGAATGGGAACAAAGGAGAACGTACTTGAGCTTATTTTGAATCAACTATTGAACTAGTTTTTACGTTCTTTTTTGACAAAACAGGAGCTGTTGCTTTACTTCTCCTTCTTGGTGTGGCCTTACTCTGTGCGTATGAACTTTGTGCTGTCTATGTTACGGCTGGTGCACATGCATCTCAGCAATATTCTCCCTCTGGTTTCTTTTTTGGTGTATCGGCAATCGCGTTGGCAATTAACATGCTCTTTATCTGCCGGATGGTCTTTAATGGTAAAGTTTTCCCGATCTTTACATGCAATTGTTGTATAATCAACTCTATCAATCTCCTTACTTCTTCGTAATAGCTCAAAGCAAATTGTCCATATCGATAGATATGCATATGTTTCGACTTCCAACCTGAATCTAAGTTGTTGAATTTGGTTGAATTTTTCTGTCATGGCAGGAAATGGGTTAGATGTAGACGAATATGTAAGGAGGGCATATAAATTTGCTTATTCAGATTGTATAGAGGTGGGTCCTGTGGCTTGTTTGCCAGAACCACCTGATCCCAATGAATTATATCCCCGGCAAACCAGCAGGTAAGTTCTTGTTGCTCTTTACCTAGAGATTCAATGATTTATTTGGCTAGCTGGCCCCTTGTTTAATGACTGATCTTAGATTGTGCAATCAACAAACTATTGAATATTGGGAACCAACCTAAATCTGGACAGGATTCAAGGCCAGTAACCCTAGTGATTTTGCTGTTACTTCCTAGTTTTTTTTTCTTTTCCAACAGAGGGCTCATGGATGGTGTTATGATATATTCATTACTGAATGCTAAAATGTTATTAATCAGCTGCAATTGGTTGTCTACCTGTTGTCTCTTGAAAATAATTTATAATTTTGTTTTTCATACATATTTGTAGGGCTTCACATCTCGGCCTCCTGTACCTGGGCTCACTCGTAGTTCTCCTTGCCTACTCAGTCTTATATGGCCTCACAGCCAGGGAATCACGTTGGCTTGGAGGAATTACATCAGCTGCAGTTATTGTTCTTGGTACAAACATAAATTTTATTTACATATATTTGGAGCAGGAACAATCTATTGGATTTTTTCTCAATTCATCTTCATACTTAATATTTTCATGTAGACTGGAATATTGGGGCTTGCTTGTATGGTTTTAAGCTTCTTCAGAATCGTGTTCTGGCACTTTTTGTTGCAGGCACATCCCGTCTTTTCCTAATATGCTTTGGCATACACTACTGGTTTGTTTCTGAGCTAAAAGTTTGTTATTTATTTATAGATCTAAAGTTTGTCCTCTTTCATGATATGGAATTTATGATCTTTTTCTGCTGCTGCAGGTACCTAGGGCATTGTATTAGTTACATTTTTGTAGCATCAGTTCTATCAGGTGCTGCTGTTTCCCGGCATCTGTCGGTAACAGACCCATCAGCTGCAAGAAGAGATGCCCTACAGAGCACAGTGATTCGCTTGAGAGAAGGTTTCCGGAGAAAGGAGCAGAATGGTTCATCAAGTTCTTCAGATGGTTGTGGCTCAAGTATTAAACGACGTAGTAGTATCGATGCTGGCCATACTGGTTGTACTAATGAAGCTAATCGTACCGTGGAATCGTGCACGGCTGACAATCTAACTCGAACAGGCAGCTCTCAGGAGGGTATCAATAGTGACAAAAGTGTAGAAAGCGGAAGACCAAGCTTAGGTTTACGTAGTAGTTCATGTCGTTCTGTGGTCCAAGAGCCTGAAGCAGGAACGTCTTATTTTCTGGACAAAGTCTCTGATCAGAATAACACTCTGGTTTGTTTTAGCAGTGGTCTTGATAGCGAAGGTTATGAGTCTAGCACATCGAATTCTGCGAACCAGCAGCTTTTGGATTTGAATTTAGCTTTTGCTTTTCAGGAACAGTTAAACGATCCTAGGATAGCCTCGATGCTTAAAAAGAAAGCGAAAGAAGGTGATGTTGAACTAACTAATTTGCTGCAAGACAAGGGTCTGGACCCTAACTTTGCTGTGATGTTGAAGGAAAAAAACTTGGATCCAACCATATTGGCACTACTTCAGAGGAGTAGCTTGGATGCAGATAGAGATCACCGTGACAACACTAATATTACAATCGTTGACTCAAACAGTGTTGACAATACTTTGCCAAATCAGATTTCTTTATCCGAAGAATTGAGGCTTCGAGGGCTAGAGAAGTGGCTTAAGCTGTCCAGACTTGTTCTGCACCATGTAGCGGGCACACCAGAGAGAGCATGGGGCCTTTTTAGTCTTGTCTTTATTCTTGAAACAATCATTGTGGCCATTTTTCGTCCAAAGACCATCACAATTATAAATTCTAGTCATCAACAGGTGAGTTTCACTCTCTGATTCTAGTCACTGTGGCACTTTTTTGGTGTCTAGTTTTGGGTTCAGACTGCTGCCAATTTACTCAAGTTGATCCTTGTAACTTTAGTGAAGGTTATTTATATTTGTGCTAACTCACTTGTTATCTAATTGTAGTTCGAATTTGGTTTCTCTGTGCTACTGTTGTCACCTGTTATCTGTTCAATAATGGCTTTTCTTCGGTCTCTTCAAGTTGAGGAAATGGCCTTGAGATCAAAATCTCGCAAGGTATGGCTTGTCTCTTTAGTTTGGTATTAGTACTTGTTGTGGAAAATGCAGATACCGTGTGATGTTTGAACTGTTCTTAATAATATTCTGTTTCTATGTTTTCAGTATGGCTTTGTTGCCTGGCTGCTGAGTACATCAGTTGGATTAGCACTCTCGTTCTTGAGGTATTAGGGATTTTTTCCTTGGTTTAAATACTGCCACCATCTTTTGTCATAATGGTCACAGGATTATGGCCTTCATCGGACTGCTACCATCTTTTATCACGTGGTCACATTTTGATGTTCTCATTTCAAACATCGTGTCTGCTTCAATTTTGCAGTAAATCGTCAATTCTTTTGGGAATATCCTTGACTGTGCCCCTCATGGCAGCATGCCTTTCTATTGCTGTTCCTGTATGGATGCATAATGGGTACCAATTTTGGGTTCCACAGTTATCATGTGGTGATCAGGAAAGAGATTCGCGATCTCCCAGGATGAAGGTCTGTCTATTTTCTCTAACCTAGTTGCCAGTATCTCTCTTTGTGAAATGAATATTTCTAAATAAGCTTTCTTTTCATTTTAGGGGTTTATTCTTTGGATTTGTGTTGTTTTGTTTTCGGGATCTGTAATTGCTCTTGGTGCAATTATATCTGCTAAACCTTTGGATGATTTGAAGTACAAGTTATTTAGTGCCAGAGAAAACAACTTAACGTCAGCATATACATCTTCTGTATACCTTGGTTGGGCAATGGCATCTGGAATTGCTTTAGTAATTACCGCCATTTTGCCAATAGTCTCATGGTTTGCAACATATAGGTTTTCCCACTCTTCTGCGGTCTGTCTCGTGATATTCTCAGGTAATTTTTGTTTCTGTTAGTTTGCTCTATATTTGGGTGGCATTTTGTCCTTCCCTGTGTAATCCTTATACGCCTCTCATCTACTTTCTAGTTGTTCTCGTTGCATTTTGTGGAACATCATATTTGGAAGTGGTGAAATCTAGAGAAGATCAATTACCAACCAAGGATGATTTTCTTGCGGCCTTGCTTCCACTTGTATGCATTCCGGCGCTACTTTCACTCTGCTGTGGGATGGTTAAATGGTACCTGACTATTTCTTCATATTGCCTATTAGATCTTACTCACTTTCAATTAGATAGTCTTTTTAAATTTTCATGGTTGTTCTTTGCAGGAAGGACGATTGTTGGATACTATCTAGAGGTGTATATGTTTTTGTTTCAATAGGTCTTCTTCTTCTTTTTGGTGCGATAGCAGCTGTGGTTATTGTAGTCAAACCATGGACTGTAAGTGAAAAGTTGCTTACATTATTTTCAAAGTTTTTTGCTGAACTTGATCCATCTGATACATCTTTTTTGTTTTGACTATAACAGATAGGCGCATCTTTTCTCTTAGTTCTTCTCCTTATGGTGGTAGCAATTGGTGTAATCCATCTTTGGGCGTCAAACAATTTCTATTTGACCAGGAAACAGACATCCTTTGTCTGCTTTCTTGCCCTTCTTTTGGGTTTAGCTGCATTCCTTGTCGGATGGTTTCAAGGTGAGGATTGCCCATATCTTATTTTAGACTCTTCGTAGAGATGAGCGTGAGACTTACTCTAGTGATACATCAATTTCATACATGTTTATTTTGCAGATAAACCATTTGCTGGAGCATCTGTTGGTTATTTTACATTCCTGTCTCTGTTAGCTGGAAGAGCATTAGCTGTGAGTTCAACAAAACTGTGGATTTTTCTGTTTCTGTATTCAATGGTGTATTAACTAGTTTTTATTTTCTCTCTTAGGTTCTTCTATCCCCACCGATTGTGGTATATTCTCCAAGGGTATTACCAGTATATGTCTATGATGCTCATGCAGATTGTGGAAAAAATGTCAGGTATGTTCAGCCAATTGAGTTCTCTTAATAGTTACTCTTTAATCTTTTTCTTTACTGTTCTTCTGGTATATTATCTACTGCTCTGAAATAATGACCATAAAAGATTAAGCTGATCGACTTTCATATTTTTTTGAATTGATTGCATTTTGGATTTCTCCAGTGCTGCATTTCTTGTGCTATATGGAATTGCTTTGGCAACAGAAGGCTGGGGTGTTGTTGCTAGTCTGATTATATATCCTCCATTCGCTGGTGCTGCTGTATCAGCTATCACCCTTGTAGTAGCCTTTGGGTTTGCTGTTTCTCGTCCATGTTTGACCCTTGAGGTTTGTTTTCTTGTTGTTTGATCTATCTGTTCCTTAAAAAAAAGATTATTGGTTAGTGATTCATTATCCTCTAATTGATATCTCTGTTGTGTAATCACTTTGCTAATTCCTTCTGATGGTCTCCAGATGATGGAGGTTGCTGTACGTTTTCTTAGCGATGATACTGTAGTGCAAGCTATCTCTCGGTCTGCCACTAAAGTAAGTTACATTCTTATGTCTTTCTTTGTGTTACTCTTGAAAATTTAATTTGATAGTCTATTGTTGGCCATCAACACATTCACGTACAATAGAGCTCCATGGGATGCATGATTTATTATGCCTTTTGCAACTTATTAATTACAGACAAGAAATGCTTTATCCGGCACATATTCAGCTCCCCAGAGGTCTGCTAGCTCTGCAGCTCTTCTGGTTGGGGACCCCTCTGCAATGCGTGATAAAGCAGGGAACTTTGTGCTTCCTAGAGATGATGTCATGAAATTAAGGGATCGTCTCAAGAATGAAGAAAGAGTTGCTGGATCGTTCTTCTACAGAATGCAATGCAGGAAAAGATTCCGTCATGAACCTCCTACAAATGTAGATTACAGAAGAGACATGTGTGCCCATGCAAGAGTTTTGGCACTGGAAGAGGCAATTGATACAGAATGGGTGTATATGTGGGACAAATTTGGTGGTTATTTACTGCTATTGTTAGGTTTGACAGCTAAGGCGGAGAGAGTTCAGGTGAGTCCTAATTCTAAATTTTCATATATTTTTCTCTATGTTTGTCTAATACAGGATTATCACGATGTTGTAGGATGAGGTACGCTTGCGGCTCTTCTTAGATAGCATTGGGTTCTCAGACTTAAATGCCGGAAAAATCAGTAAATGGAAGCCAGAGGATAGAAGACAATTTGAAATTATCCAAGAGAGGTACAGGTTTCTTTTAATTAAGCAATGTGGTTTGATAAAGCTGAACACTCAACATTTGTTGCCTATCATTTTTCTGTGTTGGTAAACGTTAGTTATCTGAGAGAGAAAGAGATGGAAGAGGAAATCCTTATGCAGAGGCGAGAAGAAGAAGGGAGAGGTAAAGAAAGAAGGAAAGCTCTTTTGGAGAAGGAAGAGCGAAAATGGAAGGAAATTGAAGCTTCTCTTATTCCATCTATTCCTAATGCTGGTAGCAGAGAGGCAGCAGCCATGGCAGCTGCAATACGTGCTGTTGGGGGTGATTCTGTCCTTGAGGATTCCTTTGCAAGAGAGAGAGTCTCGGGTATTGCACGTAGGATACGCACTGCTCAACTAGACCGACGTGCACAACAGGTTAAACTTTATGTATATTCTATGTGTACTTTCTTATGATGCTGATTGCTGGAGTATTAACTAACAAAAGTTATTACCAGACTGGAATTTCTGGGGCAGTTTGTGTTCTTGACGATGAACCAATGATAAGTGGTAAACATTGTGGCCAAATGGACCTGAGTGTTTGTCAAAGTCAGAAGATTAGCTTTTCCATTACAGCAATGATCCAACCCGATTCTGGACCTGTATGTCTTTTTGGCACTGAATTTCAAAAAAAAGTATGTTGGGAGATTCTGGTTGCTGGTTCTGAGCAAGGAATTGAGGCTGGCCAAGTTGGGCTTAGGTTGATAACTAAAGGTGAGAGGCAGACTACCGTTGCTAGAGAGTGGTATATTGGTGCAACCAGCATAACTGATGGAAGGTCGGCCCTTTTTCCCTCAGTTTCCATACCGTCAAAAGTTTTTTCCGGGACTTTGGTGATACATATTTCTCGTGATCTGGTTTGCCAAAAGTTTCCGATTTTACCATGAATTTCAGTCATATTAATATGTGGTTTCCATTACAGGTGGCATACAGTGACGATCACAATTGACGCTGATGCGGGGGAGGCTACTTGTTACATAGATGGTGGGTTTGATGGGTACCAGACTGGGTTACCTCTAAGTGTTGGTAGTGCCATTTGGGAACAAGGAGCTGAAGTTTGGTTGGGTGTTAGGCCACCTATAGATGTCGATGCATTTGGGAGATCTGATAGTGATGGAGCCGAATCGAAGATGCATATAATGGATGTTTTCCTATGGGGAAAATGTTTAACTGAAGATGAGGCCGCTTCTTTGCATGCGGCCAATGGCATGGCTGACTTAGACATGATTGATTTGTTTGATGATAATTGGCAGTGGACGGATTCACCCCCCAGAGTATGTTTCCTCCTGTTTAATGGTGGCATAGTTTTTGTAGTCCAATATTTGTGGAGGCTAATGTCTCATACTCATTCTTGTTGGTTCCGTTTTCTAATTTCACCAGGTCGATGGTTGGGATAGTGATCCAGCCGATGTTGATCTCTATGATAGGGATGACATAGATTGGGATGGGCAATATTCTAGTGGAAGGAAAAGAAGATCAGGTCGAGATTTCTTATTTAGTGTTGATTCCTTTGCTAGGAGATACAGGAAACCCAGGATGGAGACGCAAGAAGAAATAAATCAAAGAATGCGTTCAGTTGAGTTGGCTGTCAAAGAAGCTCTCTCTGCACGAGGCGATAAGCAATTTACTGACCAGGAGTTTCCTCCAAATGATCGCTCTTTATTTGTGGATACACACAACCCCCCTTCAAAATTGCAGGTAGGGATTGGGAATTTTTTTCTCCTTTTCTTCTGTTATTGGTACATCTTCACTCCTTTATGTGTTTATTTTTTTAGACAAAATCCCCCTTCAAGTAGATAAGTAAAATTAACAACTTGATGGGCCGCTAACCTTTACCTTGTCATAATTTAGGTTGTTTCTGAATGGATGAGACCTGATTCCATTATGAAAGAGAACAGTAGTGATTCCCCTCCCTACCTGTTCTCTGGGGCTGCAAATCCTTCAGATGTTTGCCAGGTTTGAATCTTTACTTTTTCTGATATGTGATACCTCCTGATGCGCAAAATATTATTCTTGACCGTCTTGCATGCATATCATTCAGAATGGTTCCAGAGATTTATTCTTGTCATTGGGTTAACTTGTTCTACAGGGGCGATTGGGAGATTGTTGGTTTTTAAGCGCCGTTGCAGTTTTGACAGAGGTTTCACGAATATCTGAAGTGATCATTACTCCTGAATACAATGAGGAAGGAATCTATACTGTTCGTTTTTGTATTCAGGTTGTTGTCTCAAACATTCTTTCATGGCGCTGCTTTGCTCTCTTGATATAGATTCGTGTAGGTTCCTCTATGATTTCTGTATGTCAGAGTCAGAGGTTTCAAGTTTTCTTGCTTTCACTTTGCAGGGTGAGTGGGTTCCCGTTGTTATTGATGACTGGATTCCATGTGAATCACCCGGTAAACCAGCCTTTGCTACTAGCAAAAAGCTCAATGAACTCTGGGTCTCCATTGTGGAGAAAGCATACGCCAAGCTTCATGGTTCTTATGAGGCACTGGAGGGGGGACTGGTTCAGGATGCTCTAGTCGACCTCACTGGAGGAGCTGGTGAGGAGATTGACTTGCGGAGTGCTCAAGCACAAATAGATCTTGCAAGTGGTAGATTATGGTCTCAGCTGTTACGCTTCAAACAAGAGGGGTTTTTACTTGGTGCTGGAAGTCCATCAGGATCTGATGTTCATGTATCTTCCAGTGGCATTGTCCAAGGGCATGCTTACTCCGTCTTACAGGTATGCGCTGTTGCTTTGGTTGCATTTGTGGTATGCTGAGTAGGCGAACGCGTTTTAGGAAATTTACTTACTGTCTCCCTTCAGGTGAGAGAGGTCGATGGGCACAGACTTGTTCAGATCCGGAATCCATGGGCCAATGAAGTTGAGTGGAATGGTCAGTGGTCAGACTCATCCCCAGAGTGGACTGATAGGATGAAGCACAAGCTGAATCATGTTCCACAGGTAGTTTCTCTTTGCTTCATTTCTTTACGGCCTATTCCTTGTGTTCCTTGAAATATTTTACTCTACTGTTGACATGGGGACACACATGTACAAAACATAATGCTCACAAACGCATACTTGCTCGTAAATATATGTAAATATGCTATAGTTCGTTTCAGTAAAGTATATTGCGTACTGATCCTGTGCATTCTGTAAAACAGTCAAAAGAAGGTATATTCTGGATGTCTTGGCAAGACTTCCAGATTCATTTCAGATCAATATATGTTTGCCGGGTTTATCCCCGTGAGATGCGCTATTCTGTACATGGCCAATGGCGAGGTTTTAGTGCTGGTGGCTGCCAAGATTATAGCTCATGGCATCAAAATCCACAATTTAGGCTGAGGGCTACTGGTTCTGATGCATCTTTGCCAATTCATGTGTTCATCACCTTAACTCAGGCACATTCTATCCCTCGAAGGATGTTTTTGTTTTCCTATAATTTTTATATAATTACTATTCTTGGCTTAGTCTCCCAATTTTACTTACAGGGCGTAGGTTTCTCAAGAACAACTCCTGGATTCCGTAACTATCAATCAAGCCATGACTCACAATTGTTCTATATCGGAATCAGGATTCTTAAAACTCGTGGACGTCGAGCTGCTTACAACATATTTCTTCATGAATCTGTTGGTGGGACAGACTATGTGAATTCCCGGGAGATATCATGCGAAATGGTTCTTGATCCTGATCCTAAGGGTTATACTATTATCCCGACCACTATACACCCAGGGGAAGAAGCACCTTTTGTTCTTTCAGTCTTCGCAAAAGCCTCCATTGTTCTTGAAGCTTTGTAGTGCCCGTATAGCCATCTGCTTCTCTCTTTTCTTTTCCCCAATCGGCATGCCATGAATCCTCCAAGTGCTTGTATTGTTTAAGGAACCAGAACGGCATATGTCTCAATGTTAAGACTTGCTTGCCCTCAATAAGCGCAACATTGGAGAAGGTAAGTTTTCTTAACCTTTCTGCAAGTATGGGTCCTTTCCCACTCTAGTCCTCACTTTTCCTCATTAGACTTAACTCTCTCCTTAACAGCGTCTAATCTGGTAGCTGGCCATCACATTATCTGGTGAATCTTTAAAGTCTTGGGATGAAATGTTTTAGTTGTTGTCCTTATCGGCACCAAAGCTAGCTGCTTAGAGGATATATTGCATTGGAGAAAGCACTTTTCAGGCATGGCTCACCGGCATTCTATCTGGATCTTTGGACACGCATCAACTGTACATTTGTAGGTATTGTGACAAGTACAGATTTCTTAAATGTAGATTAACTACATATCTGAGAAAACAAGGAGAGAAATAAGAGACTTGTGACTTGTTAGGTAAAGGTTTGGTACTTGGTAGCGGTAGCTGCAGTTTTGGTTGGTGTGTTGTAATATTCAGAGACTAATCTGTATGCAGATTTCGTTTCCACTAATATATGAATCCTCTCTGTCTCCCTTGATCTGTTGTGTTTGGAGTTTCATTACACTCTCACTTACATTTCTAAATGGAGATTCTAGAACTTTTCATCATGAAGCTATATTGTATACACGACTTATTTTTGCAGAATCAACAAGTTAAATAAGCCAAAGGTGAGAAAATAGATCGATTAGGAAGATAGATTAGCTTCAAAAGCAAAATATCAGCAAAAAAATAGAAATGCCTCATAGTTGTTAACCTGTAACGAAGAGAAGCATCTCAAAATGTAATGAGAAAGGCAAAATAGATCCTTTCTACCCCCTCGTCAAAATCTTGAATATTTCTTGAAGTTACTTTTGTTCAACTGTTCTTCACTCTGAATCGCTTTCCATGCTCCCCATTGCCTTCAATCCTCTTGGTCTCTACATCAAAATATGAATGTAGAACACATCTTTGCTAGTACATGACCATATCATCCACAAAGCAACCAGAATGAGAAAAATCTGATACCTTCTTTGAAGTCTTCTTCTCTCTTACTTCATATCTCTCTTTGCACAGATCTGATAACCACACACCTGGACTCACCAGCTGCAAAAAGTAGCCCTGAGATTAGCAATCATAATGAAAGGGGTTACGAAGAACACAACTGATATGGGACTCACAAGCAATGTCTTCTGAACTAATTTAGCTCGTTTCTTAGGTCTTTGAGGAAGCTTGCAACCTTTCATAGCCAAGAAATCTTCTTCCTTCTCTTTATTTGACAAAGTAATAAACAACTTTGGCCACACATGCTTCTTGGTTTCTTTCACAGTCTCCTTTATAATTTTCCCACTCTCATCTATACCCATCGAACCTCTCGTTGTGTGATACCTATCTTCCTTCTCAGGCGATGCCACAAACGATCTCCGCACATTGACTAGAGAATCTGTGATCCTATCACCACAGAAACATAACAATGTTTTAACATCAAAAGAATAGAAAAGACCACTCAAAAACATACCATTTGTATCTTTTTCCCCCAAGTCAAACTTACTTGTTTGGACGGTTAAGATGTCGAGAAGGCGAGCCTCTCTCAGAAGAGACAGCGCGTGACATGAGTTTACGCTTAGTCAAACAATCAGATGATTTACCATTTGTAAGGCTTTGATCTTTCTTCACTTTCATACATCTAACTCTTTTCCTCTCTCCCCATTGCAACACAAAATCTGCCTCTGTGGTTCCACTCCCTCTCTGTCCCTTTACCTCCTCCATTATACAACACTTTCTCTCTTAACCTTACACAACCAACAAAGAGATAAACTCAGACATTGATAATTCTTCCAGAAATAGACCAAACAAATCTAGAACTATCACTTAGAAAGTTCCTGGCGTTTTATAGAATACATGCATACAAAAAGGGGAAAAAATTCCATTTACATTTCTGTTTACAATCATATAAGTTTCTGATTTCTGATTTCTAACAGCTAACTGAAATAGACCACAGATTAAAAAAAGACCAATCTGAACTAATTTGTAGAAACAAGACTCACTAACCTCAAGATCTACAACTTAAACTCAGCGACTTAGCTTCCAGAATACCATAATCACCCTACAAAAAAACAGCAATATCCAAAATGATATAAGAAAATCAGAAAATAATGAATCTATTTTTCTCAGAACTTAAAATTTGTAGAACACAATCTACCATTGTAGTCAAATATAGAGACAATAGCTTACCAAAAAAAAACAGAATGATAAGAGAACACTTACAAGAGTGAAACTTGATGAAACCAAAGACAGAAATTTTTGGTAAAAGAGAGAGTAAAATAAAGAAATAAAGTTGTTCCCTTTTTCTTCTCTGTGAAGATTAGACAGATTCAAAAATTTAAGATTTTTCTGGGTTTTTTAATTTCTCGATGAGACCAGAAGATCGAACGCTATCTTCTTTAAACTCTCACACACACATACACAAGAAATAAAAACTGCTTACCCTCTGGTCTTTACTGCGACGGCACCTTTTTTAGCCATTTTTTCTATATTTTTATTATAACCTTTTTTTAAAAATTGATTAAATAATTGACAACATAATTTTTAGGGTTTTTAATTTGATAATAACAACCGTCGGATATGAAATGGACGGGGAGATGGGCTTCTAGACGTTAAAAAAGCCTTAGCCTGTTGTCTTTGAATAAAGAGAATTCGTAATGAGACAATAATAGCAAATCATATTAAGACACGTGTTGATTTTGCGAGAGCACGGTATGCCACTTTCACTGGATAATAATCTCCATGTCTGGCGAGAAAATCCTAACTAAGATTTTGCGTTAAGACAGTCAAAGCTTTTTTGTTCCACGCCTTTTCGGACGTTGGACTTCACGCACTAAAGATGCGCGTAGGATTATAAGTAAACCATTTCTAAAGCTACATCTATTTTACTATTTCATATTTTATATAGTTATTATATATACATCTATTTTGGTTTCTTCATCGTATTAATATGATTTATTTCCTCATATATGTAAAATTTTTGTATAGGTTGAAAAAGAAATTGAGAGAAACATATTCTCATCTATGTAATTTATTTTATTTCCATTTTTTATGGTTGAATGTTCTCTTTTCTCAAACAAAAAAATTGTGGCTCTAAACTTTCTCGTCAAACTAAGCATATACTCAATACTTTCTCTAAATGTAAATTGGGCTGCCAGCCCGCTATCAAGCCCAATGAGTTTCAAATAGTGTTATGTTTCAGTCTGAATCTGACAAATGTATCTAACCACACGCATCTGTAAAATCGTGTCTTAGCAAAATTAGCAGCATGGTCTTATACTATTCTTTCTTAATCCTAGCAAAGTGTAAAAAAAAAAGAGAGTACTTTTTCTAAATAAAATAATAAAGAAAAAGGGAAAAATACTTCTCTTAACCTGACTTTGAAGCTTAAATACAAAAAGTATATTTTTGTTATCTTGTAGACTAGTACTGTAAACGAAAAGTGCACTAGTCACTAATAATACATAAGAACTTTTTAATTCTTAAAATGGTTATACTTGTTTGTCTAGAACTTCCTAAGAAAACAGTAAAAAGGAGGCAAAATAAAGTTCATAACCGATTTTTGAACAAAGGAACTAGATTTCAATCCCACCAACGGTCCACTAAATTTCAAAGTAAAAATTGTTCCACCTCGGAACTCATTATGCTTTGGTCGGAAAAGTTTAAACTTTAATATTAAATTTAACATAAGAAAATTTGAATCTCACTTTCTCGTTGCGGCCTTGTTTAACTTATTTGTTGATTCAAAACTTAAACTAAACAGTAAGATCTAATTCATGAAAAACGAAACCGGAAGGAGAATTATATGTAGTTGGTGAAATTGAAATACTTATAGAAAAATCATATCTCATTTTAATTTTGAAATTTCGAAAACATGAACAACAACAAAGACTTCGTTTGTAAAACCAAAAAAACAAAAAAAAAACAAAGACTTCGTTTGTTATGGGTCCACGAAAATAGTCCAGCATCATGCATATGATTATGCAAAACTGTATTTTTGGTATTTTAAAGCTTTTCCAGCTAGTTTATATTGTTATCTTCTTCTTTAATTGGTCAGTTTGATTTTTGCATATGATTTTTCAAACATGATATTGAAATATCGGAATGATTAAAGGAAGAAAACGAAATTAAGCAGGTGTAAAATTATTTTATTTTCTGTAATGGGGTAGTTGGTCATTTTCATAGTTTGGTGTGAACGTTGGTCACTAATTTCAAGGAAACACTAAAACGGCTAATTGACCCTAATGCAATGACAAACGTTAAACAAATAAATTGATTGGTTCTTATAGAATTAGTCTTAACTCTTAAGGTAAGAAGAGGCTTATTCTAGAAAATAATTTAGCAGAAAATTTGTTAAATCGAACTTGTGAGTACTTTGCTTTTTCTCGAGTTTGGTTATTAGTACGTAAGTACTAACAGCTAGTTTCCAAATATAAGAACAATATAAACTTTACAGAACACTAATAATTTTTTGTTATAAGTTCTTGTCCTCTGAACTACACATGGAAACACATACTTCACCGCAAATACTAGTTTGGCTCATTATTGCCGAGATAATGGCCTTATAATCAAAAAAAAAATAGTAATAAATATTTTTAAATATTATTGTGAGGTTGGAAAGAAAAAAGGGACAGTGGTTGAGAAAAGAGAAGAATGTGGTTTGGGCCAAGAGACAGCCAATTTGCCAGCTGTAAAATCATCTAAAATTGCTGTATAAATAGACAATACCATCCCCACAACTATTATCATCACAACATACGCAAATCCAAAGAAGAATAACATAAATCCTTCTCACATCAAAGAGAAGTAATGGAGGCAATGAAGATGAAGATGATGATGGTTGTTCTGGCTATTGCAATGGCTTTCTCAGCTGTGGCAGCCGCCACCGAAGCTCCTGCTCCAAGCCCAACTTCTGATGCTGCTATGTTTGCACCAGCATTGTTTGCATCTGTTGTTGCTTTGGCATCTGGTTTCATCTTTTAAGCCAAAACCTACATATACCATTCTTTTTTTTTTCAATTATTTTATTGTATTTGCTGATGAGTTTGTGTGGGTTTGGTTCTATTGTTTAGATGTTGTATTTTTTAATGTAACTATCTGTGCTTGTATGTATGTATATTCACCAGACTGTTTATGAGTTCGTTTATCTTAATACTGTACTTATGGCTGATTAATCCACAAGATCCATGAAAAGCATACATTACAAAAAATATCAAACTATAGTGATTTGGGTTCACACAGATCGATAAGAGAGAGGGTACTTCTGGAAATGTCTAAGGGTCGGTGGAATCAATGATGTGATGAGCTGTGTGGGGGAAACTATGATGTCGACATCATCATCATGAATATCATAATTGTGTTATGTAACATAAGTTCCCATGTAACTCACCACAGAAAAGAAAGGTAAGAAGATGATCCCACAATAAATGATATCTCATGAAATTGCAATAATTCATATATGTAACTCAATAGATAGAAACTAGATTAATCATTCCTTTCTTATATCATAAAGAACAAATCAAGCTAATGCTGCAAACTGATCAATGCTAAATGCTTTTGATCTTAGTTAAAACCTAATCTAAATCACAAATATGAGTGCCAAGACCTATTATCAGGTTTACCCTAAGTACAAAGCATTTCACTGTGGGCAAGTTCCAATAACAAAACATGTAAATTGTGAAGTCATCTTCCTGTACGTTAAGTATTCAAAAATTCAAAGGCAACTTTTCATACCAACCCACCAACCGGATAAACTTCCATTTCAATTTCTCATCTAATCAAACCTTACTCTCTCACACACTCTCTATATATATGTATAAAATAGGATAAACTAAAGAGTAAGATTGGGTATGTGGGGCGAATCAGCTAAGAATCTGTTAAAGCCATGTGATGCATAGAGGAATGTGGCCAGCAGCAAGAATGGGACTTTACCGTAGCATTTAAGTTCTCAAGCTTTGCCTGGAAAGAGAGAACAAACGCCGTTGTAAATGGCCGCCACTTTTATCATCCATTTACTTGCTCTCCATCTCTTCCTATATGTCTTTAGAATCACAAATTCAATGGATAAATACACGATGTTTACACCAGTTCTTTTAAAGCAATATGTAAAGAAAAATAGCTTACCAGATGAGAAACGGGAGCAACTCCAATAATATAGAAGACGAAGAGAGACTCTTGAGAACCGGGTCTATTGCCAGGAGCCTCAGCTGCAAAACTCATACAACAGTTAGGATCCATTACGCGACTGATCAAGAGAAAACCATGATGTTCAGCCTCAAAAGTAACCAGAGTTTTACAAGAAAATAAGCCTTCCCTGAGAAATCCATATGAATATCTTGATAAATTTACAATGGGAATGGTAAATAAAGTTGAATTACAAATACAAGGGGTAATCAAGAAACTAACCTACGCACCTAAGGGAATCAGAACCAGTAGGGCAAGCCGCAAATGCTAATTTTTACAGATTTCATAAGCACCAATTCAGAACCTGGACTAGATCTACATCATTCTTCCTACTTTATAACATATAACACCGGTGAACTCCCCCGAGAAAACCTAAGTGCCTTAAATATGGCAGACTACTCAGAAGGTGCAGGACGAAGTTCACAGAAAGGATGGTCTCATCTTCTTATAGAGAACTTTAGTGAACTGCATGCTCCTGCATTGTTTTAAACTCCTGACTTATCCGGTAGCCTGGAGAGATCTTTGTCTGCAAAATGAAGCAGACGTCTCAATCTCAGAACCATATCACAGTGAAATGGCAATGCCGTCCGCCTGTCCAGATATGCTGGACTAACAGTCATCCATGATAGAGCATGGAGTTCGGCCACAACTGACTCAAGGATAATATGACTTTCAACCTCAAAATCTCTAGTTTCTTTGGTCTCTCCTCCCTGCTTCATGATTCCTTGAAGAATTTTGTCATGAGCGTTATCATAACCACCATAATAGTCTATGAGACTTACAGACAGAACTGATGGCCATTCTTCTTTCATGTTTATTCTTGAGTCTTTTCTCATGGAAGGCACAGCTTTTGAAACAACAAATCCGGTAGACAAGGGGATTGCACAGCCTTTGCTGTGAAGGAGGTGAGCAAGCGGAGGTGATTCAGCAGTTAAACATGTAGGAAGCTGAAGAGGACTTGGGTGAAGAAAGCGCATGTTGGGTGATGGTATCATCATGTAAGAGAAAGCCGTCGACCCAAGAGACTTGACGGGAGTGAAACCCTCAACGTAATTAACTGAACTCATACCAGTACTGCTCTGGCCACCTCCTGCATAATTGTGCAAATAACCATGCAAGTCAGTGCTTGCTCCCTTTCTTATGGAAATTTAAGATTGATCAAACAGGACATGTATATGAGTGAAATGAGGAGAGCAATAGATAAACAATCAGAAAACTGACCAGGAGATACCAACTCAGCTGGAAGAACAAAATGCAGAGAATGATCAAGTGAAATAGAAGTAAAACTGATGCTTTGAACCCATTGAAACAATCCCCTTGGAGTACCAGAAATGGTTTGCCCACCCATTATCTGTTTTCTTCCAGCAAATTGCCCCATAGCGCCTTTCACAAAGGTGGATGGTTTTGAATGAGAGCTGTAGAGTGTGCTAGCTGATGAGGTTCTCTCTTGAATCAAACTCAGATCCTGCTGTTGCAAGGAAGATCCGTTGCTATTGGTGGCTATGCCAGAAGGCATAGAACGTCGAAGCTGAATAGGCCACTTTTTAATCTCAGGACCTCCAGCTGAGTAAATTGCCTTTTGCCACTCTGTTACATCAATCGCAAGCAGACAACAATACTAAGGTTACGTAACACGCAATACTAGAGAGTTCTATCCCCAGCGCATTTGGAATAAGAAAAGAGAGGTATTAGAGAAGCTTATTTACCTTGGTATTCAAGCTCGAAAAAATTCCCAATGCGTGTAATGATAAAATCCCTGGGCTTGAAAGATCCATTGTCAGGGGAGGAACACGCCTGTAGTATTTGACATCCCTGCTGTAGAACTTGAACAAAAAGACATTGCAGCCCTTTTGTATCCTGTCTACTGCTGATTCCACCAAAGGGAAATATATGTGTGTCAAGCAATTCGCCCCTGGCATCCGTCCAGATGCTTACAAGCCATCTCCAGTCCTCTGTCCAACCGTAGCAGCAATGTAAACTTGGAATAGCCTTTCCTTCAGGATGGGATGCATCCCCCTGAGAGCTTGATCCCGATGTTATACCTTCCATTGAATTCACGCCAGGTCCAGAACCTCTGCCACCATCCTCAGGTATTGGCTTTGAAGACTCGGATCCCAAGCCGCCGAAAGTAGGTGAAACTCCACGCTCCACAGAACCAGGCTCGGAAAGAATGAAAAGTGGTTCAAATAAATAGAAAATTTCATCATTTAGGTAAAAATCTCCATTTCTGTTTGGATCACAGCTTAAACCTCCAGATCTTGGTATTTGCCAGGAACTATCACAACCACTCGTTCTCAAGCTAACATCAATTTCACCATCTCTTTGATGTGTAGAACCTGTCATTCGAGAACCGCAGTCTTTCCAGATTCCTGAAATAGAGTTCATCGGTGTCAATGCTGAAGAGGATCTGCTTGATAAAGATGGTGAGAGAAATGCATCATTAGGCATTCCTCGTGAAATTCTCCTAGCTTTATTGTATACAGAAAAAGCAGTATCCTTGAGAATGACAAGCTCATTAAAGCTTGGACTTGTTATCCGGAAAATAGAATCAACAGACACTACTTGTAGAACTAGTTTAGGGACACTAAATCCTGAAAGCACTGGAATGTGAGATATTGATGATTCGTCTACAGCAGCAGAACTACCAAATGCCCTTGCAACTTGACCATTAAGTATCGACCTCCTGTCTCTATCTGACTGTATTAATGACCCAAGTGCTATAGACGATTCGACGATCGTCCTTAAAACTGCCGAAGGGTCAGGAAATGGACACACTATGTACACCACCTATAAGAAAATAGAAGTCAACAAGTATCGACAACTACATTTGGTAGTCAAAGAAATACTAATCTCAGTTAGCATGTGTTTTATAACTCATACTTACCATACAAGGACTACCTGATCCTTCTTTCTGGTTTGTGTAAAGGTAAGACCCAAGCTTTAGACCTTTAAGCGCTTTCGATAAAGACTTCAGATAGCTACTCACATTCCACCCATTCGACAAAGACAGGAAATAATCGCTGAGAGATCCCAGAAGCGATGTGTTATTGCTTTCAATCTTCATCGATTGAGGGCAATCAAGCAGAACAAATCCAGATGAGGATAATCTTCCAGAGTCTGTTTCCATTTGATTTCCCAGACTCTGTGGCAGATGGGTTCCCAGCCTGCACGTCTCATAAACTATGCAACAAAAGGTAGATCAGAAGAAAATGATGAGAAAATTTCAGAACTTGTGTTCCTCTATAAACACTTTTTAACAGAAACCAGCTCCTATCATGTTTGAGTGTAACCTCTTTCACAATTGATAAACTCGTTGACTCACCAGTTCCAAGCTGCTGGAAGAAATCAGCAGCCGCACAGGTCAAAGGATCAATATCCGGGCATACAACAGTATAGTTAATCTGCAAAAGGTAACAAAGAAAAAACACAGCTATCTTAACGGAGAAGATTATCAATTGGCCTAATTTACAGGAAGATAAAAGCATATCTCTCAAATGAATTCCTTAAAAACTCACATTTTTTGGCGGAGCATATGGCTCAAAAGGGGCCTTTTCCCAATGTGGCAAGGAGTTTGTTGATATTTTAAGCCAGTCATCTTGGTACCTGTCAAAGGGAAAAGATGCATACGTAACGAGAGCTCTTAACCACCAGCAATACAGTATGTAATAAGATACTAAGATATCCTAATAAACGGAAATCATGAATACTTCAAGAAATAACTGATCACAAGGGTATATTGATCAAGACTAAATTCTATTTATAGAGCTTTAACACTCTGACTTCTAATAGAGCAAACAGACATCACATACATACCCGACAAGTATAGAAGGTGATGGAAGAACAAAAAGTGTCGGTCGGAGTAATTCTGAACTGTATATGTCTTGGTTCTGAGCCGTCTCCTCTCCTTTCCCACCATCCATTGCATTTGACATTGCTTGTTTGCCAAGATATTTATTAATAATAGAATCATCAGAGATACAGACACGTATTCACTCTATCAGATATCAATGAACAGCCACAGTAGTGTTCAACGAGATGATAAGCCAGTGTGAGCCAATAAATAATAAGAATTAGTGTTCTACCTTCACTCATGGCTGATTCAGCAGTCGATCCCTCAGAAATAGATCCTCCATCCCCTGATTGATTTCGGCCCTTGCACCAATCTGTGACAGATAATGGACCATCTGACTGACCAAACGCAGATTTCAGAGCTGTTTTGATGTCAGATTGCAGTAGAGTAATGACAGACGAAGGAAAAACCTGGAATAGAAAGAAAGCTCCAGAATCAGGTTTAAACCGACCGAACGTATAATCATGTACAATATATATAACCAGCAGTCACACAGAGAAGACAAGGCAGCAGCAAGAGAAAAATGAACGAGGTCAAAGCTTTATACGATAAATCTCTGACTAAATATTTTCCGTAGTCCATTATGTTATCCCACATAATGGACAACTCATATACACTCACATACAAAGATTTAGTTTATTACGATAAAGCTTTATACGAGCCCAAACTAACAATTAAGAACGTCGAAGACATTGGATACCATCATTTCCATGCATCTTACACCATTTTGAAAGCTTACCTCAGCAGAGAGTGGATCAACTAGCTTGACACCAGCTATGTCTAGAGAATGGCAGGAAGCCAAAGTTCCCCCACAACCTGCATGGCCAGCAGAGGGTCCACAAGACAGTTCCCGTCTCCATAACTCTTCCAGTGCAAGCCAGCCATAAGGTCCATCTCCACAATCTGAATCCAAAGACAAATCAACGAAAGAAGTAGCTTGCTGTACAAGTAGCGGTATTCCATCGAGGAGCTCCTGCAGTGGCTGCCTTCGACCATAAGAAATCAAGCTGTCTTCACTAAATGAAGTATGGGTCAAGGATGAGCCTGCTTCGATCTTTGGCGAATTAGCATGTTTTGCTGTTTTTGGGACTGAAACAGTTCGCCATACGCCAACTGGTGCATTCATGTGGCCATCTAATATTCCTCCGTCAAAATCTCCAGCTATTCTGGTAGGTATATCTTTCTTATAGATCTTGTTCCTTGCAGATATGTTGTCTGTCAGAGTACTAGGCTCATTTGGCAGCTGGTTCAGGAAAAAGTTTCCACTAAGCCTAGCCAGACTAATAGGTGAACTGTGCTTTGAAGAAATGACAATGTGTCGCATTCTACACATGAAAGCTTGGAACATAATGCTTCCCATGTCTGTTGCCAGCAAGGTCTTTGAAGATAATAAAGTACTAACAACAGCAGATATACCCTCATTTTTTTTCCTCTGTACGGTCTTAACAGCAGTAGCAGCACTATGTTTTGAGTATTTTGATTGAGAGACACTCTCCTTTGTACTATTGTTGTCACTGATTACAGTAGGTAGCTTATCATATTGGTCCTTTCTACCCTCTACTTGAGTGTAATAATTCCTCGATTGAAACAAACTTCTGCCATCATTGTTACCAATGCATGCTTTTGATCCAAGTAAAATCTTATCGGTTGCTCCATCATAATCAGTGATAGGTGGTGTGGCTCCATAAACATAATTACTCGTTCTTGAATTTGAACTCTCCACTTTATGAGATTTGGGAAGATATGGGCTTTTGAAAAACGTCGAAGAAATCTCGCTCATAGGTGCTTCTACAGCTCCATACTCAGGAGCAAAGGTCATCATAGCCTCTGCTTTCATCAAATAATCGAACTCACCATTAGAAGAGATTGACATTTGATTTGAAGGAACTGAAGTGACATTGCTGTTGAGGACTTCTTGACTTTTGATAACGCACTCATCTATGATAGGGGGAACAGGATTAAAGCTCTCAAAAGAGGAAAACCCAACAGGCAAAACAATCTGGTCTGATATATCCATCATATCCACAGGACTAGAGCCTACATCAGTAGATTCTGGGGGAAACATGAGCGCATGTGACTCTGCAGTTCCTGGTGGCTACACAAACATAATAAATAAGGTGCAATATTAGATAAGGATTGAATAGCAAAGGCGATACGAGAGAAACATAATAAGAGGCATGACCGGAAGGGGAAAAGAGGCTGACAACCCGTTCCTCCCAAACATCTCTGAGAGACAGTCTAGATATCATTCACCAGCATAGGGAGTGCAGGTAATAGCCGCTTGATTATTACGATAGATAACAGAAAGACAGGAATTACCTCCCCAAAAGGCAGAGCATCATTCTCGAAGAAATCACCAAAGTCTCCAAACTCTGAAAGAAGTGCCTGGATATCCATGCCACCTCCTCTTTCATCATCATCATTGTCATCATCCCAATCCCAATCCCAACCAATTTGATCATTGTCAATGCCTGAAACTCCAGCTTATTAGTTTAATGGAACCAAATCCTGAATTATATACTTCTTGAATAGTGACCGTACCTACTTGACCGAATGACTCTGCCATCCCTGTTCGTGGTCGCTTGGAACCCTGCAAAAGATGTTATGTTACTTATTGATTATACTCATGATATTAGGAAAAAGACAGTATATAATTTGATTTAATGTAACGAGCACGTTACTCCTACAACCAACAATTCAATTTCCTTATCAGCACCATACGCCTTGCCATAGATTAAAGCTATACCATTTTTGCGCGATCATCATTACAAGTTACACCAGATTGCCTACACGTCAAAGAATCTGCATCCGCGTCAAGGTCACCAGTTCTTGAAGTAATCCTCCAGCCACTCCCGCTAGAAGCGCTACTTGTTGAACTAATGCTGCTATTACGGCTACTACCACTGCTATTGTAACCATTTTTGTCATAAAACCCATCACTCTTATTTCCAGACGCTCCAAGGAAGTCAAAATCACCAGCCCTGCATAAAATAAAGTATAAACTTCCAGGGATCATGAAGAACTGTTATAATGAAAAAGAAAATCGCTAAGCATAATATTCAAACAAACACACAGAAATGCCACAGATCTCAGAGCTTCAAATCATGAGGATTACACAACATTCAGTTTCTCAGAAAAGTTGGGGCATTTCCAGACCTTTGTTTGCGAGTTTTTTTTATGTTCAAAATGTAGACGAGATAGAAGAAAAAGACTCACCAGTGCATAAATAACGATGAGCCTGCCAGTGACGGTCCTATCCAGTTTTGAAGCCAAAATCTGCAAGTATGATTTCACCTTGCATCAGCTCCAAGCTGAGGAACGATCACAAGTATTACATCTTTTTCAAGTTGATGCTCTGTAACATGGGTCTGAAACAATTCCTAAAAGTCCTTTCACTACGATCCTACAAAGTCAATTTGTCTGACTACATTCACGAAATTCAACAGAAACGCCATAAAGTCTCCATATAGCCATTTTGGATCTTACCGTTAAGTACTCAACAAATTCTAAATAACCCCCTCACCTTGATGGTTTACCTTTTCAAAGAAAATTTAGCAAATGCCGACTGTAAGATTGGCACAAACACTGCCTCAGCTGGATATATGAACTTTTTTTCACACGCTGATAAAAGATCTGGTTGTCCTTTCCTGTGATCTTTACTGCCAACTGAAGGTTCAGGACACTGACTATGGGGCAAGTTAACTCCAAAGGTCGAATTAGTTTGACTTGTGTTGTCATTTATATTTTGGCAGCAACTAAGTGTAACTTCCACGTAGCAATGATTTCCATTTATCAGACGGGATCCACGGCCAACATGAGAAGGGAGACCAACATATCCACTCGAAGTCCTTAAATTTCCAGAACTGTGAGAACAAAAATCTAATATTAGTTGAGGAAACTGGTTTCATCAGACTAACAGCCTTGTCAACTTGAACACTGGAAACCAAAGGTATGAATTGCACCTGAAATAGACTTGCTTGACAAGGTCATTGGGACAGAACCCAGTGAGGCTGCCACGCATTCCATGAGGAGAAACAATCACTGGTGGAATAAAATAAGTCTGTGAGAAGTGTTTCTATTAAATAAAAAGCTCCTATCTTTTTTGAAGCATGTGTAGAAGGCACAAATCATTTCAGGTCTCAATTCAAAACGCTTGGCTTCAAAGAATTACTCGTAGCATAATCTATTATCTCAACTCTTGGCAAACCCCAGAAAGAAAAACAATACAAATTAAGCTCTTGTGCCATGCAAGAAAATGAGATGTTATATCTCTGCTCGAGGAAGTTAGGTAGCACTAGATGACAATAGCTTCTTTTTTGGAGTGAATGCAAAAAATTGATTGCAAAAAGTCTAATGCTCTCAATTTATACACTAATATATCAGTAAAAAGCATGAAGAGGTCAACAAACATCTGGAACTAGTTCCATCAACTTCTTTTGATTTATTGTAGACAAGTATGAGAATTTAGCATTCCAAGTGATGATGGAAAAATGGCTAACCTGGAAGCTTATAACTGGAATTTTTCAAAGAACTCCTGAACAGTCTATCAGCATCGCCACTTGAAAGTGTCCGGACATTCCTTCGCACATAAAAATCATTGTTAGTTTCACAATAACTGTAAGAAGCACTAAACCATAACTTCAAACACATAACAAAAAGCTTTACGGACTTGGCAGATATAATGACATGGACAAAAACTGCCTCTTCGGTAGCAGCAAAGATGAATTCAACAGTAGGCTGTCCCCTCCTGCATAAATATCCAAGGAGCATTAGCCAGGAGATGAGCCACACACCTAATCATAGACTTCATTCGATTTTAAGAATTACGCTCAGGAAACAAAGGTCTTGCATACCCATATTTAATGAAAGCTATGGGATGTGATATGGTCGAGAAGCCAGAGAAAACAAAACTATTTGCTTAAGGGTAACAGGTAGAGAAACAAACTCAGCAATTATAATGTATGGTAAGAGGCTGCAGATACCTCAAATATTCTTCGCTTTGAGGGCTGAATTTTGAAAACACATCTCCAAATCGCATGTAGGAAAGTCCAGTTAATGCTCTGTCGGAATAACAGACAAGTTAATATGATATTTCAATCCATTATGTCATTCATCTAACCATTATAGTACTGTTCGGGAACGTTTCGCTGGCGACTACTTTTAGGGGCAAAAAAACTGAATTAATTAAAATCAGGACTACTTTTCCTTTTCCAGCGAAGACAAAGTATCAATCGCTGAAAAAAACAGCGATAGTGTTTTGGAGTTCGCGACATCAAAAATAATCGCCAGCGACATCTTCCCGAAAAGGGCCATATATGTCTTGAGATCATAAAAATCTAACCTTTCAATGCAATTACGCAAAGACTGTGAAAAGGCAACTGATATCTCTTCAGAATCTCCAGGTGCTACCCAAATTCCTGACGCAACAACTTTCAATTGGAAGAAGAAAAAAAGTAAGGACACGTATACCAAGATAAGTATAGACCACAGGCAAATGCACTAGAGACAGTATGTTCGAATATATTGAGGTGCAAAACGATAAATAAATCATTAGGAAAATATACCTCTAAGCTTTGACACTGCAGCCTGAGCTTTATCAGTAATTGAAGAATAACGCCCAGGAATAAAAAGCCAAAGCTTGATCTTTTCATCTGAGAAGCAGTGTGGAATGATGGTTAGATACAAACTAAAAAAGTTGCAAGATGTGAGTAGTAGCAGAGTGTGGTTTAACTTGTACCAGGATTGTATAAACCTTGAGATGGATCCCAAGGTCCAACAAAAGAATTGGTCCATGTGGTAAGAAAGCCTTCCTTCTGTAACCTTAGATGAGATGAAAGCACAAGATATGTTGCAACATCATTCTGCTCAGCTCTTGTACTGAAATCATCAGGAATAAATTAGAAACACTCTCATTAACTAAAATTAAAATACAAAACTCAAATGTATTAATTAATTAAACCTTCTATCAGAACCAGGATTGAGCTCAGTTTCACTTGGAAGAAATTGAAACCAAGAAACATTGTGTAGGCCCCCCTGTCGAAAAATCAAGAAATTATACGACTCCAAAACTCAATTCTTGAAACCAATTTAGCTACATACGGAAAAAAAAAAGATGATAGAAAGACTTACAATTCTGAAAACATTAGTCCACATCACTTGAGAAATTAATAAACAAGTTCAATTCTTTATCTTCAATTACCCAAAAGCATCGTCCTGGGAATCGGAAGACGTAGTCAATTTATAGCTGGGATCTTGTGTTGATCTCTCCCTGATCCAATAAATTCAACACGAAATCTTTCTCTTTTCATAATATCAGATCCAAACGCGCCCTTTAGGGTTTTTCTTATTTTCTTTTCTTGGCCCAATTTTGTTTTAGTTAACAAGCCCCAACTACTTTAAATTCCTATACGGTTGTTCAATTTACATTTTCTATCCCTAAACTCCCTGATTTTAAACCCAAGAAATAATTTTTTTTTTTTCAAACACAACTAGTGCTTAGTCAGCAAATTTTGGTTTAACTTTTAAGGATATTATTTTTGGTAAAGTTTTGCGTCGCGTAACGGTAAAAACTAAAGTAATGACTTTATGGTTAAGGGTTCGACCCATATATTCCCAATAATGTAATTTTACTAAATCGAGCTAACCAAAACTAAAACGGTTGAAAAACGGATTTTTCAGTACATGTACGCAAAATTTTTACCAACTTTGCACAGTATATTTCGAAGTTTCCAAAAATATATCTTATGAGAAAATATGTTTTGTCTCTCGATTTAACAGCGTGATTCAAATAACATAATCAATATAAATTAACCATTTAATCATGAAGTCAACAAAATCTTATGCATTTAAACGATATTTTTAAAATTAGAGAATTTAGGCATACACAAATTGAAAGTTAGATATTTTTTAAGAAGAAAACGACGTCGTTTTGATTAAACGGAAACTACTAACGAAAATTTTAACCCTGTAAACATGTTCCGTCTTTTAATTTAACGTTGTGCCTCAAAATAACATAGTCAACATACGTTAACAATTTAATCATAAAGTTAATGAAAACTTATGTATCTAAACGATGTTTTCAAAATTTGAGGATTTAAACATGCATAATTTAAAATTTGAAGTTTTTTAGTAATAGTGAAACGACATCGTTTTGATTAAACGAAATATGCTAAAGAAATTTTTAACCCTGTAAACATGTTTCGTCTCTCGATCTAACGTTGTGCCTCAAAATGATATAATGAAAATAAATTAACCATTTATTTATGAAATCAGCGAAAATTTAAGCATTTAAACGCTTTTTTAAAAATTAGAGATTTAAACGTTCACAAATTTGAAAATTAAAAATTTTAAACATTTTTCCCTGAAAAATATATACATCTCAACCAAGGGTTATATACTTTTTTAAAGTCGTCTACGCCAAAGATAATATTTTATGTAATTCTTCCATATTTACCTTGATCCATATAAATAAACTTTCTTCCAAATCTTGTATTTGCTTATAGCATGATTAATTATATCTGTTAGCTTCCAACAAACATCATAGAAGATCTTCTCATTCTATAATTTTCACATGAACCACAACTTATGGAAAGAATTACTCTCCATCTCTCAATCCTAGATTGTTGTGAGCAGTTTTTGCTCTGTTTTGTTCTGCATCATTTGTATGCGTTTTTTTATAGACGACAAAAAAAAAGAAAAAGATTATTGTAAATTTGGACAAATAAACAGAAGTTAAGAAAGTGAAAAAGATAGAAACAAATACCTTTTGTCTCGGCATTCCTCTTCTCACTCAAATATGGTCCTTAAACTTCCATTTCCACTTGATTTTAAGTCATCTTAAATTAACAATTTAACATAGGTGATTTAAAGATCTCAAAAATAGATAATCCAAGTTTAAAATATATCGAGCCTTAAGGAACATTTGGTACCAACGAGATCAATGATGAATGTCAAGCCTACAAAGGAGGACATTCAAATATCGAATGATTAATTGTTTCCTTTTCTCCATCCCACAGGCCACAACATTAATATTAAGTGTCACAATTTATCCCTCTACCTTCTAATCCAGAAGTAATTGCCAACCATCATGAGAAAGTTTTCAAAATCAAAAGTGTTAGTTTGAATGTTCATGTATTTTCCATGCTTGAGCCTTTAATGTTTTGGTATTCATACCGCATTCTCTCGAATTCACTTGCCTTACATCAATCAAATTGTATAAGGGATCATGAAAAATTCACCCTAAGTATAACACTTATGCAATTTTCTTTCAACTTTCTTTCCTTTAAGATTATGATTCAGTTTTTTTAAACGTAATTTTATCCGAGTTTAATATTTGCATTTGCAAGAAAAAAAATCAAAATAATATTTGTACCGAGCATAATTCAATCATCATGTAAATTGTATATTATTTTCATTTGAACTATATTACTTACTTTCGTTTTAATTATACTTAAGGTTAAGGCTTTTATATTCGACTCCGTAAGGATACTAGTTCTTGCTTCATCTCATCTCTCAAGACTCTTCTCAGTAGCTTGTTCGAAGCTGTTCTTGGAAACTCACTCACAATCTTCACAAAACTCACCTGCATTTTTTGTTCCCGCAACATCTATATTTAAGCAGACAAAACCTCTTTGTAACTTTGAATTGATAAAAGGTCGACGGGTTGGATACTCATCCAAAGTTTCAATTAAGTGTGTATCCCTACGAAACTTCAGTTTCGATGTGTAGGTACAACATAAAACATTGACGGGGTAAATTTCCATCCAAAATTTCAATTAAATATGTTTTCATGCAACTTCAGTTTTGGAGTGTAACTACCCCACAAAATTTTGACGGGACAAAACCCCACACAAAATTTATATCTCCATCGTCGTTAATGAGTAACGATGTTGGTTTTATCTGACATTAAATCCAATTAAAATTAAAATCAACCAATTAAAATTTTGTGCCTATTCATCGTGTTTTTTCCGTACCACTAGTTTAATGCCAAACTATGAATAGGTACAAGAAAAAAAATTTAATTTTGGGTTATATCTCCATCGCTGTTAATGAGTAATGATTTTTGTTTAATCTGAAACTAAAATGAATTAAAATCAAAATTAACCAATAATATACAGGAACGAAGACGAAAAATATGGAGATAGAGATTTCTTTGCATGTGTTGAGTCAAAGGAGCACAAACTAGTCTCAATCAATCTCTGTATAACCTTAGAAAAAAAAAACAAAAATGTCTAAAGTTTCAGTTTGGTACATATGGGACACCATTATCATCGAATATGATGATTCTAGTTGCCATGGATGGTGTACTAAACGCTCCAAAAGCCTGTGGTTGAAGCGGGCTTCCTATGATGTACGAAGAAGCGAGTTCCGTGCCTCCATAGCATTCGATCGCAGGTTTGTAATAAGCTTTAGAAGAAAGCCAGAGAACATCATCAACATAGGAAGCTTCTCCTGTAGTAGCGAAATAACTAACAAAGCACAAAACAGCCTTCTGAGTCAAATCTTCTCAAAAACCACAAAACATATACCCGAATAAAAGATCGAGGTTTGTTGTTCGTTACTTTATCTTTGTCCAGTTAAGCCCTTACATACAGTTTATCCTCCTCCAAGTTTTCACCAAACTCGGAACAGTACCAAGAACTGTAACTCCAGCATCCTGAAGTAATATCAAACACAAATAAGTGCCGGTTTATCGAGTGTTGTGAGAAGGAGACAACAATGGAGAATTCTGTGTTACCTGAACAAACTTTCCAAAACCGCGGCCAAGGGGAGACCCGTGATAAAGAGCGAGCGTTGCACCGGTTAAAAAGCAGGAGAAGATAAGAGTTGGTCCCATTACCCATCCAAGATTTGTAGACCAACAATATGTGCTACCCACTTGGACATCAAGATGAGCCCATCCATCACAAGCACTGCGAATTGGCGGGAGCTGTGTCCACGGTATAGCTTTTGGTTCACCTAGTTAAGAAAAAATAACTAATCAATATGTGTCTAAGCATATGTATTACAATATGGTCAAATTTTCTTTAACTGTAGTACCAGATGAGAAGAGAATATTAATCACAGAGTCTACAGGTTGATAAATCGGACGATAGTAGTTCTCTCCTCTGCAAGCCAAATTGGAACCATGTCTCATCATACACTATTTGAGTGATTGAAAATGTAGAGATTTAAACAATTTACCTTAGATGGCTTTTCACATTAGTCAGAAAATCCTTCCATGGTATGTCTTGTTCTCTTAACTGAACGCGCAATTCAGCCCTGAAGCCGGGAGTACAATGACCTTAGATGGAGCAGCTTCAACCACCCGACTACAGGAAAAAGAAAGGTTTCAGTTTTATATATGTTGTTGAGGCCTTCAAGTTGCAAAATCAGCTGCGGAAAGATTGGTTTTGTCACCTGTATAAAGGAATTGTCCTACCTCCTCTGAGTATAAAATCCTGAAAAATGCAATAAAAAATAGAATCATCTATATCTGACTGATATGGTAAGCGGCAGATAGAAAGCGAAAAAATGTGAGTCAGTCTGTGTCACAACCTGAGTGAATATGCCTTTTGCCTTGGAAATGTTCAACCTTGTTGCAATTTCGTTAGCTGCAAAACTGTCTGCAATGGAGACAACAATACAACCAGCTAATATGATAGCGAGATATATAATCACTGCAACTGTCATTGGCATATCGATTGCAATTGTGTCACCCTTTGCAAAACTTCCACCTATTGCATTTGCTACCAACCTTTTAAAAGTAACCGAGGGAAAGAAACAGAGAGATCAACCAACCAGTGGAAGCTTAACAATGAGATAACAAACAGAATGATCATTTCATGTTACATACATTACTCGCTCGCGGAGTTCTTTTAATGTCATTTGACTGACTGGAGAATCATCAAAGCCTTCATTACGCCAAACAATAGCCACACTATCATCATCCTTTTTGGGATGGCTTGAAGGCATCAGACAACATTCAGCTATATTAAGAACTGCTTCAGGAAGCCATGTTGATTTTTCAAGAATACACCTTGGAGGAGTGTGAAACACAAGTGAAAACTCATCAAGTATGATTGACCAATAAACCTGAAAAAAATATAAAATTAGACCAAACTAAAGCTTTCCACAAAGGTTCCTTTTTTTAACATTCAATATCAATGCTTACATCAGGGTTTTCAACAGAGAATCTCCGGAAAAGTTCAAAACTTTCTAAAGGGTTTATATATGAAGCACCAAGAAGCCTTGACCCGTGAGTTTCCATTTTGAATAGACAGAGTACTAGAGAAGCTGATGCAGAGGATGAGAATTGCATGGCTTTAGCACAGTCTCATCCACCAAAGCCTTCCATTGATCCCTTGGATCAGTCTCTTTACCCCTTGAAATCACATCTCTTACCACTTTGTCAAATCCCTTAGCTTCTTCCAAAGTCAATCCAGCTTTCAAATAGTCGTCGCAACTCAATTCTCCTATGCTCTTCCACATCTTTCTCTCTCTCTCTCTCTCCCTCTCTCTACAAGTTATCGTCTTGTATTTGGTGGTACCTAGAGTATGTGGACAAAAAATGGTCTCAAGAATCTACAAATGGCAACAGACTTCACTGTTAATGAGAAAACACTCATTTTGTTTTTGTTTTGTTTTGTTTTGTTTTAAAACAGAAAGGTCTCATCTTTATGAGAAAGACTCAACTCCTCAGTTAATTTCGGACCAGTCTTTGGCTCCACTGAATACGCTTTCAAAAATTAAAACAATTTCTTGGTGACTGTTTAAATATTACCAAGTATTTTGATCATAACCAAAGAAGTAGGTATATGCTATTGTGTACCATTATTGCCGAAACCACCTGCATTTGCTAATAATATATCTCAAAGCACTGTTAATATCTACTAAAGCTCAATCTTGTACCAACTAAAGCTCCAAATTTCTTGATTTCTAGTTATATGCACCATCATTGAAAGAAGAGAACGATATGAAGTCTTCTAGAAACTTCTAGAGTAACTTAAAATTCTTAAAGAACTTTTAGTAACACATATCAAAACAACACAAAATAAACCTTTAGTACCACTACCATGTTTCCACATACTCCATGGACCAAAACACTAGGGGTGGGCAATCGGGTATCGGGTTCGGATTCGGGTAAAACCCTATCGGGTTCGGGTATTCGGATATAGGAAGTTTATACCCATTGGAATAATTTTTCGGGTTCGGGTAAAAAATTTTGGGTTCGGGTACAAGACTTGATACCCGGAAAAAACCCGAAAATTTTGGGTATTGATTCGGTTCGGGTTTTTTGGGTTTTCGGATTTTTTTGTGTTTTCGGGTTGAATTCGGTTCGGGTTTTTGGGTTTTTCGGGTTTTTTTGAGGGTTTTCGGGTTTTTTTGGGTTTTTGGTTCGGGTACGATTCAGGTACGGGTCGTGTACGGATCGGGTTTTCATGTTTTTTTGGTTTTTGGGTCGGGTTTTCGGATCGGATTCTGGAGTTTTTCGGGGTTTCTTCGGATTTTTGGGTTTTTTAAATTTGTCGGTTCGCATTCGGCTCGATTTGTGTATATTATACATAAAAAATTCCACATTTATAGAATCGAGTCTTCGAGTTAGGATATTTTCTTATGGGTAGTTATGTATTTTCTTATGAGTAATTATGTATTTCGGATGCACTTTCGGATTTCGGATTTTCGGGTTCGGAACGGGTTTGGATTCGAGTTTTCGGGTTTAGAGATCTCGTACCCAATGGAATAATTTGATCGGATACGGAACGGATTCGGGTACGTCTTATCGGTTCAGGTTGAGTTCGGGTATGCGGGTTCGGGTATTTTGCCCAGCCCTAGAAATAACCAAGATTCGACCACAATAAAAATCTCATATTTTCAAAGTATCTTAACTGTTTTAGGATAAGAGGAAGTAACTCAACCATAATGTAGACACGATTAGCAAAAGAGTGAAGAATCAATCACTAGCTTGGTGAACGATCTTTTTCATACTGCTCCCCACGCAGGCTCTGGCTCCTACTTCTGGCCCGGTTCAGGTGTGTAGCTCCTGCTTCTCCTTGGCCTCCTGCTTTTTCTAGGGCTGCGACTTATGCTTCTTCTCAGGCTAATGCTCCTATTTCTCCTTGGGCTCAGGCTCCTGCTTCTTGGACTACGGCTAATGCTTCTTTTAGGGCCAGGGCTTATGCTGCAGCTCTTACTTCTGGCTGTACTAACAGTGCGATCCCTTGAGCCATTATAAGCTGATGAGCGCGAGTATGACCTCCCCCTACCATATCGTTCTTCCCTGGGAGAGAGAGACCTGTGACAATAGAGAGTTAGTGAGCATACAAAAGTCAACCAGGTGGAGAAATTTGTAACTGAGCTCAGACAGAAACATGTAGAGACCTTGAGTGATATCTTCTAGGGGGAGGAGAATAATAGTCACCGCTTCGTGACCGAGATCTACCATGTCGAGGGGGAGGAGAACGAGAATACCTAGGCGAGCGAGAGTAGTAACGAGGGGGAGGAGAACGAGAATACCTAGGCGAGCAAGAGTAGTAACGAGGGGGACTACGTCTTCTATCCTGAAATCTGCTGCTCCTACAAACACGACTAAGATTGAGTTTTTTGGCATCTCTCTAAATTAAAGACTTATTGATATTTGATGATAAACAGAAAAGTTCAAAAAGAGAAAGCTCCATGCACCTTCCTCCACCATGCTCCCTTGCTCTCATTTCAGTCGGTTTCTTCCTGTTCTCTTCTGCAAACACGACAGTCAACTCACGGCCCAGAAGAAGATAACCATCCATGTGATGTTTTGCCTCAGCAGCGTCAGCAGGGTCCAGAAATTGTACGAAACCAAATCCTCGCGGCTCTCTGCATTAAATAGAACAAAACAAGATCTCAGACTAGAAACCAAACATACAAAATGACGAGGACGATGTACCACTTTACAACAAGCTTGTTGAAGGACACTTGGCAATATGATCCCCTGCTACAGAAAATATCAGTAAACAGGAAGAAAAGCAAGCACTTGCCTGCTAGCCTTGCAAGTTTCAGTATAAAGATGACTTCTTGAAGACTTGATTCATCTTCAAATTGACTACAAACCCAACTTCACTTCAACTCTTCACTACCATTTAGAACATCTTCATAAGAACTCTAATTACTTCTTTGATGTCTTCAATTCTTTAGATTCACTGTTAAACCTCAACAACTTCCATTAACACACTCATAGTGTGTTCACACATGGAACATATCAACAGTGTATCCTTCTCCTTAAGAAACTAAAAAGTATGAGGTCTCAACAGGTACTAATTTAAAAACGACTAACCTAGGCTCTTTCATTATCAACACCAATAATTAGTGGTTTAAGACCTCAAATTAAGATCTCATGAAAAGAATAAAATGGAGGCTAAATTTGATTTATAAATAAATGCATCTTAGAAGACTCTCGTAAGGCTCTAGTAATGCATGAGGAGACACAGTGAGATGAAAGAATGGAAACTGAAATGGAAAAAAACGTAGTAAACAAACATTCAAGAAAAGTGGTAAAGAAAATGAAAAAGAAGAGATATTATCTACTCAGAAAATAAGTAAAAATCAAGTGCTTAAACACTAAATGTCCTATCTACTACACATGCTCACCCGGTATAATAATCCCTTGGCAAGTAAATGTCCTTCAGATGACCAAACTGCTCAAATGCCCTCCTGAGGTCTTCTTGTCTGAAGAAAAGGATGAGATGTTAAAAGAGAATAACAATTTGCTAAAAGCAAGAAATGAAGACGGATTGGAGTTAAACTCAACTACAAAGATCTATGGTTTTCATTAACCCCAAAAATATAAATAGATACACTAAGAACCCCGTCTGATCCTTCTTTCTAGATTTCTATCACAAAACAAGCTTTTACCAAACCAAAAATACTTATCAAAATAGCTCTGAGGACATACATCAACTTTCTGAAAACCTTCACAGTACAGATAAGATAACATAATAACTAAAATATGCTTTTTAAGAGGTCTCATGTCTTGAAGCTTAAGAGGTGTCCAAACAGTAATATCATCCTAAGAGGGAAGAAAACGGCCGAAGGTAATTATAGGGAAGTCAAGTAAGTACCTGCAATCATGTCGTAGATTGCGAACCAAAAGACTGGTCGGGAGGTCCCTGTTGCGACCTCCATATCTGCCTCTAGGGCTTGGGCTTCGACCCCTCCTCCCATAACCCCTTGATGGAGACGGTGTGTAGCTCGTTCCCCTCATTGTAGGAAGCTTCAAGTTTCTCTAAGAAAAAGAAATGGTTAGATATTTAAGAAAGAGGAGACCACAAATACAAGTACTATAAACACCAACATCTAAGAGAACTTCAAAGAAGCCTTCAATCTAGTTTGAAATCACCAAATCCAATCCCTAAATTACTTACCACATATTAAAAACATATAATAAGAGTTACACTGAATGGGCCATCATAAAACAACAGCTTACAAAGATACAAGTACTATAAACATCAGTTTCTAAGAGAATTTCAAAGAAGAATTCAATCTAGTTTAAAGTAACCAAATCCAATCCCTAAAATAGTTACCACATATTAAACACATAAAATAAGAGTTAACATTAACTGGGTCATCATAGAACAACATCTTACAAAGATAACTATAATGATAAATCTTGCTGCTCTAGAAAGATCATATTTTTCCAATTGAAAACGAAACTATATCAAAGAGACCGATGCTAAGCAAGATCGGAAACAATTCAGATAGAGAGAGAACGGCCTAAGGTTTCAAGTTTAATTTCGTATTGGAGCAAAGAAACGTTATTTGTCCATAGCCACAAAAGATCACAAATTTCGTCAACGGTGCATAATATGAACTCAATCCTTAAAAATCGACAGACAAAGACGAAGGAAAGAGTGTAAAAATATACGATAAGAAGACGAGCAAACTATCAGGGAAAGGACTCGCCGGCGAACGAAGGTAGTGACGAACGACGGCGATGTGACGAACGAAGGTAGTGACGAACGACGGCGATGAGACGAACGGAGAAGCGATTGTGTAATAACTGGAGAAGTAGAAATCCCAAAACCCCCCTTTTCATATATATACTAGGGTTCCGTTATATTGTTTTGCTTTACATTTTAATCCCCAAATCTTTTCAAAATATCAATTTTTACTTAAAACTCCCTATATTAATAGAAGATCTATTCCATTATTTTGGTTGTTTTATATATTCAATTCTTCGTAATGGTATAAAATCTATTCCTGCCCAACAAAATAAATGGTATAAAATCTTCCTATCTATAGGAATTAAAATGAAAGTAAATAAATAGCAAATCGGTGATTTTCCTCCAAATGTTGGGTTCTGTTTTTACCTTTATAATTACTTGGGTGAAAACATAAATACAAAAAATCTATAGGGGGGAGATAAAATAATAAATAACATGAAGGATTATTCTAGAAGGTACCTTTATCTTGTTTCTCTCTTCTAACTTGTAATTTTCTTACATAAACATAACAAAGCTTTCGTGATTCTTTAGATTCTCGTCCTCTTTTCCACTTACGACATTATAAAAGGCAGGGTATACGTCTTCGCTGCGATCTGCGTATTTGGTTGGTCAAGAAGAGCTCAAGAAGATAATGGAAGAACAGTTCATACTTAGGGTTCCACCGTCTGTTTCAGAGCGAATTGATCGGCTTTTGAGCGAGGAAGCTTCTACTTCCGATGAAATCCCTTTGGATTTGTGTTTTTCAGGTACCAATTTAAGGCTGTCTTTTTTTGTTACATTGTATTGTGTTTAATCCCGCAAAGTTTCTTCCTTTTTCTTAAATTTATGTTCTTTAATCGGAAAATTATCCTTTTACAATCAATGAAATTAGTCTCTGGATTGAGATTTTGATACTCAGTACCTTAAAGTTTGCTCTTTGCATCTCGTGATTAGTTCTTGAATGTTATATGCTTGAAAGACATTATTGTCGCATCATTCTTGAATCTAATTAAGGATCAAAGTAGCTCTAGAAATCGATTTGCATTGTCTCCTGGAGCAACTTAATACTGTAAATTGAATGTTTAAATAGAGAAGCCTAAAAACATGCTTGTTGCATCTGTTCTTGAATCTGATTAAGGACTAATGTCTGTCTACATCTTTTTCCGAAGCAAACATGATATTTAGGATATGTGTGAATTGAATTTGCAGAGGACGGGAGAAGTGGGACGTTTATGATTGGAAACGAAGAGTTCCCGGCTTCTCTGCTTGATCTTCCTGCTGTTGTTGAGTCTTTTAAAACTTATGATGATTGTGCATTAGTCAAAACTGCTGATATTGGGCAGGTAAAATCAATTTACTTGATCCATCTTTTGCTTATATGGGTTACGCGCTATAAATTTCTACTGAAAAGCAATATGAATGCTTTGATTTGGCACACAGATGATCATGGTTAGGGAGCCGGGTGATCCCGCACCTAGTACAGTTGAATACAGACATGGTCTAACTCCTCCAATGAAGGATGCTCGAAAGAGGAGATTTCGTCGAGAGCCTGACCTTAATGTAATTTGCATTTCTTATCATCAATCAACACACGATTTCTCTAGGACTTGTGATTCTGAGCCAGATAACAAAAAGAACAAGAAATTTCTGGTTTTCTAGTTTGAGAATTGTGATTGAATCTTGATGCATGCATAGCTGTTATGAACCTTGCTCTTTTGGAACTCCTACGTTTCTTCTTTGAACTTAACATATTGATTGCTAAAATTATGTAGCCAGAGCTTGTACAGCGGGTTGAGAGAGATTTGTTGAATATCTTGAGTGGAGGAACAGTAGAAAATGTAAGTTTACTTTGAATTTTAATACATGATTCGACTATATTTGTCCTCGAATTAAAAATCGAGTTAGTAACTTCATTTATGTGAACATCTTTGGTGTAGGTAAATGAGCAAGAGGCAGCAGCTGCGAACGAGAATGCTCATAATGTAAATAAGAAAGTATCTTCTTCACCTACACCTGTTGAGAAGCCTGAAGCTCCTGAGGCAGGCACTAGTAATCCAACAGAAGTTGAGCCGGAGAGAAGTGAATCAGAAGATTCTGATGATTCAATGTGAGTTTATTATGTACAAGAGATTTTTCTCACGAAAACTTAGAGTTTGAGCTAGTCCTGTCTTAGAAAATCATAGATAATCATGTCCCCATGATTTGATGATGTCTTCTTCAAGCTTTTCAATGGAAAAGTGGTTTGCGTTCAGAGTACAGTAAACTAAAGATTCTGTTTTTCTACTTCAGTTTCGATTCTTTCTTTAAGACAGGTTCTTGAATCAACCAAATAATGAAAGTATACAAAAACTCAAAGAGTTAAAGAACAAGATACTGTCTTGGTGCTTAATCTATCAAAAGCTGAAATTAAACCAAACTCTGTTCATCATCGCCTTCACTAAACTTATATATCTTCTTACTCCTGAAGAAAATATCATCTAATAGGGTCATCTTCTACAATACCAAGAAGGGTCGTTAATACTTTAAAATCCCTTAAAATCCATCCTACACCATTCACTACTCCATTTTCAGTCAATGAGGCATCTATATTGCATTTTAAAATACCTAGATTAGGAGGGCGCCACTTAATTTTAGAATTTGTTTCTTTGTTGCATTTAAGTTGGTATAGATTCACCAAAACTTAGTTTGTTTTTAATACATCTATGTATCATCATTGACTTTTTACCTAATGTTTTTGTAAGAATGCATAATTGCATATCATCAAAGATTCAAAGACATGGGAAAGTGTATGGCATACCAAATCAATTTGTTTTCTTTAGGGTTTAGTGGGATGTCATTGTCAAAGAATTAATTGGGCAAGCCATGACTATGATTAAAAGTAAAATTAGGGGTAGAAAAATTTATCATGGGTAAGGTTTTGTTTTCTCGATATAAGATAGACACTTTTATATCATAACTACTAACTACCATTATGTTTATGAAATATGGTCAATTTTACTTTTGTGCATTTGTATAAAATATAAAGTGGTGTTGAAAAATTATCTCTTAAGTCGTAACTCCTTGCCGGTTGCCATCATTGGTCCATTGACATGCATAATTGTGCTTGACACTCATTATTTTTTCATTCTGTTTTTATAAATTTCAAATCTTTGTTACGCTCAAAATAATAGTTCATTATCGAGAAAGGACAGAGCATTGTTTCTATATTTTTTTTTTGTCAACGAGCATTGTTTCTATTATACGTAACGTGTGGTTGGAAAGGATGAGCTAAATGTGAATAACAGTGCCATTTTTGGTAGGTTAAGCAAAACTAAGTACTACTAACATTTATATTAGTTGTCTGGTACTGTGACTTTTAATGGTTTATTGTCTGTTTGTACTCTCAATTACTCAAACATATATATATATATATATATATATACTAGATTAGAACCGTCCATCAAAATTTTAAAATAAATTTAATTCAAACAAAAAAATAAATTAAAAATTGAGTGTAAGTGATTTATCTTAAAATCTTTATAGGAAAGAAGTATAAAACGTTTTAAGTTAGAGAATAAAACTATTTACATAATTTTTGTTTTTCTATATGAATAAACTAATTTCTATATCAATATTATAATTTTATTATTAATATATTCTTATCATTATTTTTATTTTTATTTTTTTCACTTATCAATAAGAATTACTATAGTTTGATTATAAACATGATTGAGTGATTGTTATTCAATTCATCTAACTTTAAAAGTATATATTATTATTTAAACTATTATATATATTTTTTATTGATATACTTGCGGAAAAAATGAAAATATTATTGCAAAGAAAACTTGAGAATCAATTTAGTTTTATTATGTCGATTAAAAATAAAATATGATGAAAACTGAAAATAAACTTAATTCAAATAGAAATATGAAAATAATTTATTAAAGATTTGGAGGAAAAATAGAAATATTGTAAATCTTTAAATTAAACATAGTTCAAATAGAAATAAGAGAATAATCGTCTAGTAGATATGTGTCACAATCTCGTTCATTAAAAATTTTAGGTTTTTGTTTTCTGATTATAACAAAATAATAATTTGTAAATATAATTAGGTATATAATTAATTAACTATGTTGGTTACATTAAAAATAGTTTTTGAATTTGAATATATAAACAAATGTTTGATTTCATTTTGTCTGATAGTATAAGTAACTTTTACATTTTTTTGAATATATTATTATATTTTGTCTCAATATGTTTAAAATTGTATAAATTAACAATTCTTAAAAAAACTCCCATAAAATAACGTTTTCGTTTTTATGAATATATTAATAAATCTTTTTAAAGTATAATTAAATTAATCCATTATAAATAATATTATATAAATATAGATTTGATATGTGGGCCACATGATGATATCTAAGATTTTAACAGGCAGGTAGTTCAATTTTAATTTTGTTAATTATAATTTTGACATGTGTCAAACTTTCGTGAAATAACCAAAATTTATATAATAATTAGTTATATATATATATATATATATATATATAATGCTAACTCAAATTTTTTTATCGATGGACATACTAATCTTTGGACTAAAATTTATTACCGATCAAATAAAAATTAAGTTTCGACAACTAAAACAAAGCAAACTAATCTATACGCAATGTTATCATGACGCATAAATCCGCAAAATAAAGATGTCAGACAAGCTAAAATCTATGGAGTAAGTTCAATTTGGATGCGTTACATGCAGGTATAGACATTAAGTATTGAATATGTTAAAAAGTGACTTTGCGAATCAGCCAATTAAAATTGTCGGTATAACAGATTTTGTCCATAAAATGATGGGTTCGAAGACTACTAGATATTAATAAAATTAAATAAGTTCTATATATAAATAAATAATTTTATATAGTAGATAAAGTATAATTTATAAAATATGTAAGTATAAAAAATATAATTTATAAAACTTGTAATATTTACAAAAAAGTAAAAATATTAAAAGTTATTCTCATGAAATATCATATCCGACATTAATTTATCAATCAAATCTTAAAATCAACTGATAAATTAATGCGGATATAACCTTTCTACAAGATTCTACCATAAGGACCAGACGACCAGTATTTTGGACAAACAAATATGATTCAGCTAAATATTGAATACATGGAAAACTAAATTTTGGTTGACTATTTTTTTTTCTCTGTTGCCTTCTTTGAGAAAAGGTAACATTTTGATATAAATATATTTTTACTCCTCAATTGTTAATATCGATAGACATATCGTTTTGTATTTATCCTACATCTAATATTTGAAAATTTTGGTGTCCCATTCCATACGACAAATCGTCCTCTTTCTTTTAAATCTTTTGATGAAGTGGTTGAAAAATTGACGTATGATTTAATGTATTCAAATTGATTTTATTTATTAAAAAAAACTCCGGTAGATAATATATACATCCAAACATACCATTCGGAAGGCATCAATTAGCGTAATTTGTTGGCCAAACAATTATATTTAAATATCTGACAGATTCCGCCATTTAGCCTTTTTAATACAACGATGTTAGTTGCTTGTGCATTTAAAAACTTTTCACTAGAACCAAAGTATTCTCGCATTTTATATTTGATGATTAGTATGAATTTCATTCTACAAAAATTTGACGCTAGATTATAATTATGTGATTTATAATGATCGATGTATGCATTTCAAATACCAATCTAAAACTTTTGTTCACTTTTCAACAAAAAGTTAGCGCATTGGCATGCAATAATTCTTTCTACCGATAAATTTTCATTCACAATCTGTGAGTTGTTCTATCAAATAAATGATTAAATATACTACTAATATTTAACTTAAATAATTTCTGATTTAAAATAATTAAGTAATTATATATTTTTTTGGTCACAAATATATATATATATATGTCTTAATTTAAGTTAATAAAATAAAATGTTATTATAAATTTAGATTTATATTTTTTTCCTGTAAATCTTACATAAGGTTGACCAAAATAGTCAAATCTTATAGCTTTTTGACTATTTACTTGCTCTATTAATTTCAATGTCGATAATAATATAATATTAATCATGCATTCAATAAACTGTAGACTCTGTAATTACCAAAAGATTAATAATAGTATTAATACCAAAGCTTTTTACTTGTGTTTTCCCAAAAGAGAGAGAAGAGACCCACCAGTCCCATTTTCCGTGTTCAGAGAGCGAAGTGGAAGGTGGCTCACATTTTGCTTCTTCTTCTTCCTCCAACTAACACTGAGATTCCACAACCATTAGGTTTCTGGGTTTTTTTATCTGATTAAGTTTCTCGATTGGTCTCCAAGTTTGTAAATTTCTCGATCTGTTATGAGCTTCGATTAATTTTGAAGATGGATCTATCTTCTCAACGACAATCCCCAAATGGTTCAAGGGGTTTTCGTCTTCAAGCTCCATTGGTAAAGTTCTCACCTTTCTCATTTCTCGATTCCATTGTGGACTTTCGCTAGAATCGAAGATTAAACAAACAAACAAAAAATCCCCTTTTTTCAAACTAATCCGTCACGAGTTTTCTGGGAATGTTTAGACTTTTGATACGTTTTGTGTGGTTTAAATTACATTCAATTTTAGTTTCCATTTTCAGAAACCCTAGCTATTTCTCCAATTTGGGTAGTATTTACTTCTATTACGGAACTGTTGTTTTATCTACTTTTCTCTGAATTTACCAGTTTCCTTTTTATTTAATTATTGCTGTTTTAGAATGTTTGCAAAATTGTAGACTTTTTGATTTCTGAGATTGGATCATTATTGCAGGTGGATTCAGTATCTTGCTATTGTAGAGTAGATTCAGGACTTAAGACAGTTGTAGAAGCACGAAAGTTTGTTCCTGGATCAAAGCTTTGTATTCAACCTGATATTAATCCAAATGCACATAGGCGTAAGAACTCTAAGAGGGAGAGAACAAGAATTCAACCTCCGCTTTTCCCTGGTCTCCCGGACGATCTAGCTGTCGCTTGCCTTATCCGTGTTCCGCGTGCTGAACATAGAAAACTCCGGCTTGTGTGTAAGAGATGGTATAGGCTTGCTTCTGGAAACTTTTTTTACTCTCAAAGGAAGTTACTTGGTATGGCAGAAGAATGGGTTTATGTTTTTAAAAGAGATCGCGATGGGAAGATCTCGTGGAATACATTTGATCCTATCTCACAGCTTTGGCAGCCGCTTCCTCCTGTTCCGAGGGATTATTCAGAAGCTGTTGGGTTTGGTTGTGCTGTTTTAAGCGGTTGTCATCTTTATTTGTTTGGAGGTAAGGATCCTTTAAGAGGGTCAATGAGAAGAGTCATTTTTTACAATGCTAGGACGAATAAGTGGCATAGGGCACCGGATATGCTTAGGAAGCGACATTTTTTTGGTTGTTGTGTTATAAACAACTGTTTATATGTAGCGGGTGGGGAGTGTGAAGGAATTCAAAGGACACTCCGTTCAGCTGAGGTTTATGATCCAAACAAGAACAGGTGGAGTTTTATTGCTGATATGAGTACAGCAATGGTGCCGCTTATCGGTGTGGTTTATGACAAAAGGTGGTTTCTCAAGGGTCTTGGGTCTCACCAGCTAGTCATGAGTGAAGCTTATGACCCAGAATCAAATTCGTGGAGCCCGGTGAGTGATGGGATGGTTGCTGGTTGGCGAAATCCATGTACTTCTCTAAATGGTCGCCTTTACGGATTGGATTGTAGGGATGGGTGCAAACTCAGGGTATTTGATGAATCTGTGGATTCATGGAACAAATTCATGGACAGTAAAGTTCATTTGGGAAATTCTAAGTCGCTTGAAGCTGCGGCTCTTGTTCCGTTGAACCGTAAGCTTTGTATAATTCGGAACAACATGAGCATGAGTCTGGTTGATGTCTCGAATCCTGACAAGAACAACCCTCGATTGTGGGAAAACATTGTGGTAAAAGGACAGTCCAAGAGCATTCTCAGTAATATATGGTCGAGTATTGCAGGGAGAGCTGTGAAAAGCCATATAGTGCATTGCCAAGTGCTTCAAGCTTGACAAAAGAAATCTAAAACTCGAACAATGGAGCCAAATGTTCAAAAGAAACCAACCACCTTGACTTTGATGGTTCTTGAGCTTCCAAGAAGAGGAGACGAAGCATAGAAACTCTGTTTTTACTAGCTCAAGAACTGTTACACACAGAGAATGGTGGTGACAGTCATCATTGACCGAATGATTCTACGGAGGAGAAGAAGTCATGTCTGGTCTTAGCGGTGATATGAGAGAAGAAGAGAGAGTAAGAGCAGAACATGGTCATATCTTCAGGTCTTCAATGGTTTTGTCAATTGTTATAGTTTTGTTTTGTTGACATTTTGTTTTATGTGATTTGTAAATCTCAAGTCTTTCGTCTCAAAGTTATTCGCAATGTTCGCTTTGAAATGATCCAGATAAATTCAAGTTTTGGCTAATCAAGAGTCAGCACCCCCCACCCATTCCAATTTATATTTTTCCTTGTCAACACCGGTTTAGCCAAATCTCTTCTCCACGTTTTTAGATCCTTGAGAAAGTGTCCACCTCATCCTTTATGGCCTCAATTTGAATTACGAAACATACAATGAACATCCATAGTCTATCACACCGTTGCGTCTGATGTCTCTGTTCTTGATTATAACAAAATTTAGTAAACTCACTCATATAGCATCCAATTAGGTACGATTATTAGGTGTTATGTCGACAAATATGCAATTGTTGTTCGAGAATTCGGAAATAGTAATTTTTAAAACTACTCATAAACTCGTAAACAAAGCATAAAATGTTGTACAAGTATTGTTCTACTTACAATAACATGGATTTAATTAAAGCATAAAATGTTTGTACAAGTATTGTTCAACTTACGAAGAAATCGTTAAATCTTGGCGTCTTTTAATTATTGTTAATTCATCATCTAATTGACACAAAGAACACTGAACAAGGTTGAGTTAAATCTGCTGCGAATTCAACAGATTGTACAATTTGACGTTATTTGGGAGAAGACCTATCGGGAATCCGTAGCGTTGGAGAAGATCACGGATATTGTCAATTGTCATCGGCGGCCAGAGATGGACGGTCCAGATTTCGAGAAGAGATGAGATCGAGGCCGTTGGATTGAGATGAGATTGGACTTCGTAGATTTAGGGAGAACGATGGGGAGACGGAGATAGATAAAAAGAGTGAGGAACAGACAGTAGAGTGTAAGCCAAGTCATTGTTGAATGTATGTGACTGACACCGAGTGGCGTGATCGTTATAACGAGAAATTTTAAGGATAAATTGGGAATTATGAAAGTTTGCAAAGTTTTGTCTTCACTTAACCAACCACGTGTCCCCCCCCCATCTGCCACCTGTACAACATTCACTACATTTCGTAATTAATTAATTTAATTTTCTTCATCTAACTCATGGGTGTGAATTTGGCCCTTTCCGTGAATTTGGGCCTATTGTTCAGTATCATTGTTGGTCCATTTAGGCTACCCATAAATTACCCAAGACTGTATTTGTATCCTGTACTATTGTTTTATACTAAAAATAAAAATTATAACTAACACTTGGTTCCAATGTTGCCAAAAAAACAAAAAACAAAAAAAGATTTGGATACGATTCAAAAAATCTGATATCATCCAGCTGATTAGAAGAATCTGATAGAATTAGTTTGCTGAGCAAAGCAAATAATTCTCAAAACATTTTTCTCAAAACTTAATCGAATTTTCTCAATTTAACTATTCTATCACACCATTAATCTACGTCCATGATCATACATAATTAGATCCAAATTACATTATTATTGAATTTACCGATTCTGAAATTTCTTTGTATGATAATTTATCAAATAACATGCACGTGCACATGGTAATGATTTGCCTATGATGGAGAAATTTAAAGCTTATCTTAGCGAATGTTTCAAAATGAAGGATTTTGGTAAGATCAAATATTTTTTTGACATCGAAATACCAATAAATGCACCGGGCATGTTCCTTACACAGCGTAAATATGCGCTACATTATTACGGAGGCAGGCATGCTTGATTGCAAGCCCATTTCAACTCCTATTGTGCAAAATCATGGACTCTTGGCGGCTAAGGGACCTTACTTCACCGAACCAGCTCGTTTTTGGCGGACGGTTGGACGACTTCTTTATCTTGCTATTACGTGACCTGAGTTGGCATATGTTGTTCATGTCTTGTCCCAAGTTATGCACAAGCCAAGACTAGTGCATTGGGATGTTGTGCTAAGAGTTATACGTTATCTTAAAGGTTGGCCAGGGCAAGGTATTTACTTAAAGAAGGAATGTGATTTGCGGTTGAGAGTGTATACTGATTCTGACTGGATGTCTTGTCCGCTTTCAAGACGGTCGTTATCAGCATTTGTAGTGTTGTTAGGTGAGTCACCAATATCTTGGAAGACAAATAAACAAGATATAATTTCGCATTCCTCAGTGAATCTGAATATAGGGCAATGGCAACCGCATTGCGTGAAATGAAATGGTTAAAGCGTTTGTTAGCAGATCTCGGGGTTTAACATAGTGAGCCGATGCAGATAGTAAGTCTGCATTGAATAATGCGGCTAATCTTGTATTTTACGAAAAGACAACATATTAAAACGGATTGTCATGGTGTGTGAGATGCAGTTCAAAATCGTCTAATTACTACATAACATGTACGTACAATGGAGCAGCTTGCCGATGACTAAGGTTTTGGCAAATTTGAATTTTAAATAGTTGTTACCGTTAAGTTTGGAACCCTGAACATACTGCTGATAATAAGCCGGAGGAAGGTGAAGATGATCTACATGTTCCAACTCTAAAGATAATGCTGAAAGTGTGATAATATTTAGGTGAATATTAGAACCGTTGAGATAAAACCTAATGTAACTGGCTATATACGTCTGATACATAGAGTTGTTTTTGGTTTTCAATGTTAATATTAATTAATACTGAAAATTAAAGTTGTACAGAGGGATATTATACTTTTCCATCATTACAACATTTAAACATTAAGTACGTTTAAGAGAAAGGAGAAATGTAGCTGTAGAAAAAGTGGGTGATTTCATGAAACTCGCATATTTAGTAAATGTGAAAATGTTGTTGGGTGGTCATATAGTTGAAACTAGATAGTAGAAGGAGTGAGACTGATCATCTGATTGATAGGCAGGCGTGATGCCAATTAACTTAGCTTTCATAATCCGATTGAAGAACAATGTATGTTAAAAGACATAGCAGATAAAAGTTGAAACTAAGTACGACAAACGAAAATATTATTTTTCATCATTCATATAATAACCATATTTGTTGATAAAAAGTTTTAACAACAAACGTAGTGTGTCGATAATCCATAAAACGCTAGCGTACAAGAGCAGGTAGGTAGCAACAACGATTAAAATCTACGCCTCGTAAATAAAAATTTCAAGTGTTTATTTCACTCGTTTACATGCATAGATATCATATCCATGTGCATGTCTACATTTTAAAATTATATTGATGTGATATAAAGCAAAGGAACATTAAATAAAGGAAGGTGTGAGTGAAGAAATAATTAAACGAAGATGAAAGAAAAAGCAAATATTAAAAGCTCAACAGCCAACCAACTATTCTTCTTCCCTCCATTACTCTTCACTGTTTCAGCTTTTCCTCCCCCTGCCCCATCTATATATATCATACAAAGAAATTTCAGAATCGGTAAGTAATAATGTAATTTGATCTAATTATGTATGATCATGGACGTAGATTAATGGTGCGATAGAATAGTTAAATTGAGAAAAATCGATTAAGAGGGGTGGAATAAATAATTTAGGCAAATTAAATTAAGTTGATACGTACCTTTAACAGTTTGTGAAAGAGCTGTGGAGTTGGTGTTTCCTTCAATCTTTCCTAAGCTCTCAAACTCTTTGGCCAGTGTTGAGTTTGGAGGTATTTGCAGAATCGCTTTTCCATAAATCAAATGCAAAAACACAAAATGTTAACAAAAAAAAAAACTAAATTAATTTAAAAGCTTCACAATAACTTTAAATAAAAATCTTAGTTGGTCAAAAAAATGTATATCTTTAATTTATCAAATCTTATCTATTTTTATTTTTTTGTAAAAGCTACTGTCATTACCATATGGATCGTATAACAACTAAAATTAATAAATACTTTATAATCTATATCATAAAACTGTACATTGTACTATGGATTACCTAGTATGTGGTCTCCAAGATATGATTAAAAACACTAAAAATTGAAAACAGAAGAGAATAATATTTAAGTATATATATATAGTTCCATACAACTTTGAAACTACCAAATAAAACTTCAAGAATAATGAGATGCTATATATATATATATATATATATATTGAGAGAGAGAGAAACTTACAAATACACTTGGAGATGTTAGGAGCCGTTATATGACAAATCGTGGGGAGATGAGCAGCTAGGGTTGCGTTAAACTTGATACCAAGTTCAGGTTCATCTTTGTCTTTGATCAATATGCAAATACATTTCTCACTCTTTGCTATAACTAGACCAAACCCTTTACAACAATCTTTTGTTGGAGCCTTGGCGTCTCCTCCCACGTACGGAATACATGTGGAGAGTGTTATGAGCTGGCTCGTACACTCCTCTCTGTCCTTAGCCAGATCTGACCTTCCAAACCCAAGCAAGGTTATCACAATGGTTATAATTAGGGTTCTTGTTGTGTGCTCCATGGTTCGATGTGTTGTGTTTGCTCTAGTCACTCTTTAGCTAGATATCAACGTGTGTTTAGTCTCTTTGTATGATCGTGTATATATATGACTACGTGAGTGTCGATGTATTGGTTGGATGATGGGATCATTTATTACGGTTTAACATTTAAAGTTATGTACTCGAAGATAATATTTTTAAAATGGGTGTTATATATCTATTGGAGTGTTAGTGATGGCTTACAAATTTTCAAAGGCATCAGCGAATTCATTGGTGATAAAAGGAAAGAAAAAGTGTTAGCACATCAATTAGCCTTGATTTAATTAGCTGTTCTAGAGGTTTTTGGGTTTAATTAAAGTCTACAATCTTTTAATTGTTAGTGACTTAAATGACAGATATTGTTTATATATATATATATGGCAGATATTGTTTTCAGCCCAGCAAATATTTTTGTCCATATTGTGAATTTTTTGCCAAATATTTTTGACCGATTATAGTTTAGATTTATGAAATATTGTGAATTTCTAAAGTAGTCGATCTACAGTACATGTGGTTATATATATATATATATATATATATATATATATATATATATATATATATACCATTTATACAACATTTGGATTCTACACGAATTAACTCAATTATTTGATACTTTTCAAATTATCAAATCTAAATTTAGAGGTAAGAAAATTGCTATACAAAAGTATTTAGCTTCTCTATATTCATTGAATAATGATTGGATCCTCGACAGTTGGATAGAGACTGAAGGTGTGTCACGTCGAAATATTTATATTATCATTATTCAATAATTTCAATCATATATTCCATTTTGAACCATACGTCTACATATGCAATCCTAATTTTTAAAGGTGTAGATGGCTAAATGATATGCCTAAAATTTATGAGAGCAATTAATGGTGGTCCGTGGTCGAACCCTAGGAATTAACTCTGCAATTTGCATGAATGTGATTGTGTTTTTTTAGTTCAACCCATCATGCATGTGGAATTAACTCTGCAATTTGCATGCAACTATCCAAGTGATTGTGATTTTTTTTAGTTCAAGCCACTCGAATTATTGTCCTTTTCTGCTTCTATTCTTATTTAGTATATCTGGAAAATGCAGAAATTTAGTCTAATTTTTTTAATTGGATCAATCATTGATAATATGCATGGTAAATCTAAAAGTTTAAATAAAAATATTTCAATCTTGGTGATATTCTTCTATGAAAATTAAATATATATATATATATATATATATATATTTATGGCGACTGAACTAAGAGCATCTCTATTATTAGTAAGAGATTTAAAAGTATCTTATCAATATAATATTAATAACTTTTTATAAAATCTGGAATATTAATATTTTAATATAGTTTAATTGTATAATTAAATTTTAAACTATAAAAAATTGTAGTCATTCATATGTTAAAGTTTTTCAAAGATTCTCAAATAAGAAACCATCTTACTCTCTTTCCTTTTTTTAAAAATAGTGAGATACCCATTAAAAAAATCTTTGATGGATGGAGATGCTATAAAACTACATGATTTTTTATGGATCTAAAATCCCAGCTCAGTTTCTATTTTGGCCAACCGGTAACTTTCCTATATTAATTCTACATAACAAATGATGAAGACGGTAGGTACCTTACCTATTTCCATATATGACTATAAGATAAAGAGCTTGAAAATTTGGTTGAGATCTAAGATTTAGCATTTAGCTCTTCTTTTTTGGGTACCATACGTAAATGGTACATATGAAGAGAAATTCAAAGATGGAGATTAAATATTAGTGTTTTTTCCATCTGCTAATCCAAGAAATTTATCAGGACAATTCCACGAACCTAACGTCTCTTAACGGATAACTTAAATATACATTGGTTACTTTGATAAACCAAACATGCGAGAACCTCCGAGTAATATTTTACGCCAACTGATATTTGATACTCATATTATATAGTATGCTGTATGTTTAATTATCTCACTAAATGAACTACCCATTTAGATTATTCAGAATAAAAATCGCATAATTTTTGCCTTTTTGGTATAAAAACTGCAAGATATACACTATATACAACACTATTTTTTCTAAAATTCCAGTGAAGGTTAATCTATAATTTAGTACCTAGGAATATTGTATTATAAAGAAAATTAAGTACCATGGCTGTTACAAAATTTTGTCTTTTTGCCCTTTAATTTAGTTTTTGTTTGTTTGTTTCTCCTTTGTTTAATTTAAATGTATGTAAGCTTCGAGGTTTGACGATATTTGATACGTATGGGAGTTTGGGAGTCATGGGAGTAATAGTATCGAAACCAATTGAATGTAATTAACTCTTTTTTCATTTTGTCTTGTTCTCATCAGATTCCTCACGAGATGCATAAAAACAAGTTTAATTTTGAGATAATTTTAAACATATATCGACGCGCATAAAAGTCAATTACAACCAAGATTAAAATAGCAATCACGAATAAATAGATATTTACTTAAAAATTAGCTCATTTAAATAAATATCTAGATGTTTTATTTCAACAAATAGACAAGATAATTAACTACATTAACATATAAATATCACCATGCAAATCTAATTGTTTGGTGTACGTATTGACATATTATTTAGTTTGGATGTGTTACATGTTATTTTTCATTTGCTTAAACAAATTAAATGTCTCCACAGCCACAGTACTAACTAAAACAGTAACGGAATCATATCAACATTTCATAATCAAAAGGACACTTAAAGTAATGATGATCGGAGATAAGAGGTTAGATCATCTTCACGTGCAATTAAAGCCTTAAATGTCATAAGTTCATTAGGTATCTATATCTGTATATAAGACAGTATCCTACTAACAATAAATTAGCTCACAAACTTCACTGAACTAATCCCATCCTATTTATATTCATTTTCTACAAAACTTTCATTATAAAGTTCACCAATCACTAATCAATTCACATAATTCTTCAGATTTTTGGAAAAATGAATAGCAAAACATATACAACACACTCACGAGTCACGACCTAATGATAGGAAACTGTCATTTTTACCCTTTTCCGCACATGTTACAAAAACTGTTTAAATTTATACTATATATATATATATATATATGTAGTTTTTTTTATAATTAATAAAATTAAAGTTACAAAGATAAGCTTACTTCTGATAAAAAAACATATGTAACTGAAATATCTAAAATTGACATATGCGTGAAACCAAAATTTAAGTAATAAAACGAGATTTTATCAAACGGAGTGTTGTGATGTCTCTCCGGTCCATTTGTGATGCTTTAGTCGGTCCCAATGTCATAAAAATGAAGGCTAAATGAAGGCAACACAACACTACTGTCAAATACCTAAAAACCTACATATCTTCTCCATAAAGATATCACCTAATTTTTCATCAACCGCTTAGCTGGATAAACCAGAGATTCGGTGTTACAAATCCTAACTAACTAATCTTATAATGTTATTGAAGAGTAGGCATGAAGATGACATTGTGGACCTTAAGTATCTTATGTACTTGACACCATCTGTGTCTGTGTATTATTACATTTTGACAACTCGGACATCGCTCTGCCCAAAGGCGGTGCCGCAGCCTGGACATTTCCGGTGTCGGATCTCTAAGCTTCGTTGGATGCATTGCTTGCAGAAGAGATGATAACATTTCACAATTACCACCTGCAAATATTGTTTGAAAGAATAAACGGTTGTTGATTATGCGCTGAAAATGATTATGAAAGTGATTAGAAAGGATTATCAAATCATTATGTCCGCCTTGATGGTGAGATATATAGGATTATTATTACCTCTTTAGGCCGATCAAAACAAACGCCACATTTGAGGATATTTTTGCAATTCTTAACCTCTTCCTGAAGTCTCACTATTGCAGCTTCTACACTCTCAGAACTCAACTCTTCAAGCTCCTTGTTCAACTCCATCAGTTCTTCCTCAAGCTTCTTCTTCTCACTCCTGTTCAGTAGATAAAATTATATCAATCTATCATTGTATATATATAGTTATTGAGTTCAAACGAAAGATCTGTTTCCAGGTCCACCTTTCATCTTCCAATTCCAGTTTGACGCCGTTTGTCCTCCTGCTGATCTGTTCATATTCCTTCTCGGATGAAGAAACAGCCGATTTGAGCCACCTAAATTCTTTTTCAGCGTCAGCTAATTCCCACTTGGTGGTTTCAAGGCTGATAGCAAGATGACGATCTTCTTGAATAAATTTATAAGCCTCAGAAAAGCATCCTTTCATCTGCAAACGTAAGACCATTAGTAAAAAATAAACAGATGATAGTAGTTTTAGAGAGTTACAACAACCACACAAGAGAATCTTCTAACCTGTTCCTCACTATATGCAATCCTTGCTTTTAGAGTTTCTACGGATGCATTAACTTGTTGGAGCTGTTTTTCCATTACTTGCTTCTCAGATAAGTGAGTGTTGAAAGCATTCTTTGCCTTGAGACTCTCAGAAACAAGCTGGCATCATAGGTCAAATAAGTAAATATTACAACTGATATGTTCAACGGCTAGATAGAGTAAAGTCAAAGGTTGGAACTGATAAAAGAGAAAAAGATAGGATTAAAAAAACCAGAATCGCAATATCAAAATGTTCTATTAACAATAGAACCTACCTTGATATTATAATCATCCCGCTCAGCCACTTGCTGCAACAAATTTTGGTTCTGTGTCTGCATGTCTTCATAGGCTTGACCAACAGTCTAGAGAAACAAAGTATTGATGAGACACAATGTATTTCCGACTTTTCGATTCAATACCCTCCTTAAGAACATCAAAACGAGAAAGAATGAGCAGAAGGATGATTGCGGGATACCTCCATTTCAGCAATGGATGCCTCTGCCTCCTGCTCTTTAACTTTTATGCCCTCTTTAAGTTCCAAAACCTCCCTGCAAATGAGAAAACAATATAATAATGGCCTTTTAAACAGTGACAAGGATAAAATGGATGACCTTGGATGTGGTAACAGGAGAGAGTATACCTCTCAGAAATATCTAACTGAGTCCTCAATTCAACAATTTCAGCCTTCGCAGTAGCAAGCCTTTCTTGGCAAGCAGTTTCAGTCTCATTAGCCGCTTTAACTCGCAATTCAAGAAAGTGTTCATCTAAAACGTTTTTCAGCTCTTCAGCCTGAGCATGAGCTTTCAGTTGTGATTCCTTGATTTCTGCCAATCCTCTGAAATTGGAAAGCTCAAATCTCATGTTTTCAGCAAAAAAGGGAAAGCTCACTGAATAATAATACTCAAATAGTCACATACCTTTCATCATTACACTCACGAGTACAGATGCTTGCTAGATTTTGCAGCTCTAATTTTTCTTTCAGCAGTTTCTCAATCTGCAATGTTACAGTTGACCATTCAGACTCTTACAGCTAAATTGTCTGTAGTTTCAGTATCAGTGAATTCCTAAAAGATGGCTGACTAAAAAATAACTAAGCATGCTGAAGAGTGAAGTGCCTGAGAAACGGTTGGAAAGAGGCTAATTTCTTGATCAGAGTTATCAACGTGGATCCCATAAGAAGAACTCATTAGCCATGATAGGCATGTAAATAGAGCAAAAAAAACCTGGTAATTACCAACTCCCTACTAAGGAATTACAAAAGAAGAAGAAGAAAAACTGGAGTAGATGACTTAAGGAGCATGAAAGAAAACTTACTAGAGCCTTGAGAGATTTGATTTCCTTCATCTGTTCAGCACATTTATCCTCTAAACCCTTCTGTTCGTCTGCCTTTGTTAGCATGAGAAAATCAATATTTCAGGGAGCAGTCCACTAAACTAGTCCAATAAAAAGGAAACCTATAGTAGAAGCAAAGCATTTCTATATACAAAGATATTCCACATTGGTATTTCAATGTATACAGGTTGATGTTGCATGTCAAGGTTGTAAATTAGTCAAAGCCAGCAGAAACTCATAGACAACAAAATCTTATTACTTCTCCTCATCTTATTAGCATTCAAATCCTAGAAAAGAACAGCCTATGTCACATGTCACATGTCACATGTCACATGTCGCATTATTAATAGAGTAATCTGTTCCTTACTAGTAATTCAGGCAGTGACCAAATAGTCCATCCATACAATATAACAAAGTTGACTGCAGTTAAGAAAAACAGAGAAATATTATACCGAATATAATCTATATAGCTGATGTTGCGTTCAAACCTTGTTACTTAAGGAAACTCTCAGCGACTGAGCTTGTTCACGCAGGTAAAGAGCATCATGTGCAGTGTCCTTCCACCGTTTTAACTGTGCTTCCATCATTTCCATCTCTTTAGATAACGTTGATGCCATCACAATAAACTCCCTTTTAATATCTTGCCGCTCTGAAACATGGAAAATATTTCTTAAGAGCAGAAATTTAAAGCGCCACATACGCAATGAGTACTGAAATGGAGAAAACATTACCACAATCTTGAATAGCTTCTTCCGTTTCAAGCTCTAATCCATTCTTTTCAATTATACAACGCTGCAGCTTCTGCTCCAGCTCCTCAATTCTAGAACCAACAGTGGTAGTCTTATGGTTAGCTGCGTCCAGCGATTCTGCCCTTAGATTTAGTTCCTTCTCCCGTCTCATTATGAAGGACCTTTCAGCCTGAAGCAGGTGTTAGACAAAACATTCACTCACATTACAAGGGAGAGAAACACCAGCAAACTGAATAAGAAGCTGACCTGACTGGCCTCAGTCAGAATTTTGTACCGGTCCAGTTCAGCATTCCAGTGATGAAGTTGATCATTGATCAAGTTATACAGTCTAGACAAGTATATATACTGGTCATCCTTTAGTTCATTCTACATCCATCAAGCAAAACATATCATTGTCAACTGCAACTATTGCTCTTAAAATATCCTCTTCCCAAAATTCTATAAATATACCTCAATATCTTGACATTGTCTTGACAGGGAAAGATTATACTCTTGTGCAGCTTGAAGCTCAGACAGACGACCTTCTGCCATTATCTAGAGTAATTATTCAAAACACGTACTAAGCTTACACGTGAGGAAGAAAAAACAGATATGTAAACATGAACCACTCTGTCAACAAGCTAGTTACCTTTATTTCATCAATTGAGTCCTTCAATTCACGCAACTTTGTTTTATCTACAGGCTTTTCAGGAGAAAGGCTTCCATTAGCTATTGCTGGTGATGCTGCATGACCTTCACATGCAGCATCCTTCTGCATTTTCAGATTTATCAGTTTTCTTCTATTTTCTTCAAGCTCAGCCTTGATCTCTTCTAATTCACCTATAATAATCAAAGATCCATACTCAGAGCGGAACTATGAAATGTCACCATGCCCATCAACATAAATTCTTACATCCCAGTTCCAGAGAGCAAAAAGGAAAAGATGCCACATTTATACAAACAAACAGCTAATCTTCTCATGTTGTCTAGAATCATGAAATGTAACCTTTGAGGTTTTTAAGCTCGGAATGATCTGTTGAATGGCTGCTTATGTACTCCTGAATCTGCTCAGTATGTTCTTTATGCCTCACATGTAAAGCATCAATCATCTCACGCAAGTTTTTCGCCTCCTCTTTCATCAAATCGTTAATGTTAGACAACTGGATGGTAGCATCTGGAAAAAAAAGTCTGTAAATTTTCTATAGCCGTTAAAATGAAATGAATCAATAATGGGGACACCAACCAACCTTCTGCTGACATCACAGCATGTAAATTTTGTGATATGCTTTCAGCTTTCACCCTCTGTGTAGCAATGGTATTTTCAAAGACTCCCATCAACTCCATGGTAGAGGAATGACGCAAAGCAAGAGCATCTTCAATCTTTCTTACTACCTCATCACTATTTCTAGTATCTACTGAATCTACTTGCAGAAGTCTACACAGGAACATTTCATCAGCCGAACATGGCGGAACTGAACCTAGATAACATTAAGACAGATATTTGAACTGTTACGCAAATCTAGCAGCTATTATACTTTAAGGAACGAGAGAGAGAGAGAGAGCTCCTATTAATACCTCGATTTTTCTCTACAATATCCAAGTATCTTAGAGCCTCTTGATTGGCCCCAGCACGAACTCCAAGCAAGACCAGATCATCTACCAACTACACCATCAAAATACACAAACAAAAACAAAGACCCTCTGAGTTAAAACATTATAAACAACTCATCTACAAAGACGGAAAGGAACATAACCACCTGAAAAAAATCGACACCAAGTAATTGCTGACCTGGTTCCAAAGCCGGTTGACTGAGATAAGCTCATCATCATAAGATGTTTGGTTGATCTGCAACTCTTCGATCTTGGTTTCAACATCGTAAAGCTGTTTCTTTTGCAGGTCTAATTGCTGGACTAGTTTCTGATTCTGAAATTGTAGAACTGTGGCATCAACCTGAAAAAAAAAGAACTCAAAAGTAAACAACATGCACCAAGAAACTCACTCCTGCATAGTCCTTTATTTGCATCATTCTAAATCTGAGACTGCAACTATAACGCACCACATTGATTTCAAGTACCAATCTGGAAACAACTCATTCAAAAATTCCCAAAATCGATTTCATTAAAGAATAATCATATCGAACTATTCAATTAAACAGATAAGCGAGGATTCTGAGTGGAAAAAACTTACACTTTTAGCGATGGGATGAGAAGGTGAAGAATTACGGGCCATGGCAGTCGGAGAAACAGAGTCCAAAAGATGAGGCTTTTTCTGCATCGGCTCGTCCGATTCATGATTCTCCATAGAACTCGAAAGTAACAGAAAACCCTAAATCGAGCTGATCGGTCGTTCTAAAGTCTAAAACTTTAAAGACAATATGTGTCTCGTTTACAGAGAATCGCTGAATTGAACAATACGGGCGTCCAGAGGCGGAGGAGGTATCGCCGGAGAATCTTCCGAGAATTTATAGTCGACTGATTTTCATTTTTCTATGTAACAGAGAAACACTAAAATGCCGTCGTTAAGTTCAATTAGTGCTTTAAGCCCAAAGGCTTATTGGGCCTAAGCTACATTAAATACTTTATGGATATAAAGAGAATAACTTATTTCAAAATTGATCAATACCAAAAAATAAATAGGAAAAGTGTTAAAAATATATATTATCCCATTTTCAAATTTGGGCCAAATAAAACATATTTTTTATTATGCTTAATTTGTATTGATCAATCCATTTTAATCTTCAATTTTGTTGACTAAGCCGTTTTAGTTCCAACATTAGTTTGATGCTGTTCTTGATGACTATAACTATTGATGCATGCTCACTTGGCCAAGATGACAAAAAACCATATTAACAAATTTGCATTTTCTTGTTGCATGTTCTTAAAAAAAAACTAATTCATAAATTTATTACATGTACGAGTTTACCCATCTAGACAAAACTTGAATTACTCATCTTTTGCGACTCCATGTCTTGTTGTTCTTCACCTTTGTCTTTAGTGGTTAGAATTGAGTACTCGACACTATCACCGTAAAATCCACTCAAGATCAAATATAATGACATGACGATAGTTGTGGTTCCAACAAAAAACCAACTAAACTCGATGTTGACCAGCGACTTGGCCCTATGTAAGCTAAGTCGCTAGAACACTTAACCACTTGATGTCCTTCTTCGTCATGAAGAAAACATCCTTTGGGAATCAAGTTAGGTGTCCAAAGCATGTAACCCATCACTACGAACCACACTCCTTGGAAAGTTATGCTTGAAGATCTCACAAAGCTTACCAAGAAACTTTTTGGAAAAGCGATACCCATTAGAGTGGTGAAGAGAGAAACGAAGATAACGATCTGGAGGAGCTTATGATATTGTCCCTCAATGCCCATATGGTCAGCAGAATGAAGATGGAAAAGGAAGAGTTGTTGAGCAAAGGCAGAGGCTCCAGCAAGTATGGTAAGTCCCTGCGAAACAGTTGATCTAGGCCTTGCTTGATCAAGTACTACTGCGACAACAGCGTAGACTAAGAAGGACATGGAGATAGAGGAGTGCTCAAAGTTATGGAGGTGGTTTGAAGGGATGGTCCCATCAGAGTCAAAGGGTTGATGTTTCTTGGGTCCTATGAAGAGCTCCATAGCTATGGAGGCTAATGAAGAAAGAATGATTAAGTAGAGCTCTAAATGTCTAAGCTTGGAAGTTGGGAACCATGGTGATGAAGTAAACGTGTTTGGGTTGAGACAAAAGAGTTTAATGTTGTTAAATAAGTGCCATGTACCAAGTATAAAGAAGGCGAAACCTGGTGCAATATGTCCCACAAGTGTTCCCATGTTGGGGACTTGGGGCTTTACGTCTTAATAGTTAGTTTTGTGTTTGTGGAAAGAGCGAGAAAGTGAGTTTAAGGATTTGATGACTATGAACAAGAAATTGATTAGTGCTCTTATAAGTTTATAATAAGAGTGACGATTGAGTTTGAAAAGGGATCTAGAGAATTCTTTTTGGAAAAGTTTGTAAGTCATTGACTTTTGATGAAGTAAGGGGTGACGAATTGGCTTGGGGGTTAAGGAGCTTTGTGTTTGGCTTTGAGTCTTTTGACCAAATGATGATTTATTTCGCATTGTTTAGTTTGGTTAGATTAAAATCCCACTTCTAAGCCCAAAAGTTTAAAAATCAGTTTTTATGGACTAAAATAAACACTGAGAAAATCAAAATTTATGGGACAAATAGAGTATGCCAAATCGCTAGGTTAAAAAAACATACATAGGGAAAAAAGAGTTACAGGTTGAATAGGTCTGGATTTTCAAATAAAACAACATTTCACATTTTTTCTTTCATTTTTTTCTGGTAACATTTCACATTTTTTTCTTGATGACTATTGGGTTTACACATTTGAACAAAACATGGACAACCTATTTTCTTCAACGATTCAATATTTTGTTGTTCTTCATCATCCTCTTCTGCTTTGTCCTTGGTGGGAAGACTCGAGTACTCGACTTTTTCACCGTAAACACCATCAAGAACCACATAAAATGTCATGATAAAGATTGTTAATACTAGAAATAATAAGCTGAATTCGATGTTGATCAGCGACTTGGCCCTATGTAGAGCCTTTTCGCTAGAACACCTTATCAGTTGGTGTTTTTTTCTCTACATAGTGAAAACAAACCTTAGGGAGCAAACTTGGTGTGGAGATCACGAAATCCATGACTATTAACCATGCTCCTTGACAGGCTATGCTTGATGATCTCACGAAACTCACCAAAAAACTCTTGGGCATGGCAATACCCATGAGAGTGGTGATTAGACAAACGAAGATGACAAGTTGGAAGAGCAAATGGTATTGTCCCTCAACGCCCACGTGGTCGGTAGAAAGAAAATGAAAGAGGAACCATTGCTGCGTGAATGCAGCGGCTAAAGCAAGAAATGTCAGTGCCTTAGCGGTTGCGGCTAAAGCAAGAAATGTCAGTGCCTTAGCGGTTGCGGCGCTCTAGGCCGTGCTCGATCGAAGACTATTGCGAAAACGGCATAGACTGTGAAAAACGTAAAGAGGATGGAATGTTCAACGCTACGGAGATGGCTCGACGGGATGATACCATCAGGATCAAAGGGATGTGTTGAGCTTAAAACATTGAAACTTGAATAAAGTTTGCATCTTTGACGGATTCTTTTTCTCTCAGACTTGATCTCTAGTGTGTTTGTTTTTAAAGAACTTGAAAGACAGAACTTGAAATGTAAATGCAAACAAGACTTAACGAGTTCGAATTCTTTGGAATATGAATCCTACGTCTCGCCGGAAAAGATCTCCGGAAAATCCACTAAGAAATTTTGCTCAAACCGAGCTCTCAACCCTTACACTTCTCTCTGTATTTTTCACTTTCACACACTTACATTACACTAAGACAAATGTTCTGTTTTTATGCTGAAACCATAAACTTGGTTACCACAGTTCTAAAGTAACTCCAGCCTTGTACTATTTGTATTATGCGTCATTAATGCCCAGTAAACTTCAGTTGCAGGCCTACATCTTCTTTGTCTCCTCTGTTTGCATCAATAAAGTGTTGTACCGTGCTGATTCTTTTTTCTGTAGATAAACATGTGACTTTGTGATGTGTTGAACCCTCTGTATCAGTCTGAGACTTCTCCTTTGTTTTTTTTCAAAGAAAACCTTTTGTCTCAGCAAGAGACATTCTTGTTTCAAGATGAAAAACGACATTTGAATCAGAGGCTTAGGATTCAAACTAATCCCACATGATGGTGTCTTTTGGGTCCAATGAAGAGTTGTTGAACTGGGATGATTGATGAGGAGACATGATTGAGTAAAGCTCTAAGTATCTGAGCTTGGGCGATGGGAACCATGTTGATGAAGAAAAAGTATTAAGGCTGAGAGAAGAGTTTTATGTTGTTGAATAAATGCCATACGCCAACTGCCAAGAAACCTGAACCAGGTCCAATATGTCCCGCATGTGATTCCATGTTGTGTTGTTTTTAATAGAGATTTAGGAACTTTGATTGTGAACAAGAACTATTGATCAAAGGGTTCTCCACGAGAGGGTCATTTAGAAAAGGCTTATTTTTCTTCTTGTTGGTTAAATATTATTATAAGTTTGATAGAAACTTAGAATCCTTCTTATATGAAATTATTTAAATCTATCAACACGTTGTTAAAATAACAGAAGTGAGCAACATGATTTTGTACACGTCAGAGTAAATTACTGTCCATGCCGAAAAGAAGTGAGCAATCCACATGTTTTATTACACATCAAATTAAAAAATGTCCATTTAAACAAGATCACGAAACAATGGCAGTTTTACAAAAAAAAATTCTTCTTAGCTTAGGGATTAATTTCAACATTTTTCTTCAGATATGTTGAAACGTTTATATGCCATTTTCTTCTTAATTTAACCTTTTAAGTCAGAAACTATGGACCCTAAACTGTATGTCTATCTAAGATCTTAACTACTATTAAAAAGAGAAACATACATATTTTGTACAAGAATGTCAAAAGCTAACTCGTATATATATTACATAAAATTGTAAACTGCAAAACATATCTTTCATAGTCTCTGCCGTTAAACCCTTATGATGACCCAAAATACGATCATTCACCTAAACATATCCGTTATAATGGCATTCGTGGATTAAATATAGGGTGATTTAGATGAATGATCATATTTTAAGTCATCATATGGGTTTAACTCTTTTTTATGAAGGTAAGAAGACTAAAATAACCATTTGCTATGGACGCGTATTTTGGGTTAGCAAACATAATGCTATTTTTGAGAGATTGCACAAGTAATTACAAAAAAATATCATGTTCGTATCAAAGCATGCTATATATGTTTTAATGGATGACATTCATTTGTCATGTTATATTTATAAATATTTTGTTGCATATATTTAGTAATGATGATTGTTGCCGAGAACCAGAGATCAACAGGCTGTTGTTATGGTCCCGAAATGTTTCAAGCTTCCCACATAGATAAGTTGTTCTCCTAATGCGGCTTTCATCTCCCTATTTCATCAACAACAACCGCCTTAATTAGGAGAACAACGTATCTAATCCTTACCTAACCACCACTTCTTCATTTTTTTCACCAAACCTCCTCGAATTCTAGATGCTTTTAATTGGCGATCCGGTGTTCCTCGATGGCGCTGTGAACACAAACACCATGTGTGTCCTTTCCTAGTTTTTGGAGTTCAACTGAACCTCAAAATCTGAATTTTTTCCCTCTAGACGCAATGCAGTCCAATCGTATCCGGTGATTGACACTTAGTAAAAGTGGTTGTCGCCAAGATGGAGAGATATAATTTGTGGCGCTTAAGTTGATTAGCCTATCCTTTGAACTGAGTGTAGCTAAAAGATATTTTCAAGTTTTGTCCAATTAAAAATAGTGCAAATGCACATCAAATTATAGTAGCATAAAGGAGATCGAATCCACATAAACCAAACAATCACATTAAAATCTGTGAAACTAGACAAAATATTGTTTTTGGTTTGATTTTTAAGTAACAAGCAAATAACTAAACAAGAATGAATGGTTATAACTTATAAGTATCAATTTAAAAGCATTGGGCACTAGAACACTAGAGGCAAGACAAATCAGATAGGAAAACGATTAAGCCACGCTCAAAACATACACCTACTCAACTACATATACTGTGAAATCTTTGTGATTTTCCGAAAACTTACATCTACACCTCTAAAGTCAATGTTTCTAGACTAATCTTTAAAAGTCAACATTAAATTTACAACAATGTCATATTATTTTATTATTCATAAATAATACTCTTGAACTTATATATGTCTTATAAAATATATTTGTGTTTTCATCATTCGTTAGCAGTAAGAAATTATGTTTAACTTTGACACCAACCGTATAATTGATGTTGTTATAATAAATAAAACTTTAATAGAAACGACAACTTATATACATACTAAAAATATCAATTTAAAATCAGATATTTTATGCGAATGGACCACTTACAGTTACAGATAATAATAATTATTGTCTCCAATAAGTGTTTTTTCTTACGTCGATCTTACGGAAACAAACATTATAAAGAGGAATTTTCGTCTCTTTAACACATTCCACACACTGTAATAAATTTAGCTATACATTAAGTCCTTAAGTCATCCACAAACGTGACAAAAATTATAGACCATCCACAGTTTTCAACTCTTGTGGACTTGGTATATATACACACAAAAAAGGATTGAAACTTATCAGTAAATAGTCTTTGTTCGAACGTACAGAATGGAGCCTTGATGGTCCACGACAAGGGGAAGTGGAAGACAGAGCCTAATTGCCTTTCTGATGAAGTCTTTCACGCCCCAAAAGTCAAGAACACTATTAATAAAAAAAATTTATGCATGTTCAATTATAAAATAGACGGTTTAACTGGTGTACGATATAAAATTGAAGTTTCAGCTAAATTGAATAATATAAAAAATTGTAAAACGAAAATCAACAATATTTTTAACTCTATTTCGACCAAACTGAATTTAGCTAAGTTTAACAAATTTCTAACACTAATTAACATGTACATATGTACATTTAAAAAAAAAAAAAGATGATATCGAATACTTTAGGTCAGATTAAAATATTTGGGATATCGAAATCTACATTTGAATATATTTCACACTTGTTATTTTGTACGAAAAATATGGTTTTATTGTTCTCGTGTTCGAACTAAAGAAAATTGTAGTTATTAAAGTTCCATATTTGTATAGACTATAGAGCACCTACGAATTAAAAAAAAAAACTATGATGCTTCCTTTTCTTAAGAAAATAAAAACTAGGAAACTACCAATTCCATCCCCAAAAACTGTTCATCCGCAAATTGATTAATTTATATTTTCAGATTCTGTTTATGACTTCACCGTAAATCATACGACTAGATGACGCAATGATTATGACTTGTTGTGTAGAATTGGAAGTGGATACGAAAAAGTGGAAGCGTTTCAAAGCGTAAAAACAAATTTTTATAAAAATTTAGGAAGCAGATACGTGTTAAAAACATATTTTATATATATATATATATATGTACGAATATATATTATGTAATGAAATACCAAATATCAAATCATATTCAAGAAAAATCAAAAGTAAAACACCATTATACAATGATTCATATAGAAATCAAGAAGAAAAACATTGTAATATCCACTAAAAATAAACTATTTTTCAAACACATAATGGAAAAAAAAAGCCGAGCATAAACAACACAATAAAATAAAAAAAATTATTAATCAAAAGAATTGTAATTACCTTTTCTATGATGTTGTAAACTGAAATGACATTGGCAAATAATAATTATATGTTTCCAAATTAAGGGTTTTTACTTAAGTTAATAAAAATATTAAAATCAGTTCTATGATTCATAATTATTTACATTTTTATGATTCCAAAAATGGAATCCCAAAAACTATAAAACTTCGCTTTTAACTATACTTTTTTTAGAAAGCACGCTTCCGATTCCAAACAGGAATCAAACTTCTAACGAAGCTTCCATGCTACATAACGTATGAGAGTACTTCACATGTATCAACCATGAATAAATACACATCAACCTTCCACACTTGTTTAAATTTCGTAAATAAAGTAAAAGAAAAAAGCTCTCGGATTGTCAATATGTCCTTAAAAGTCTTTAACGAATCCACAAAATCAAACGAATCCACAAATTATATAATATATAATCGCTTTCTCTAGAAACATGTCTAAAACTCGACATATATAAATAACATCACACACCTTCTTGTTCTACACACCATTTATATAAACAACCCATCCATAGTAAGTTAGTAACCAAAACCACAAGAAACACATGGCTAAGCTAATTTTCTTCCTCGCCGTCCAAATCCTTCTCCTCGCCGTGGTTTCTTCCACCGGAGACGACGAAGACTTCTCTAGAACCATGGACCGTAAACTTCTTGGTCTCCATAAGAAAGAGAAACTAACCCATTTCAAACTCTATTGGCACGACATCTTGAGTGGTCCGAACCCATCTTCCGTCAGGATCCAGCCACCGGTTACAAACACTTCCTCTTTCGGAGCAGTCACCATGATGGACAACGCTTTGACGGCGAAAGTTTCGATGAACTCCACGGTGTTGGGCCAGGCCCAAGGCTTTTACGCCGGAGCGGCCCAAAAGGAGTTGGGATTTTTGATGGCGATGAATTTTGCGTTTAAGACAGGGAAATATAACGGAAGCACGATCACAATTCTTGGTCGGAACACGGCGTTGTCGGAAGTCAGAGAAATGCCAATCGTCGGAGGAAGTGGCCTTTTCCGATTTGCTAGAGGTTATGTTGAGGCCCGAACAAAATGGTTTAACCTCAAGAACGGAGATGCTACTGTTGAGTATAGTTGTTATGTCTTGCATTATTAATGCTAAAGATATTTTTTTATCATTTGATGTATTTAATTTGACTACGTAATAATTAAGAAAACAGATTCCAATTTACTATGTTTTCTTAGCTTTTTTTTCCATTTGGCTTTTATGGTGTGTGATGGGACGTTGTGGGAGTTTTTTTGTCGGGTATTTAATTAAATATGTTTTTTTTTACGAGGAATTTTTGGAAAAATTAAATGGTTTGAATTATTTGCTAGTAATATAGTTTAGAGCTTATTTTAGATATATGATGTTTATGGTTTTGGACCGACGTTCTGACGTGGTCTGAATTCTAAGGACGCATTAATCTTGTATGACAGTTTGCCAAAAGACTAATCTCCAAACATATGAGAGCGAGGACGATTGGCAATGGTACATATAAAAAAAAGACATGGTTGATTTCAAATTCATAAAAGTTCACTTGTGCATAAGTTTGATATATATATATATTTCTGAGTATAATAATCTGAATCTCTTTAAGAGTAAGTATGGCAAACCTAATTTGGATCATTGTTACGGCTCTTTCACGTGAATAATAGTTTGTTGATTATTGTAAAGACTTTTAACTCGATGAAGTTACTTCGCCTTGCAAGAAAGTGAGAAACATCAAAGATGCTTCTTCATTCTCTCTTATTTCTCAATGTTTTCTTAACAAAAAGCAAACTTATTTCTTATGTTAAGAAGAAAAGCAGATTTAATTTCCTACATAATTATAACACGCACCACTTTTTTACCAAACACGCAAGAGCTAAGGCTTGTCTTGTGTAATTGGACCAGCTCTTTAAATCCTTCATCTGGTTTATTGTGAAATTTGCTAAACTGCTAAAGCATAGGGATGAGAAATAAAATTCAAATGTCTCCTCGGACAGATATATTCATCTGATTCTCTCCTTTCCTCAAATCTCAGTTGATTTATATTTTCACGAACATTGCTTTGTATTTTCAGAAATTTGACTTGCCTACAGATACAAAAGATCGAAATTTACTTCTCACAATGTATAAATCATCATGTCAATTTAAAGAAGGGTCTGATGATCTATGACTCATATGGTTTAAGATCAGATATTGCCGGCAACCTTACACAGATCATTCAATTGCTGATAACCATGAATTGTATGTAATAACGCAAAAAGTCAACTCAAAACTAAAATAATTTAACCAGAGAGTTTGAGGATCTGTTCTAAATTCAGGAACTTTCAGATTAGATAAGAGATAAAAAGAAGGATACAACCCGAGTTTTGTTTTCCTTTCATGTCTTTATCCTCCCCTAAACTTGTTGTAAGATGAAATAATGTCATAAAGGCATCGAAATACCTGCATTTTCAGATTAAAAAGGCTTAACTTTTAAATGCATTGACCTAAGCAACAGGTTCATATAAAATATAGCTTTCATAAGATAAAAGTGATGCCCTGAGTCATAGACCAAGTATGATGAATAAGCCAAAGTATTAAACAAAACTAGGTAAGTGATCATGAAACTAGAGCTGCTGATACATGTAAACCATAGGCAACAAAGACAACAATTTGAATCACAAGTTAGACTTTTCATGACAAGTAAACAAGCCAAGAATGTAAAACTAGGTAAGAACCATCCTTGATAAAAGAGAACACACAGATTCACAAATCGAATGAAGCAAAGGTAGCATAATCTATCAGGCTCCTGTTATTCTAAATCAACTAAAAATATACTTTCCCTATCAAGAACTGATAACCACGGTTTCGAAATGGAAGTATGATGACAGTTATGGCCATATAACCTACCAAAGCAACATTATCCAACAAGATACAATTGCAATACCAAGAAACAACAGAATGTGAATTTTCTTGATATACAAAATGTCAAAATGTAACAAGTCCTCATTTTTTCAATCCAAAAACAAAGTTTGGTATTAACTTGTCCTCTTAAAAGCAATAGGAATATCAACAGAGAGAGAGATATATACCTTGAGGAACTAAACCCCAGCTCTTAGATTCAACAGACAAACTTGAAATCAATCTGGCAGATGCTATTGCACTATGTAGCGGAAACATTGATAAACAGCTACTTAGCTCCACTGGTAATCTGGTAAACAATTTCATCGAAATCAATTCACAAATTTGCAAATTTTCAGTAATAAGATGAATTCGCACCTAATTTTGAGATTATGATAACCAAAATAATCAAACCAATGTTTATAATTCCAGAGTTTATTATATGATCACACCAATACGTTACCAATTAAAGCTAAATTCCTGGAAACACACTGACCTAAGAGATTGATTGATGCGAGCAGTAGCTGAGGATGGAGATTTAATGGGAGAGGGTAAAGACGAAACGTGAACATTCGTCTTGTTAAGCTTCTGGCTTAAAGAATGTATCTTGGATGATAATCTGCAGATTTTAGAAGACGCCATTGTAAGGAGTCGAAAGAGGTGAAGAAGAAGATGCGATCAGACATTTTAGGGTTTAACGGTGTTTCTTGGGGGATATTTACGGGTCGGGTCTAATCGATGGCTGGACTATCCAAAAAGGTGGAAGATTATCTAAACGTCGTCGTTCTCTTTCCAACCCTGTTAATGTTGAAACGATCCCGTATCAATTATAATAAACCTTGGAAATTTTTTTTTTTTTTGTATAATAAAAACATAGGAAAAAACTCAAAAAAGTTAAAAGAGCAAATTCTGTATTATAGGAATCATTGTATTTTTAGGATAAAGGTATATAATATCTTGATTTATGGTTCACAGTTGTAGAACTTGAGCATCGTGGTCACGGCCGTCTTAAATATTTCAACAACTCTAGACAAAATACAAAAAAATAGGCCCTTTATTTATACAATGTCAATAAAATATAACAAAAATTAAAATATTAAATAACATTAGATGTTGGTTTTGTGATTTGTGAGAGGGTTTGTGATTTTAATCATGATCTGAGCGAATGAATCTTAATCTTGAAAAGAAAAAGGACAACGGCGACGAGTGACGATTTATTTTCTTTAAGTAATTATTTAGATTAAATTTTTACAGATTTTTTTCTCTTACACACTTTCTTGATAATGAGATATTTTATTCGATTTTTATTGCAAATCCTACGACAACAAAATAAGAATTATGAGACCTTTTAATTTTTGGATTCTATGCAAATGCCCATACTGTCATAGTTGAGAAATTGGCCTAAATTCATGGTCTTGATGGTTTTTCTTAGAGTAAAGAATTAAAATGGGCAAATTATTCAACGAGTTGAGCCAAGCGTGGGTTTGGACGTAATATTAACTCATAAAAAAGGTAGAGTTGCTGCCAAGAAACAAAAAATAAAGGTAAAATAAACTATTAAAAAAAGGTGGAGTTGCTGAACATAATGGAAGTTTATGGTTAAGAAAAACAAACGTATATATACTTTTAAATTATAAATATATTTTAAAGTTAGATGTTGAATGGTGAAATGTGTCTCCTACTTTATAATTTGATTACTTTTTTATTATGTGAATATAATCGATAGAGAAATCTACAAATGATAGTTAATACAGTCATTAATTATCACGTTTGTTCGGGTCTTTTTTCTTTGGAATCTATAGCATGAGCTTTCTAAGATTTTCATATCCTTCTTTTGAAGGACATGATTTGGTTTAATGGCGTAAAGTGGATTTAAGTAAGAAAACCACAATCACGTTTTACATAGCGGTTGCGTTTAGTTTAAACTGATCACTGGCTGATGAAACTTTGTTTCAGCCAACGAACAGTCAGAAAGCGTGATACCATATAATATTGTAATCTGCTTTTTATTTTATTTTATTTCATTTCATTTATCTTGTTTTTTGGGGTTTTATTAGAATTTTGTTAGCAGTCTGATATTATTATTTAAGGGATCCCTATTATTTAATAAAAAGAGGTTCAATCAGTTAATTATTATTTTAATTTACAACTTCATGAAACAAAGGAACATTGGGAATGAAAAAAGATAAATTAACCTTTTGATTAAAAAGACAAAATTTTGTATTATTACATAACTCATTGGATCTTTCATGTTAACATAATAACACACACAGACAGTGATTTAAGGGTTTAGCGTTCAATGTCTTGACAAATCAAGAACCCTAAAAAGCTGCTACCAAATTTTCCCTGCTGCTACACACAGGGACCTACGGAGGAACATGACAGGAAATGGAATGTTCAAGTTCTGAGATCAATAGATCACGTGTCAGCAACAGAGATGCCAAGAGGCTTGCCGGTGGAGAAGAGTGTACACGATGGTTACGTTGCGGCAATTCGAAAGGCTGAGAGGTTTGTATACATTGAGAATCAATATTTCATGGGAAACTGTGATCATTGGGAGAGCAAGAACGATAAGTACGAAACTTTCTTTAACGGAACTATTAATAATCCATTTCGAGCTTTTGATCAGATTTAGTTTTTCGTTTTTTGATATATAGAATCTGCAACGGATGCACAAACTTAATACCTGTCGAAATAGCATTACAGATCGCTGCTACGATACACGCGAGGGAGAGATTTGCGGTGTATATAGTGATGCCGATGTGGCCGGAAGGGCCACCAGAGAGTGAAACGGTTGAAGAGATACTTCATTGGACGAGAGAGATGATGTCGATGATGTATCAGATCATTGGAGAGGCGATAAGGGAAATTGGAGACGGATTGCATCCAAGGGATTATCTAAACTTCTTCTGTCTTGCAAACAGAGAAGATAAGAGAGAAGGAGAGTATGAAGCGGTTTCGTCGCCCCATCCGTAAATACATTATTGGAACGCACAGAGGAATCATAGATTCATGGTCTATGTCCACTCCAAGCTCATGATAGGTAACAAACAATCCCCAATTTGCAATCTGTAATGAAAATATTGAAGATTTGTTAAAACTTCCATAAATTATAAGCAAAAGAGATTTAAATCAAAGAGATTGTTGTATGCTTGTAATGGACGATGCATACATTTTCATAGGATCGGCCAATATAAACCAGAGATCAATAGATGGTTGTTGGGACACCGAGATTGAATAGGTTGCTACCAAACCGATACACAAAACACCAAGGAAATCCGAGCTTACCGGATATCGCTCTGGTATTGAGCATACCGGTGGCCAGATCACGGGGACGAGTTATCATCATCAGAGCCAGAAAGTCTTGAATGCGTTCAAGGGTTACGGACAGTAGGAGAGAAAATGTGGGATATTTACAGCGGAGACAAGGTCGTGGACATGCTCGGTATCCATTTGGTTGCGTACCCGATTAGTGTAACAAGAGATGGTACGGTTGAGGAAGTTGGCGACGGTTTCTTTCCTGATACCAAGACATTGGTGAAAGGGAAAAGGTCCAAGATGTTGCCTCCTATTCTAACCACCTGAAAGAAAGTGTCCGAATAAGAATCATTCTTAGATCATAACTTGCAATAGATACGGATAAATAACATTCAACTTGTTGATTATGAGAGGATGTTTATAGTGATTAACACACTTACTGGCTTCTGTTATAAATTCTGGTTCCTTTGTCGGTTCCGACTTGTAGATGATGGTCTTGGGTTTTGTCCTTTTCAAGCTTTGTCACCTGCAACAAGGAGAAGAACAATCAAAACCTGTATAGACCAAGAAACGAGCAGCTTTTAATAGCTAACATTTATGCAAAGTATACAATGCTACGTGACACAGTAGACGGGATCTCTATATCTAATGTCTAACAGGTAAACTGGTATGGAGCTTGAAGGATAATCTTGTCCTATTTTGTGTCCAAGCTCATCTAATGGCTTAAGAAATCTCCAATTTGGTTGCACCGTGTACCGTTCCAAGAAGAGCACACTACTGGAAGCTTAAATCTCTGAAAGCGCTGTCCCAAGTCTTTTGCAGATCTAGAGTAACAACTCTATTTTTCCTCTAGATTCTGCTGATCTTCAGAGTTTACAGTTCCAATACTGTCCCATCTGTCCTTGATAAGAACACACGAGGGCAAACTTTTATGAAGATGCAAGTCGTTCCTAACTCACTCTTCAGCTGGAAAGCTCTTAAACGTCTTCAGAAAAGTAAGAGGGAAGTAAACTAAGTACTTCTAGATTTACATTGGTGACAACCCTTCGCCCACGTCAAACCTACACCGATCTAATTTCCGATCAATCTAAAGCCTCAAAGCTTAAATCTACATCGGTAGCAGTCAACTCCAGGATTAAGTGAGGTAATCCTATGCCTTTTTCTTCTACAAAATCTTTGCCTTTTATTATCTACAGATCTCTTGCAGTTGCAGCCTTCATAATGTTAATCTGGTTAAGATAATCCTTTCCAGTCAATTCAAAATAACTTTGCTTCCATGCTACACCCGACACCAATGTAGTGAACCATCTTCAAGAACAGCTACTTCTCCATCAGTCCAGCAATTCATCTTATCTTCATTACCATATTTCTATATATACTAATGTGAAATCAGACAAGTCTCACAAATCCTCTAGAAAACAAAATGGCTGTTTCAACCTCTACTGTGGCAAGCTCTGCATAGAATCCAAGATCGAAGTGGCAAAACTAGTGATGCAGACATAGACTAGAAACAAGAAGAAACTGTGTATAAAAAAACATCTATATGCAAAATCACAGTGAAAATCTTGAAGACATATGAAGACCTATATGCCAAAAGAAATCGATAGCTAACCTATAGAAGGTATAACAAGATATAAATTCACAATTTTCTCCTAAGGAAAGTTTTGTTAGAAAGATCATATACCTGCTCCAGACTCGGTAGGAAGATCCTTTTCAGTAAGGCACATCAACATCCTTTGGAAATTGCATACCGAAAAACTGATGTAGCATCAACATAATCAACGGGCATTGGCGATCTCTTGATATGTATATGGAAAGTTTTCTTTATCTGCAGGCAAAATACCTAGAGAAGGTTCTCTGAAAGTATTGCTTTCTTCTTAAGAAAGTTGCTGCAGAGTGCTTCCTAGCTGAAAAATTCCACTTATGAATGCAGCTTGAGTCCCCTCAAAGAAAGAATTGTTCATCTCGTCAAGCAATAACTAGGACCCCAAAACAGTCGACATTCCTAGGATCAACACCGTAAAATCATATCTTATTTGCGATACTGCACCTGAAAGAAGATTTTATCTCCTGCTCATCGTGAAAGCTCCAAAACGAAGATAAAAACTTCTTCATCAGAATGTTTACTCAGGGCGTTTCAGACTTGTATTAAGCACTTCTGCACATTCCATCAAGTAGAATAGTTATACACCGTCTGCCCACCTTCAATATTTCAAGAAAGCAAGGAATTATAACAGTGCAGTGACCCCAGTCCAGATCTAGGCAGATAATTTCCCATCTCTCGGTAACCTGTTGGCCCACCCATAAAAAAGTGCAGAAGTCCCAAAAGCTGATGAAAAAATCAGATGACTCCGTAGACTGATTACCATGTCTCTGATGAAGCAACTCCATCAAAAGTCGCTTTGATTTGTCATCTGTCATCTGTCTTCACCCGGCCTCTTAACTTCTGACCTCATTTTATGTTGTTCAGAATCGATATTCAATCTACGAAATTGAGATTCAGCCAGGTCGCCTACTATCTATGCATCAGCTCCCGACCAGCGTCCTTCAATTGGAGTCAGATGGTGGAAACCAGGAGTAAACTTTCCAAATTATCAGATGCTTGCACGTGGAGAGAAGGGTCCTGCAACTCCAGATCCAGACTAAGTCCAAAACCACTCACAGATAAGGATGCTGATCGCTCAAACCCTGCTCGAACAATCCTTGTTGAAGGTTTTCTGAAATGAAATATCCCGCTCATATTGATCCAGATGACCCTCAAATTTGGTCTTCGTTGCTGCTGATGAAAGTCTCTTGACCTGATCCCAGAAGGCCGTCAATGGTGAATCTCAGAATGAGTTCTGAGAAGCTGCTCGTTATGGTCAGATGGCCATAGAAGGCTGATATGTCTCTGTTCCTCCAATAGTGTATTCTGCCTCCCATTATTAATTGACTCAGTATTGACATTATAAACATGAGCTTGAATACGCAAGCTCAAGAAACTTCAGTGAGAACCTATACCTATGAATTCCATTGGACCCAGAAATGATACATCAGAAGAATCTTTTGGGAAACCCTGCCTCCTGACATAATCCAGAAATTGAATTCCTTCCAGTGTTTCCACTTCGTCTTAACTAAGCTTCTCCTATAGCCATTCCATCTAGTTGAATCATACATAACACCGCTACACAAACACAATGGTCTGTGGTAATGCTATCTCTAGTTGTTTCAAGCAACAAGCAATTACAACTTGACAGCTTCTCCAAAAATTGTGGCCACAGTCAACAACTTCCACTCAAATCTCTCCCCAAAAAGGGTCTTTATGGGACCTTTGTCAAGGTCTAAAGCCTATAACCCCTTTGAAAGGTGTTAGAATTCAAATACATGAAAAGGAAGGAGTCTGGGTTTGAAGGAAAAGGAGGGGATACGCAATAGAATCCCCTTTTTTTGTTAGTACCAGTATGATTTCTCAAACTTACTGAGACTCTGGGCTTTCTATCAGCGCCCATAGGGATTTATCTTTTACAAATAATCAAAACCACAGTGTAAAGAATACGAGCAGAAGAATAAGATGGATAGTAGGAGACAACTAATAGCAAACAGGAAGAACCAAATCGTCAAATTATTGAAATATGCAAAACAGATTAGCCATCTAAGTTCGGCTAAAAAAAGAAAAAAACATCTAAGTTACATAAATCATAACGCCTTTTTGAGAGAGCAGGGGAACTAACATTTAGATAAAGAGTAAGTCCATACCCACAAAAAACCAGAGGAATGTTGTGAGACGTCACCTCATTCTTTTCCCACAGATCATTTACGAGGTTTCTTCTGCGAGCCAGACCCATGGCTGTAATATTGACTCCTGTCCGAAGATCCCTAAGAAACAATAAAAAGAATACAGACGTGTCAAAGTACAAGTCTACAAGGATAGATCAAATTACACAAGGATGTAAGCATGGATACCAAAAAACTATTGCTTTCGCCATAAGAACCACGGAAAGCGCCATCCATATTGTTGTAATTCATCCCATATGATCCCCCTAGGCACATAATATATCACAAGAAATCATTAGCGACTTAATGAAAATACCAAATGTTTCCAAGAAAGATCTAGGATCATACCAAAACCCCACGGCCTACTATCAACAGTAGCAAGTTCTGCTCGTAGCTTTTCAACTTCGCGCGCCATAGAAACCATGTTCTTTTCCATTGTCTGCCGCTGCTCCATAAGCTCAAATTTTCCCTTCTTCTCATATTCAATTGCATCTCTGAAAAAAAAAACTCCTTAGCATTTAAAATTTTACAAAGAAAACTAGATGTTTAGGCATTAAAGCATCAGCTAGAAAAACTAATAGAAGAATTGATAAAAGGTTCAATCTTATACCTAGCATGCAGAAGCTCCTTCTGAAGGTCTTTAACCTCAGCTCTCAAACCAGGAATCTGCTTGTTATCTGATTGTAACTTAGCCATATCTTTCCTAAGCATCTGAACATCTCCACTTAGTTCACGTTTAATCTCATTTAGCTTCTGAACATCACCACGCAACTGTGAAGCTTCCTTCTTATACGACTCCATAGCACGGACATCACCCTCAAGCTTATGCCTATTCTCACTGAACTCCCTCAATTGCAAATCTTGTTGGGCACGAAGATCAGAAACCATCAGATTCATTCGGTGAAGCTCTTCCTTAGCAGCATTGAGTTCTCGCTCCAGAACCATTCGGTCGTCAGCTAATCTATGATTATCATTCAAAAGCCTTCGAATTTCAATATCCTGCATTTGAAGATCTTCTAACAAAGATGGTGGTGGAGGTTGTAACAATGGAGGGCCTCGGAGAAAAGGTCTCTCCGGAGGTAAATCACGCCGATCATGATAACTGTCTCGGTGAATTCGGTTTCTTCCAGACATTCAGAATTACCTTCTCAAACCAAAAAAAAAAACAGTAAAATTCACAAATTTGAATGCAACCAATTTTGTTAAAAGATTATCAATTTCACTTTCTAGAAAAGATTGATCACAGTTTTGGATTGAATCAATTAAAGCAAAATCAAGCTAACCAAAAACCTAAATAGATCAATTTTTCGAGTTGTATTGATCGCAGCTTGAACATATCGACAATTGAACATAATATATATATATATATATATATATGTTTCGTATTTATAATCAGCATAATTGAATTTGGGAAATGAAAATTGAATTAGTATTGTGAAATACCTAATGAGACAGAAGAAAAAAAGAGTCTAAACCTTTTCCGCTATCGTTTTCTACCTCTGTTTCTTCAACTCGCCTTAGAACGAGGCTTACTTTAAAACTTGTCTGCGTAAAACGACGTCGTGTTCTTTTTTAGTCCTTTACTGGGCTTTTACAATAAATACTCTTAGGTCTAATTAGTCGCGCGGTAGGAATTAATCGGTTGGTTAAATGTGAAATTTATTTATTTATTTCCTAATGCACTGTATTTTTTTTTCTTTTCTCTCCTGTTAGATTCTCAGGAGCATATTGAATGGCTGGGAAGTGCCGATGACTGTACCTGAAATGTCTTGACAAAAAGCTTGTCGTTTGAAGACTGCAAAAATCAGAAGAAGAACTTGAGATGATGATGATGATGAACTAAGAGGTGTCACTTTTTTTTCTCCCAGCTTCAACAACATGCAAAGTCGAATTATGTATTTTTGAATAATATTGAGTTTAGTATATATATATGGTTTTCAAATGGCTAAGAATGGGATTTGGAGTTGAACTTTTGCATTCTTTCTTGAGTCTGTAACTTTGTTAGTACATTTCTAGTGGATTTGTAGCATTTGATCGAAACTTGGAAGCTCTTAAAGATTTGTTCTTATAAAAACAGAAACAAAATAGAGCAAATCAAAGTAAATAAATTGTTGAAAAATATTATAGAAAAGTTCACAACAAAAATAGCCTATACCGTTCATTACCTTGAAATAATTGTAAGTTATTTTCAGTAATGTTACTGATGCCTAAAATGGAGAAATTTCAAAACAAGATACCTTATATAATCAAATTAATAAGGTTACTGATGCATAAAAATAAGGAACAAAACAAAACGTCATGATTCGCTCCACAAATGTTTGCGTACAGAATATTACAACAACAAAAGAGTTCCTTAAACTGAGAGTTTATTATACCCAAAGACTCTAAGTTGTTACTTGATTAATGCATAAAAGGCCTTTTACTCACTCACAGTGGCTGCTGCTTGGTGTGTCACTGTCCAGTTTCATCCCTTTTACCTGGTCGTTCTTCAGCTTCAGACACGTCAATGTCAAATTCTTCTTCATCTTCATCTTCTCCTTCTTCTTCATCTTCAGAGTCTGTGTTTCCTCCAGATTTGGCCTCTGTTGTCTTCTCAGAGTTTTCTTGATGCATTATCTAATACAGGCTCTTCTTCCTCTTTCTTTGTCAGCGTCTCAATCACATCCATCATTTCTCTATTCACCTGTTCATCAAACATTTTATTGTGAGCCAAGTAATTACACTAGGATTTAAAATAAAATTGGTAAACAGAATGTGTTCAAATATTTCCTTCTACAGTTTCTACCTTTTCATGACATTGAAAGTTCCAATTCACAAACAAATCAACACATATTTTTTAATTTATATACTTGTGTTTAAACACTTTCTATACATATAGTCACAATACAATATTATGCATTTGATGATACTGACACCTTATCAAATGCTGTTAAGTTAACCATTGAACTAACTTCATCTAGTTCTTGCAACCAAAACAATAGTAATGCAAATAATTAAATTTCTATATATAAGAAGCATACTTAAGGCACATAATCAATGTAAGAAGAAGAGAAATTTTTTGTTTACCTGTGGGTTTTGGAGAAAGTCAGCAATGTCCATAGGGCAAGAAGGACAGATCATGATGTTCTTCTTTGCACCTAGTGTGCGTCGGCCTCTACTTCTATCCCTCACATGAGCTATCCCAGCAAATTTATCTCCCAAGCATGCCTTGCAGAAGTTATGACCACAAGGCGTTGTCACTGGAAGACTCATCACTTCTGTGTCAACCAAAAAAGAAAAAAAAAAGTTTATTAATTTAAGTTTGCAAGCTACATTTGTGGAACAGTATATTTGTTTTATAAAAATAAAACTATAACGAAAGATGCATAGAATTGGAGACACATACGTTTCAGAAAGTTTTTCCTTAAATAGTATTATTTCCAGTGGCCATTCTAGCTCTCCTCATTCTCTTCTTCTCCTCAGTCTCAGAATCATAAGCCAACTTTTTGCTAGCAGGTGGAGGCTTCATCCACTTCCAACGACCCTCACTTTCCTGTTCAAAGAAATCTATCAGTAAGAAACTGATCTAGGAAGCTATGTATACTATGTTACTTTCTTACGTACGTGTCAAGTAATAAATCATGCCATGAGAAAAGTATAGAGAATTAAGCTGTACTAACATCAAAATCCCATGATGGAGTTTCCTCTCTCACAAACAGGTCGGTGCCCTTTTTAAGCTCATTACTACAATATTATTCAAATCTCATTAATTAGCATTATACAAAAAAATGCACTTTTAGAAAAATAAATCAAACCTTGTCCATGGAGCTCCCTCATTGTCACATCTAACAAATAGGTAACGACAGACCATGAAAGTACCCTATAGAAAACAGAAGAATATGTCATGAAAAACAAATCCAGCTCTACATGAAATAATAGGTGAACTAGCAGGAACGTTAGCTATATATATATATATATCCGAACCTGTATTCCAATTTTTCGCCAGCACTTTTCAATCCTATAAACCCCAACATATCTCAATCCTTCCACATGGACATATGCAGAAGGCTTCTCCTTGACAGACCTGTAAATTGAATATGTTCATAGTACATCGATGAATGAAGATAAAAACTATAAAAGAACACCAAATTAAACAACTAACCTCTAACAGGATACCCCATCTTGCAGCTTATTCTTAGGGCTTCATTCGACTTTGTAAACTTCTGGTCCAAAGACTGTCTTTTATTAGTTCTTTTGTTACCTCTAGATCTCTTCCACCACTGCAAGATAATGCTACTTTTATATGCAATAATACCAAATATATACAAGATTAATTAAAAAAACCAGGTCCTATTCCAAGTAGCTATTGATTAAAAAAATAGAATAATCAAATGCACCAAATGCTATGAGTGATGTAAAGCAAACCTTCCTGTGTAGAGAAACCATTCTCGATGATTTTCGTCATCTGAGCTCCAGAGAGTACTATACTGATTGAGCTCCATAGCTTGTTTGCCCAGCAATACCACTAGTATGTGGAAAGTTAGCTTCCCACTGCTTGCATTCTTGCCTATACACCACATCATATTTTCTATAATATTCTTTTTTCTAATATTAGTTATTACAGTTACATTTTATAAATTTTGATCATTTTTATTACATAAATGGAAACAGATATATTTTTAAAAAAATCTGGTCAATGTTAAATAACAATTTTATTTTCCTTAAAGTTTGTTTGGTCAAATTTTTTATTTCTTTCCATATTGGTCAAATTGGTGTATGTAGTTGGATTGTTAAAATTTGTAAATGTATACATTTAAAAAACAAAATATTTTTGCTTCTTGGACTTCAATACATAAAATGGATTAATAGTTAATAATACACTGCCAAATCATATTAAAAAGGTCAAATCATATTAAGAAGGTCAAATCATATTAAATTTTTAATGATCACACGTGCATGTTAATTATGTGTTATGATGTATACTACGTACCGACAAAATATTAATAAATTAAAATTAATTTTTCTTCTCGAACTTCAATAAATTACAATTGCGTAGTTCAAAATGTGCCGCTAAATCTATTAAAAGGATGATAAGTTTTATATCAATAGTTGATAATACGCTGTCAAATAATATTAATTTTTAATGATTATACCACCGTGCAGATTTGTGTTATGCACCGACAAAATATTAATAAATTAGAAAATAATAAATTTTAGATGCTTTGGGGATAAATTTACGCGGTAAGAAAATAATCACTCATAATATGATATGTAGATTTTAAATCCAAAATGATATATCTAGAAATCTATTAAACTAAAACTATGTCAAATCATTTTAAAAAGAAATTGGTTTTATAGAAAAATAAAATTTAGAGAATTATTATTATTATTATTATTATTATATATGCGATGATCACTGATCAACTTAGTTGATATATCCATAATACTAGTTACGGATCAACGCTATTTACGGATCAACGCTATGCAGTAACCAAAATGTAATAATTATAATTAGTTTGTAGAAGTTATAAATATATACACTTAAAAATGAAATATTTTTTGCTTTTCAAGGTTCAATCATTTGGTTTTGGGGCAATAGTTAATAATGTGCCGCCAAATCATATTAAACTTTTAATAATTTATATAACACGTGACTGTTATAGTTACGTGCTATGTATCGACAAAATATTAATATTAGGAAATATTTTTTTTATATGTTTATGTTGGAGATAAATTATGCTATTAAATAATAGTCAATTGTTGATTTTGTCAAAAATTATATATTCAGAAAAATATTAAAATAATACTGTCAAATCATATTAAAAAGAAAATGGTTTTCTGGCAAAAAAATATTGATATGATTATATATGTACAATACTGATAAATGTTTACACTTAAAAATGAATTTTTTTGCTTATAGAAGTGCAATAAATTAAATAGAATAGTTAATAATACGCCCAAATCATATTAGAAAAGGTAATTGGTTTTGTGGGCACTTACAAATTTTACAATAGTTAGACTAGGCATGCGCAAAAATACGGTATGTGTGTATCCGAACCGAATCCGATCCGAAAAGTCGTATACGAATTCGTTTCATATCCGATTAAATTATTTTATTGGGTATGAAATCTCTAAGCCCAAAAATCCGAATCCAAATCCGTTCCGAACCTGAAAACCTGAAACCCGAACGAAAATCAAAAATACATAACTACCCATAAAAAATATTTTAATTCGAGAACTCTATCCTATGTGAAAATTTTTATGTATAATATACATAAATCGAGCCAAATCCGATTAAAAAATCCAAAAACCCCTCCCCCCCCCCCCCCGAAAAAATCCGGAAAACCCAGAACCCGACCCGAAAACCCGAAACTCGAGAAAATCCGAAAACCCGAGAAAACCCGAAAACCCCGAATCCAAATCCGAACCGAATCAATACCCAAATTTTCTGGATTTTTTCCGGGTTTCAACTTTCAACTCTTATATCCGAACCCGACCTGAACCCGAAACTTTTTACCGGAACCGAAAACCGAAATCCGATAAAATTTTATCCGAAAACCGATCGGGTTACCCGATTGCCGACCCCCTAGTTAGACACACATTGTTAGAGATGCCAACATGTTGGATTTTTTCACAACTGCATAAACTTAAGATTCCAAAGTACACTGGTTTCAACAACTGAAACGAAAAAAAAGGTTCTAAAGGCAAAACATCTGATATCCACACGAATAAGAATTGAGACCAAACTGAAATCAATAGAAGCTGCACTTTAATCAGAGACTAGGAATGGTTTTGAATCTTATGAACTTTTCAGAATCACTTTTTGTTCTTCAATCCGTTTCTTCTCTTCAGCGCTTTTCGGGGTTAGTTTCCTTTTCTCCTCCAACATCCATTTGAAGAGCTCACGTTGTTGCTTCTCCGGTATTGGCTCACGTGCCTTGACCACCACTGGCTCTGTAACCATTGTGGATGATACAGGCTTTATCACTGTAACAGGAGCAGCGACTGAACCCGATTTAGCAGCTGTTTCTTCATCTACAGGATCTATGTCCTTTTTCTTAGTTCTAAAGAAAAGATAACCTGCAAAACGAAAAAGGCCACACCACAAGGATTTATATCATAAAATGCAAAAGATTGTAACTTTAACGTTTAGGTAAATCATGGTCCTAGGGTATATAGACATCAACAGCTTAGCACAGCCCACAAGGATTTCTAAACACAAGTTAACGAAATTTAATTTCCAAGATCAAGAAACTATCCATGGAAGACTCTTGATGTAACTAATAGTAAACATCAAGAGTCGAATTAGATGCAACTAATAGTAAACATCAAGAGTCGAATTAGATGCAACTAATAGTAAACATCGAAATAGATGTGGGAAGAAAGAACAAAGACGATTAGCAAGGTTTAATCATGCTTCAACAGCAGAGAAGTTAAGTGTATTAGTATGCAGCATTAAGAAAGAGGTTATAGACCATCATGAGGTTTGCATCTAAAGTATGTGATGGCATAAAGATAAGCAAAATATTGCAGTCAAAGTGAGTAAATCAATAGAGACAGTAAGCAAAATAGAATCTAAAGATCACAAAAGATGTATCAAGCAAACTCAGACACTCACAAACACTCATATAGCAAAATCTAATGATTCTAACGTCTAATTAAGCCGATGCTAAACTCTCGAAACTAGCAACATCTTTCCCCAAGTCTTTAACCTAAAAATACAGAATCAGTGAGACGGTTGATTACCTCCGACGGTTAGGAGAAGAGGCCAGACATATTTGTACCTCCGAGCGAGTGATTTCTTGGGAGGTGGTGGTGGAGGAGCAGAACCACCCATATACGAAGCTGCCGCTGCTGCAGCTGGAGACGGTGCTGATGATGGAGGAACGGTGGAATTGAAATTGGCTTCGACGTGCTTCAGCTGAGCAATAATGGCTGGATACAGATCACAATTTCATTGATAGTCATTTTTCTTGTGAAAATTTTGATGTTTTCATGATTAATTTTGGAAGTCTGAGGGGAAATCTAATCCATTCACTCGCAATTTCATTGATAGTCATTAATCATCTTTTTAATCACCCTCATAGGCAATTATCAATCTTATGTCAAAAAAGAATTTCATTAAAACAGCCCATCTCATCTAGCAGATTTATAAAAGAGCTATAAATGATATCATCTCATTCCTATGAATTAAAATTTGCTAATAATAATGCCAGTTAAATTTTTTATTACGGCAATTTATTTTTCTAATCAGATCAAATTTGTTTATCTTACAAGTTTAAATATATTGTAGTAAATGTCAAATTTTCGAGGAACAAAAACGAGAGGCAAATAAATAGAGTAAATGGTGAAAAGAAAATCACTGAGCCCTTAAGCCATAAAAACATACAAAATCAGTGATCAGCTCCAGCCTCTTCTACTTCCACGGTCTCTTAATCCTCCAAGCCCTGTTTCCACAACATGAACCAAATTCTTAAAAATCAAAGTTGACCAAATTTTTTGACATAACCAAGCACTTGAAATCTTCTGACAAAGATCTTTGGTTATGTTAACTGACCTGAAGGAGGAGCCGTGCTGCGACCCATTGACGCCAATTCGGGCCTCACTTTCTGTCCAGCTTCTTCTAGTATGTTGATAAGTTCTTTGGCGAATCTCGCATTTGCAACTGTGAAGAACGTGTAAGCTGTTCCTTTGGCCCCGGCTCTACCCGTTCGTCCAATCCTATGAACATAATCCTCTAGTGATCCAGGGAAGTCATAGTTTATCACATACTTCACATCTTTAACGTCTGTTCAAAACAAAAAGACTTTGTTAGTTTGTCGCATGGCTAAAGAGAGTTGATGTTACATGCAGAGGAGAAAAATATTTAGTACCTAATCCACGAGCTGCGACGTCCGTAGCAGTCATTATAGGGCTCTTGCCTGATCTAAACTCCGAGAGAACCCAATCTCTCTCAGCTTGACTTTTATCACCATGTATTGACAAAGCCGGCCAACCATCCATGCGAAGCTGACGAGTGATATGGTCACAACCCTTTTTTGTATCGAGGAAGACAAGAATTCTGCTTCCATCCATTATGTCTTCAAGCAACTTCACCATCCTGAAAAATCGGCAGGAATAGTTTGGCTTCACCACAATTTCCATGACAAGTGAAATGAGAGAAAAGGCAGGGAGAGCATTGGTAAGGAGACGTACTTGTTATACTTTTGGCTTTCGGATACAACATCAACAATTTGACGGATTGCACGATTAGCTTTTAAATCAGAAGATCCTATTATAACCTGCACTTATGACCAAAGAAGCCTGCTAAGTGTTTCTTTACAGCTAAACCATTATGACAAACGTAAGCAAGATGTCTCTTACTTTGTATGGGTTATAAAGAAACTTCTTAGATAGTTGTTCCACCTCCTTAGGCCAAGTAGCACTCCAGTACAAAGTTTGACGGTCTGGCCGAATCTGCACAGGTTTAAAAATATTAAGAGACAAAGCAACTAGGATACACATATATGTGACTGAAACAGATGTAAGAAAACTAACATGTGAAACAATTTTCCGGATCTGAGGGTCAAACCCCATATCCAGCATTCGATCAGCCTCATCCAAAACAAGATAAGTAACCCTTCGCAAGTTTGTGTTGTTTGACTCCATCATGTCTATTAACCTCCCAGGAGTAGCTATAACGATTTCCACACCTAAATCCATGATAATCACTATCAAAATAAGCTACCAAAAATAAGAAAACTAATAGTTTGAGAAATGACACGAAAAGCGCTTGACCTTTCTGGAGATCACGCACTTGAGGCCCTTTTGGAACTCCACCATAAATACAAGTACTCTTAATTTTTGACGATGAACCAAATTTAGAGGCCTCTTGCTGTATCTGCACAGCTAGTTCACGTGTGGGAGCAAGAACCAAGACGATTGGACCATCTCCAGGAGCTGGGGAAAGTTACTTGAATCAGTACAGCCTTTACAACTTAACATCAAAAAAGAGCTCCACGAGCAGAAATCACTCGTTTACCTAAAATCGGTTGGGCATTCACATGGACTATAGCAGGTAATAAATAGGAAAGAGTCTTTCCGGATCCAGTTTCAGCAATGCCGATAAGATCACGTCCCTTCATTGCCATTGGCCACCCCTGAGATTGTATAGGTGTAGGCTCTGTAAAACCAGCCTTCTTAATCTCTTCCAAAACATAATCTGAACCAATCAAGAAAATCTTATCACAATCCAAATTCAATAGCAGGAAACAAATGAAACAGAATTCAAAGCTAGTAGTTCTCAGGATGAAATCAGCTTACCAGGAAAGCCAACATCACGAAAAATTTTGACGGGTTTCGGAATATCTCTGCCTTCAACAGTAATTTCCCTACGCTTTCGATATTCCTCAACTTCTGCATCTGTCATAGCTGCCACAGCGGGAGATTCGACATAGAAATTCTTCTCAAAAGGAGTTAAGCCATCCAAATCAAGATTCCGTGGAGATTCATTGCCATCATTATCCTTTTTATTTGATGTATGACTTGTTGAGCTTCCATATGCTGAAGCTCCACCAAACCCTGAGTCACTAAGATAAACCAAATTTGAAATTGAAGCAAACTCTTCTTCTTCTCCAACACACCACAGAGAATTGAAAACACATAGATTCGAGACTAAGTCGGAGCTAATTTCTTAGTTATCTATTTTCATTGTTCCCAATAAGAAAGGAAACAAAACTTACCTTCGACGGTCACGGTATGAGGTAGAATCTCCAGTCCGGCTATCGTAGCGACTCATGATGTTTTTTGAGTCAGTTTCGCCGATTAAGAAATATGATCGGAAAACTTGAGAAAAAGGAGTTTACGGAAATTGAAATCTAGTCGTTAGGGTTTTACAAATTGGGACGAAGGTGAAGAGAGAGACAAAACTCGTAATCCTATAGCTACGTTAGTCTGTATTTATATTTGTAAAACAGACAACTAAAAGCATGCCACGTGGATAATAGAAAGTCACCGCCTCATCATTATTACCGTCTCAAAACAAGGGAAACTAACAAAAAGAAGAAGAAGCTGCGTTAGATACGAAGCCAAGACTTAATGCGCCGCGAAATGTCAAGAATTTGAGCTCTTTCGGTCCACCGTGGTCTCCGGCGACAAAGTTAACATCAGGAACTAGCGGCTCCGTTTCTGATTTGCTGAAACGTCCCGTAAGCAAAAGTAACGAATTGGTTTTATTTTATTTTTTCCGGAATTCGATGAAGAACTGTTTATTACCATCCCTTTTTATGTCCAAATCATGTTTTTAATGTCGAATTTATGGTTTGATGTAGAAATGGTTTCCAAGTCTACCAAAAGTTGAGAAACCAAGATCTGTCTTCAATGCTGCTTCATTAGCTTATATAGGCGACTCAATCTACGAGGTTAGACTTCAATCTTCAGTTGTCAAAATAATTATCATTTTAGTGATTATAGCATTAAGACAGTCACTAAGATTTTAATAGCAGCTTTTGTACTTCATTCTTGTTGTTTAGTATGCAAGAATATCATTATGTTAGTGTTTATAGCATTAAGAGCTTGTGCTTAGCGATTTTAAACAAGGATACAAGAGTGTCAAAATTATAGTGTTTATGAAACTAAGACAGTCACTCTGCTGACATTCCTTGGAATTTTCTATCTTTAACCATTTGTCTCTTGGCTTTGTAGATATATGCTCGTCGGCATTTTCTTTTCCCTCCACTTAGTATTGAAGAATACAATGACCGTGTTAGAGCTCTGGTGCGATGTGAAGCACCAAGTAGGTTTTTTGTTATCTTCTACCCTTTTGTATACGCTGTGATTTTCTCTGTTTATTTCAAATTCGCATTTTTGCATGCAATCTCATTCGGTTTGCCAAGTTGTTATTACTACTTTAGCCTGAAATATAGATCAGCAGCATAGCTCTTTTTCCAGTTCATTAGCTTACAAATACTTGACATATGATCAGGAGTGGTCTTGTTATCATTGTTCTTATTTTAGCTAACTATTCTCTGCGTCTTTCTTCTTCAGTATGCTTTACTGCAGAAGCTTGTTGATGATGATTTCTTAATGAAAGACGAAAGGTCAGTTACAGAACCTGTTATCAAACAAGTAAATTCATACATATTTTACCATCAAGATCTTTGTCTTCTACCATCTCTCCACTATCTGAAAGATGCATGAAGATATTATGACTGTTTGAATCACATGCAACACACGGTTCAAGCTTTTTGTTTGAGAAAGCAAGTATTGATCGGTTTGATGGAAACTCTGTTGGTCCAGAGATGTACTTCGGTGGGGAAAAACATAGGCTCGGTTAAAACAAGATCAACTAGGCGCGCTGGTGTTATAACAAGGCCTCATCACTGGAAACACTGGTAAGTTTCTGGAATCTAAAACTGACAACTGTTATACTTTTGTACTTCTACTCTATATAAAACCCGTTTTCGTCTGTTCAATTTTCTCAGATTGGGTATCTGTATCTATCAAATGGGAAAAGATTGGAAGAAATGATGCTAGGATTCTCAAGTGGTTCTTCAACTGAGAAAATGATCAAGGAGGCCAAGCTAAACTATCATCCTTAAAATAAACTCTACTATGTTATAGTTACATGCATACCTCTGTATCATTGAAAATGTTTTGAATATAGGATCCCTTAATCAAAACGGTACAAAGTTTGCTAATATTTTTGTTTCAACTTCGACTAAACCATCCAATAAAACCTCAGAGGCGTCAAAAGTTATGCTACTTTTATCTAATCAATCAATCTTCACCATAAACATGAGTAGAAACCGATTGAGCCGGTTAGCACAAAAAATGAGTAAGAGATGATGATCATGTACCCGAAGTCTAGCATCCCTGAAACCAGTTTTGAGATCTCAAGCTTTGTGAAGAAGTATAAGATGGAGTAGAGGAAGAGGTAGAGTGGGGATGAGCCTGCTGTGAGATAAGCTCTCCACCACCAATTGTAATCTTCACTGCAGAGCTGAAAGTAGCAGAGGACGATTGTGATCTCTGCGCAGGTCACGATCAAGATCAAGAACACGATGAAGAGGAATCCAAATATGTAGTAGAACTGGTTGAGCCAGATCGATGTGAGAATGAAGAAGAGCTCGATGAAGACTGCTCCGAATGGAAGAATTCCTCCTATTAGTATGGAAAAACCGGGTTTCATATACCAAGGTTGCTCTGGTACTTGTCTTGGGATCTTGTTTGTTTTGACCGGGTCTTCGATTGCTGGTTTTTTGGAACCGAGATAGCTACCAATGAAGACTAGTGGGACAGAGATTCCAAACCAAAGACAGACCAGAGCAAACATTGTACCAAAGGGAATGGCTCCGGATGATCGCTCTCCCCATATGAGTGTGTTGAGAACGAAGAAGATTGCAAAGAGGATACCGGGAAACATGAATGCAGTCTTTAAAGTGATTCTTTTCCACTCGTTCCCTTTGAACATTTTGTGAAGCCGAGAAGAAGAGTAACCAGCGAATATGCCCATGAATACCCATAAGAGAACCATAGCAGTCATGAGCCCGCCTCTGTTGGATGGAGATAAGAAACCCAGCAATGCAAACATCATTGTCACAAGGTTCATACCGAAAATCTGAACACCTGTGCCGACGTAAACACACAGTAATCCAGAGTTCACAGGAGTCCTAAAGACATCTCCATGTACAAATTTCCATCCAGTCTCTTCCTGAGCCTCATCTTGGGTCTCGAGCTGATTGTAGTTTGAAATATCCTTGTATAAAGTTCTCATCATGATCATTGCTACCATTCCAGAGAGGAAAAGAACAATCATAAGCGAGTTTATGATTGAAAACCAGTGGATTTGATCATCATTCATGAGCAAATGTGTGTCCCATCGCGAAGCCCATTTAATGTCACTCTCCTGCATATTTCAAACGTTGTAATATGTTTACAGAGCGCAAAGTAATAAACACTCATAGATAAATTAGTTACCTTAAAGGCAACATCATAAGTAAACACAGTTTCTTTTCCTTCCTCAACTTCTTGAGGTACGGTGTTGCTTTGGATCAGACTCTTTGTGTCTTTGTTGCATGTTGTTAACTGAGGATTCTTTTCATCCCACTCTTTGTATTCATGCAATACACTATCCAAAAAGAGAAAAGAAACAAAAGATGGTAGCTTATAAGAACCGAGACATGGTCAGAATCTTCAATAACGTTGATAATAACCAGTAGACAATACCTGTTAGGTGTAACCTCAAAACCAACAAGGCGAGAAGAATCAGACTCTTCGTCTCTGTGGTACATAACTCGGAAACTAAGTGGTTATGGATGAAGTATTTGTTCTCTTTACTCTACATAAGCAAACCAAACTACTCCTGATTGGTACAAGAAAATGCTCAAAAGATAAGACTGTAGGTACAGGTTTAAGAGACGTATTACCCCTTCGTAACTCCCTTTGAAGCCAACACGGAAACCAAGTTCATAAGTCTGATTAAATTCCATCTTTTCTATGTCTAAGAACAGCTACTGGAAGATTATCAAGAATCCTGCAGTCATTTCACAACAAAATTGAAAGGACCAATCAAAAACTACTTCACACGAATCAAAGAACAGCAAATATATAAACTTACATATTAGCTCGATATTCATCATCAATCTTTTCCCTGAATTTTTTTGCAGAATCAGTATCGACTTTAATACGGCAACCTAATCTACAGGGCTGATCCTCCAACATATCAAACTGACACGGAATCCAAAGTCTCAACATCAAATCCAAAGATGAGAAGGAAAGAAGAGGAATCACATAAGGTTATTTTGCTTAGAGTATAAACCGATTCTCAATGCGACCTCCTCTGAGAACCTCACCCAAATTTTCGCCAGTATTCAAGATCTTAGGAGGCTTACAGTAATTCAGGTAGTAGAAATCATAAGGAAGTTGAGTCTTTGTAGATGATAATTTGTTCACTTTCACATAAAGAGGATCACCCTGTTTAACATAGCTCAAAAAGCTTCAATTAGAATCACTTGTAAGTTGATTATAACATCCTCTGATCACAGATCCCTACATTATCATATTGGCAACACTCTTCCTATACACTGAAAACGCTTGAAGATCCTTTGACATCACTAAACGCAATAGTTTCCCACAGATCTGGATTGAATTAAACGCCGAAAAAAATCGCACATCACGTCGGAAACCCTAGATCGATACCGTTATCAAACGTGAGATCGGAATAACCAAAAAGAGAGTACCTTCTGAAAATCGCGAGGAGCGACTCCGGGAAGATAAAAGGCGCAAAGAGTGGAGAACAAGAGGAAAGAGAGTAAGAGATTTCCGGAGATTCGAATCCTAATCACCATCGTCGTCTTCTTCGTTACTTTCTTCAGTATTTTATCTCCTCGAGGCTTCTCTCAGATAGAAGAAAGTAGCCGAGAGCAATAGAAGATAGCCAATGGAAGAAGAAAGCGTTTTTATTTGAAACTGTCAAAACAAATTTCCTTTTATAATGTGAAATATTAAATTTACAAAATATATCAGATCTTTCATCATAATCTGGTACTATAAGATTAGTATCAACAAACAAAAAGTAATAATAAATAATGAATGTTGAAAGATATTTCCCTCTTACTATTAAATAAAAAACTTTGGTTTTATAAATATATTACCTTTCATATTTTCAGTCATTTTAAAAAGTATAGAATAGCTTAAGATACACAACAAAGTCTCTGGGTAAGAATAAGATTTTCAATTGTTTTGAATTGAGTAGTAAGATTTTCAAGGATGTTAAATATCTCGTAATATGGTCTCTTAACTCTATTCTTATTTATTTTGTTTTACACATAAAATGTAAGATATTTTCAACTAAAGAGTCAAGACTGAATAAGTGAGTGTGAATCTTCACCCTCAATAAATAGTGACATTGACTCGTCATTGATTTGAGCAGACTTCAAGCTCCAAGCACTTAGGCTTAAGACATCAACACTTTGAGTTCCTTTGTTGAAAGCAAAGAGATTTGCATTTTCTCCAATTGCCAATGTTGGATACACTCTTGAGGTTATACATGCTCTGCCTCCTCCACCATAACTCTCCACTATCGAGTGATCAATCTACAAAAAGAAAAAAAAAACACACTCGTATGCATCTTTTTAATATATTCACTTGATACAAGACACTTGTATAAGGAAATATTTTTCATATACTTTAAAACTTACCAAAGTCCTAAGAGAAAGTGTTTGGTGAGAAGGGTCTATCGCCACAAAAGCACCAAACGTTGCTTTATCATTTTCCTCATTCAATGAAGATCTGTAGTTACCATTAGAAAAAATAATGATCTCGTTAGCATTTTATGTGAATACGAAAAGAATCTTTATAAATGTATCTTTCGATTGATGTATAGAGGTATAAATACCTGCTTTGGTCACTGCACATCAACACCACGTACTTATTATTCTTGTTTGTATCGTTTGACTTGAAGATTCTGAAGTAAACCGATGTGTACTCTTCCATGCCACTGAATGCCAAAACAATCAAACCAAATGGCCCTAAACCAGACTTAACCGATAAATCTTCCTGACTACATATCTTTTGTGGGTCGGTCCAACTCTGTTCAATCACATCGGCTTTTTCCAATTCCTTCACCTTGAACGATACCTCAACATCAGCCTGCTCAGTAATCATTAGTCAATACCAAAAGAAATGAAAAACTAAATATCGATTCCCATTGGATGCGGATTCATCATTAGTGTGGTCTAGGTTAAGGATCGCGTCCTACCTGTGCAGCAGTGACACCATGAACTTGGAGAGTAGTTCCTGCTTTAAGAACTTTGTTGTGCCAATTGACCTGTGTCCCACGCAATGTCTCAATCTCTTCAATCGGCCATTGTAGCAATTGTTTTCCAGATTCTTCGAGCCATATTTTTCTCGGAAATGACTATTAAATCAAGATATATATATATATATATATGTATATATAAGCACTTTTGAAACCATAAAAGGCTGAACTGAATTAAACCTCAAAAACTGAATATTGAGGCCTATGTAGGGTAAATTTAAATGTACCTGAAGACCAGACCAACCCTTCTTAATATCATCCTTAACCGGAGACGATTCATTAACCCAACCCCACAAGATCCTTCGTTTCTTTACCATAATCAAACCTCGTAAAACGTTTTCGATGCGTAAAATTTACCATAATCAAACCTCGGAGCCGATCCGTTTTGCACAAACCCAAGATCCGGTACATACACATCTTTCTCAAGATCGTAACTCCCAATCGTGTAGTAATCATGTAATGTCTCAATCAAACTCACTTTAAGAATGTGCTTAATCTCATTCTCACCAAACGACGACGTCTCTACACCGTTCGATCCGGTTTTCGCAACCGGGAAAAAATCAGGACATTCCCACATTCCGGTTAAGTCTTCGTAATAAAGAGGCTTCGTTGATTGCGTCCAATTGAAGAAATCTCTGCTCTTGTAAAGAATCGCTAATCCTCGACGATCGTCCGTCGAGCTTCCGATGATCACTCTCCATTCTCCGTCGCGTCCAAGCCACGCGGTGGTCGGATCTCGGAACCGGTCCGGGTTGATTCTGTTGACGCCATTAGGTGCCATCAGAGGATTTCGCGGCGATTTTAACCATTCTCGAAGATATGGATCGGAGATGTTGACCGGAACGGCGACATTTTGGACTTGACTTTTGTTTTGGTCAATGCCGGTGTAGAGGATCACCGGTTTGCCATTTGGTAGAATCGTGACGGAGCCTGACCAACAGCCGTTGACATCTGACGGCTGAGATGGACTGAGAGCTGGAGATTGTGGGGTCCAGTTGACTAAGTCGAGTGACGTGGAGTGGCCCCACACGATTCTTACATTCCAAACGGCACCGTATGGATTATATTGGTAAAAAAGATGGTATATTCCTTTGTATATCATTGGTCCTACCGAAATAACAAATGCGTATTTTGTATATGGATTTACATATATATTTATAAATATGAATAAAATTTTGAAAAGAAAACTAACCATTAGGATCTGGAAATATTTGCCGAATCGAATATCATCGAACATAACGGAATCAGCAAAGAATAAACGATGTTAATTAGAGGATCAGTTACACATATCGATGGATTTTAGAGATTGTATTCAGAAATCAGATCAAGATCGGTAGGGTACATACCGTTCATCCAATTGCTGGGAGGTTGGAAGTGATAACCGGTCCGGTACGGTTGGTTGAGATGTTGATGTGAAGCTTCAAGATCGATGATAAAGTTACAGAGCAACAACGATAGTAACAGTGACAGACCAATGTTGGAACGATTTACTTTTGCCATTGTTGTTCTGTTTCTTTTCTCTCTCTCTCTTTCCTTGTTCGGTCTAGATGTATAATTACGAGGTGTTAACGGATAAATGAATATTAGTGATTAGATTGGTTATCCAAAAACTCTCATATTGTTCGCTTTTCACATGGTATCAAGAGATTATTGTTCAAGTGAGCACGTAATTGCAGATATAATTCCATTAATGAAACACCTATCTATTAATAAAACAATCGACTCAAGCAACCAGCATTCCACTAAAAACGATGTCGTTTCCTATAAACACTTAAAGCAAAGGACTATTTTACTCTTCATTGGCTAGACCTATGAATTTGAGGAGAAAGATTGAAGCCCAAAATGTTGACAAAAAAAAGATCGAAGCCCAAAGTATTTACTATTTAGAACACTTACTTATGATATATGCCATTTTATCTTTTCTAATTAAAATCGAAACGTATCAAAATTGAAAACATAGCCGAACCAAATCCAAGTTGAATTACAAATAGTTTTGCCCTTGCACTAGAAGAGGCATTAGCTTTGTTTTATCTTTTCTAATTAGCTTTGTTTCTGGTTTCCTTGATTTGCAATTAATTTTCGGGTTACACAAACCGGTCTTGTTCGTTTGATCATTGATGGGACCCAAAACGACGACGTTTCAAGTAGACCAGAAACGGAAACATTGGGAACGGGTGTCGGAAAGGTCGTCTAACCGCGTGTTTCGCACATGAGTCAAAACCAATCATTAGGGTACCATCCAATCGCACAATGCCACGTGTTTTCTGGTCTTCATTGACCTCTCACTTTCACTAGTGTCTGTAGATGAGATTCCTCTCCTAATTAAAGTTGCAGTAGTTAGTAGATAATGCCATACCATATCAACTAAAATCTTTTGTACATTTTTAATAAAAATATTAGAGCTTCAGTGCATTCTTTATTAATCTAGTTAATCTAGAAAAATAGACCATATAATTTTAAAGTAAACATATAATATGTGCACCTCATTTTCCATTTGTCTTAATCAATATTAAACTTATGACTATTATAAGTCTATGATTACAGGTCAAAAACGACTTGGGTAGAGGTTTAATTAGGTACTATGAACATATATTAATTATTAATTTTGAAGGATTTGCATTATAAAACAAACTATTGACCTAAACATGAATTATAAAGCGACACACTACTTTTATATCAATTAAAACATGATGAGGGTTATACTAAAAAAAAAGTTGTCGTTTTTTTCTAACACAATTTTCTGCTTATACATGTCGAGATATTATTATTGTAACGTTCGGAGCCACGCGTTGCTGATGTGGAGACGTGGACATGTATTTTTTTATGGACCTATGGTTTTCGGATAGTTTTTAATTATCTCTAGCTAGTATGTTATAGGTTCTAATGGTGAGTAACTGAGTACCAAATGAACGGTGTGAGCATTTTATTTTTGAACGAACAAGCAGAAAAGTGTAGTTCATGCAGAATAGATAATTCAGACTGAGCAAACGGTATGTAATGAGCAAAACGAAAAGTTGAATGGTAAACATAACAAATGTACTACAGTTGTAATAATCAAACTTTGATCATCTCTTTCTAACACATTTAGAGTAATCGGGACATTATTACAAAATAGCATGCATGTGTCCGCTACTTGTATTTTTTTAAAGCGGACACTGGAAAGCGGGTATGTTAATGATTAGTCATGCATAACCTATAGATTTTGAAGATAAATTTGAGTGCTTGATCTTGTTCCGTAAAATGGCAAATATAAACTATTAAGTGTGGGATTGTCCGTTAATTTTTGCGAATCTCGTGGATAAATCGCAAATCAAAAACAAATACTTACAAATCCGCAAATCTACAAAACCTACAAAATAAAAACACCTAACCGCAATCCTATAATCCCGCAAACCTCCAAATCCACAAACTCCATGTACAATTCTATTGGGTCGTTTCCAAACTGTTATTGGATCACGGTCATACTATTTTAATTGGATCACGTACCAAATGTGAGTTGTGCAAGTTTTACATATAAAAACTTGCTAACCCGTAACACTTTAAAACCCATTTTATTAAACTTGTGATTTTCAAATATTATATCCAAACTCGTCTACCCGAAGATCCAGTCAAGCACTTTTTCAGAACTAATTATAACGCAGATATTTGTTTTGGTCAGTATATGTTTTAAATTTAAAATAGATAAGATAGGAGTTTAGTGGTGTCTAGTCACCGACCTTGGACCGACCATGGTCTACGTGTGAAATATATCATTTTATCATTTTCTGAAAATTCCAAATTGTCAATGATTTGTGTCCATAGCTCGATGTAGATTATAAAGTAGGTTAGGGCATGTGTCACTGAAACATAATTTTTCTCGACACAATTAATCCATTTAATTTCATTCCTCTTCCTTTTTCTTTTGGCATGAAAAGCCTCAAATGAGGCCCAAAAAAAAGAAACAAAAAGTGAACCTTTTTACTCTTTAATCAATGAATCAATCAAGTTTTTAGTACTGTATGTATATTATAACTTTATAACTAAAAAATAAATTTTAGTAGATTCAGATTGACTATACAAAATTAAATCATGTCATATAATTTCGAAACAACGGTTGTTTATTAAAAAAAATGCTGAATATGAATTGTTCATTAATAGATTCAAGATTTTAAAGCATATTTTGTTAGTGTTTTTTTTTCTACTAAAACTAACACATCATAATATTCTGTAGATTAAATTCAGATTTGACAATGTTGTCACAAAAGTAGAAACAAATAAATTACTGGTTCGGATCCATAAACTTCGTACAATAAATCTCTATTGTTTAAATTACAGGTTATTTTTCTCCGTTCTGCAGCCGTTCCTAGAAAAATTTACCGCAAAGATTCACTCATGGACAGTTAAATCTTTATCTTTTGCTGGGAAGGTTAGACTTATCTCATCGGTTGTCTATGGCATGGTGAATTTTTGGAGCCAACTCTACATTTTGCCCAAAGAATTTTACACTAAAGTTGACTCCCTATGTTATTCATTCCTTTGGAAGAACAAATCCAATCTGCTTTGCTTGGAAGAAAGTTTGCAAGCCAAAGTCGGAAGGGGGCCTAGGCATAAGACTCCTTGAAGACTTTCAGGTTGTGTTCTGCCTTAAACAAATCTGGAACCTCTTTACTAATGCGAGATCACTTTGGGTTGCTTGGGCCAAGGGAAATATGTTTCATCGGAAGAGTTTTTGGGCTACTCGAGACTCACCTAGGTTTTCTAGATCAACATGCTCCAGTTGAAACCAATGCTCTCGACGTTCTTGAAGTGCAATATTAATGATAGCCGCTCTGCTTCTTTCTGGTTCGACACTTAGATTGATCATGGGCCGTTAATCGACTATATCGGTACTGCTGGCCCAAGGCTTCTATGACTTCAGCTTGATGCCAAGGTAGTGGATGCTGGACATGAGGGCAACTGGTCTCTTCCCCCAGCAAGATCAGATGCCATACAAAGCTTCTACATCTCCGTAACAGAGATCTCTCCACCGGACCTCGCCTCTGGGCTTGATTCTTTTCTCTGGTGTTCTCCTTCCGGCAGCTACTCCCCTCAATTCTCATCGCGAGGGACCTGGGAACCTCTCGCCTCTCTGATGTGGTCTATTATCTTTCGCTTCATCAACAACCTCAAGCTCATCGATCTATTATCATGCGTCTGTTGCTACAAGTGATTGTCTACTCCACTTGGATTGAGCGTAACAAAAGAATTTTATCGGGCGTGTCGTAGCCGTTATCTGTAATCAAAGCTTCAGTCGACCGGACCATGCCCAACCGACTGCTTTCTTTTCCTTCGGCGTCACTCTCTTCTCCTTCTTTCCTTGAATTCTATTTTGATTGTATTTCTCATCCTTTTTAGAAGAAAAAAAATAATGTCTTTGCCGGGATCCATTATTGGGGGGTAAAATTTTGTAAAGCTTTGGGTAGTTTAAGTTGTAATCGAAGTTAGTTTATAAATCTTTTAACATTAAAACCAAAAGAAAAAAAACTTCTTACAACAATGACGAAGACACACTGAATAGTCAATAAAATAATAAGGAAATCAATAACTCCTAGATAAAATATATGGCATTATAATAATATTCTAAACGAATTCAAACATGTCTTCTCACTATCTCGAGAAACGTACAAAATTATAAACTTACAGTCTCCTTTCTGCTAGCTTTTCAGTTTTCACACAACCGTGATAAAAGTATATTAATATTTGGCCCACCTTCCTTTTATGAAACCAAAAAGGATAAATTATTAACATTTTTCCACCGTATATGCAAAAACAAATGAAATGAAATAAAAAACAAATTTACAGGCTATAATAATTTTTAAAAAGGACTGACTGCTCTGAGTCTGAGCTTTTGTGTAAGTGTAAATAAAAATAATAATTAAAAAAGATAGAAAATGCCAACGCCAAAATTAGTTTTTGAATTTATAAGGTTCACAAAGTGAGAAAGATAATAATTAGAGTTTCTCTCAGTCACAATATCTCTCTCCCTCTTTCCTTCTTCTAGCTAGGTATTTTGGATTTTCTTCCTTGTGTTCTTTGTAATTAATTTATTCCTTGTCTTTGTTATTCATGTTGAGTGTAGTTCTTGTTGGAATCTTCTATTTTTTTCTTTCTTTTGGATTTTTGTTAGTTAAAAGCAAGCTTTAAAGCTTCTTCTTCATGTTTGAAATGAACAAGAACAAAAAATCTGGTTTTTATGTTCAGGTTTCAAACTCTCTTTCTTTCTCATACATACCCAAGATTGTCTCTTGCGTTGAACCCAAACAAGAAATTTCTATTATATATTTATATGTTTACTAGAATCATGGGTGTCACTTAATTTCTTGGATGTTTCTGCTTATGTTTTTTTCCCACTACTCTTTGTCTGTACATAGATCTGAAAAAGAGCTTTTGTCTCTCTTTTTGACTTCTTAAGGTTTTGTGTAAAGGATTACGATGATGAACACAGATATGTTATTTCATCATCAGCAACAACAAGTGGAAGAAAACATGTCGAATCTAATATCAGCTGCAGGAGATCAAGCAAGTGTGTCTTCTGGAAATAGAACTGAAACTAGTGGCTCTAACATTCATCCAAATACTCTGCAACAAGAACAGTGTTTTGTTCAACAATCATCTCAAAAAAGGAAGAGAAATCAACCAGGAAATCCAGGTTTGTTTTAATATTCTACAACTACAAAAATCCTAATTTTCTTGGGTTTTTTGGGAGTATTCACTCTAATTATTTGATATATAGAAAAGTCATCGATTATTGTTTTTTTTGAGAATTATGGGTCTTCGAATATTCCCTTTTTACCCTTTTAATTTTGTCCTCGTTCTCATCTCTATTATTAAAATGGCAAAAAAAACAAATTTAAAAATTCAGTTTTTCTTTGGAAATCTCTTATTATTCTGATATGGGTTTTGTTAAAATTTTGTCTTAGACGTTCAAATAGCAAAAGTATAGATTGTTACTATATAAAACCTAATGATTTATTTTGGACTTTATATTGATGTTTTTCATGACTTTTCAATCAGACCCAGACTCAGAAGTGATGGCTTTATCACCAAAAACACTAATGGCAACAAACAGATTCATATGTGAGATTTGCAACAAAGGTTTTCAAAGAGACCAAAACTTGCAACTTCACAAAAGAGGACACAATCTTCCATGGAAGCTTAAACAAAGGTCAAGCAAAGATGTGATAAGGAAGAAGGTTTATGTTTGTCCAGAGCCAGGTTGTGTCCATCACCATCCCTCAAGAGCTCTAGGTGACCTGACCGGAATCAAGAAACATTTCTTCAGAAAACATGGCGAGAAAAAATGGAAATGTGAAAAGTGTTCGAAGAAATATGCAGTGCAATCAGATTGGAAGGCTCATGCTAAGACTTGTGGCACTAAAGAATACAAATGTGACTGTGGAACTCTTTTTTCTAGGTAAAACCTTTTCACACTTGATTTATATATGCTTTTTTTTATGGTAATATATACATTTGATGAAACGTGTGCATTCATATTTAAGTCCAAGGTTTATTTACAAGGAAGAAGACAAGAGTATGTGATGTTATATATGTGTGGTGTTATGTGAAAATGAGTGACACATATAATGCATATAGTACCATCTGTTGGGATTATGAGTAGTTTCATTTAATTTTTGAATAGTACGAGAGTAGTAATTAATTTATTAGCTCAAAGAATCTACATTTAAAACAACTATTTATTATTGTGGTACTTCTTTTTAAATTTGTTGTGTATTTTTTTTATTTCTGGAGTTCTAGTAGTAATATAAATCTTTTAAAACGGTCACATTTATTGCATATTGGGTCTATCATCTTATTATTCACACGTGACACACCCCACAAAATAATGCATGCTTTAGATGGACCTACAGACCTATAAAAAGTCATTGTTTTGTTGAATAGTTTTAAAGTAATTTTTAATTATTGGTTTGATTTTGATTAATTTGTGGAATATTGCAGGAGGGATAGTTTCATAACTCATAGAGCATTTTGTGATGCATTAGCAGAAGAGAGTGCAAGAGCCATACCAAACCCTATTATGATCCAATCTTCTTATTCTCCTTCTCATCATCATCATCACCAAACACAACAAAACATCAATTTCTCTTCTTCATCCCAAAACGTATGCATCAGCAACAATAATCTCCATGGACCTATGAAGCAAGAAGAGTCACATCACTTCCAAAACGTCCCTTCTTGGCTTGCCTCATCAAACCCTAACCCTAATGGCAACAGTGGTAATAATTTGTTCCCTCTTTCTTCTTCTGCAACCACCGGAAGATCCAACTTTCACCACTCCTTGCCGGCTATGTCAGCCACAGCTTTGCTTCAGAAAGCAGCTCAAATGGGTCCCACAAAGTCAACAATTCAAGAGGAAGAAGAGAGGTCGTCGTCAAGGTCAAGCTATAATCTGATCACGACAACAATGGCGGCTATGATGACTTCACCATCAGAACCTGATTTCGGATCATTTCAAGACTACTATATGATGAATCATCAACATCACGGCGCTTTCAACGGTGCTTTTTTCGCCAGAGACGAGAAGAACGATGTAGTCGACGATAGTGGAGGAGAGACGAGAGATTTCTTGGGGCTAAGGTCGTTAATGTCTCCTAACGAGATTTTAAGCTTCGCTAATAATCTTGGCAACTGTCTCAACACTTCTGCTTCAGAGCAACAACAACACAGCCACCAAGATTGATATTATATGTATAGAGACCTTTTTTATAAAGTTAGTTAAAAATATATGTTGAATGTTCTCGAAATGAGAATTAACACGGTGCAAGCAAGTTTATACCAAAAAAGGGGGAAATTAATTTACATTTTTTGTTTTACGATTCGTCTGTTAATTAATAACTGTGATTTAACATTTTCTGTAAGTATACGCATGCAAAACATAGTCAAAGTGAAGTCAACATATTGTGATGCAGTAAAATGACGGGAGGTTGGTAAGAAAATTTGTGGCAAAAAGAAGATGGTGATATTGGGATATTAAGCTTAAGTGTATCGTTATTTTTAATACCACTATTTTTGTATTGTTTTCTATTACAAATAAATAATAATAATTTTTACTGCCATATCTTTAATCAAATAGTAAGAAACAGTAGTGTAGTAAAATACTGGAATGTGATAACAAAAAATGCGGTAAAAAAGAGCGATAACAAAACAACTTGTACCAATTTATTTTTATTTTGAAACTATTTTATTTTATTTTGGGATTATATATAATTCTATCATTTTGATAAAGTAGTGAATACAATCTAATCCATCATAAATTTATGACTGTATAGAATAGCATTTACAAATGTTATAACCAGTAATACATGATTTTAAAATTTGTTCTTTGTTTCTTAAAATTCAAAGTTATTGAACTAGTGATTTGAGTGTTATTGGAAATATTATGAGCATTACATTTACTAAGAGAATTTTTTAGCTAAAATTAAAAAGATCTAAATCTTATTGTTTTAAATGAGATGGCTGAAAATCTTAAAATAAATCATAATAACTTCTCTAAATTCACTCAAAATAATCTTTAAAACTTATTAAAATAGAAATCATTAAAAACATTTGGTTGAATACATCTCCTTTACTCACATTTGGCCTTTTGTTTCTAGTTTAAGGGAGAATTAATCTTTGGCACAACAACAAATGTTGCCATGACCTCTAGGATTGGGTTGGCATAAACCAATGGTCTCCGGTGGGAAGTTGGGCGGACCACATTGACTCTTACAATCTCTGTGACTATTACATGGACCTTTAAAGATGTACAATCCAGGATGAACATCATTCTCTCTTCAGTCTATTAATCACCATGATTAAACATAAACATATTACCATGATTAAAATTATATAGAAAGAGGGAAATATGATTCTTGATTTTAGATGGGATTAGAAAAAGCATATTACCTTTTGACTGAGAAGTAACTAGAAGATAACATATGACGAGGATGACTATTAATCGAAGCTTTGACAATGCCATTTTGTTGGTATGATGTCCCAAAATTCAATGATCAATTTATATTTTTTTGGGTGTGAAGATAGTAATTACAATTATATATATAAGCTTGAGAGAGTCGGTATAATATTGCAACTGTTTATTGTTTTAAGATTCCTGTCTAAAATAAGTGGGTCAAATCTTTATTAAGATAGTAAGAAAATATTGCCTATCAAAAGAAAACATATAGAGCAAATCTCCAAGAATTATTTATTGCCGAATCGACTTGGTATGATATGGATTTGTTTCTCAAAAAGGAAAATCTTTGTTTTAAAAGATTCAAATTGGGTTTCCAGGATGTTATTCTCCCTTTTTCGATCAATACTAATTTCGGAACGGAATCGGAAAATGCAATCAACTATTTAAAGCGGATACGGTAAATAAGATCTGATATCAAGCAGATACCATTATTGAATCTTGGTTCTTATACTTCCTTAAATTATTAAATAGTAATAATTACTCCTTCAAAGTGATCTTAAAAATGATGTTATATTTTTAGTATAACCCAATGTTTTTAAAACCGGATCGGATCGGCCAATCCAACCGGGAATAGGTAATGTTACCGAATCCAGGTTACTGTAAAAACCAGATTTGGATAAAACCATTAAAACCGTCCAAACTCATCAAAACTGGTGATCCGATCCAATACTAAAATCCGGTTCAGAAAATTTTAATCATATATTTTTAACTAATTAGAGTTTTGGAGCAAAATTAAATAGATAAATTGTATATATTTTGGAGTCATTCATGCGATTCCTCATCGAAATAAAAACTAAAAATAGAAGCATATGCGTGAGTGATGGTGTCTAGCTTCAAGAAGTGATCCTCGCAGCCATAGCCAGTGACCTCGAGCTCGGGTCCAAGCCTGATGACTGTACCGTTGGTCTTTGCCTCGGTGATCGAAGCCTTGCTATTCTTCATGTTGCACTCGAAATCCATGGCCCATTGGTTCAAGTTACAGTCGCGACCTTCAACAACCTCATCTTCGTCGGCCGAAGAGAAGAAGACAAGTAGTATACTCTACATCAAGTAGAGTAAAAATCTGACTTTACAGAGGGAAAAAAAAAACTGAAAAAGAGAAACAGCAAACGAAGCATTATCGATTCACAATTAAAAACTTTTTCTATGAGAAAAGAATCTGGTGTGTTAGTTAAAGGAACAAACTTTATATTAGTTTGCTAATACTAATGATTCAAATTCTATAGCCACAACACACAATCTCTGTAATGATCAAAGTTGCAATTAATCTTTACTAGTAACAGTGTAAGACAGAGAGCGTCAACGTTCCTGAACAACAAATTGAATCTCATTTTATCCAAAAATTCGATCTAATTAGTTTCTAAATTAATGATTGAAAAGCTTTGGAGTCACTAAAACTCAGAACACACTGAAATTCGGAGAAGGGCCAAAATTCGTGGAAATTGAAAAGCTATGGGAGCAAAGGAAGATACAAATACTGGAAAAGAAGAAAAAAAAAAACTGGAGAGGAAGAGGAAGAGACTCAGGAGCGTGACGAAGAAATGATTCTGCTCTGATAACACAGCTCTAACGAAATCAGATTCGTCTTGACAATTGGAGAAGAAACAGCTGAAATATGGCCCAAAATAAAAGCCCATCTTTTTGTTTTAAAAAAAGCCCAATACAAAAGAAGCACGTAAAAACCTGACGTGAAATACATCGTTTTGTAAATTTTGGAGAATACGACAGCATTTAATAGTACGTCGTTGATTCGCTCAGTAAAGTCGTTCAACACGAGCCGCTTATTACGCTAAAAGGTTACGACGTCGTTTTATCTCTTCCTTTTCCCTTTTATAGACGACGACGAGAAGTCGATTTTTGAGATCGGATTAGGAAAAAATGGATCAATTCTCAGGAGGTAATTGGTCGATGATCCCCAACGTACAAGCGCAGGGTAACTTCGGTACACCAGCGAATCATGAACAAGTATTCCTCCAACAACAACAACAACAGTTTCATCAACAACAACAACAACAATTGCAACCACCAACCCAAGAGGTTCAGCAATTCCAGCAATTTCAGTTACAGCAACATTTCATTCAACAACAACAATTCCAACAACAACAACGTTTGTTACAATCTCCTCCTTCTCAGCCATCGTCATTGCAATCACCTCCGACGGTGGTTCATACGCCGCAATCTATGATGCATACACCGCAACAACAACAGTTGGTTCAAACTCCGGTTCAGACTCCGCAACAGCATCAGTCTTTAGCTTCTCATTTCCATCTCTTATCGGTAAGACATCAAAAATTGGATTTTTTTTTTTAATTCTTACTTGAAATTTTGGATCTTATTTGATGACGCAGTTGGTGGAGAAATTAAGCGATACAATTGAAAATGGAACACGAGATCAGAATTCTGATGCCCTGGTTTGTTTTTACTTTTTGAAAAATCCAGTCTTTAGGATTTTTAGGGTTCTTGAAATGTTGAATTGTTATGGTGGTTTGCAGGTGACTGAATTGAATAGCCATTTTGATAAGTGTCAACAGTTGTTGAATTCGATTTCAGGATCCCTTGGATCTAAAACTATGGTAGGATTATTAACATTTGGATCATTTAGTTCTGTTTTAATCTGAGATTTTGCTTTGATTACGGATCTTTGTGTGTTTATTAGACTGTTGATGGCCAAAAGCGAAATCTTGAAGAAAGTGAGCTATTGCTTCAACTAAGAAGGTAAGCAAAATTTTCATAACTAACATATTACTTTTATTTGATCATCAGATCTTGCTCTTACTTTACTTCGTTGTTAAAATCTTTGGTCAGGGACTTGATTGTGGAATATATGAAATCTATTGAAGAGCTTGTGCAGAGCGAGCCTTAGTTCCATATTTGCTTCCAAGATGTTTGGTTTCAGCTATTTAGCTTCTAAAGACCAATAATTGTAGCTTTTCCCTTGAATGTGGTTTTCTTCGAGAAAAAATCTTTCATCAGATCACAACTTATCATGTGTTTTGTCTGCATCAACCCAAATCAAAATCTTTGTCTGTAAACGTACTAGACTACTTTCTATACTCTTTGGCATCTGCAACAAAAAACCAGTGCTTCTGGAGATATGTGTATGAATATACTATTGAATCCCTCTGATGAACACCAAAAAGAGAGGTGAGTGGAATTTCAAGATTGTTTTGCCATCTCTCGCTTTCTCTAGTCACCTTTTGTGTTGTTGGAAACCAGTGTTTTATCTTGTATGACAAACATTAAAGTTGTGCTCCGCAGACTAAACAACCGCATCATAACATGTTAGAATATAGAAAGGAAAGCAAAGAGTGCTGAGGTTATAGATCATAGATCTGGAAGACAGTATCCCTAGTGATTAAAGATTTGGTTCTCATGCTTGACAAATGCATTTTCGAGTTTGTAACATGATATTCTTGTATCTATGATAACTCAATTGTATGTTTATAGAGATTCAATTAATGCTGTCCGAAGATTTATGTCCTAACTTTTTGAAATATAGAAATAGTCTTGAATAAGTAAAAAATCCAATAAAACACTCATATAAGCTCAATATCCTCCACATATTTTGAAAATGCTTTAATCCAAAGTCCCTTGAAAACCTTCAAATTCTGGAGCTTCAACTCTCACTCTTACCACAATGTTGCTCTCTAGATTGTAGTAAAAATGTAGAAAGGAACTTTTGCAACATACTTTGGGTAGAACACAACTTCACCTTTACTAGCCACTTCAATAGCGTATGAACGCACTGATTTTAATCCCCACCATTGAAGGGGCATTTTGTAGATATACTTTGACCATTTATGTTCCTCAGCATCCTCTAAAACCCACAACAGAAAACCATCATTATACTCGTCAAATGCACATGCACTTAATTTACCTTTGTAGTTATCAGAGTGGAAGGTATGGAGAACTTTCTAGTCCAGGTTATAAAATCAAATGTCTAAGACCTAACATCAAAGCAAATGATCATAAAGTTGTCGGAGAATGCTGTATAATACAAAATACCATTGATGCATATCACATCACCTAGAACACAATCATAAGGTATGCAACATGGGATATTTCTCCATAAGAGTTGTTTTCCAGTCTCTAATGTGAGAACTTGATGCTCAAGTGGTCTACTATAAGAAGTTAAGCTCAATACCTTGAACTTTTTGTTAATTGGGTCATATCCAAAATAAGTTTTTGCATAATTCAAATACGTTCACACTTTGGGTGAGGTTACAGACTCTCCAGTGATGGGATTAGAAATCACAGCCACTATATGATTCCCATATTCAATACGTTGATGACAAACCAGTCCGTGTACAGGAGGACTACAGACTTCAGAGACACATGTGATACGCCAATCTACGTGATGAAAGGTGGCTGTAACAGAGGAGTTCTCAACTGATTTTTCAGGCTGAGGTATTGAGTAGAAGTACAACTTTTCTCCAACTTATACAGAGAAAAGGAACCTCGGTGGATCCGGAGATTTGATCGGGAACAACTCCTTGTAGTTTAGACGGCGAATTATCGACGATCAGAGCTTACATACACAGCGACACTGAGCCATAGATTTCACCGACAATTTCGACAAGATTTTGATGATGAGATCAAAGTATTCTCCTCCATCGTTTATTGGATTGAGATGGGGTGGTTAGGGTTTCCTCCATTACCTGCTGCTTACGTTTTCTCATCGTTATTATAGATTTTAGGCGATTTCAGCGGATCTTCTCCCAATCTTATGCTCTAATCACGCCCCATAAGTTGGGCTTTGTTAAGGCCCAAAGGTTACTTTTGTTTTTTTGTCCGACGGAATAAAATTTTGGATAAATACGCAAAACCAATGAGTGGGAGGGAATCGATGCCGTGCCTTGCCGACTTTATTATTTTCTACTTTTTTAAAATAAAAGAAATGGAAATATTGGAATTAAAAACAGAATCGATTTTGTAGCTCTTCCTCTCGTAATTTCTTCTTCTTCTCGCCCAGACAGAAGCTGCCCTTTGTCCGAATTTAGGGTTTCCATTTTTCTTTGCCTTCTCCTACAATCAAATCATCGAAACCCTAATCTCTCTGGTTCAGGTGAAAATTTCGTTATTTTATGCTTTTCGTTTCTCTTATTGTTTCCTGTTGCTATACTTGTTCTCTTCCGATACTTAATCCCATGATTTCGACCAAGTTTTTTTTTTCTAATCTTTGATCGATTAGATGATTTGATTCTCTGATCTATATAAGCTCTTAATTTTGTTGTATTCATCGCAAAATGATCGCTTTTGATTTTTTTATTTTCCAATAAAAGGTTGACTCCAGAACTATTTATATGTTATTAATTTCGTGATGTTAGTTCCTGAGATAATTTTGTTGCAAAGATTCGATTTTATAATTCTGCGATTGAGTTGAGACTTCTTTTTTTGCAGAAAATTGGTTCTTTAAATATTTGTTATATAAATCTATCAGATTCTAACTCATTTGATCATCTTTTTGTTCAGGCTTTGTTGTGTACTCTTGTTTCAACAAAGGTTCATGTCTGATCTTGAAGTTCAAGTCCCCACTGCTTTTGGTAAAGTTTCATCTGAATTATATTGGTTGAAGCATTGTTGTTCTTTTAATGGAGTATCTTCTTATGTTATATGATCTTCATATGCTAATGAATATCTTGTTCTATTTTTTTGGGTGATGCTAAGATCCGTTTGCTGATGCAAATGCCGAGGACTCTGGGGCGGGAACAAAGGAATACGTGCACATTCGTGTTCAGCAGCGTAATGGTAGAAAAAGCTTGACAACTGTCCAGGGACTTAAGAAAGAGTATAGCTATAGCAAGATACTTAAAGACCTTAAGAAAGAATTCTGCTGCAATGGCACTGTTGTCCAAGACTCTGAATTAGGACAGGTGTGTTTTCGGTTTTCTTTAAAACTTTATTACATCTTTTACAGTGTCAGGCTTCCTGTTTCTAATCAAGAATGCTATTATTATAGTTATGAAGACGCAACAGAGAAACATTTTGGATTGCTTTTAGTTTAGAGCTTTTAGTTGCTTATGACTTAAGATCTTAAATATGTTGTTGTAGGTTATTCAGCTTCAAGGAGACCAGAGGAAGAACGTCTCTACGTTCCTTGTTCAGGTATTCGCCATTTTTCTCGTTCCATCGTTAGTGGTTTTGTAGCAAAAGAACGAAAATTGTATTCTGATGATATAAATTTTGAATCAGGCTGGACTTGTGAAGAAGGATAACATCAAAATCCATGGTTTTTGAGCTATTCTAGATACTCGTTGTTCAACCTGTATTTACGGAATCAGCTAGTCCCAAAGGAAGTATAAAACATCACTTAATGTATTAATGCTTTTTATTTGTATCAGGAAAAATATCTAATGGTTTGCTTATGAGCGAATATAAAATGTATAAACTTTGCCTTTACATCTGTAGTGTGAGATTATCAATAAAATTTGCTTTGTGACTTGCAATACAAAGTGAAAAACCGACTGCTAAACCGGAAATGAGAGGATGTTCACGGTCTGATGCAAAAACCAAACCGGTTTATGAACCATTTGCTCGTGTGATTAATCGGTGGCAAGAAATACACTCAATCAAGTGATTAGTATTCATATAGTATACTAAACATTCCATGAGAAACTCTTTCTGGAAAAATATAACCAATGAAATAAGCCAATAAATCACCTGAAAACGGTTTGTCATGCTTCGTGTTGATTTTTAGTCTAAAGAATCATTTGTTTTTTTCCTATTTTAACGTTGACTACAATGAATCTAAATGATGTAATTAAGTTATTGTTTTCACTATTTTGGCAACAATAGAAAAACCAATTTAGCTTGGTAATTTGTTTGGACAGAACTAATTAAGGCACTAATGAAATGTATTATTTTCCTTGAAAAAATAATAAAAATATAGAATTCAGTAAAAATTACGTAACTAAAAATAGGAAGCTGAATTAGAGAGACGTAAAAGGAAAATGGTAAGCGTTGGTATTTGATTGAGTTGCAGTGGGAGAGAGTGAAGGAGAGAAAGAGAAAAAACCCGACAAGAGCCTCTCCTTCTCCCTCCATTTTTTTTTCTGTTTAGATCTCTCCTTCTCTCTCGTTTAGCCACCACCAAGCTTTTTTTTTTTGTTTGGTTCGTTCGTCTTCTCATCAGAATCGTTGGTTGTTTAATTTACCCAAAACACGCGTTTCTTCGTGTAGATCATGAACGAGCCTCCCGATTTCAGGTAATCTCTCGCTCGCCATGGAATTTTCTCCGATCTCTTCAACCTCTTTAACGTGATGTTCAAGGGATTTTCGCTGTCTTGTGTTACAAGTTTTAGGGATTAGATGCTCCGATTCCAGATCTTTCGTTTCTCGATTCTATATTAATCATCATCGTTTATTGAATTTGTGATACTAGCCAAGTAATTTCACCTAAATGCAGATTCAGATCTTTGATTTTGGGAATATGCGTTATGCTAATACGTTTTCTTAATTTATTTTTTATTGAAATTTGCAGTATCGAAGAGAGTTAACTGGTGGTCGTGTGACAAAAATGGCTCGTCGTAGAATAAGATCAAGGATCCGTAAAAGCCATTTCTATACCTTTAGATGTCTTAGACCAAAAACACTTGAAGATCAAGGACCTCATGTTATTAATGGACCTGGTTACACTAGAATCGTTCATTGTAACCAACCTCATTTACACTTGGCTACTAAACTTCTTAGGTACCGATCAAACTATGTATCAACCACTAAGTATAATATGCTCACTTTCTTACCTAAATGCTTGTACGAGCAATTCCATCGCGTTGCGAATTTCTACTTCCTTGTTGCTGCTATTCTCTCTGTGTTTCCTTTGTCTCCGTTTAACAAATGGAGTATGATTGCTCCGTTGGTTTTCGTTGTTGGGCTTAGTATGGGTAAAGAGGCATTGGAGGATTGGCGCCGGTTTATGCAGGATATTGAGGTGAATTCTAGGAAAGCTAGTGTTCATAAAGGGAGTGGTGATTTTGGTACAAGTAAGTGGAAGAAAATTCATGTTGGGGATATTGTAAGGGTGGAGAAAGATGAGTTTTTTCCAGCTGATTTGCTTTTGTTGTCGTCGAGTTATGTGGATGGGATCTGTTATGTTGAGACGATGAACTTAGATGGTGAAACTAACTTGAAGGTTAAAAGATGTTTGGATGCTACTTTGGCATTGGAGAGGGATGAATCTTTTCAGAATTTCTCTGGGACTATAAAATGTGAAGATCCTAATCCGAATCTGTATACGTTTGTTGGTAATCTTGAATGTGATGGCCAGGTTTATCCACTTGATCCTAACCAGATTCTTTTGAGAGACTCAAAGCTTAGGAACACGGTTTATGTCTATGGGGTTGTGATATTTACTGGCCATGATACGAAAGTAATGCAGAATTCAACTAAATCTCCCTCAAAGAGAAGCAGGATTGAAAAGAGAATGGACTACATTATATACACTCTCTTTGCACTTCTTTTGCTTGTCTCCTTTATCAGCTCTCTGGGATTTTCTGTGATGACAAAACTTTTAATGTCAGACTGGTGGTACTTGCGACCAGACAAGCCTGAGAGCTTAACAAATCCTACGAATCCTTGGCATGCTTGGGTTATCCATTTGATCACTGCTCTCTTGCTTTATGGGTACTTGATTCCCATCTCATTGTATGTTTCCATTGAGGTAGTAAAAGTCTTGCAAGCACATTTCATAAATCAAGACTTGCAATTGTATGATAGTGAGAGTGGGATTCCAGCTCAAGCACGCACATCGAATTTAAATGAAGAGCTGGGACAAGTTGATACCATCCTTTCTGATAAAACAGGAACTTTAACATGTAATCAAATGGACTTTCTGAAATGCTCAATTGCGGGTACTGCTTATGGTGTCCGTGCCAGTGAAGTAGAACTAGCTGCTGCAAAGCAGATGGAAATGGATCTAGAGGAGCAAGGTGAAGAAGTTACAAATACAAACCTTCCAATGACTAAAGGCAGGACACAACACTATTCAAAACTGTCCAGCAAGACGTCATCAGACTTTGAATTAGAGACTGTAATCACTGCTAGCGACGAAAAAGATGGAAAGCAGACCACTGGTGTTAAGGGGTTTAGTTTTGAAGATAACCGTCTAATGGATGAAAACTGGTTAAATGAGCCCCATTCAGATGACATTTTGATGTTTTTCCGTATACTCGCAGTTTGTCATACTGCCATTCCTGAGGTGGATGAAGATACTGGAAAGTGTACTTATGAAGCTGAGTCTCCTGATGAAGTTGCCTTCATTGTAGCCGCTAGGGAGTTTGGTTTTGAGTTTACTAAGAGAACTCAATCAAGTGTGTTTATAGCTGAAAGGTTTTCACCTTCAGGCCAGCCAGTTGATAGGTGAGACTGTAACTTAATCAATTGATTCAACTTTTTCCGTTGATCTCTGTGTATATATGTCTAATAATGTGGTGGTTATTTTACAGAGAATACAAAATATTAAATCTATTAGACTTCACTAGCAAAAGAAAAAGAATGTCTGCCATTGTCCGAGATGAGGAAGGGCAGATTCTTCTACTCTGTAAAGGCGCTGACAGGTTTGAAAGCATAACTTCAAGCCAGTTCCAATTGCTTCTCACTTCTTCTAATCAAAACTTAATGCCTTTTCGGCAGCATCATATTTGACCGGTTATCAAAGAAAGGAAAAGATTATTTGGGACCTACTTCCAAGCACTTGAATGAATATGGTGAAGCGGGTTTACGCACATTGGCACTTGGTTACAGAAAGCTGGATGAGACCGAGTATGCAGCATGGAACAATGAATTTCACAAAGCCAAAACTTTAGTTGGAGCTGATAGAGATGAGATGCTCGAGAGGGTCTCAGATATGATGGAGAAGGAATTGATCCTTGTTGGAGCTACTGCTGTGGAGGACAAACTGCAAAAAGGGGTATGAAGCAGAGTTCAATTGCGATTATTACAAAGAAGCGACCTTTCGAAAATCCTTTTCAACTTACTGTTTGTAGTTCACTTCAGGTGCCTCAATGCATAGATAACCTAGCCCAAGCTGGTCTCAAGATATGGGTTTTGACAGGGGATAAAATGGAAACAGCAATAAACATTGGGTTTGTTCTTCTTTGTTGCTGATACCACAGACCCCAATAGATTTTCCTCTAAAACTAAGTGGACTAATTAAGTTCTTTGGCTGGCCAAATGCAGATATGCCTGCAGTTTACTTCGACAGGGTATGAAGCAGATACTCATTTCACTTACAAATGTAGAGGAATCATCACAAGACTCTGAAGCTGTATGTATTAGGTCGATGCTATAATTAAAACCTACATTTACTGTTTAGTAGAATCTTGAATGTGATACCAAAACTCGTTGAATGGTCAGGCTGCAAAGGAGAGCATTTTGATGCAGATCACAAATGCTTCACAGATGATCAAAATTGAAAAGGATCCATACGCAGCATTTGCTTTGATCATTGATGGAAAGACACTTACATATGCTTTAAAGGATGATGTCAAGTATCAGTTTCTTGCCCTTGCAGTTGACTGTGCATCAGTGATTTGCTGTCGTGTCTCTCCCAAACAGAAAGCACTTGTATGAATAACTCTTAAAAATATCTTGATTGGTTTCAGAACATCACATGGACGCACGCATAACCATATTTGTGTTTATCTTGGTTATCTAGGTAACAAGGCTAGCCAAAGAAGGAACAGGGAAAACAACTTTGGCAATTGGTGATGGTGCAAATGATGTTGGAATGATTCAAGAAGCTGATATTGGTGTTGGCATCAGTGGGGTTGAAGGCATGCAGGTACTTAAAAACCTTCAGCACAATGAAAGAGTTAAATTTTCCGGTTTTTCTGAGAATTTTTTGTTTTTGTTTCTTTCCAGGCTGTAATGGCAAGTGACTTCTCCATAGCCCAGTTTAGATTTCTTGAGAGACTACTTGTTGTCCACGGACACTGGTGCTATAAACGAATAGCTCAGATGGTAATATATACATTGATATAACTCACCAGACAACATATATCTCTATAATTTTATCCCAAAAAAAAACATATATCTCTATATATTACCTGATCTTTATTCGTAATTGTTGTTTTCACAGATTTGTTATTTCTTCTACAAGAACATAACGTTTGGTCTAACTCTGTTCTACTTCGAAGCCTTTACCGGGTTTTCTGGTCAATCAATATACAGCGACTCCTACTTATTACTCTTCAACGTTGTTCTCACTTCTCTTCCAGTCATTTCCCTTGGAGTTTTTGAACAAGATGTTCCTTCTGATGTCTGCTTACAGGTTATAGTACTCTCCATCATCTTTCACATAAGAAAAAAAGTAAACCTTTTTCTCGAATCTTGATTCATTTCTTCATCTTTTTTCTAATTCTAGTTCCCTGCATTGTATCAACAAGGCCCCAAGAACCTATTCTTTGACTGGTACAGAATCCTTGGATGGATGGGAAATGGAGTTTACGCATCCATAGTCATCTTTGCACTCAACCTCGGAATCTTCCATGTCCAATCATTCCGCTCTGATGGCCAAACCGCAGACATGAATGCCATGGGAACCGCCATGTTTACATGCATCATCTGGGCAGTAAACGTTCAAATCGCTCTAACCATGAGTCACTTCACTTGGATCCAACACGTAATGATTTGGGGAAGCATAGGAGCTTGGTATGTCTTCCTTGCCCTTTACGGTATGTTACCACCAAAACTCTCCGGTAACATCTTTCACATGCTTGCCGAGACTCTAGCACCTGCACCTATCTTCTGGCTTACTTCACTTTTGGTCATAACCGCCACAACTCTTCCTTACTTGTTCTACATTTCATACCAAAGATCAGTGAACCCTCTTGACCATCACATTATACAAGAGATCAAACATTTCAGGATTGATAAAGAGGACGAGAGAATGTGGAAACGAGAGAAATCCAAGGCGAGGGAGAAGACAAAGATTGGGTTCACGGCTCGAGTCGATGCTAAGATCAGGCAGCTTAGAGGGAGGCTTCAAAGGAAGCATTCGGTGTTAAGTGTTATGAGTGGAACATCGTCTAATGACACAGCATCACACTCACAACAGAGTTGATGGATTGAGACCAAGTAAGTTTTGTTTAACCATTTATTATGTTTCTCTGATTTTCTTTCTCGGGAAATCATGAGATGGAGAATGAGAAAATTCGATTGAAGTTAGATGAAAGAAAGAAAGAGACTTTTTTTTCCTTACTATGCAAATGGTTTATACAATTAGATAAAGGTAGAAGAAAGAGGGAAACATTGAATTGTGTTTGTGTGCGTGTACACTAGTAACTAATGAAAAGAACAGAACAAAAAAGATGGGATTACTGATTAGAGAAGTATGACAAATAGTTGACATTTTTCCTTTTAAAATGTTATTTATTTCTTATTCTTTGCTTTTTTTCCTATGTATTTTTCTAATTTTTAAAAGCTTAAGCAGTTGTTTTTCTAATTAAAAATAAAAACTATCTTTTTCTTTCAAAAGTATCCAGCACAGAACAATTTTAGCGTGGAAAAGCTTAAGCATTCTTGTTATTATTACCGAAAGTGAACCAAAATTATACGACTCCATTCATTGAAAGTATAACTAAACTATGGATTGTAAGATTTTTAAGTGACAAAAACGTAAAAAAAAGGCACATAAATCGTGACATGACCTTGTATTACGAAAGATTTGTAGATCACAAGCGAAGAAATAAATATGACATGTGATTAAAAGTAAAAATGGTCAGAAGAGACATATGTTCGACAGAGTTGATGAATACTAGAAACTGAAAAAAGAGGTATCGATGATTAAGAGGGCGAGACGGGTCAAAAATCAAATACCAAACTTGCAAAACAAGTAACTTTTTTCTTCTTCTTCTTTCTTCTTTTCTTCACAGCAAATCGGCTACGTTTGATGGCAGCTCCTCAACGACCACATTGTAGAATTTCTGAATATCAAACAGCATTCTCTCATCATCACGAGTCACAAAGTTAATCGCCACACCCTTTCTCCCAAACCTTCCACTTCTTCCGATACGGTGAAGGTAATTCTCTGGCTGAGTTGGGAGGTCAAAGTTAATGACCAGAGAGACTTGCTGCACATCAATACCACGAGCCAAGAGATCGGTTGTGATTAGAACACGAGATGAACCAGACCTGAACTCTCTCATGATGATGTCTCTTGTGTTTTGGTCCATGTCTCCATGTGTTGCTGAGACCGTGTGATCGCGGCTTCTCATTTTGTCTGTGAGCCAGTCAACCTTGCGACGAGTGTTAACAAAGATGACACTCTGAGTGATGGCTAGAGTCTCGTAGAGATCACAGAGAGTCTCAAGCTTCCACTCTTCTTTCTCCACATTCACGTAGAATTGCTTGATACCTTCAAGTGTGAGCTCATCACGTTTCACCAAGATTCTCACTGGTTTGCTCATGAATTTTCTTGTGATCTCGAGAGCTTCTGGTGGCATAGTTGCTGAGAACACTCCAACCTGAATCTTTGGTGGGAGAAGCTGGAATATGTCATAGATCTGCCAATTCACCAGAAAACAACATGATAACCAAGTCAAGATCAGTGTTTAATAACCACACCAGGGAAAGATTCAAACTTCTTAAAGTACCATCAAACCTGATCCTTGAAACCACGGGAGAGCATTTCATCAGCTTCATCAAGAACAAACATCTTGATGCAGTCAGCGCGAAGAGATTGTCTTCGAAGCATGTCAAACACACGACCAGGAGTTCCAACCACAACATGAACACCAGCCTGAAGAATGCGCTGATCCTCACGGACACTTGTTCCACCAACACAGGCATGAACCTTGACGCCAAGGTAATCACCAAGGGCTCGCATGACCTTCTCAATCTGCTGAGCAAGCTCTCTGGTGGGAGCCAAAACCAGAGCCTGGCACTGAACAAGGGTATAGTCAAGCTGCTGCAAGACACCAGAGCAGAAAGTGGCGGTTTTTCCAGTACCAGACTGTGCCTGCTGGATCACATCAAGTCCCTGGCAAAAGGGTACAATTCCTCTTTGCTGAATAGCAGAAGGCTTTTCAAAACCTAAAATCAATCAATCCAATAGGAGCACACATGAGATGATGTTTACAGGAATTAGAACAAAATACACAACAAGTTGTTTATATGATTCTCTCCACTTACCGTAAGCATAGATACCCCTAAGAAGGTTCTCTTGCAAACCCATGGCATCAAAGCTCTCATGGACCTCATCATATGAGGTGAAGAACTCATCCTGTCCCTCGAGACTGCACCCAAATAAACAATTAAGATTAGCAAACACAGCAAATCACAACAAGTATTAAAATTACAGATCTTAGGGACTTACACTTCATTGAGCTTCTGGTCAAACTGACGCGTATCAAACTGTGTACCCTCTGGTGCCGATCCTGCCATAACTACAACAATACACAAAAGAAACAAAATTTGAAACCCCAAATAGCAAAAGATAATGAACAGACAACTCTTAAATCTAGCCAAAGACTTTTGCAAACAGAAGAATGTAACAGAATAGCCAAACTTGAAGTCCATACAGAGAGGAATACAAGCATTAATATCTAAATCTATTGATGTCGGGAGAGAAAGAGGAAATATGGTTCATCCAATATCATAGATACCATTCTAATATCTATCTCTCCATGAAAAAAAGAGACGAGTATAATAACTTAAGTGTCGAAAATCAAAGCTAATCAATTTGGATGATTAAGATAAGGGGAGATATGTTAATAAAGAAAATCAAAGCTAACCAATCTGCTCAACAACTAACTGATTCAGCACATATTTATAAGAATCAGATCAAAATTCATAACTTTGAAACCGACCCATAAGAAATCCGAACCAAATCCATCGGAAAAGAGACTAAATCAGACTCGAAAGATCCAATCGCAGAGAGATGTTTACAAACCTTGGAGCTTGAGTTGAATGAAAGATGAAAACTTTGAGAACAAAAGTGAAGGACTTTGTTATAGAGCTTTGTAGTAATCTCTCGAACTCGGATCTGAACCGCGATGAGATAAAGAAGAGCAATAATAAAAATTGAGGTAGAGAGAGACTTTCCTAAACGTGTTAACCAGTTTTATACTCTTTTTTTTTTTTAATTCTGTGCCCTTTAGGGTTTTCTTTTCTCTTTAGGAATTCTTCTTCCTTTTTTCACTTTTTTTTAATTTCCAATTTCGCCCCTTCTTTCCTTTTCCTTTTTCAGTTTTTCACCCACCTTTTTACAGTTTCATAAATTTCGTTGGAAATACATATTGTTATGAAGTTATTTTACACCATATAAACAAATTGTCAAAAGAGACTTTGAATCGCAATTGGATACTAACACAAACAGAATAAATCAAGAAAATGTCAAATTGCAATATTGTTTTTTTCCAAGTGGAAATATGAATAGTTAATACACCAAACTAAAACTTTTTAATTAGAAAAAGACCAAATTTTCTTTTGGAAAGTTTATACTTTCCAGCAACTTTTGGTGCTTTATGATGTGGCAAAGCATTCTCAAAAGTCATGATATACACAATTACACATCATCTAATCTATTAGAGAAAAATAAGATTAAATCTAAACATTAAATGCTAAACCCTTTTTTAATGACAAAACAGTGAACATTTAGTTTCCCACTACAACCAGAAACATTTATTTACAAACTACAAAAACAGAACCGATACACACTAAAGGGTTACTAAGTGAAGACTCAAATGAAATCACTTATCTTCTATCCTATTCAATACCAAATAACCGGGTTTTGAATGTATCTATATTGAACTAAACCGGAAATTAGCCTATTTACTTGGTTTACGATCGTGTCAATCAGTATTCTCTTTGCCAAGATCGCCTACAAGGAACAAAGCAAAAGAAAGTGATAATGATGATTTGATGATGATGACGAATTGATGTGCTATGTGGGCTCTTGAGGTTACATTTTTTTTGGTTTCCTAAGGATAATTGAAGCATCGTTTCGCTTTCTTCAACCAATCGTTCTGCTTCTTCGACTGCATCTTCTGCTATAGACCTTTCCTTATCAGCCTCTGCAACTCTCAGGTGCTACTTCCAACACTTTGTTTACTAATTCCAAGATCGTGTAGCGATCTAAAACCAGCATTTTACAAGCTTTTCTAAGTTTTATCAAACAAAACAAAACCAACCTTGACATTTATTATGAACATGTCTAGTTGATCTTGTTATAATCAATAAATAACTGTGCAGATAAGAATATAAACCTTTTCCATTTTGCCTTTAGAAACAAGACTTTTCAGGCATTCACTCACAAAGTCCCTAAAGTACAATTTTAAAGAATCTCCTAAGATAGCAAACCTAGATTCATTCTTCATATCTGATGAGCTATTTAGAGAAGACCTTTCCTTATCTGATGAGCTAACAACAGGCGAAACGGAAGCAGATTCGAGTGTCTGTGCCTCATTTGTTTTTCTATATTTCGTCATTTATCCTTGGAATTGCGCAACAAGAAAACAAGAATCCAACATTCACGAAAAAAGAATTCGATTCTATCGACTTTCATGGAAGGCGAACTAAATTTTGCGAAAAAAAATTCGATACCTTGAGGTCAATGTTAGTGCGATCTACAAGTTGATCAGCGAAATTTGGATCTACAAGAATCTTCTTCCAACTTCCGACGAGTTTATAAAGCCACCCTACCAACACATGGTCTCAAAGATGCAAAACTGTTTCTCTGTCTCCGAGTTTTGATGTTTTTGGTCTCTAAGTGCTTATCTTCAATAGCTTAGAGCTAGATACACATATTAAATGGAGCAGTCAAATTGTAGAATAGGATGCTAAAACGATACGGAAGAACTTGCTGTTATATTAGAGTTGCTTCAAGAAAATAGTACAAGTTAAAGTAGGAAAACGTCAACAACATAAGATAAAGCCCTCTGTTCATTCGGTTTTATAGCAAAACATGCTGGATAATGATCAGAGAATGGCATTTCACAGCTTCCTAAGGAGTAGGAAGAGCCTCTGGTCGAGTTCGAAGTGAGAAATATGAGCTGGATCTCCCTGAAGCAACATAAGGAGGCCGCCGAACGAAACATATAGCTCTCTGGAAAGACACAATTTAAAGAAAGGAACCAAAACAAGATGAAATTGGATCTATTTGGATAAAGATTGAATTAAAACTTGATTTTGAGGGTCTAGGTATATGGGATTCTTACGCTTTTGGTGTTTTGCCGTCACGTTCAGAGATCTTGTAAAGCTTCCCGTGCATGATGTATTCATACTTATCCGCAAGCGTTTTCTTTGCTCCCTGCAGAGATGAAAACTAAATAAGATTAGCATAACATTCTTGGTTTTCAAAGCTAGATTTCCAACATTCATAACACCAAAGCTTTTTCAAATTTCATACGCTTACTCTTACTCCTAAATAGACAGGCTTCCTGAATCAGCCAACAGAATTGATATATCAATTATAGTAAGTTAGAGGGTCATAACCAAATCCTAGTACAAATTCACTGTTAGGATTATGAACTGTTATATCCTAACCAAATCCTAGTACAAGTTACACAAAACAGATCAAGCATATAAAAAGCAGTAGGCTTTATTACCGGAGTAAAGTATCCGGTATCAGGAGTTCCATCGAGATTGAGTGTGGGAGCCATAGCAAGTGTGAACTTATCACCAACAGCCATCGGATAAACTTCAGTGTTAACATCTAACTGCATAAACATTTCCAAGTTGTTGCTCGTAGCTTGAATGCGAGTAACTGTAACCACAAACAAATACAATTCATGGTGGATTAACAGAAAGCCACTCTATTTGAAGTCAGAACAAAACTTGTGAAGAACAAAAACTTAAAAGTTACAGAATTTTCCACTATACCAAACTCACTCAGACCCAATAAAAGTAAAGATAAACGGAAAAACTCCTATGGCCAATACATAAACGAAACAGCTATGAACAAACGTTGCTTTAAGCCATAAGAAGCATTACAAATCGTGATTGAGGCTTAAGAAAGTATATACCTTTATCGAACTTTTTGCCATCAGGGTCTAGCTTCTCGACCACGAAGATATCCTCGAACAAGATAATATTGCTTGTCATCTGAAAACACGGAAACTACAAACCCTAAATGCTCTTAATTCCTTGATAAACCCCAGATTCGACCAGCAAACAACAACTGTAAGAGCAGAAATTGAGAGAAGAAAAGCATGAGAGCAAAAGTGAGGACCTTAAAATCTCAAACTCGGCTCTGAACCACGATGGGAGAGACGAGAGAGGTAAAGAGGAACAAAACAAAAAAGGTAAAGAGAGACTAAACATTCGGAAGAACCCCATTATAAGCTTTATTGGGCCTAAAATAAGCCCATTATACAATGTCAACTCTCATAAATTGATCACTGGTGGTCTGGATTGAAATTTGAAACTAATCCTGAGAGTTAAAAATACTTGGTTAATAAAGCCACCACCACACATAAGTTTGTAGCCTTAGAAATCGTTAAAATTAAATTCAAAAATATAATCTGCAGAACTTCTTTTAACAAAAAGTTAAAAAATATTGTCTTTACAACCAGAAACCATTTAACCACAAAACTAAACAGAAGTGAGAAAAAGTGATTTAGTTTAGTCGAATGAAATCACATTTCTACACTCTTTTTTTACTCAAAGTCAAAAACTATAAAAGAAACCGGTCATCGAAAACATCCACATTGAACCGGACCAGAAGAGAAGCTGCAAGTACCAAAGCAAAAGGCGAGTGATTATGATGATGATGATGTGGTGGTTGAGAAGGGACATATCTAAATCTCCTAATACATATCTAATCTAAAACTCCTTGGACCTTATCTCCTAATATTTTTTCTGAATTGATCAAACTAAATCTATAGATATTTCGAATCTTTCAGTAGTATGAGGCAAGTCCAATATATAGATTCTTGATAAATAAATTAGAAACAACTAGTTACCTTCTCTATTTGGCTGGCCTTCAATAACTAGTTTTGGCAGCTCGTCCCTCAACAGGTCCATAACAACTTTCAACTAGGATTCGATCTAATATGATACTAGATACTCAGAATTTGATAAACCCCATTGTTTATTATGTTAATCAAAATAAAATTGAGTTCTGTGAATTACCCCATATGAGATTTTTTTAAATGAAAATTACTGTATGTGCGTAACCATACACGATACAAGTGGATTGATTTGATTGAGTGAGTGAGTGAGCTTGTCAATCAATTTCCAAAACTACATTTTGAATAACAAAAAGCTTGGATTAGTGTTTGTTTCGATTAATTAAGCAAAAGAGTCCATCTAATACATTAATATCGTTCTTGTCGAAAACTGTTGTATAACTTGTATTCAATATCACTGGATTTATCCGTTGGTTGTCGTATAGAGCAGAAACAAAATTCATCAGTTTTACGCAGTACCTTTAAGAGTAGAAACCTATCATGTTCAAGAACAGTTAAGTTTGCGATTTGCCTCATGACCGAGCAAATGAAAAAAATGAAAAAAAAAAAACTGCGATTTTTCGGATCGTTTTTCTGAATTTTGCTTTCATAATTGCAGAATAAAATCCTAAATTTTCAGCTGAAAACCAACGTTGGTGGGTTATCCAAAACCTCGGGGTTAATATTGGAGAAAGGAAAAGTTTAGGGTTTAAGATAGATCTACTCAAAGTTCGATGGGGTTTTGAGATATTTAAGAAATGAGGACATGATATTTTATTCAATAATGTTTCTGATATTTTATTCAATAATGTTTCTGATATTTATTTCTATGAGTTGTCCTGATTTATTTATATAATTCATTATTGTTTAACAAATTTATTTATACGTTTTCCCGGAGCCCAAAGGTCCCAAACAAATCACATTCTCATTTATTAAAACCAAAAAAAAAATATCATATTTTGTTTCAATGCCACAGAGAAAATTGTAAGCTTTTTTTTTACTGCCGTTTAATTTTTCTGTCCCAAAATCTTGGGCTAAGTGGAGAGAAACAAATAAATAAATGTAACATAAATATAGAATAAGAAGGAGAAAAGAAAAGGAAAAAACGTTTGCCAACGAAAGCAACAATCTCTCTTGCCGTCGGTCTCGGTCGCGAATCTCTCTGGCAATCTCTCTTTCTCTCCCTTTCTCATCTTCGTTGAAAATTTTGTGCATTTTCTGGTTATTTCTCTCTCTCGTCTGATTTTACTCGCAAAAATTCATTCTTTTTATCTCAGGAACAACTGGGTTTTGTTTGTTTTTCTTGATTGCTTCTTTCTCTGAACCCTCAGACTTCTAAGGTTTAGGTTATCGGATCATCATTATTTTGGTTTTCTGAAATTTTGGTAATGTTTGCTTGACATCGGTTGGTGCATTTGACCTGCTTTTGAAAATCTGTATCAAGGACTCAGCTTTCTCTTTCATACATAAAAAATTCTGCTTTACATTTTTGTCTGATAGGTTTCAAATGTATTAGATTGCTCAAAAACAGTGACTAAAATCTGTATCTTTACTAATTGATATTCAGGTTTCTTTGTAAGAGGACGTTAAATTGGGGATACCATTGCACTTCTTTCACCATGAATGCGAGTATGTTCAACATTTTGTCCAGCTCTCTTCTTGTTGTACTCAGCTTTGTGTTTATGATTCTTGTAATACCAATTAGTTGGTGTTTGTCTCTATATGATTGTTAAATGTTGAATCCCTTTGTAAATGTTGGATTATGTTTGCAGATATAGAGGAACAAAGGAAAGGCAAGTATAGTCTAATCCGTGATGGTGAGGACTCTGAGTTAGGACTTTTCTATAAGCCCCTTCCTTGCTTCGGTTGTGGAATCGGATGGTTCTCGTGAGTGTTTAATGCTTCTGCTCATTTGTTCTTATTATTGTGGCTTTCATATGTATTGTCTTGCTAAAGCAGATTCTTTTACCTGTTTCTGTGAGGTTTCTTATTGGATTCGTCTTCCCATTAGCGTGGTACATTGCTACATTTCTATATTTGACAAACTATTACCGTAGAGATCCACGGGAAAGATCTGGTCTTGCTGCCTCTGCTATAGCTGTGAGTTATCTGATCCAATGCATTTCTTCATAATGAATTAATCGAAATGACAAAACACCAATCAGCTGTAAAAGAGGACTTTTACCAACTTATTCATTTTGCAGGCTTTGATATTCACCGTTGCACTTGTGATCACCGTCCTTGTAGTTGTTTTCTCGGATCACTAGAGTCTGATTACGCTTTGCATATTCTTTCTGAGTTTCCAAAGAAACAACTTCAAGTCTGCTTCCACAACAAGTAAAAACTTTCTGTTTGATGAAGAAGAGAATATTGGGTTTGGATGAGAAGGTATTGCTAGTCCTTTAAGATACAAAATTTGGTTTGGTTTGTTTTGTACATAAATGGCAACTTTTAAACAATCAAAATGTGGTACTTAACTGTTGGAGATCTGTGTAGTTTCAGGCTTATATGTTATTTACATTGGAGTCTTAAGCCTGACAAGAAAGGTCATGTCTGGTTCATATCTTCCTTCTTCAAAGTCTTTTTTTTTATATTATTATTATTGAACCTCAAGAAACAGAGAAAAGAATTGAATAAAGAAAATGGCTTTGAAGATTAGAATTTTTATTGCCTCTCTATGTCTAAAGTTGTTTGAATCGGCATTAGACAGCATCATCTAATAAGTCTGCACCTTGGAACATCACATACAAAGACTGCAGAAAGTAAAAGCCTCTAAAAGGACCAAAACCGACCAAGATAACAGTGATTTGGTGAATCTTGAAAAGAAGGAACAGATAAATGTCGAATCATAAAAGAAATCAACACTTACAATTTCCTTCCTCCTAAGACACTCTCATCTCTAATCATCACTCTAATAAATGGTTAATATCAATTCAGAAAGGGTTAGAATCTCAGTGAGTGTCTTTGAAGTTGAAAAGTTGCTTTCTCTTGAAAACCAACAAGCCAACAACAAAGATCTGCAACAATGCTATTAACACAACAAACGCTACTCCCACCATCTCCCCTCTGTTTAATCCACCTCTCTTCGATTTCTCCCGAGGCGCAGGAGGAAGCCGCCGTGGCAGGTTGTTTTCGGGAGGGGGCGGAGAGGATTGTGACCTCGGTGGAGGTGTAGAAGGCTGAGGCTCAATTATCTCTGTGAGTGGAGGCGGTGGAGCAATGCCTGTTTCGAAAGTCACACTGACAAGTGGCGGTGGTGGAGGTGGAGGAGGAGGAGGAGATTGTGGAATCAGAGGTGGTAGTCGTGATTCAACGAGGAAACTATGAATGGTGAAAAACAGAGCGAGTATCAAAATATTGAGGAGATAATCGAGAAAAGCCATTTCTTCATGAGATTGAATCAAAACGTGTCACCGGAAAATGTTTTTTAAGAGAAGTCATTTTCCCGGGAAATTTCAGAGAGAGAATAACTGATTTGGGCAAAATATGGTTAAGAGATGACCAAGGTTTATTTTCAGGTAACAAAAATATTTAGATTTTGCAAGTCACTTATAACTATTTACAAAAATTTGTATATAAAAAACAAAAACTGTTCATTTGTATATCCAAACATTTTTTTTTTATAAGGCCTCATATTTTTCAATTAAAATGAATTGAACACTAACAATTAAATTTGTTTTCCCGTTGTTCAGCGATCTTTTGGTAATTCACGTAGAGAACGTTTTTTTTTTTTTTTGTTAATTGCTAGAGAGTAACACATTGGTAAGGTTTAATGAGGGTAATTATACTAAGATTAAAATCTAATTTTATTTTATTTTTTTAAGGTTTCATATGGTCTTTTATGTACATGTATTTAGGGTAAAAAGATCAAATTCCATTGCTGGATTATGTACAGCAACTTTCATCTGAATGTCATCTTTTCAACAAAGCGAACATCTAGCGCGACCCTGAAACAATAAAGCATCATCAAAGTTTATAATTGACTTAATGTTGTAAAGATGTTACTTACTCATATATCATCCACTCATCATCAGTTATGTAAAAAGATGTGACTTAGATTTTGGTTAAACCTCGAGAGTTCAAGAAACCAGAATACTAAGTTGAAGTTCAAATAGAGAACATGTAGCATCAAAGTTTTGTAGATCATCGAAACTTTGAGAGAATAACAGCAAAAAGAATGTGCTTACACGGCTTGAGAATTCTGTAGTATTCGGTTTTATCCCCATGCCATGGAAAAAGCATAGTTAACCACCAGTTTACCATCAAATCCAAAGTTCTGAAAATACCAAACCCGCACCATGTAAGCAATAAAAGAAGATACTCCAAAGGGTAGTTATAGAAACAGAGATTAAAAAAAGAAGACTTACATTATACAGATCAATCACTGATTCATCAGGGTTTGGAGAGAAAGCACTGTTCACATATACAAACTTACAAACAATAGAGCAATGTTAGACAGATGATCACATTCCAAATATTTTAAGAGATCATTGGTGTTTCTACCAATGAGTCAGAATGAAGCTGTCTTCTTAGAAAGTCAATCACTTTAGCAAATTTATCAGTCCCTGGAATCTGACACACGCAATCGCAGAACATTCACAAAAATCACAACACAGAAATATCAAAAGAAAGTGAGAAATTGAAATGAGTCAAGAAATTTTTTGCATAAATTGTCAAGTAGTAATCAACTTTTACCAAAAAAAAGAAGAAGAACGAACTGAAGTTTCAACTCAAAACCTAATCATCAACACTCAAATCCAAATATATACAACTTGTCGAGAAAATTTAACATAAGAAGATCGATAGATAAAACAAACCCTAATAAGCGTGGAAGGTGATAAGAAAGTACCTTGAACTTAGCTTGTTTGAGTATATGAGCACCTCCAGTAGCTCTTAGATGAACAACAACTGTTACAAAAAATATATATAAAACCCTAGAAAATATCAATGAAGACTCCGACTCCGTCGCCATTGATGGTTTTCTTAAGAGAGAATTATAACTGAAGAAGACGTTACTTTTTTGTCGTCTATTTGGAAAAACAATTGAGATTATATTTTGGGCTTTTAAAGCCCATATTAAGTTGGGCTTTGTAAAAACTTTTGTCCGCCCTTTGAAACAATTTTCTTACATAATGTGGAACGAACAAAATAAAAATGAAAATTTAATTTATTAAGAAACACTTAAAGTTATTGTTTCTAGTGATTTTTTTGTCGGCGTTTGTAATGGTTTTAATTTTTAATATAAAAATTCAATTTGTAAGATTTTGTTTTTTTTTCAATTTGTAAGATTGAATACAATAACTGTTTGATTTTCTAATCTAAGCAATGAAGACCCGTATCGTACTTTTACTGTTATTGTTTTCATACATTTTGTTTCTTTAGTCAATCAAAATTTTCTACTATAGTAGTAATTTGATCAATGATGAGAACATTGAGGATGAAGTCGTTTAACTATCTTGGATGTTTATGAAAATAGTGAACGAGATAATGTTTGGCCTCGACGGAAAACTCATGAACCCTAGCTAGTTTGAAGATTATTCGGACATTGATTCTACGGAGATGTTTGAGTTTCAATGATGTGGTTGTTAAACAAATTCTAGACCAAGACGGATGAGGCTTTGTGAACCAGATTGCTTATGTTTTAATGATGACTATGAAGAAAGAAGAGAACATGTTTCTTAGCTTGTTAGCGAATACATACGATTTATTAAGAGTTAGTAAAGTATCAAACTATTTTAATTATATATTTGTCCTTCTAAACATGGCAATGCCAAGCTAATGAATAGATCAAATTTAGATATTAAATGTTAATATAGTAACATTAAAATTAAAATATTTTGTGTACTTGAAATGTCATTTTCTTTGTTTCCATCTCAACTTGTGGCATATGGAAAAAAAGTGAGAAAGAGAGACAAAGGCAATAATTCTACAGATAGAGAGTGGATTGATCGAACAACAAACAGCAACAACAACTATTTTTTGTCTTGATCTATCCAAAGTGGATGCATCTGATATAATATAGCCTAATGTTTTTGTTGTATCTTCCTAAATGCAGCATTGTTGAAATTGGAAGTTAGTTGAAATTTCACACGTGGAATAACCCTACACATATATTATTAGGACTAATTAATTTGAGTATTGTACCTACTAAACATTTAACTTTTAAATAAAAAATCTTGGTATCAATGTAAGAAATTATCTTCCATATGAAAAAAATAAAAAGAGTAGAAAGCAAAAAGAAGATGAGAGGAAGGTGAGGCGATAGAGATGTTGATACGACGCCGTGTCGTCTTTTAGACAAAAAGCTGTACGTCAGTGACAATCATCTTCTTGGGTATCCAACAAACCATTCTTCTTTTTCTTTTGTTGTTTTTCGGGTTTTCCATATTTCACATTTTTCTTTTATAAATCCAATGCTACAAATATTATTTTAATACTATATTCTCGCAATTGTTATAACAAAGTTTTTTTTATAAATATCAGAGGTAGCATTTTTCAGTATAGATCATGAATATAATTTAATTTAAAACTATTTTAACCAGAAAATAGCTATTGTTAAATTTATAAGTTCATTTTTCACTTTTCATTTGTTAGGTCAAAGATTTAAGTTCATTTTCCTAGTTTTGATTTTAACAGTATTTTTAGCTTTGTTCATGTTAGTTTTTCTGGCCTAACATAAAATGATAATCTTAGTTATTTTTCAATTAAAAATATATATAACGAAAAGATACTTGTGAACAAAAGATCAAAGATGATAAAATAACTGAATTTATCATACAATAGTGTTAAAACCAAATTTTATTTTATTTTAAGTATGAGAAAAGAATGGAGCACAGTCATTTGTTATCCCTCCTTTTCAAAATTTCCCAGCCTGTGGGGGCCCACAGGTGACGTGAAGAAGGAAGATTAATACAGAGATCGGAAAGACGAGTTCACACGTGTGCACGCGCGACAATCACAAGACATAAGCGGCCACCCGTCACGTGCGGTCTAAAGTCATATCCACTTGTTTTGGTCCGTGGCTGTCTATCCACGTGGCTCCTATTTCTTGGCTTTCATTCTTCACCCTTACAAAATTCCACTCATGTCTCTTTCATTTTCGAACCATCAAGATATACTTATTGGTAAAAAAAGAATTTCAATATACTTCATCGATTTTCATATACTCCATTATATATAATACTTAATTTATTTTTATGAACCATCAATAAATAATAATTATGTTAACCGAATAAGAAAAAATAGGTGAAGAAGAAATAAGGTAGAAGAGAAAAAGTTTGATAGGATGAAAAAAATTAAATGAGGTTGATAAGAAGTAGCCATATATCATGTATTTTTTTTTCTCAAAAACCAAAAATTTATATTAAAAACAAAATTGAAACTTCATTTGAATGATTTTCTATGTTTATATATATATATATATTAATAATTGTTCACTGTTTTGTGTATATATGAAGCTAAAATAATCATTCAATATAAATGAGTATTTGAATTACAATAATGTAGACTAAAAATATTTTTTAATTATATCTTATTTTTATCCATATTGGATTATGAAACTTGTTTTCTTTATCGATTATAGTGTTTTATTGTTAATCGTTGGTAATTTATAGGTAAAGATGGTGGAATCGTATTGAATCTTAGATAGATAGAAATCAAAACCGTTGGTAAACAAGAAAGAAAGTTACAGAAAAATATTATAACTATGTATTATTGGTAAAACTGGTACAATTTGGTACTACTATGAAATTCGGAAAACTAAAATAATTTTTTAAATTTTTTCAAGAAAAAATTAATAATATTGCATGCACAAGAAAATTATGGTAGACGAAGTCACTAGAAAATTGATACTTAATTATATTTTTTAAATAAAGGGTGTATTTTTAAAAAAATCCCTAATAATATAGAGATTTTTCTTATGTTTATAGAGTTTAAATGTTATTAAACTTTTCTAGAGTTTGAAAATTTTTAACAGTTTAAATGTATTCAATTAAAGAACTTGATTAAACCGAAGAAAACTTTTAAATTTGGACGCATAATAATTCAAACTTCGTGCTCATTCGTATTTGGAATTATTTTGTCGAGGGCGAAAATCGACTCAAAGTGGCCGAGGCATGGATAATTGGTTTTAGTGTTTGGTTTGGTTATTTGTGGTTGAAACTAATTTGTGTTTATTTCTGTCAACGTATACAATTTGGTAAAATTAAGTGGTGCAACTATATTTAATTTGATTTTTTAGTTTGGTTAAATTGTAATAAAAAGACATGTTCGTGTTAATTTATGTTCGTCTATAATCATTAACATCTATTAAAAGAAGGAAAAAATCAAATTTTTGTTTATTAGTTACAGAACATCATATTTTACAAACAAATATCTTATACTCTTAATGTTTTTTTTTTGTCAAACTCCATATATTAGATTAACAGTTTACAAACCCTCTTCTAGAGAGAGCTAAGTGAAAACCATTGCTCTTACATGGGGAAAAGAGAATCTCGAATTAATGCGATCCTAACGATCAACATTATCCAGAAAAAGCAAAGATATAATACAAAACAAACCCACGACATAGGTTTAGAACGATAATGTAAAAGTCGGAAACTAAGAGAGCTTGAAAAAGCAGAACATGTCGCAGAGATATACCACTCGAAGTGGTGCAAGGCTAACCGATGCTTGATGGTCGACCTTCAGGAAAAATAATACCATACGAAATACAGAAGTATTTGTTGTACTTTGAGAATCCAAACTTGTAGCTGAAGTGCCGAAACACTCAATCCCTGAAGAGGGTGATCACAAGTAGGACGAGAGAAGACTCTCGCGAAACCCAAGATGAACGGGTGCTCGGATGCTAACGCCGGAGGAGCAACTTCTTGAACTCCTAATACCGTCATCATAATCCGATTAGTATCAGACTCCATGAAGAAGTGAGACACCAAAATTCTCTTCGATGTGAAGGATTTTACAAAAGTTAAAGTCTTTATTTTCACGTAACCATATATTCCGAATATATGGATTGACGAGCTCGAAAAACCTACATAATGCTCTTCATCATAATTGATGAGATAATCAACTAAAATAAATACCAATGGATTGGGAAGTAAACAAAAGAATTTTTTTGATCTCTCCATCCCGGAGGAAATTGATTTGGATTGGATATTTAAAAAATTCCTTAACTCCATAATATTATTTGGTTCCTTTGAAGCCCAAATAATATAGATCTTTGCACCATAAAAAACCAAGAATTTAAAGTATTTTAATTCAATAAAGTCCCAACAGTCATGACACAATGAGCTGGCCCAATAAAGAAACTTATTTTCTTGACCTAATATGGTGATGGAGACTTGACGGCGGGACACCTTTGCCGGCAATGAAACCGGCAGATCAACCTCACCTAGAGCCCAACCGGGTCTGCTAAGCTGAGAACGACGATGAAGATTATTGTTGCTATAGTCTTCGGCTATGGATGCTGAGAAGAAGATCTGGAGATCAGAGTTGGTTGGAAAGTCTTGACTCACATGATGGGGATCTGGACCGGAAGCCAGAGGAGAAAGATGGGTTTGGCTGGTGCCGAGAAATAGGGGTTGACGCCGGCGATCCCAACGAGCCATAACTCCATAAGAGGAACACTGATATCTCTCCATAAAAGAGGAGTAACTCTGAAGGAGGTTCTCCAAAATTAATCGGAAGAATCCGGTTGCGGAGGGTCTTGGAGATGAAGAGGGAAAATCTGGGTTTCCTCAAGAAGCCTTCAGATCCGGTGAGCTCTCGTCGGTGAAAGGGGCTCGGTGAAACACCACCGTACTTCGACAAGATCGACATTTCGGAATTTGGGAAATGAACACACTCCTCGATTTTGAAGTTGAGAAGAGGAGGATCTCCGGTCTCTATATCTAAATCTCCAAATTCCAAAGCGATATCAGAAACATGAAGACAGTAGAGAAGCCACCGAGAGGAATGGTTGCAGATCTTCCTGATCAAAGGTTTCAAGTGAGCCGGAAGAGACCATAGCAGGTTCTAGATCTCGCCCGCGACAAGGTCAAACGGTGGAGAGGCCTCACCGACCTTGAAACCACCAACGGATAGTAGGCGAAGTTCACACCAAGAGTGGTGATGAGGATCTCCAGCTTCTGGAGTCTCTTGCATCACTATTGCCTGAGTTTCTTGGTGGAACGCGGAGGTGGGTTGGGCCTTCAAGACTCGTCGGTATAAGACCGAGAAAGAAATCTTCCTCTTGGCTATAAGCGGAGCCAAGTAGGAGACCGGCTACGGCGGTCACGACGCCGGCGAGCTAAGGCTCCACCGATGTCGAAAAAGAGAGAACGGCGATGTCTTGATATCAGTGTCAGAGAGAAAGAGAGAGAACTCTTATTGTTTGTTTAGATGTGAAACATTTGAAATTACCAAAATAGTAAAAAATGTTATTTAACATATTTTGTTTTTGAAACTATAGTATACGCACTTTATTAATCTAATGTCATTACTTCAACTAAACAATATGATTTTTAGTATGGGTACAATTATTTAAAAGTTAAACCACCAAAAAACAATTATATTATGTAATGAGTACAACTAATAATTTTGGTATAACTATGGTACAACTATGGGACAGTACTTTTTGTCGGTTCCTAGGTATTTTTTGTCGGATCTTAGGTATTTTTGTCGGATCTTAAATACTTTTATATATTTAAATTATATAATTAATATAATAATTTAAACATTAATTTTAAACGTCAAATATTATACTAATTATACCATAGTTGTACTAGTTGTACAAGATCTTAATAGTTGCACCTATGTTTTATGACTAACGACAGCTTCAACGAATTCATCTGGAGAAAATCTGGAAAACTTAAAGCAAAATCTGGAAAAATCTGAAAAAATTTGAAAAAATATCTGGAAAATTTAAAGCAAAACCACAAGAATCATAAAGCAAAATCTAGAGAAAAATTAAGCATAAAAAAGTTAAAGCAAAAAAAAAATTTCAAATATCTGGAAAAAATTAATTTTTCGAAAATCTGGAGAAAATCAAAGCAAAAAAACACTAAATAAATGAAAGGAAAGAGGAAAGAAAAATCGATATTTTAGAGAAAATTGTGGTTTGATTTGGAGAATTTCATTGATGGTGATGATGAAGAAGTTGGTGATGACGATGAAGATGGTGATGATGGTGTGTGATTTGTTGAAGAGGAATAGAGAAGAACATGAAGACCATGAAGGAGATAAGAAACGAGAGAAAAAAAATGAATTAATTTTGTTGGATCTAAAATATGAAAATATCTAGTTGAATTCATGTTAGTGAGTTTGATCCGATTTATTTGAGTGGATTTAGTCTGATTTGAAATCAATTTGGGTAAATATATGTAATAAACTTAAAAATATAAAGTTTTTTTAGTAATTTGATCTTATTTTGAGATTAAAAAAATAAAAAATAAATTAGAAATAAGAAAGGATGTATAATCAGACTATTTTGATGTTGAAGGATGTATCTGAAATTTTAGTCCTTTCATTTTCTCGGTTTTACACTTTCATTTTTTCAAACAATTTCCTATTTTTATTCACTCTGAACGACTAAACCCATAACTATATCAGATATGGTTGTTTGTAAATCATTCGTAATACTCACCATATATCAGTTAAGACACAAATTATACAATTTTCAAATTGGAAATAACGTGTAAGACATAACATATTACACATATGAGTTATTTTCCCCTTTTTTTATATAATGCTAAATCTTTTCCGTATTTCACCATCAACAATTATTAACTCCAGCTATCCCATAATTTTGGATAAAATCTGAATTTTTATCACCAAAATAGAAAATTGTTAATTACACAAGTTTTAGGGGCAAATAGATTCAAAGGCCGAAAAGATTTTAAAGCCAGAATGAAACTAATTTCAGTAATTACTTACTTTTTTATCAAAAAAAAAACTAATTTCAGTCAAAAATGAGAAGAGCTATCCTCTCATTCCCTTGATGATAAATACATATATAAAAAAAGAAACTTGTATGTTTTGTACTTTTGTGATAAAAATAAAAAATATAATCTGCCATTAGTTGCTTGATATACATAAAAACTATATCCTGTTTGATCAATCATGCTCCATCCTAACAAACGTTTAAAATACACCATTTGGTTTTTCAAAGTCTTAATCCATATCCAAACCAATCGTCGTCTGCATAATTTCTGCTACAACATCTTTAGTTATACGTACCTACATTACATATTCACATATAGCTATGTGGTTTTCAATGGATTAAGGCATTGTGAGGGCATGAGAATGACGAGTCGTGCATGCATGGTTGCTATGGGACATGGTATGCTCCTACACTCTTTATTATCAGATATACGGAAATTTATGGTATAGTTTATTATATGTTATTATGTAGCTGTCTAATTGCTTTTCTTGATTGGCATGTTCACCAACTTCTTGCGTAAAGTTCACACCTGGATATATATAATATTTCGTGCACTAACTCGTTAGATAGTCAAAAGTCAAATAACCTCAATGGAAATTTTGTATGTATAAGTGAAATTTAAAACATTGTGTCGTAAGATAAAATAACATGCTAATTGTTTAAAATACACACAAAATAATATGCATCTATTTATGTTCTTTCCATTAAACTTTTATTTTGCAAATAACCCTATAAGTCACAGCTCTTGGTCATCTAGCAAGTAATTAACTAGTATTTGTTCTTAACATAGTTCATTTGAGTGTTAGCTCTTTGTTGAACAGAAATTATAATTAATGAATCACAACACCATTTAATAGACCGCACTCAAATATGAATTTGATGACTACAAATGTAAAATAAATATCTGAATTCTAATTAAAACTGTGTTAACTGTTTAAGTTATTAATTATTTCATTGATTTGATATGTTGATTGGTGTAAATCTAATTAGGATGCATAATTTAAAGAAAACTACGTATATGGTGTTATGACTAATACATGCATATCCCTTTTCCTCCTCTTAGTTGTTTTCTACTTTAACAGAGTGTACTATCAAATTAAGAACGTTTTAATTGCTTTATTAGCGCGTATCGTATCATAATGATATGATTATGCTATTATTAAACCTTTTTATTTATGCACATTAAGATGCATAGTGGATTAGGATTATTACATTAAGATGCATAGTGTCAGAATCATTTGTTAAAATTTAACATGCATGTTAGGTTAGTTTTCGAGTATTATTGAAAATAAAGGGTATAATTTAGAAAAATACAAGAATTATCATGCGTATATTAGGTGGAACTTAGAAAGACACGAGAATTATCTTGCGTACAATCTAATGGTAATCTTAAAGTCGCACTTCGGACAAAACCAAGTCAATTAAAATCCAGGAAAAATATTTTAAAACGTTAGTAAAAAGAGAATCAAATTATTGGATACTCTTGTCCATGACATTTGAGACCATGTCTCTTTCACTCTTGTCCCCTATCTTACTGATCATAATTAGTAAAACATCAAATCAAATATTTTACTTTCCTAACTCATTTTTTAAAGTAGCGTCAAAGAAAGTAAAACAACATGGGCATTGGTATCTGAGTTCTAATGAGGGGGTCTTGTATAAGTGCGGTCACTGGTTAGGTCAACTGAAACGTTATGGTTAAATTTTTGAGAAATGAATTTAAAATATTTTTACAAACATTAACATCGAACCATCAAAACGAATTTTCTAAATATAATTTGTCTTACACCATTCAATTAAATTACAACCTGTTTTGGTGTTTGACAGTATGGCAAAATAAACACATCACCACCATATAAAACAAAAAAAATATTCGTTTTGATTGGTTGGTAGTTCAATAAAACTATTTAAATAGTAAGTTTGATCCGATTTTTTTGTTATGGGTGGATCCCATCAGGTGACGTACAGATGAAATAATTCAACTTCACTTTGCTGTCGAAATTGATGACAAAGGTAGAAAATCTGTCTTTTTATTATTTTTTTAATTAAAATTTTCAAAGATCTAACATGTTCGTCTCTGGCGCCTTTTGGATTTCGAAGTTATACTGAATTTAGTAATAAATTAATCGAAATTAGAATGAGGAGCTGATCAATCAAAGTAGTAATAAAAAACTCACAAGTTACTCTCGTAAACACTATTAACTCTATATAAGATTAACATATAACCTGAGTCAGAAAAATGGTTAATTAATCCACCCCAAAGCAGTGTAACTAATTATATTATATTTAGGAACATTAATCATCTGGAAATTATACGATTCGTGTTCAAGCGAGTTGTTTCGTAAACGGGAAGCTCTTCTCTATACCTTTCGATTCCTATCGCCGATAAATTATCCAATTCGAACAGATCGGAGCTTGCGCAACTCAACGCATCATCGTCTTCTTCTTCTTCTTCTTCTTTGCCGGAGATTTTTACGACGTCTTTATTCTTCTTCTGATAAGTTCTCAGAAGTTCCTTAGCTGCTTCGATTACGCGACGATTCTCCTCCATGACTCGGATCTCTAGATTACTATCGAAGTTTTTATGATGATGATGATGATAGCGAGTGGATTCATATTCACGTTCGTTGTTTCCGTACAATTTGTTGTTGTGACCACAACGCTTGGAGGAATCTTCGTCGAAGATGACGTTGACGGGACAAAACCGTACGGATCTTTTCGATTTTTCGCTAGACGACGGCGTTTTGCTCAAGCAAGATCTGGAGAAGGAAGATGCGGAGGAACATGCGGTTGAAGACGCTGCGGCGGCGGTGTTGATTTTACTCGGTTTCTTATTGTTTCCGGCCCCGGTGAATATCGAATTAAGGAAAGTAGCGAGTCTTCCGCCGGGAGAAATCGGTTGTTTCACTTTCTTCAAATCGCTATATATCTTCAACGCTTTGGATTTCGTTTTGAGGAAGCTACCATGTTCTTGTTTATTGATAGTTCGGTGAGCCTGAGGAGACCGTTCGACGGAGGTTCGAATCGGTCTTGGATGAGAAATCGCCGGAGGGGAGCGAGATGATCTAGATCGTCTGTAGAAAGAATCAGACTCGGAAGACGATAATCCACTTGAATCGGAGGAGCTAGAGCTGGAATGCTTCAAGAAAACAGGTTCTATAGACTTCGGATTTCTAGATCTAACGAAATTTTCGGTGATTACTCGGCGGTTCTCGTCGAGAGATCCGGCACGGTTCTGTTTCTTTCTCATGGAGGCGTCAGAGTTTGTTGATGAATCGTCGATGGAGCGGTAGATTTGGTCGAGAAGAGTGGAGGAGAAAGAAGGATGACGGTGGTCTCGGCGATTACGAAGACGGTGGTGGTCTTCGATAGGTTTATAATCCCAAGGATCCATGGAGGAAGGATTTGAATTCTTATAGAGGAAGAAGGGAATGAGAGTGCTGGGAATATGGTGAAGAAATAAGCTAAAGAGGAAGAGAAAATGATGAAGAAAGAGAGAGAAGAGGCACGCTTTGTGTTTTCTACTGTTTGCTTTGAATGTTCAGAGTTGAGAGTGTATGTGAAAGAGATGATTTGAGGAAGAAGAAGGAGAAAGTGTGATAAAGCCAAATGGCCACGTGTCGAATTGTTTATTTTGTTATAAAAATACTTTACTATTTTCTGATGTGGAATTGGGTGCCAGGCTATAAAAGACTTGTTGGCTACTTGTTTTTAAAAATTTTATTTGTTTGGGGCCAATTCTTGGTATTAGAGGGAGATAAACATTACTATTATTTGATCAAATAAGGTTTTGCACACACACAGAAAAAGAGAAATTTAAATTTTCTATTTTTCAGAAATATTATTAATGATTAATTTGGCATTTTATTTTTGATGAGTTAATTATGAGTTTTTTTTTTCATTTTGTTGAACATAGCTTTGTGGGAAAATAGTTTCCACATGTTATTTTTTTCCAACTGAGAAGAAAAGAGTTAAAAAAATCAACGACCAAAAATAAAACAAAAGTAAAATTTGTAACTAGTTATTAGGGAAAGAAAATTAGTTTTAAGAAGTAGATATAAGTGGAAATCTCTATTATTTATATTCTTCTTGCTGTACATTTTAATATTTAATCTAAATTATAAAAAATTAACAGCTCTAATATAAAACATTAATTTACAAAACCCGGTTATTATCATTGTTATTTAGTTGAAGTCTGAACTTTCTTTGACGCTCTGCTTTAAAAAACATAATCACATATTTGTTTCTCTATTCTACAAAAAAAAAACTATAATTTTATGGCTTTCAAGAAGCTGTTTTTTTTTTTGTTAAAGGACTTGCTTTAAATTTCCTCGTAACAAGTCTTTCTTAGAAAAAGAGAGAGCGGTATAAATCGTTGATTTATAAGAGCAAATCCAACATTGATACTTGGCTTGGGTCCATTACAGCTTAAGCTTTTCCTTTGTGAATATATATCCGAAGTACTACTAACTATTAAATACTATACACTAAACTTTCTAACTGGAATTAGTAATTTACAGCACTTATGAGTAATAGGAAAAAGATATTTAAACACAAAACAAAATTGAAGATATCAAAGTTTTTCATTTATACTTAGAGAAGTATGGATTTCTAATGAAATACTCCAATAATCTATATCATCATAGTTCTCCAACATCTTTTACTGCTGTAGTTATGTTTTTCTATTACATTGTATTTGAAGATTTTAAGCTCCAATAATCTATATGATCATAGTAGCTTAAAAATTCCGTTATTTCAAAAAATAATTCAAGTACATGTTAAATAAAAAGTTAGAAACTCCAGTATATATACAAACAATTGCTGTTAGATAAATTAGTTAGAACTGAAAATTGTGAAAATGTACAATTAAATTGCAGGCTTTGTTTGATACATTCAAAACGTAAGCACACTTTGTCAAACTTTGAAAAAAAAGCTAGGGCAAAGGGACAAAAGAGTAAGAAATATTTAGAAAACCCTAGGAGTATAGATATAGGATTTGCTTTATAATTTTGTGTGCGAGAAAATGAACAAATGTAAATGCTGTGATGTGAAACAAAAACGGCAAAAAGAAAAACTTTAGAAAAAGAATAGTCAAGTAATGCGGCTAAGACGCTCAATCACATTATGTGACCTAACAACACCAAAACATTTCTCATGAACAGAAATTATTTTGCAAGCCACTACTTTGTTATTATTGTTAATAAGAATAAGTAATTTTTATTATTTTTTTAAATATAAAACTGACATTGGTAAGTACGTCAAACATGTAATATGTTAACAAGCTGTAACATAATACAACTTAATAATAGTGATTGACATCAACTTTTATAATCATTCTAGTTATCTTTATCTATAACACGTTATTATACTAAAAAATGAAGTTTAATTTATGTTTAATTTATTTTATATTTACATATTATTTTGATGATGATAAACGGTGTCTTTTTCAAATTTGATCGTTACTGTAGTTTATATCTTTACAATTATGATTATATAATAGACCATGTCTCCTCCGATTGTATGGTAAATTATGTTTTCTTTAATCATATGGTAGATTTTGCCTTATCAAATAACTTATGATTATATAGTATACTATATCTACTCAAATTACTGTCTTTTTATAATTAAATGTATAGAAGACATTTATGAAAAATTCTAAAAGAATTATATAAAACAAAAATGTCCAGAAGGCATACATAAAAATGTTATAGAAAAACTATATAATAAATTTTGTTCAGAAAATAAATCATACGCTTAAATTATTATTCTTTTAATTTTTGATTACTATTATAAATTATATGTTATTTTTAATTTATGTTTTTATTACGTTTACAAATTTTTAAATTTAATCATATTTCTTTAACAGAAATTAAATTAAATTATCACTATATTTTGTGATTAAAGAATTAATATATTATAAATACAATCATCATATCAAATTTGGCAAAATTCGAGATCGCTGCCCTTGATATATATCTGAAAATAATTATATGAAATGTACAGTCGTAGCAAGAATGCATTTAAAATGAAAAAAGCTTATTTATACCATTGATAACTCGAAAATGATTTCATATTAGAAAAAGGCAAACACTATAATATTTTTATTCCACCACATCTATAATGTCTAAAAGTTGAATATATCACAAAAAGATCCTGCAGATCTTTGACAATCACTCAAAGATAGGTTTGATCACCATAAATATGTGATCTTACCAAAAACTAAACATAAGTGGTTGAATCTCCGGTTCTAGGATTACAAAAATGTTAGTGAATATAATTATACCGGTTCGAAGATAATTCTATGTGGAGAAAAAATAAGCGATTATATATGATCGAAAAAACTCTCCAAATATTTCATCGTAAAAATGTAATCCTGCAGCAACCAAATCGGACGAATGGATACACGAAGTATTTAGAATTGATGCAAGTTCATTTGGGGGCAGAACAAAATAATGAACTTGTTATGTTAAACCATTAATCTTGTACTACTGGATCAGCTTCATTCCCAGAAGCAAATATTGCATCATCCAGTTATAATATATTGGCGTGGACGTGGACGCGGTCAAAGTTATGATCGTGGTCGTGGACGAGGAGGATATAGACGTGGACGTGGACATGGACGTGGACAAGTAATAAAGTTCTGTTTTAATGATTACAACACTGGAAAAAATAATAAAAGGTCCAATGGAAACGAAGTTGGTCGCCTGATGTATAAGCAACATGAGAATGTTTGCTACAGATGCGGCATGCCTTTATCTCAATCGCTAATCTCACCCAATCTAGCTCTCGTCTTTGAAATCCAAATCTCTAATCACGGAAATGGAAACTCAAATCAACCTCATCAACATCACCAAACCACACCGCCTACACCATCACAACTTCAGCTTCCATCTTCTCAAGAGAATTCATCAGTCGAAATTGCTGCAAATTCAGCAGATCTAGGCTCTGCAGCTGTCGGAGATGAACTAGCACATATATATCGTTAACTTTTCATATGTTGATTAAATTAATTGTTATTCTGTTTAAGCAGTTTAATTGATAATTATTGAATTTACCACATTAACTCGTACTTGATATATGGAGAAGCTTAACGACTCTCCGTTAAGAGTAATTATGGCTTATTTTTGAGACAAGCGTAAGGAAGTCTATGTCAATCAAACGTATATAAATAATCAGTCTTTAATTTTATTTTCCTGGCAACTAATCAATTACTAATTGGTTCGAAGAAAAGAAAACCCCCTTTAATAGATAATCGTTAGATAACGTTTTTGGTTAAAAAAAGAAACATGAAAGAATCAATAAAGGGTGCCATAGATTTAATGTAATGAGTCTTTCGCATGTGCTTATACCTAAAGGTATTTAAATACAGTTAGCTAACAGAAATCATCTTTTTTATTAAATATGTTATTTTGTTTCTTTTAGCCGCAATCTCTTTTGTAAATTTTGGGTAATATTAGCACAACAATATGCGCTGTAAATGGGATAGAGTAGACGCAATTAAATGTGGAGTAATTTTTGCAGCCAGTTTAAAGTGGAGTTAAGTTTTATGGTGGAAAAAAAAATCAATTTGATAACAAAAAGTTTTACTCCACAATAATAGGACCTATTTTTCTGCCCAATTACACTAAAATTATCCAATCAGACCCTCTGTATGTCCGACCCAATCTTAATATAAATCCGAAAAAAGAAATTATAATTATTCTAAATTACTAATGATACATCATGCATGCGCTACGCGTATTTGTACTGTTCATTTATAATATACAGTTAATATAATACAAATTTCATCGTAAATTTGTACTTTATTTTTTTCTAGTTGAGATAACTTTTTAGATTTAAAAAAATGACAAATGGAAATAATATTAATTAAGTGTTAATGAGAGCACGTTCAAAAAGTTAATGGTGCTCATTTGCTAAATGATTACTCTCGTGGGCTAAGAAGTCTTAAGATCAACATTTTATCAAAAACAAAAAGAAGTCTTAAGATTATTTTTCTTTCTAGTTTTATGGCAGACACAAACTAGAAATAGGGATAAATGATAAATATTTGAGGTGATTTGATTTGATTTGAGTTTTAATGATTTAAAATATTTTGGATGAAATTATAATATTGTTATAAATTTTTTTAAAAATAACCACATATACAACTAAAAACTATGGAATTTGGGTATTTGTATTTTTTTTTTAAATGGGTATTTGCAATTTTACCAATAAAATTTTCTATAAAAAAACATAAAATAATGCAAAATTAATGTTTAATATATTTGTAATAATAAGATTTAAAAAATATTTTGTATTAATCAGTTGATAACCTTATAATTTAAGTGACAGTTAAAAATTAACATGAATGTTTTAAAACTTCAATAGATCATCAATCGACGAGACCATCTTTTATAAAATAAGGCTAAAACTAACTATTAAATAACATGAATTTTTCATTTGAACATAGATTATACCAAATGTTTGATTAAATACATCCTTTATATACATATATATATATATATATATATATATCGTTAAAGATTGGATGTTATGCAATATGCAAAAATTTAGCATGAAATTTCAATTGTGCTTATATTTTAATATAATAACTAGTGTATTGAATGAGTGACTCAAAGTCATTTGTATTAAAATGACAACTTTTATGTTATTTAAAAGATTTTTTAAAATTAAGTGTTATTGAATTAATTATTTGAACAATGTATAATCAAATCCACGGTTATTGAAAATATTAAGAATAGATTTAAAATGAGATTTTAAATAATTTATCAAACAAATTTTGGTTAGTTTTTAGATAATTTATTAGTTAAATATATAAATATACAAATCTTATGGGTTTATGCGAGATTTTAAAAATTTGTAATAATATAGTTTATATTTCACCAAAATTCATCAAAATCATCTTAAAACTCGTTATAACTCAAAATTATTCCAAATTTTTCATCTAATCCGTATTTGCCATTAAATTCGGCATATGGTATTTAGCATGTAAATTGAAACAGGTAAGAAATTATACACACATTCGAAATAAATTAGACATTCATATGACTTTAAATTCAGGTGATGACACATTAACGACATTGGCACAAACCATTAGGTTACATGTCTTGTTCTTAAATTAAATGTTCATAAAAGAAATTGATAGTGTTTTACATTTCTAATTGTTTTGCAAAAATCAAAAGAACTATCAATAGCAAATTTGAAAAATTCAGTCAAAAAAATTAGTTCCTGCTATATATATATATATATATATATAAAATGATCGTCCCTTTGATTCCACGAAACTTCCCACTCATAACATCTTCATTTTAACCGGACCCATCCTCGTACACTTTTGCTATTCTTTACTCTTTTTATATATTTTTTGTAAATAAGCAGACATTTACTTGTATATAGTTTCATATCCCTGTCTTAGATCAAACGAAACGTAATAAATTCTATACAAATCATACCATAAGATATGTACTTAACATGTACAAGTAAATAAACATACTTAGAGAAACAACTTCATTTTCATATTGACTTGAGAACACTTTTACTCATGTCAAATAATTTCTCTTCCATTCATAGAAAATCAAAAGAACAATATATTTAGCATGCATATTAGCGACTACCGATATTTTTTTTAACTATAAAATTTTTCTCTATAATTCTCTGCCATAATATTTTTTTTTCCGTCAATAATATTGTGTCCTTATTTACTGCAACAACAGAAAAAAAAATGTTCCGAGTTGCAGAGGCCCAGAGGCTGCACGCATGTGTAGACTGCAGTTGTAAGAAAATGACACCTTCTCATCAAATTATATTGAGTTTGAGCATGCACTAAAAGGAGATTCCAATTTTTAATCAACTTGAGAGCAAAATTTTAAAATCCTACGAAAATTTCAACGAGTTAAAAGGTTTTACGAGTAAGGATTTAGGGGGTCTTCCATTTCCAAATTAATCATGACACTTTCTACTTAAAGAGAAATTTTTAATAAATAGAAGTGTACTATACTTAATTTTCCATTACACGCTTAATTTCCTATGGAAGATAGGGTCAAGAAGAACCAAATAGCCCATCATTTTTTCCCTAAAAAGGCTTAAATATTTAAAGATAGTATCACCTAATCTAGTTCTAACCCCCTTAATTTAAGAACTCTAGTCTGTAGGTTCTAAAAAGAGAAAAAAAAAACTCTAGTCTATAGTATAGGCCTTTCAACCAGCTTTGAGTAAAATATAATTTATAAACTCAATAAACCTTAGGATTCTCTAAATACTCTGTAGTCAATGAAGACATGGTAATCAGTCTAATTAGTAATAGCTTTGCCTCCTATGATCCTATTACATATTAAAAACAAGAAAACCATTAACGGACACTTTAGTGAAAGGAAAGATGAAACAAAAAGAGTATTAGTTACTCCAAATCACTCAAGGCAAGAAGTTCGAAGTTCATAGAGAGCACTCATTTCTCAAAAGGGTAAAGAGAGAGGAATCAAATATATAGGCACTTGATTAAGATTCTAGACAATTTTCTTTAACTAACTCCTAATTTTCCATAAATGTCAACAACACCATCAATTAGATTCTTCTTGGCATGTTGTCATAATAATTCTATACAAACAAAAAAAACAGAGTAATCAAGAAGATAATCAAACTTATGAACTCATTTTCAAACAATGTTTAGTTATAAAGTGGTTCATATTCTTAGTGCAGTAGAAAGTTGGGTCAAGCTCAAGAACCAATGTTTCTTTATGAAAATCCAGGAGAGTATATGAAAGAAATGTTTTGGGGATCCCAAGAAAAGCACACAAAAGAATGACACAGAACTCAAAGAAGAACTATGACAACACAATCTTTTCCTTGAAACATCACTCAAAACAACAGTACCTCTCACCTCAAATCCCCAAAATTCTCTCATGCCGAAAAGAGAGAAAAATATGGTTCCCAAAAGAAGCACAACACTAAAACGACCAAGCACATGCATTATAAGGTTCTCTTCCTGCTTTTCAAAATGATTTTGACTAAACCAAAACTAGAGTGGGGACAGGACGCGTTACCTGGTCAAGAGAATTAAACTATAATTATGTTGTATCTCTGCCTTTCGAAGCTTTCATACCGACCCAGCCTGTAGAAGAAGAGAGGATACAGAAACAGACAGGGATTCATAGAGAATTGCGAGAACTAAGATATTTTTGCATTGAATAAAGAAATAGTAGAGTTTGGCCATTTCACAAGAATAACAAAAGGTTTTCTTTGGGCTGTTGTTATGAATTCATTCAACACAGTAAACAGGTTAGATTTTGTTCAGAAGTTTGCTGGCCAGTTAAGATGACCAATCTGCGGTTGCTGATAGGCACCGACTTGCACTGGAGAAGGAGATGGAGTAACCCCGATCCCATCGTTACCACCCAGTCCAATTCCCATATGGTGCGGATTCGCCATTGGGCCAGGCTGTGGCGAGTGGAATACGCCTTGGAACTGCATGTGAGACGATTGGACTGAAGGAGGGTTAAAGGATGACAAATAAGCACCATGAGGCGTTTGTCCAGCCATGTTGTAATAAGGAGAAGTCCGAAGGCCTGAAAGATCTCTTGGGTTTTGCATCCAAATTTCAGAAGTTTCGGCCTTGTACCAAAGAAAGGAACAAAAAAAGACTTAGATTGGTAAACGTAAACAGGTAAAACCCAAATGGTTAGACAAGAGAAAAATACTCATCATTACCTGAGGATTAGGGACGTATACATTGCCGTCTTTATACTTCATACTAGATGAATCTTCGAATCCCGGATCATTACCAACTACATTGAGTGAAGTAATTTGATACCCATTAGGGTTGTTGAAGGTCCCCAAACCCGCTGGTCCACCTGCGGGGACTTGTTTAAATGGCTGGATTCCATATTTGAGCCCATTTGCACCGGGATGAGAACTACCTCCTGGCATCAACACATAGCTATTGCCATTTGAAGGGTGAGCATATGCTGCTGGATCACCAAAGTATCCTTGCATGGGCATTTGTGGGACATAGACTGGCGAGAGGAATTGACGATATGGCATACCATTGGGAAAATGTGAAACATGGACCTGTGGATACATCTGTGCCATCGGCGCCTGTTGCTGCTGCAACATTGGAGTTGTAGATGCAGGGGCATTGTTGAACATGTGTTGATTTAATCCTTGCTGCATGACCAAAAAGGACAACATTAATTTAACTGATTAATGACATGAAAAGATAGCTAAGACACATGCACAGTGCCATTCTTCTTATAACTGTAAAACTCTCTAATCGATATAGGGAGAACACGTATCTAAACTAAGTGTAACCAGAAAAAAAAAGAAGTGAATGCACCTCCTGTGGAGAAGGCAGTCCTTGTCCCCGCATGTTTTCATTTATTGCTTGCCTGAAATACAGCAGGTCATAAACACCTCGAGGATCATAATCCTGTTTGGAATAAAGAGCATGTCATGAGACCAACACCAAAGCACTAGAGAAGTAATAGATCATGTTACTCCTTTGCAATTTTCAAGCATAAATACAATATCAATTCTGGAAAGTTAAGGCAAAGTAATCTCACTGAAAAATCGTGCAATTCAAGATGATTTTGCAGCTGCTTCGGTTCTACGGCAGTATAAGTAGAATTTCCACTAAGCAATTCAATTTGAGCATACTCATCCGAATTCGGAGCCTCCTTCTGTTCAGAGTCTTCAGACAGTTGTTGCTCTGGCGCCATCAATACAGGAGGTGGTGATACATCCCCAGAAGTTCTGACTTCACTATCAAAAGTTCCCATGGTCTCACTGCTAGAAGCACCATTGGTTGAAGCCTTGGAAGGTGGAGTTGGCAAACTGTCATCAATATCACTGTGTTGAAGTTCTTGTGAAGAACATGCTTCCTCGAATCCAGATGCTGAATTCATTGAAGGATCAAACTCCAGAACAAAGCTGCCAAAAGTCAGCTGACAGCGATCAGTCTCTGGGACACGAATATGATCTGCAATGATGACATTCTGACTTTCGCTGATACTAACATGCGACATCTTATCCTGCAACTTCACAATTTCTGATTCCAAATTTACGGAATCATCAGCAGGAGGAACGCAAGGCTTTTTAGGAGTTCCAATAACTCCAGGATTATTACCAACAGATTTCTGATTAGATTTAGGCTTCCACTGTTTATTCTGAGAAACTCCTGCATGAGATCAAGGTTGGAAAAGTCCATCAGTATCATGAAAAAAACTACAAAAGGCGCCTAGTAATCGTTTGATCCCAAGAAAGTTAAACAACATCAAATTAATGAAGTGACAACTTGGTTAGCACGAAACAAACAAGAAACGCACCACAATGCCACTCATTAAAATAGGCAGCAAAATTACCTTTTGATAGACCACCAGCTAGCTGTTGTGTTCTAACATATTGGTAGCTTCTATTCACATGCTGACTGTTTGAAAGAGACCTATGATTGGGCATGGCAGACTCTCGTGCATTAGTTTGACTGCCTTGATCAATATTTGAGATTGGGGAAAATGGTCTATATGCTTTTGAAGCTCCATCTTTTCTAGTAGAAGACCCCACCAAAGACCCAGCTAAAGCTGAATCTTTAACAACATGTTCAGAAGGTCTTCCACCAAAACCTACACTTTTTACTTCACGTCTGATAGCTCCAACAGCTGATGATCTAGAATCAGGATATGGTACATGTACTGGATCTGCAGAAGATGAATAGACACCAAGAAGAGAATTGCTAGATGGCACAGTAATCTCAAGAACTGCCTGCCTTCCCTCAGAGAGTTCTTTTCTTGTACAATGACGCACAGGAAGATTTCTAGTCTGTCTAGACCTAGTATCTGCTGTTGCATTAGAAATGTGAGCCCCATATGACTGACGATCTCCTGAACCACCTGATGAACTGACAAAGCATAAAACAGAACAATATTCATATTCAATTTATTTGCGATCAGAAATCTTTTCTCTAAGATGTAGCATAACAATGACTTCGTAGAAAGCGTTCCATCTCCTGAGAAGCAATGACACTTGTGGGGAATACCTAACAATGAAGCATAATAACCCTTTCTAAACTTTATACAATTCAATGGCAATCTGATTATGCCTCTAATCACTAAGTCCCCTACTTTCCCAAGTCTCTGCAACAAAATTCCACTAAAGTGAACCCTTCTAGTAACATCAAAAACATAGCACTTAAAGATAGCAAGTTAAGTAGTAGAATCATCTAGAATATGACCTACGAGATAAAGTGCTTGATAAGAAACATACCCCTTTTTGTTATGAATGGCAACCTCTCCGCTGATATTTGATCCAGATAAATGGGGGGAAGTCTGCTTCAATTCTTTACTTACATTGGGATTAGACCTGTTGTCTCTAACAACACGAAATTCTATGCTGGGTCCTGTTGCATGAAACTAACAATCGATAAAGACAGCAGACAGCCTTTCTATGTGATCATATTAGTGGATAATATGCATCTCATGACAACTCTCTCTATTTTTTCTTGACCAGGAATTGATTTTCTAGGTTCAAACTAGATGTACTTCATATCCCACTGTGGAAGTTGAGTTTGAGATGACACACTAATGTCAACTTAAGACTAGTTAAACAACTTCAGCACAGGGATTAAAAGAAAATGGTAAGCAAAATGAGCATTATAATTAGTTACCAGCAGCAGGATTCTTAGGAAAGGCATTTCGAGGAGCTGCATTTGTTGAAAAATGATTCTGATTGTAGGTTCCTCTACGAGGATTATGTTCAGCCTCATGGGTACGAGAATTCACTTCTCTAGAAATATTTTCAGAAGGTTTTCTTCTCTCAACAGGCTCCACAATAATCACATCCTGAGGCCAAAGGAGGACACACGTTTAAAAATCAAAAATTTATATTGGACCTTTATCAAGAGACTAAAAATGAACGTGGAAGCAATAAAAAAGGATTGAGATCTTTAATAGCATAATAGCCTAGAAAATACGCCAAAAAAATTCAAACAACAATTGGAAGCAACACAAAGTATAAAATTCCATAATCATACTCTTCAGTAAACATAAACAACCCATAATGCAGCAGATGAGATTATCATACTATCATCACTTTTTTCACTGTGAGACTACATCAAATTAAGACGTTACCTCTTTCTTCTTGGTCCTTTTTCTCTTCACCTCGTGGAATGGATCTGTGCAGCAAAAAGGTTTAGAAATAAACAAAAACTGAATTCTAATGATAGCCAAAGGTAAATAGTATATCACATCATTTTATACAACCAGACAAAGTCCAATAATCTAATTTCTCTAAGAACACGATTCAACGATCAAAGTAGAGAGTGAAGAAGAAGAGCGAGATCGAAACCTTGATATATAAGCTTCTGCACAACCTCATCAGCGTCCATATCAGTCTCTTTCAACATACCAAAAATATCGGCGTCAGAGTGATTACCCACAATTTCCTTAATCGAATGGATCATCTTCCTCGTTTTTTCATCAATTCCTATCGCAGAACCACCGGTAGTTCTAGACCCGGTCACCATCTCCGACCGCCGGAATCAAATAAGGAATTCGAGAAAATACGAAAGCAGAAAACGAGAATCGATAGAGGAGTTTGACAGAAGGGATTAAGGTAGTGAAACGACAGTGAGGGGGTAATGGTTTCGCTCTTAAACCCTAAAATCAAATACGGAATTAGGGTTTCGAGTTCAGAGAGATAGAGAAGACGAAGCAGAGAGGAACGGCTTAAAGAGAGGAGGGTTTGGGAAATTTCGTTTCAGAAGCTGCCGCTTAAGATTAACACGAAGTGACTATTTTACCCTTTCCAGGACGGGTAAATTAAAATGTTGCAGTTTACGAGCTACCTGTTATTCGCGAGGAAGATCAACAGTCAATATTGTTATAGGTATTTAAATTTTATTTTCTCTACTCCTAGAACAATTATTTCGTTCATATAACGGTTTCTTCTCGGAAAATGATGTCTTTATGTTTTCATTTGATAAATTTAAATTTTGAATTTAAAACGTATTATTCATTTCTTATAGCATATTTCACCTCTTCATGTTAGTTCCTATTAAAATTTAATTTTAGAAGTACTTGGTATAAAATAGAAGAAGCTCAGTGAAAAGACATAAATTTTGTTCTTTAAAAGTGTCTCTAAAAAAAAAACCCCGCATAACCATTATGGTATTCAAATCTAAATTGAAATCATGAACATCGATCTATCTAATTAATTAACAAGAAGAAAGAAGATTGAGAGGAAAGTCTTTGTTTAGCTTTTGTTCAATTTAAAACCTTAAAAAAAAGTCTTTGTTAATAAAGTCTTCTGTTGTTCTTTGTCTTGTAGCTTCACATCGTAAATCTATCATCAACTCACAAGTATTGCTGTTGTATCCTAGCTCTGTTCTGTTCCCACCACAACCTGGCATGTGTTTCCCCAAACTTGTCTCGACTACAGAACAAACAAGATAAAGCCAACATTGTCTCAATGTTCAAAAAGAGAGAGATATGTAATGTAGCACTAATGGGTTATGGGTTTTCATGTTATGTACCTGAATCGAACGCGTCTAAGCTCGCGATTACCATCTGGTAAAGCTCTGATAGTAATGTAGATACCAGGCTCATCTTGTTCTACCCATTCAGTTTCCATGTCGCTTGCGTTACTCACTGAGACCTCTTCAGATCGATCTACTGAACTACTTCTAGCAGAACCATCAATAGATGATGTTTCAGTCTTGGTTCCACTGATGCTAGAGAGCTTTGGTGTTGAAGCAAAACCAGTAGGGCCTGGAATATTGCTGCGAGGTCGCTCTTTTTCCAGAGGTGGAGTTACAGGACTATCCTTTGCAGACTGTATTTGCGAGCCCTAGGACAACAAGGTTGTTTCAAGAATCTATTTAGGACATAAGTACAGGATTGATTATTGAAGCTTAAAGTTGCAACATTGTATATATCCCAAGAGAGATATAAACGCATAAAGCTTTGGTTGTCAGAGTCAATTAATAGATTTGTGCGTTCGATAGTGAAATAGTATTACCCCGTCTTCGGATACAGGAGGAGTTGGAAGCGGCACACTCTGCTGATTGAACTGCTGCACATTGTATAACTCCATGACCTTCTCGAAATTCTCTGCCCACCATCTTTGAGCTTGCCATTTATTGAACATTTCACGACTGCAAGAAGTATAAATTTAAACACATCATCACATAGACTCAAATTATCAAAACTCTTTATAGCTAAGCCACAAATGACACAAAAAGGGTCTGAGCAAAAACTCAGCTTTGCACTATACAAAGAATCCCCAAAAGCTAGATATACCAATTCTGGAGCCAAAATATCCACCCCACCGCGACAGAATCTAGTCTCAGTAATATGGAGCCTGGTGCTTCTTAGTTTCAACAGTTGCGTGAAAACCATTGACAAATGACAATCAAAGACTTATTTAAGCTCAGGCTCATTTGGACTTAAATTGACTCAGATAAATACAAGTAGCAACCGTTCCCAATATAGTAGTCCCACAAATAATATCCTCAACAATTGTATTACTCATTGGTGTCACAAGAAAACAAACTTTTATATCCAAAATCAGATAAGTAAACCCCTACCACGCCGTAATAAGACAGCAAAAGCAGATCAATTGGACAACATAGAAAATTATATTATTAAGTTCAGTATTGGCTAGAACAATTACCTGAACCGAATCCTCTTTAGATCATTCCCTCCTTGAGGCAATGACACAAATGTGATGAGAACACCAGGCTCCACTTGCGCAACCCATTCCTTAGCCTCGTCCTCCTCCATAAACACGATGGATTCAGTTCGGCCACTCAGGGATGTAGGTGTACCTTCTTCACTAGAAAGCCCTTTTAACCTGGACTCCATTTCCTTCCCCCAAATCTTTGGAGTTGAGCTTGCAGTGCCAGCTCTCTGGTATGCATAATGGAATCTTCCAGAATCTGAACCAGCATCTGAATCAGCATAATTTCGGTTCTGATTCCGGTTTGATGCCCCAGAACACGGTTTACAGTTTTTGTATGCCCCTGAAGCCTTTACTGCCATGTCTTTTAGCTGTAATGAACAGTGGTCACATAAATACAAAAATCACATGGTTTGACAAGAATTACAGATAAGAGAGTAATTGACAATTCAGAGGAATAAATGTTTCAAGAATTAAAAGAATCAATCAAAACTCAAAACCAAAAAAAAGAAAAGAAATATAGATTCAAGACCACGAGTCAGATCTCTACCAAACCACGAGTCATGCTTTTATGTTTTTGCCATTTTCTCTATGAACCAAAGAATCAGTGAAAACGAACTATACCTGTGACGTCAGCGATTTAATAGCCTGCTTAGTCCTTGGGGTGCCAATAACTCCGTCTTCATCATCATCTTGTTGAGTAGATCCGCCATTGTTGGTGTTTAACTGCTTTGTGCACGCTATACACGTCAGCATCTCTCCTTCTCTTTCACATAACACGAATCCCTGAGATGAAGCCAAAAATAGAATGAAAAATCCAGATTACATTTCGGGCAAAAATGGGATCAAATCTATAAACGAATGAATAATACATACACTTGCAACAGCGAAGGAGAATCTGTAAATACAATTTGAGCTCAAATTGAAGTCAGGTTGAATATGACCGTTACGCCCAGCGACAAAATTAGGGCACAGATCTGTAGATCAAACCCATAAATTCACATTTAACTCGCTCTCTGTCTATCGCTTGCTTCTTCTTCGTCCTTGCGCTGCTTAAAGCGACAGAGAGAATGAGTGGGAGATACTCAATCAAGTAGCGATCTCTCTCTCTCTCTCTCTCTCTCTTTCTATAGAACACAGAAAGCTGAAGCAGAATCTGTGGATTTGGGAAAAATGAAAAAGAAAAAGGAAGAGGAACTTTGAGATTTGGGATCAAAGTGGTGGTCTACTGTGTTTCTTATTGATCCTCTGTACCACATGCCACTTTCTTTTTCTATTTTTCTTTTGTTGCTACCACCACCTTAAAGATCTTAAATACTATACAATTATAGATTTTATATATATGTCGAAATATAACAATTTTTAATTTTATTTTGGGTTAAGTGATACTCAATTACATGAAACAGGATATTACATAATTGCATACAGATACATAAACCACACTGGACGATTATATTTTATATTTATGTCGAAATATTTATATATTATATAAATACATAAACATGTAAACAATTGACGATTATAAACTACACTGTTGATTTATTACCATTGTAATTATGTTCTTTTATGATTTTGTAATGAATATACAAAATGTAGACAGTATATAGTTAAGAGAAAGATGATTTATTTTTGCTTGATACAGCCTACATGAATCGGCCAAATTTATTCTATTTAAATCAGTATTTTTATTTTTTAATCTTCTCTTAACACCAAATGCTTAGCTTTAGGATAACAAGTGTGAGTACTTTTTCTTAAAATCTGATAAAAGGGGTAAAATGATTGCTCTAAAGTCAAAATAATGAAGTATGATGATAGAGCGTGCACCTAAGCCTTAATGTTTTAATTTTTAAAAGCATGGTTTTAATATATAAAATTTATATAATTGTTTCCCACCTAAACATTACATTACATTTGCCCACCTTTTTCTCGTCCTTGAAAGTTTAAGCCTTTTGATTAATTATAGTTTGATTGAAACTCCAAGTACAACTTTCACATCATCAAGCAAGGCATGTCATGATCCTGCCTTATGAAAATGTTAATCTAGAGGTTACTTTTGTTTAATGTACAGTGAATGGCCAAATACATTAGATTTTATATTTGACATTAACTTCTGAGAAATTAATAATTATAAATTCAATTGAAAACAAAAAAAAATAATTTGATATCTTCCGAATATATACAGAAAGTTTCAAGATAAGTTTTCCTGGGATGTATAATCTATATATAAGTGATCAACATACTATTAAAGAGATGTTTCTTTGGCCAAATTTAATTTTGCAAAAAAAAAAATTAGCTAGTTAAGAGTCGCAAGTCAAAACCAATAATGATAGCCCACCCAACTTTGAGCGGATCATAAGAAAGGGCCCAATAACTTAATCATACGTTGTGCCGCAGGTGATCACGCCCTCGAATCGGATATACACGGATCTGTTCTTTATTTTCCGTCAATTTAATCTTTAAAAAAAAACAAAAAAAGATCAAATCAAAATCTCTGCTCTTCTCTTCTCTTCTCTGGAGATTTATTGTTGACTCGTTTACCGCGATTCTCTCCGCAACTCGTCGGTAAACCCTTGCCTCTGTCTGAAAACCCTAATTCGCGGCGACGGAAAATACCAATAATCGTCTCTTCTTAGCATTGTTTCCTACGGCTGTTGATTTCATTGCCTTCAGCTTCACTTTTCCTGCGAATTATTCAGTTGGCTGATTTAGGTTTTTATTTTGTTTTGGGTAGATTGCGTAGTACAGATTCGTATGTATTGGAGAATGGAGATTTCTGCTATGTTTTGAAAATGATTTGTATTGTTTATTCTGCTTTAATGCATTCTCATTACCAAATGGTTTTGGGATTAAACTGCTTGGTTAGGGGAAAAAGCACCAATTTTTCAGTTTTTATGCGTACAATCTGGAAATTTGTGCTGTAACATTGGCTACCAAATTACACTTTTTTGTTGTTGTTCACATGGCTCACAATCAGAGTTACTTTATGGTTTCAGCTTTGTTGTCCAGTTATATTTCATAGCATACTTTTTTTTCTCGCGGAACTTGCCGAACATTCATGTTACTTCTCTGCATAGTGGAGGAAAAAGGAAGTTTCATTTTAGTTGACGTAACCCCTAGAAATATGCTTTTATTCAAGTAGTAGATTGAGTCATGGACTTAACTGTGAAATTCTATTGGAAACAAAAATATCAGTTAAATTGCATTTAGAAATTTAAACTGAGTTTCTATGCCAGCAAGAATGCGAATTGGAGGCTAGTTTGCATTTCAGGTTCATCGTTCCATGAGACCTGACATATATAAACATAAAATTTGTTTAGTTATCTTTGTGATCTTATTTAATAGTTGGTTTATCCTTATATTCTTTTATTTTCTCACTTCAACAGGGTAAAGCAATAATGAATAACCAGCCTGTGGTTCATTCGAGTTCTTCATCTAATGGATTTCCAAATAGAAGAGTTGAAAAAGTGGCAGGGCTGAATAAGGCAGAGCCGTTTGTGAAAAATACAGGTTTTGTATATATGCTTATAGATATAGGCATGTATATCTTTATTCTGATCTAGCACCAACATCATGTTGTGCATTCTCTTGTTTGTTGATACACTACGTGCAGAATACGGTGGGGAAGCTGGAAGTGTGGATACCCCTTCTCGCCAGCTGTTAGTGTTTCTCACAACTTGTAACATCGGACATCAGGTAGAAGTTCATCTAAAAAATGGATCGGTCTACAGTGGCATATTTCATGCTGCTGATGTGGAGAAGGATTTTGGTGAGGCTCTAGTTGGAAACTATTTTGTTCCTTTGAGATTATGATATGATGCAAGAAGAGGTCACTTACAAACTGCTTTAAAACTTTCAGGAATTATTTTGAAAATGGCAAGCTTGATTAGGGATTCACGAGGAACAAAATCCCATTCTGCGCTTGTCAGGAAGCCACCTTCAAAGACATTCATTATCCCTGCAAACGAACTTGTGCAAGTTATTGCTAAGGTGTGTACTCTTTTCTTGCAGATGGGCTTGAATTTTTATATTCATGTCAATGCATAAGCATGTTAGAAAGACTATGTGGTGTTTTGACATTGTTATTCCTTTGTCATTGGTCTCTGTGTTAGGACCTTCCTGTATCCAGCAATAACTTCTCACATTCTGTTCAGTCCAAGAAACCGTTAGAGCTGTTGACTGACTCTACGATATCACAGTCTTATCATGTTGATTTGGAAAGAGAGCTGAAACCTTGGGTACCGGATGATGATCTTCCAGACTGTTCAGATCTGGAGAATGTGTTTGATGACCCTTGGAAGAGGTAGTGACACTATTCTTTAAAGTTGGATAATTACCTTTTCATTAGGATTTCTATTTTCCTATTTAGAAAACTGTTTAGTATTTCTTTCTCTATTTCCTTTGCCTTGAGTGTTTACTTTTAGGACTAAGCTAGACTAGAGAGTGCTTTGGAGGTTGTATCGGGTCAGGGAACATAGTTTTTTGGGTGTTTTTTCAATTTCTTTTTTGTTACTTTGATTCTCTTTTAATAAAGAGAGTTTTGTGTTTTATTCTGGTTAGTGATTCTTAACTCGAACAGGTAGCCATATATTTATTTCTCTCGGTTCAATTCATTCCCTTGGTTGTTAGGATGTCAAAGCAGGGCAAAATTGCCCTGCAGTGGGCTAAACCATTATGCCCTATTATCGCTGGTTATGCAAGTAGGCCAGCCGTTTCTAAAACTTTCAATTTTGTCTATTTTAAATTTAGTTTTTATACAATAAAATATAAATATAGTAGAATACATTTAAGTTTCAAATAAATGTCAATTTTACTTAGTAAATTAAAATAGAAAAAATCTTATACATCTATATTGAACATTAAAACCTAATATTTTCATTTTTATTTATATATATAATTTGGGTCAGTCTGCTGCCCATGCGGGTTAGTTTAAGCCCTCCGTCCACAGTGGGCTGACATGTGCTCCTTTCCTATTCTTTCACAATTTACCCTCTAGTGGGATGTGCAACACTTCTCGTAACACATCTTATACGTGATGATATCATAGGGGCTGGAATCAGTTTGAGGTCAATAAGACATTGTTTGGAGTAACTAGTACTTTTGACGAGGAATTGTATACCACAAAACTTGAGAGAGGTCCTCGAACAAGGGAGCTCGAAGAGCAAGCCTTGAGGATTGCGAGAGAGATTGAGGGTGAGAATACCCGAGATCTCCACGTAGCAGAGGTGAATTAGCAATGTCCTATATGCCAGTTGGATTTTTTCGTACCATTTATAATTCTAAATGTTGTGCATGCAATCATCTTACACAGGAAAGAGGCCTTCAGCTTACTGGAAAGTTTGATATTGACGAGGAAACTAAATACTCATCGGTCTGTCCGCATAATAGATTTGATGATACATTTTATGAAGAGGAAGAAGACATATTATTGGATGGCTGTAACAATTTGACTTTTGGTGATTCATCTGCTTCTGATGACAAGAAACCTGTTTCAACTGGCAAGGTCTATGAAGAATCATGGGTATGGTTGAGTTCTTCTCTGGTAATAGTTTCTAGGAGAATCATCTGTGATATTGCCATTTTTTATCCTTCAGGGTGACAACCTGCCTTCATGGAACAACACAATTGTAGATCAGAGCTGGTCGAACTCAAATAAGCATACTCGGCAGCTTATGTTCGAACAGCCATCCAAAGATTTTCCTGGTGCAGGAAGCAGCATCAGGTCTTTTCTCCTTGGAATCTACATTTTCTTGTTCAAAATATCTTTCATTGAACTAATAAGTTTCTAAAAGCTCATTCTGATAGGAATGAGAGCCTGCTTGGTGAGCAAAGAAACAGCAAAATCGTAGGGGCTTCCCTTTATGAAAAGGTAATTAAACTCTTTGAGGCATCTAGTTCTTGATTGCATTTGGCATTTGCATAATGTTTAATTAGATATAACATGGTTCTGTTGGCTTCTGTATGAACGCAGCCATCTGAGGAATCAGTGTCTGGTCTTGAAGGTATGTACAACATCAGTTTATCATATATTTATCTACTCCAGCTTCATCTTAAATGTTGATACCCATACATTTTCCAACTAAATCTTTGATTGCCACTCAAGATATCAATGAACATGCAGCAACCGCTGACCCGGCTTGTCTACAACTGAGAGCTTCTCAGAGGCAAAGTTCCACTGATGGAAGACTAGTCGGTCCATTCTCTGATCGAGCAAAATCTGAGAGCTCTTGTGGGTGGCCTGGAAGTTCCATTTCTAGAAATTCAGAAAACTCTGAAGCTTCCCCTGTATCAAAGCGTCCAATATTATCGCCAAGCTCTTCAATTGGTTCTTTATCTTCAGAAAAGTCCACACTCAACCCAAATGCCAAGGTTTTTTTCGTGGTGCTTAGGTTATCATCTAATTTCTCCTTAAAACTCTAAGCATTTACTAATGACCTTTAGGACTTATCAGGAATTTAAACTGAACCCCAACGCAAAGAGTTTCAAACCGTCTCCAACAGCTACACAGCCACAATCTCCAGTCACAGACGGATCATTCTATTACCCTCCTGTTCCACCGATGCCCTTACATATTGCATATGGAGTAAGAGTTCTTTATTCTTTATCTACTATTAATAATCAAACATCTCTAAGTCGAGCTTTAAGTCTCCGTTATATTATGTTTCTGATTCACAAAAAATGAAAAACTGACAGATGGGAGCAGCATTCCCTGGACAACAACCAATGATGTATAATAATGCATCACAGCTTAGTCCAACTCAAACATATTATTCTCCTAATAGTCCACAGGTTTGTTATTTCCTTTAAGAAACATGACTCGAAACTCATTTTTCTTCTAAAACTTAAATTTTGGAACCAATGTTAACAGTACCCACAACAGATGATGGTTAGTCAGCAGAGACCAGTCTTGTTCATGCCACCATCACCGTACCAACCGGTTTATACTATTATCCTCCATAATTTTTGGTTTGTGTAGTTACCAAAAAAATGCTCAAAAGAGTTAGATTTTGCTGACATATTTGATTTAATTTGCAGGAGGTGCCATATAAAGGAAGAGATTCTTATTAGCTTTTGACCAAACCATGAATGGTGTCACAAAGGTCTCTAATACTCTTCTGATGGAATCGGTTTGATTAAATTTTTACTTTTATTTTTATTTCCAGCACCGAATCTTTTTAATTTTATTTAATTATTTTTTGAGGAAATTGAACACATTTGATGTGATGGTGATTTAGTTTGTTTAGGTACTAGACTAGATTTAAATTAGATTCGTGCTGATCTCATTTCTTTATGCACTCTTGTGTCTGTTTAAAACTTTTTAACGTTAATCTTTAGATGTGTGACATTCTGTGTTGAGTATTATATATATATATAAGGTTAGGTAGGCAAACGTGTTTTTTTTCTTTAATTTATGTATTCTTTTAAAAGAAAAAATCAAAATGAACGATTGTTATTCCATCTTACATATACGTGTTAAGAATTGGTAGGGATAAAGTGGGGTGTCTATGATTGGATTTGAAAGCGTGATGTTTAAAATTTGGCATGATTAGATTAATCTTTTAGTTTTGTCTTATGCTTCGTATTTTCGTAGAAATCATTATTAATCTTCTTGCGGAGAGTTAAGAATCGAGGTTAGGGGAGATTCTATAAATTAACTTTGTCGTTTATGAAAATATTAATTTTAATTCTAATCACAACTAAATCAGATAATTGATACGAAGAACTTCTAGATTCCCTCGATGATATTATTATATTATAAGTAACACCTGTAACCTCTTCCGAAGCATGATTTCTTTTCTCTAAAGCAAATACGGTGCGTGGCAACAAAATTATATCTCACCATTATTAATACAAAGTCTCGTTTTAAGGAAGAGTATCTCCAATTAGTAGAAGACAATTTTATTCAACAAAAAATATAGAAACATTGCTACATTGTTTTTCTTTCTTTTGCATATTTTAAATGTTTATTTTTCCCTGTAATTACTATTCAGAGTTGTGGATTGAATGCAGAGAGATACTGCAGAAACTAGTTAATTGTGTTGGGGAAGCTGCATCAAGAAAATAAAATTGGTAAGGAAAATTGAAAAAGGGCTCATCGCTTTGCTTGACTTGCAATAAATTTCAATTACCCCAACTACAAAAATAAAATATTTAAATTATTCGCTTAAATGCATTATTGATTGCGCCATAAAGAGATGTTGACAACCTTCCACTTCAACTCTTGCTTTTAAAAATCAGACGATAGAGAAAAAAAAAAGGTACATATAGATAATACGTATATTTCACTATATAAATTATGTTTAAAATCTTGTACACCTGTTAATTAAACAACGTAATATATTTTATATTTGTAAATTGCGTTTCTCTGCCATTGTCTATCCAATTAATGTCGAATATATTTATATATGTATATATACTTTTTGATTTCATAAAAAATTATAAAACATCACTGATAGTAAAATGAGTAGCCGAGATGTGATGGATGAAATAATTTTTTATAGATCAGGTATCACAATTATAAATTTTCAAATATATTTTGATTAACAAATATTTTAAAAAAATTTCAAACATATTTGGTATGGATATGTACATCCTCTTACATCGGGGTCTAGAGCATATAATAAGGATATTCCCAAATGTTACTTTAACAAACAAAAAAGTGTCAGATACAATAGAAGTTGAAGGTACAAAACCTTTGGTAAAGTATGGATCATGCCTAGGACATTAGAATATTACATATAACAAAAAATATGTTATCAATAGCCTTGTAAGTCACCGCTACAAATGGAGGAATAACAACCTCTATTGTACTTGATACCTTTTGAGTTACAAACAACATAGAACATGAGATTTCGAATGAACAATTTGTAAGAATGATTTCATTTTTATGATATATTGTATTATCTATGTTTCTTCTTAAGATTTTGTTCGTTCTAGTATCACTATGACACTATATATATGTGTATATATATATATATATCTCTTTACCCTTATCTAAATTATACACCCTTAGTATTTCTAAATTTTAATCTATATTTACTAGATTTTCTTTCTATGGTTGCATACATATTTCTATAATTTTAATATATATACTTAGATTTATCTAAATATACATGCATCGTACTTCTAAATTTTATCTATTAGATTTTCTTATTATTGCTTACATATTTCTATAAATTTTCTAATAATAACAAAACATGAGTCGTATTAAAAATTTTTTTTATCTATTTTACTAGATTCTCTGATATATATATATATATATATTTAACCTTATCTACATTATACACGCGTCGTACTTCTAAAATTTATCTACTAAATTTTATTTTTATTATTACATACATATTTCTATAAAATTTCTAATAATAACAAAACACGCGTCACAATCTAATGACTGTGAAAATGTTACGTGACACTATTTAACTAGATATACTCAATTTCAAAAATATTAATGAATAAAGAGAGATAAGAAAAAAGACCAGAAGTAGAAATATCAAACTTTCAAAACTGTAGAAATAGAAACAAGAAATATATTAAGATGTAATCAACTAATATAATTTTAGCTAATTTGTGTGTTTGAACAAACTAAAGCTTGTCGTAATTTGATGAAAAACGCTACATAACACAATTAAACTAGATTTTTAAATATAAATATATAAATAAATCAAGATATAATGAAGAAAACCCCATAAATAGAAATGTCAAAGTTTTCAAAAATGTATAAATAAAAATATATAAAAATCTAAATCAACTAATATAATTTTTAACTAATTTGTGAGTATGAATAAACTATACGCGTTGCAATTGATGATTATAGAAATGCTACGTGTCACAATTTAACTAAATAGTAGATAAACATATTATAAATTTTTAATACGTTTGAAAATAATAAAGGTGTTGTGTTTTTGTGTTATTATATGGTATTTGTTGAGGAAAAAAACAAATAAGAAAATGAAAAGTAGTCAAGATTAGTCTTTTAAGCCATAGCCAATACCCAATTTGCAGAGACAGAGGAAGAGAGAGAAGAAACAGCCATGTTCTGAGGAAGGAGACATGCATCATCATCAGCATCACCATCATCATCATAATCTCAAGCTTATTACTTAACTTCTCTTTCTCTCCACCTTTTACCAAATCCAAACACCAAAGGTCTCTCTCTCACTCTCTCTCACTCTCTCTCACTCTCTTTTTTTTGGTAGTGTGTTATAATTTGGTTGCTCCATTCTTACTTCTGATGATGGAATTAATTTTTTTTTAAAGAAAATATTTGAGTGATGAGAGATAAAATATGTTTGCTTGGATCAGTAAGTTTAAAGAGATTTGATTTATACTCGGTTCGTATGAAAGATAAGCTAATTTTTTCTATTTCAAACCCGGAAATCTAATCTTTGTTTTTTGTTTGCATGTTATGCTTTCTCTGTAAGTTTTATTGGTTCAATCTATTTAGTCAAAATTGGTTCTTAAAGTTTCAATCTTTGCTTGTCTTAAGGACAAATTTATAAACTTTCTGATCATTGAACAATCTTATTGTGTAACTGAACCTGGAATCTGGATTTTAGGATGGTTTTTAGAAACTTTTTGTATTCATTTCTATATTTGATTTGTTGATTTTGTGATATCGTATTACAATTCATGACTGATCTTGCTTGGTTTGGAAATTCAGCTTATTTGAAGACAATGCAAATGTTCCAAAGGAAAGATTCATCTTGGGGAAACTCATTGTCAACAAATTCAAATATTCAAGGATCTGAATCTTTCAGCTTGACAAAGGATATGATGATGTCTACACATTTCTCTGGGATGAAACATTCGGGTTTGCAACTGCAAAATCAAGATTCATCCTCATCACAATCTCCTGGAGAATCATATGGCGGTGAAGTTGCAAGCTTTGAAGAACATAACCGTTTTGGATGCAGCATTGTTAATACCAATCTCTCAGGTTTATTTATACAAATAAACTGATTTGAAGTTTTTGAACATTAGTCGCATTACCGAAAACTGCTAAATTTAGAGTCTTGATTGATGCAGGTTACATCGAAACCCCGAGAAAGCCTATTGAAAGTTGTGCTAAGTCAACCACCACCTCGTCGATGGTGTCTCAAGATTCTGTGTTTCCTCCTCTTACTTGTGGTCAAACATCTTGGTCTTTTCAACGTACTGAAACCTTACATTTCAATGGCTTCTTGGCTCCTGAATATGCATCAACACCAACGGTAATATATACTAAAGCCTTTGTGGTTTCACAATTTCCGAATCGAAGAGGTGTGTTGATTGGGAAATCTTTTTGCAGGTGCTGCCACATTTAGAAATGATGGGTTTGGTTTCTTCTAGAATGCCGTTACCTCATAATATTCAAGAGAATGAACCAATATTCGTCAATGCCAAACAGTACCATGCGATTCTCCGTCGCAGGAAGCATCGTGCTAAACTCGAAGCTCAGAACAAACTCATCAAATGCCGTAAAGTATGAATCTTTTCTCTTTCCCATTTTGCTTAAAACACTAAGAGGGAGAGAGAGAGGAAGCTAAGTCAGAAGATCTTGATGATTCGACTTTGATGCAATTTGAAAGGGAGTAACAAAGTTTTTGTTTTTCTTGTTCTGTAGCCTTACCTTCATGAGTCTCGCCATCTTCATGCTTTAAAGAGAGCTAGAGGTTCCGGTGGGCGTTTCCTCAATACAAAGAAGCTTCAAGAGTCATCAAACTCACTGTGTTCTTCTCAAATAACTAATGGACAGAACTTCTCTACGAGCCCTCGCAGTGGTGGAAGCAGGATCGGGTCTAGTTCGATCACACCGAATTCAAACCATATCAACATGTTCCAAAATGCACAGTTCAGATTCTCAGGTTATACATCAACACACCATGTCTCAGCTCTCATGTCAGGGACTTGAGGCATCTGAGAAGGATTTTGCTCTTCCGGCTAAACTCCAGCAACTAGTGATGATATATGACACGGGAAGTCATCCTTGGCTACTTTTGGTTATTGCTTCTTTACAAAGTTTCTACCTCTATATATAGAGTGGCTTGAAGAACTTTCAAATCATTGTCAAACTATTTTGTTAATTTAAAATTTCCGGTTCTGTGAGACTACAAATTTCATTTACCCTATCAAATACATAAATAAGGGAAGATTCAGTCAGATTCATTAAGAGTAATATACGCGCATAGATCCTCTAATGCTCTGGAGACAAACTGGACACTTGGGGCTTAAATCGCGTTCCACTGTCGAAGCACATTGCCTGCAACATACTATATGTCCACAGGGAATAAACGCAGGAATTCTCCTTCTTGTTACGCAGATCACACACAATTGTCCATCTGGAATCTCATCTGCATCTTCGATTTCATCTTCGATCACGGGTTCGTTTGGTCTCTGTGGTGGTTCTCTCTGAAGGTTCCATAGTTTCCATTTATTCCAGGTCCTGAAGATAAGATAGATAAAGAGATTTAGAATCAAAACATTGTCCAAATCCAAAACTAAATACGATCTCTCACTACTCCAATACCTGACAGCAGCAAAGCTAAGGATGCCAACAGACACAAAGCCCATGATAACACTGCTCCAGAATATTACTCTGGTCTGCTGCATAAGGTCCAGTATCATCTTGTCCTTAGTCATCTCTGATCTGCAAATATAATTATTCAAAAATTATTATCTGATTGATATAGATGAACAGCACGAGAACCTTTTGCAACATTGGACATAAGTACTGTCAAATGATTAGTAGTAATCTCAGGCAAATACAAAAGTTCAACATTAAACGAGAAAAAGGGTATTCAGAGAAAATCTCACAAGAAATAAGGAAGATCTTGGCACGACTTGATTTCAGGAACTCCATTATTAAAACTGCAGATGCCAACAGCTGTGATATCTCTTCCAGGTGGTAAAATCTTCTCTACATCAAGCAGACCAACCTTGAAAAGAGAAAAGATTACAAATTTAGAAAAGAAATAGGCAAGAAACAAGTAACCATTGGTCCTCAAAAACAAGAAATTTCTTAGAGTTACATATACTCACAGGATACTCGGGGAAGAATAAGGCTTGAAGAAACGCATAAGAAGATGAATTAATAGGCTGCAAGCGATTATACACAGTGGTAAGCGGAAGAGGTTGCCTTGAACCATCCATGTTAACAACGAGAAAATTAGACAGTGGTTGTTGATCCTTTCCCACAATAACAAATGGGACCTGCACACCACAAAACTAGTTTGATCATGGAGAGAACCAAATCTGAAATATTTGAAGCTGATAAAGAATGGAGACAGACTTTACCATTCTCATAAAATCAGCTCCTTGATTAGGCAAAGATCTGTTCAAAAGAAACCGGTGACCATTTGACAACTGAAACAAAGTCTTCCATCCACTATACACATACTGTAACAGATCATATTTGAGAAAAATATGACATTATTAAGGCTTCAACGAAAATTACTAACTCTTTACCTCAACCAAGCTAAGCGTTTGTGAGAAACATAAAGCAAAATTAGGTCAATTTCAATTTATAAGCACCCAATTTAGACGAACTCACGCAACTGTTGATATATAAATTGGTAGGTTTAAGTATACGTACAGTTTGTGTTCTTTGGATTATAAGAGCTTTATCACCAGTCTCCGGAGAGATTAACACGTTCTTGTGACTCCAATCGCCGGTTAATTTAGGTTTGACAATTCCTCGAACCACAATAATTCGCTGATCATGGTTAATTCTGTGATCTCCAGTCTCATATTGGTCATCAGACGTCGGAATCAATGATCGGAGGTCAGAAACGGAGACTTCAGGGGCTTCTTTGATCTTTTTCAACGCGGCGGAGCTAGAAGCATACTTGAAAACAGAACGGGCGGTGCTAAAAGCTAGGGTTAATCCGAGGATTGCGCCGTCGAAGGATAAAGCGATGTCGGATAAGATGGAGAGCACTGCACGCTCCGGCGAGGACATATTGTAATTTCCAAAGTCTATGCACACGGACAAGTGAAGAAGAGAGAGATGAGCCTATTCTGGGTATTTAAAATATACATACGACGGTCATTCTAATTTGGGTCTGAAATGGGCCTATATAAAAGGAAAGAACAATAGATTAGAGCCAATAAGTTGGCCTTTTACTAGTTCCAAGTATTCTACAACTAGATTAAATCCAACGGTCATTATTACTTTGGGTCTTTAATTGGCCCATGTACCTAGTGAAATACAAAAGACCAATTACCCATTTGGCCCATCCTTTTAGTCGTTGCGAAAACGCCGAGATAAATAGCGTTACATTAAATTCCAGTTTTACCCTCAACAGTAAAGCAGATTTACAAACCTAAACCGTAAATAGCAGCAGATCTAGTTCTCGAGAGAGATAGTAGTCGCCGATTCCTTTTACTCGCCGCCGTTGATCAATCTCCGTCGTATTTCTGTCATTAGCTCTCTACCTTCTCTGTCTCGCGTTAGGTATTTATCGCCTCGCTATGGCATAGAATCTTGTGTTTTTGGAACCTAATTGATGAAGCTAAGATTAAAATCTTTTTTTTTTTCTTATCTCCTTGTTCGTTTTCTCGGATTCACGAAGCTCTAATTATTATCTGTTGGATATAGAAGCTCAAATGCTTTCTCCGTAATGCGGAAATTTCCTTTAGATAGCAATTTCTGTGATTATCTCTATTCGTTAGTTAAGAATTACCTTCTCCAATGAGAGTTTTGATTTAGCTTTTGAAGCACCTGTTTCTAATTTAGTTACTTTATGACTGTTTCACGATACTTGTTAGATTTTATTGAAGTTTGTGATTTTGCAATAGCAAATCTGTGTAAGAAAGGTGCTTAATTTGTTTGTCTCGTCTCGAAAATGTCTGAATTGACTCTGTAGCTTTACCTTTGTCTTTGTTTAGGGAAAAAAATGGCTGGAGAAGGTGAAGAAGATCTACCTAGAGACGCTAAGATTGTCAAGTCTTTGCTAAAGTCGATGGGTGTAGAAGACTACGAGCCTCGTGTGATACACCAGTTTTTGGAATTATGGTATCGGTATGTTGTCGAAGTGTTGACCGATGCTCAGGTTTACTCAGAGCATGCTAGCAAATCGAACATTGACTGTGATGATTTGAAGCTCGCTATTCAATCCAAAGTTAATTTCAGCTTCTCACAGCCACCTCCAAGAGAGGTATATATATTTGTATATATGCATTGTTGTTGATGATTCCTTGTTGTTTTTGCTGTTTCATGTTATTTGGATTGTTGTCTGCAAATAGATGTTATTTTTGGTAATTGCTATGTGAAATCATTAGGGAGTTACAGTCTTATTATTATTACTTGTGAACACCCCTTTTGGTACATAAGTTGCTTTACCAAGGATCTCATCCATGTAGTTTTGTTTCTGAATCTCTGTGTCTCTGTTTTTTCAAATGTTTGATATAGGTTTTGCTAGAGCTTGCTGCAAGCAGGAACCAGATCCCTCTGCCAAAATCGATAGCAGGACCCGGTGTTCCACTCCCGCCTGAACAAGACACATTGCTAAGCCCAAACTACCAGCTTGTGATACCAAAGAAAGCTTCCACAGAACCTGAAGAAACAGAGGACGACGAAGAAATGACTGATCCTGCACAGTCCTCGCAAGAACAACAACAAACATCTGACCTGCCGAGCCAAACTCCTCAAAGGGTCTCTTTCCCTCTCTCTAGACGACCCAAATAAGCAGATACACAAAAAAGAAGGTTATACTGTTATGTATCAAGAATTAGAATGTAAGAGAATCATTTATTAATCACTCTAGAATGTAATATAATCGAATATTAATGACTGAGCCAGTTTTAATAGACCTTGTGCATATATATATATATATATACACTATTTTGTGGGAATCAACAAGACCAAAGGTACAATAAATCTTCTGAAGCATTACTAATATATATATGAACAAAGATCTTTTTGACTATGAAATTGGAGAATCTGTTAGCTTCCCCAGCCAACCATGGTACCAGCAGCTGCACGGGGAGGGCGTGAAAATGCGAGCCCTCGATCATACATCCGTTGAATCTCCTCTCTATATTCAGTCAAAGACTTATCGGGTATAGCTGGAGTAAGCTCCACCACATCTCCCATCTTCAGCTTGCATTTCAGATCACTTACAGGTGTCTGGTTTAGTCTTGGCCTTAGCTCCTCCTTTGCCGGGATGCTGTACATTGACCACCTCGAACTCCCTGGTCCTGCTCTGCTTAACAGGTCCGAAACTGTGGAATTCGCAGGAAACTCTTGCACAGTCATCTGCATTTTCAGGTTCAACAAATTATAACTCCAAGCTAAGAAACATCCTGAACGAGAAGATTTTAAAGGAGATTCACAATAACTAACCTTGTCGTTTTCAATTACAATGACATAGACTGGTCCTTCTTGGTTAGCATTAGGTTTATAAGAAAATGGACAGTCTTCTGCGTGAGACGGGAAACTGCACAAAGGCTCGGAAGAGCAGATTGAGGATCTGTCTTTGCTCATAGTTTCACAATGCCAGGTCACAACCCATCTTGCCCATTCAACCATCTGAAGCACAAATGATGAATGTTTGCAGTCACCTTCCTTGTATCTCCAATGAGCAGCAAACCCAAATTCAGCCTGCAAATGCATCTCCTTTGTACGTATTTGAACTTCGAGCGGAATAGTTCCATCACCCATCACTACCGTATGCAAAGATTGGTACCTGAAATTTCAAAAACTGAAGTCAGACAAACAAAAAAGGAAGGAGGTCTATATCATTTCAAGCTATGATGAACCAGTTTACAGAACTCACCCGTTGAACTTGGGATGAGAAATGTAATCTTTCAGCTTTCCGGGAACTTCAGACCATAGCTTGTGAACTACTCCTAGGGCCTTGTAACAATCTCCCTCATTGTCAACAATCAAACGTAACCCATGAATGTCATGAATTTCATCCATAGTTAGCTTTTTCCTGGCGTAAATGAAAAGTCAACAAGCTTAATATTATCTCAGTGAAACCGATAAACCAACAAATACATTTGAATAGAGAGGAAATGAGAACTTACTTCAACATCTTGCAGTAGATACTATACAAGCTCTTGTGTCGTCCAGAGAGAACATAGTAAGAAATGCCTTCTTTCTTAAGCGCTTGCTCCATTTTCTCAATCGCGGAAGTAATCATAGCTTCATCAAATGAATCCTCGAGCATAGCGGACATTTCGTGGTGCTGGTTAGGATGAAGATGCTTGAAACACAAATTTTCAAGCTCAACTTTCCAGCTAGAGATTCCCAATCGATTAGCCAAAGGCGCAAATATCTCCAGAGTCTCTTTAGCAAACCTTTGCTGCTTGACTGGTGGCAAAGCATAGAGCGTCATCATGTTGTGTAACCTATCAGCTAACTTTATGAGAACAGCTCTCGCGTCAGCCATTGCAAGGAACATAGTGTGCAGACGATCTGCTTCAACGGTTTTACAAGCCGTATTGTTTTCCCGAGCAAGTTTACTTAATTGGCTCAGCTTAGACACCTAATCAATTAGAAGACAAAACTCAATTAAACCTCAAGCCTCAACCATTAAACAAGCTTTAGTTGAAACAGATTCATGGCAGTTTCTTTACTTACCCCTTCCACAAGATCAGCAACTCCCGATCCAAAAGTTCTGAGAATATAATCATAGCTCATAAACGAATCGTCTAAAGTATCATGTAAAATTCCAGCTACAACAACGGTCGAATTAGCTCCAATGTTAGCCAACAGCATTGCAGTCTCAACGCAATGTTGCAGGTAAGGATCACCATTTGCTCTCATCTGAATTCAGACACATCAATTAGTAAATAAAAACCAAACTTTGAGATAAATTTGTGAAATTTTGTTCGTCTTCACACACACCTGTCCTCGATGAGCTTTCTCAGCTTCGTAAAATGCTTTGATCACAGATTCATCTTCGAAGATTTTGTGTTTCAATTGACAACGTCTAAGCAAATCCCTAGCATATGGTTGTCTTCTTTCTCCTTCGAAACCATCGTCCATGGTAAACGGTAACTGATCATCGACAAGAACAGAGTCTGTATCGTAATCAACACAGGAGCCTAACGCTTTCCTGACGAATCCATTGAACAATCTGCTAGATCCTACACGGAGAGGAGACCCGCCATTGAAGCTCACATCTAAGTTCCGATCACGTGAAATTCTCATCGGAGGACTGTTGCTAGATGAAATTGGTCCGTGAAGCACCGAGACAGGGGTTTGATGATCTCGTTTAAGATATGAAGAACCGATGAATTTGCTCGGAGAATAACAGAAGGAACCACTTAAGGTCCGATCCTCGCTTCGATCATGGCGTATTGAAGCTAATTCCTCTCCTACGGTTGGATGCGATGAGGAAGAAGACGATGATTTGACGGATGCGCCGGAGAAAAGCAAAGTGAGACCTCCGATTGTCGGCGATGTCGTCGAAGAAGACGCCGATGAAGATCTGGAGTTCAGATCGAGATCACAGGAGGTATGAGCGTTAATCTGATGAGCTGTGGAACATACAGTGCTCGGTGGACTCGCGTAAAGCGCTATGGTCGTTGCTACCACCATGGAAGCTCTCTGGTTTTGATTCCGAATCGTAAGAAATCAAATTGGAAAAACCTAACGAATTACGAATTTCTTAATTTGAAATTTCTGAATTGATTCCAAAGCTTCGTTGATTTTCCCGAGAAACAAAAGAACTTTCCCTAGAAAACAAACAGATATATGAACAAATCGATCTAAGTAATATACACAATTTCAAACACAAAAATTGAAAGGGAAAAATCTAAAAAAAATTACAGAAAATGATTACAATCGAAGAGATTGTGTGAGACTGAGAGAAATTGAGATTTTTTTCTCCTTCTTCTACTTTTTCATTCAGAAGAAAGAAACTAATCTATCCTTGGTGTTCTTATTCGCCCGTTAAATCCAGAAACCGAGGCGAAACTGAGCATTAAAGAATTACGTAATTACCCTTTTGTTAATCAGAGATTACTGACTTAAGTGTAATATGAGTTCGTTAATGTCGTAATCCATTGTGATTTATGTACTATATAAATAACTACTTTCTGGTACTTTAATCAATGATCCATCGTACTAATCTACTCTTTTAAATTTTATATTTTGATTATTACAGTTATTTGCGCGGATTACTTTGTGATTATCTTCTCGGAATTATATTTGCGTTTAAAAAAAAACAAATATCTGTAATAATACTTGCAAAAATCAGCAAATGGTCGGAAGTGGGATCCACCGTGGGATTCTAAGTTTTTTCTCTGGTTGGCATTTTTTTGATTCAATGAATCTATTTACGGATGAGGAATCCCTATTTTTTTCTTTTCTTGATTATACAAAAATATTACAAACCCTTTACGTCCGTTGATAAAGGAAAGTCATCAAAATAACATGTTTTCTATGGTTGTATTATCAATGCAAAAGAGAGGAAATTGGGTTACCAAGTATACAAAAATTTAAAGGAAGCTAAGGTTTTCATATAAAACTATATGCTTATATATCATTGGTTTTATTTCCTACTCAGACTGTTATCAATTATTCTCATTTATGCAAATGTTGTTTTGGATATTTCTATATATATAACTATTTGCGGAAAAGAAACTTCACTGCATAAATGACAACAACACGATTGATATTGCCTTCGTCATCATTCGTCGGTTTGCGTCTTAGTGTTTTGGTCTGCCAATTTGTTTTTCCATCCTGGAATCGAATTTTTTTATGGAAACTATCATGGTTACAATCTGACAACAGTTCAAACTAACAAAACATGCGGCATATTTCTTATAATTGTCTCGACAATTTCTCAATTCAACTCACTAAAAGCAGTTCAAATCCACCATAATTTAAATTTCTTGCATTTTTGTGTTTCCTCACACTATCCTCATCATCTATTTTCTTTGTTTAAAAAACCTCTCTCAAAACAAATTCCTATGAAAAATGAATAACCAACATGTTACTTACACCGTTTCGATCAAATTTTGTATACTAGCCACCCAAACTTCACTATTCAGTCTTTTAGTTCTGGGAGACTATAGGTGATTCAATTACCGCTGAAATACAAGAGTTTTTTTTTATTTTGGGATCATGCCTCTACAACTGAACCAAAACCATATCTATCTCATCCCCAAAATTGTTAATCTATAGAAAATGAATGACTTTTGTCCTATAAATTTATGCAATGCATCCTACAAGATCATCTAAAAATACTTACAAGGCGATTAAAACCAATCCTACCCGAGATCATTTCTCTGAAATTAACGGCTTTCGCCTCCGGTAAACATAAAACGGATAACGTCCTCATGGCTTATGAATTGATTCACTCGCTTAAGACACATAGACGACAATAAATAACCTACATGATAATCAAGACGGATATTAGCAAAGCTTATGATCGAGTCAAATGGAGTTTTTTGGAGAAGTCAATGTTACAACTTGGCTTCGGTCAAACATAGATCATATGGGTTTTAGCATGTGTTCGTTCGGTCTCCTATTCAGTTTTAATAAATGGAAGTTCATACAGCGATATTGTGCCACAGTAAGTCTATGGCAAAGTGATCCTATCTCTCCAAATTTATTCTTATTTTGTGTTGAGATGTTTACTCACAGACTGTGCCAAGAGGAAAATAAGAACAATATCAAAGGCTTATCTATCAGTAACTTTGGTCTCCGTGTGAGTCATCTTCTTTTCGCATATGATTCCTTATTTTTTTGTCAAGCTAATAATGCTCGGAATAGTCAGGCGTTGGCTAGAACTCTTCAACAATATAGTGAGATATCGGGTCAAGATGTCAATATGGATAAATCAACTATTATATTTGCATCTAGAGTATCAGACACAAAGAAGTTACAGGCCAAAACACAAATTCAAATCTCTAAACTGATGGTTGTGTAAAATATCTGGGACTCCCAGATGAATTTTCACGAAGGAAGTGCAAAATGTTTGCATATATCGTCAAGAGAGTGAGGGAACGAACTTAGAATTGGCAAAAAAAAAAATATCAGTAGTAGGAGGAAGTTCTACTGAAAAGTATCACGCTTTCTATGACAACATATGTGATGAGTTGTTTCAAACTCCCTATTACCATATGTCATGAGTTTGAATCAATCATTTCTTAATTTTGGTGGGGATCAGATGAAACAAAAATAAATAAATTCCATGGGTGGCTTGGAAACGAATGGGATTTAGCAAAAAATAATGAGGATTGGTTTTTCGAGATATCAAAAAATCCAATAATACCTTGTTGGCCAAATAAGCTTGAAGAATTATGAATAACCGATCATGCCTTCTAGCGCGAGTTTTGAAATGTAAATATTTCTCTGATGAGTGTATATGTACTGCATCTCTAGGAAAGCAACATGTTCATGGTTGGCGATCTATACTTCATGGTCGATACCTCCTCAAAAGCTTGTGATTCAATATTGGATATGTCTTATCAATAAATCCATCAAAAGATGCATAGTTACCAACTCATCCCCCTCTGCTATTAACCACTCGATGGATCAACATTTTCTTCTATGAGGTCTATGGGAACCTCAATGTAACAAATGAGATGAAATGAAGTTATCACGATTCTTATCTCCGGTCGATGCAGCCATGGCACAAAAAATATATATACCCCATCATCCTTGTTCTGATGAGTTTATTTGGCACTACTTAAAGAATGGAGAGTATACAATCAAAACAGGTTACTAACTTAGTAATCATCTTCCAGATGACACTCCAATCCTCCCACCCAAAGGATGCTCGATACTTAAATATAGGATCTAGAAAATGTCTATTCCGCCAAAGTTGAAGCACTTCTTTTGGATAATCTTATCTGGTGTTCTAAGTACTAGTACGAAACTGAATAAACGGGAAATTGTTATATATGAGACTTTCCAAAGATGTTTCCAAGAACCATAATCAATCAACCACATGTTGTTTCAGTGTTTGTATGTTACTACTATCTGGAGACTTTCTAATACGATCGACACCGATTCTCAACTAGCAACTAACTCGTTGGAATATAATATTTGCCTTCTGTGTTATGGTATGATTCTAAAAAAATCAAGGAAACAAAACATTTTCTTTTTTGGTTATGTTGGCAAATATGAAAGTCTAGAAACGAGTTGATATTCAACAAAATCACTAGACTACCGGATGAAGTTTTGTGTAAAGCTACTAAAAATGTAGAGGAATGGATATATGAAATTTCATCCAAGAGGACATGCACTACGTTTAATAATTCACAAACGGAAAGAAAATTGAGTTGGACTCCTCTGCCTCCGGGCTTTATTAAAATATATGTTGATGGAAACTTCAGTTTAAATAATACCCATGTGGGTGCTGGATGGACTATCAGAGACGACAAATGAGTCTACATATTGGCCGACAATTCAAGATTTCTCTAAGCGTCATCATCAATTCAAGCAGAGGTTATAACTTTACTCCATGTCTTACAATTTGCATGATGTAGAGGTTATTGTAAAGTAATATTTGAAGGATATTGTAAAATATTAAATGTACTAATATGTGTATGTCTCCGTAATTCGAGTGAGATTGTCATGGCGCAAAAACAGATATGAAACGATCCACAAGCGTTCGATGAATGTAACTATTAAAAATATCATCAAAAATATCCGCAGTTAAACAAACCAATTCTCAAAATTTTAGTTTCTAATAATATTTCAAAAATGTAATCAGATTGCTGATTATTTGGCAAAGTTATCATATAATCAACAATTTGTTTTCATATTTATTTTAATCATTCATCATGTTTAAAGAGTAGATTTTTTACTGATTATGTACATATTTTTTAAATAAATAAAAATCATATTAAAAACAAAAATATGCTAATAAATATTAGTTTTGATATTAGTTATGTTTAACCTAATAACTGTGAATCTATGAATTTGCTTTTTGCATATGTTTTCAATTTTATTATAGTTCTTACAAATGTAACATTCAATGTGAAATTTTGCTATATGTCGAAAGTTTTATTTTTCACGTTTCAGCAAACAATTTACAGAACTTGCATGTTAAATCTTGACCTTTACCCAAAAAAAGGTTTCTTGACGTAAACTTATCGCATAATGCATATGATATTACCTAAGGACAATAGCGACATTTCAGTTAAGTTATATTCGGCTTTTAGGCTTACATTAGCCAACTTTTATTTCCTCATGAATTCTATAATTTACACCTTTTTTTCATTTTTTGATAAGGGCACCGACGAGTTCTCGAAGAACTAGAACCTCACCGCAAAATTAATTGCAACGTGGTGTTAAGAGAACGGAGCTAAATAAGACACGTGGTGGCCAAGTTTACATTTCTGTGCCAGGTCAGCATTTACGCCCAAGGCTCAGCCTCCGTGACTTGTGGAAATCGTTTACCTATAACCAACGGTCCTGATTGATTCTCGCCACTAAATCACAGCCGTCAAACTGATCACGACAATGTACTGTTCTAACAATCTGAAGTCAAAAATATCAACACCTGTTTTTGTATTTGACTTTCGGTAGAAAACAACAAAAAGTTCGGTAAATAAATCAATTTAAGAACGTTTCTCACCATTTTTATGTCCAAATCAAATCAAATTAGACCTCAAATTGGTCGGAAAATGAAAAAGTCATATTCTTATATATGCACGTGTAAATAAGCAGCAGACGAACATTCATCAGTAATGGTTAGATCCACATGGTCGACTGGTTGATTTCAAATTAAGATCGATTTCAAATTAAGATCAGATCTCCTTTTCTAATTTTGGTTAAAGAAAAATATTAAATGAAAAAGAAGTGTTCCATTTCGTCAAAATACATAAAAGGAGGGGTACATCCCCAAATAAACAACTATTAGAAGTGATTACACGAGGCAACGTGCCACGTGGAAATTTAGCCACCCAAGGCTTTAGCCACGTGGAACTTCTTCTCTTCCACGCAACCACGTAATAAGTAACGTACCCTTCGTTCACAATCACAACGTGTTTAATTTCGGTTTAGTCTGTAACGGGAAAAATGTCAAACCGTAAGTGATTGGTCTGGCTTGATTTGGTTTATTTCTATGGCCCGGTGGTGATCTTATGGGCTTTTTTCTCAACAAAGAAGAAACACATAATGACCTAATTCTAAGGCCCATTTTTGTTTCAGTCTTATGTTGGGCTATCAATTTAGCGGATCGATGAGGTCCACAAGAAACAACAATTTATCACTTTCATTATAAATTTACAAGTGTATATATTTCATTAGGCTACCAATCATTGAGTGTCGTTTTTTTTGGTTTTTTTCCAATCATAGAGTGTTTTTCTAACTAAAGTGTGGTTGGGAAAAGGTATAACTGTGAACAATATAAATATATTTCGAAACTGTAACTGTGAATAACTGAATAGTATCTGGTACAATCATTATTCAAGTTGGTAGTATAGTTAAGCATAGAGATTCTCGAATCTAAAGCAAAATAACTGATTAAATATTCTGAGTTTATGGGGAAGCGACGAGTTTGTCATGTAAGGAGAGATAACAATATCAATAAAGATCTGAATAATACTGATAATTTACTCATTGTCTGATTGCATTTCCTGCAAGGCATGCACCTTAACTCAATCACTTACAATACAAGATATCTCATCTCATCCCATGGATCTTTTCATCACGTGCGTTCCACATATGCAAAAAATAAGGCATTTGTATTAGGCCCCTAATTTTAAACATATTTTAGGATCTTAAATTTTTTAGTTTTTAAAAATATATTAGTAAAATATATTTTAATGCTAGTTTTAGTTTAAAATTCTATTCACATATTAAAAATAGTATTAAATATGTATAATATTTTACAAAAGTATTTTAAATTTTAGTATTTTATAGATTAAAATAATGTTAACTAAGAAAATAAATTATAAAAATATATAGTTCAAAACAATAGTATAAAATTATTATAGATTGTGAAATAGTATCAATTTTCTCTAATTTAGTATAAAACAATATGTAAAAAAATTTGTTATACAGATTTTATTATGAAAAAATATATAAAAAATTATTATGAAATATATAAAACAATTTTATTTTTTTGCCTTAGACATAAACTCTAAGCGCAAGCCCTCATTCATTAATGAATAATTTATTTTTATGGTGCTTGTTTCAATATTTGTTGTGTCGAATGTTTCTTATATTATATAGTTTATGCTCCTCACGTAATCAGTAACCACTGTTGGTCCAATCCAGTTTTATATCAATATGTCATATGTGCATGTATAACTTATAAATCGAAGTCATTTGTGGTGAATATAAATTGGTTTCTTTTTTGTCGACGAGAAAATTAAATTAAGTATATCTTCTTCATAGTTTTTAAAGAGTGGGTTGCAAATATTTTATAGTAGATGGAAAAAGACTTTTTCATAAACAATATGCATCATAGTAACGTAGCAACCACATTAACACAGACTACAAAATTATAATCAATTTTTCTAGGATTTTATGTGATGTTTATTTTCTGTTTAATATATATCAAAATTAACAAATCGTACATAATATAATATTTAACCATATACTAATACCAATAATCCAATATATTTCCCAGATCTTAAGAAATAGTACGAAATCACAATAAACAGCAAAAATAAAATAAAAGTTACAATGAATATAAACTTTAATATATGAGGACTATATAAGAAAATACCGTGCTCGGTCATGGACTGACAAGGAAGAGAAAGATAGACCTAAGCCCGGAACCGCAAACGCAGCGGATTCAACCGCCATTCTCTGCTGAATCGCTTCAAGCTCAGCTCCTGCCTCTACGAACTCTTTAACAAAATTACGATAAAACCCTTTGATCTTCTTCACAAGTCTCACGTAGTGTAGCTTCAACCATCTTAGCTTCATCCTTCTCACCATCTTCTTCAACGAGAATCCGCCACGTGCCACCGCATTGTTCTTCCCACCAAGACGTACCACCTGTGACTTACGACGACGGAGATAAAATTTCCGGCGACTCCTTGACCACCGGAACACGGAGGTTGTTGCAGTGCGTGGATCCATTAATTTGGAACGTATATTTCAGAGACAAAAAAAAAGACAGAGATTATTTATGTTTATATAGGCACCTTGCGAAACTAATATATATACACACATACATATACATAACTATATAAATTTTAGTTTTGGGGTCGGTGAATTTTCATGTGACATGTGACATTTTCCGTAAAATAGTATTTCATAGTCATAAATTATATAATATCATTTTTATAGGATTTTCCCACTTTTTATAGTGTTTGATTTAAGTGATGGCCTATATTTCATGACAATTTGACATAAAACTCAATTGGACCACATGCACAAATCAGTCTCTTATATATGTTTTGTTTCAGATTCTAAGTTAATTACCCCGTATAAGAGAAGTAAAGACATTCAAATTAAAGTTAAAAGAAAAGAATAAATAAAGGCATTGATGAAATGCTAATAAAGATTTCTACACCTAATTTAAAAAATAAACCCAATTACAACCTCATTATTTTACTTTAATTAAGTCAGGGAAATTAGTATAACGCCATGCATAAAAAAATCGTTTTTATATTATAATTTAGATTCAAATTTGGTAGTGTATGTGTGAGTAGTTGACGACCAATCCAAAAAATTTTAAAATCGATTATACTAACTAGAAAAATAAAAACAAAGGAAGATAGGGAGAAAGTGAGAAAGTGAGAGGTATCACTTGTTAGATTAGAAATGGGCAGCACATATATGTTTGCTTTGTTTCCAATAATATTACAAAGGAAAGAGGGTTTAGTGTAGAGGGCTCATGTAGAGAGCATGAACTTGTTTTCCTGTCTTCCCTTTTTGAATCATAAATCCATTTCTCTAATTTTAAACACTTTATGATATACTATTTGTTTTGGATGCTCTATTACAACGGTATGGTAAAAAGAAAATTTCAATGGTTGACAGACGAAGAGTCGCATTGTTTGTCTTCAACTTAAAGTTAATTATTAATTCTATATATATTTTACTGTGGTCCACATAACTTGAGTCATTTAATAAAACGGATAAATTTCTATAGGGTAATATATCATTATCATTTGATATCAAACTATGCGCGTTTATCTAAACACATATAATTTTGTTTGTTTTTTTCAAAGATTTTCTTAACACATATAAGTTCGAATACAGTTTTTAGAATGATAAATAAATGATTTTATAGAAGCGCTGTTAGTTCTAGATTCGGCATACTATAAATTTAAAATAATATATTTTTTCTGTAAATATATATTAAAAAAATTTACATATATTGAACTCTATTTTGTTTTATAAACAACGTACGGTTCTCTATTTTTTTATACTAACATGATTGTATCGAACCTACTAATGTTTTTAGATCTTGTGTTTCCACATAAAATAACTGTTATGCACATAGATAAATCCAACATCAATCAATAAACTGATCATTTTAACAAACAAGAAAAAACATTAAACTGATCAGTAAAAACAACAAAAGGCATATATACATAAACCCAAAATAATTAAACACAACCCATATGAGTGTCAGTGTTGTCATTTTGCGAGAACAGGGCATTAAGATATAACATGTTCTTTGATGTCTTGTCCTGAGTTGAGCATATTCAAACACTATTATATAACTTTACATTATTATACATTGATAAAATCTTCTATTATGTTTTATATGAAATTTTTATACACATATATCCATTTTTGTTGTTATATATATTATTTTCAGAAAATATTTTTATGTTTAAATAACAATTTTTTCTAAATAATTGTTATGTGTTTAATTGATTTTGAGATTGTGAAAGTGTATTATTTATAGAAAAATTTTGTATGTGGTAGATAGAAAATAAACAACGATCTTATAACAAAGAGATTTGTGACGAATTAACGTTTATAAAACAACAAATTTACGTCAAAAAATGTCATCACAAAATATCTTTAGATATTTAATACAAATGCCAATTCAATTTTTTCGTTAATTCTTTATAATTTTTATTTATCGTAAACTAGTCATAATATAATAACAGATTTACGATATAAAAAATCATTGTAAACGCGACAAGAAATACATGTATATACCCATTAAATTTACAACGATTTGGTATCTCACTAATTTACGATGATTTGTTATTCGTCGTTAAACCGTTAAATCCATTTGCCAATCACAAAAGTTTATTTCTGACGTAAATTTTCATCGCTATTCACATGTTTTTTGTAGTGATATCACATCAGTCACCTTTTATAGTTTTCATAAGAGGGCCATTGCCATAAGCTATGACGTAATACGTTTACTTCATGCCCAAGAGAGAAATGTATAAATGTCCGTAGATAAGTTTCTACGACATGACAAACCTTACGCCTTGGTCTCCACGACGGCACATACTTACATAGCTCTATGGACCCATTTTGTTCTCGAATCAATTAAATGCGAGAGAATCTATTACATGATAACTAATGATATAGCCATATTATTATATCCTATTATGTGAACCAATAATTTGTAAACCATTCCCCAAGAAAATGATATATTTGACTTCTTGTCCTTTTATTTTTGTCATCAACTTCTTGTTATTTTCTGTGTTGGTTGAGATTAGATATCATAGATCTTACCCGCTAAAATAAAATGATAAAAGTGTCCAAGTATTTTATATGTCCTAGAGATTATAGTTTATATGTCCCAGACAAATTCGTCTATCGTATAACGGTTTGGAATTCTCTGGTGATAAAAAAAAATGTTTTGTCAAACAATAAATCTTATTAGTAATAATGATATACAATATTACTAATCTATACTATTAATTGGGAAACACATTTTGTAAAAAAAAACATTAAATTGTAAGAAATTTATTGGCTTAGAATCAATCTAAAAGAAAAAAAATAGTTTTGGATAATTCGGAAAAATTATAAATGAACGCAGATCTTTGTTGTATGGGCGCCGGATCTTGGTTATTGGATCTTGGCGTCAAAACTTCTAGAAACTGTAAATTCTAATGTTGGCCGGTTTGCTTTTGAAGGCCCAATAGCCCATCACAGAAATGTCGAGTAGTAAGGATTTAGAAAATATTTTGATCCGAATCTTGGTAGGACACGCGGATCTTGGTGGTTTTCTTCAAGATTACGCTCCATCCATTTCGGAAATATATACAAACCAAATTAAGAAAACATTAATATACAAAGATTTCCTTAACAAACACTATATAAAATCTAACCGAATTATTAAATTATATTAAATATTTTTTACCTAAACGTAATCATACTATCCAAAATTGCTTAAAAAAATGTCCACACATTTGATATGAAACTGTGAAGTCACAAAATACTATATTAGTGTTTCTGTAAACTTTTTTTATAAAAACATTTGATTGTGCAAACTTTTTTAGATGAAAAGATATTCGAAGAGATTTGACATCGATTTATTCAAGTACTCTTGCTGCAACGTTAAACATGATGTTCACACTCCAATCAATTTCATTAAAACCACCAACGCAATTAGCGACATAACTATTGAGGATCAAAATATAAGAGCTTCAATAAAAAAAATTGTAAATGAAGAGCAATTTAACCTGAAATAATATTCTGAAACCAGTTTTTGAGTTATGAAGAGCAATATTATATGCGATTGCTCTCAAAATTCTGAAAATAATAAACTTATGTATTTGAATATAAGTAGATAAAACTCAAAATTATTGATCTATAATTGAAAATATTGAAACATAATCAGAAATACCTTGTTTTCTTTTCGACAAATAACTCAAGAGGTCCAATAAATAGAGAACCGATGATGATAGTTTCATTAGTCGACGATGATAACTATATCGACCCGTGAATCGAAGAGGTTATAAATTTTGCATAAATTTGAAGAAGACCAAACTCGATATGTATATATCTAATTAATAATTAGTTGAAAAAGATTTTTTTTCTAAAAAAAAATCTAAAATCAGAATCGCTTACTTATGGAAATCAAATTATGAAAAATATCAGTTGAAGTCGAGCAACAATTCCTGTATGTCATGGATTCGGTTCAAATCGATTACAACAAAAGTTTCTATCAGATCTGAAATTTTCGAGTGACGAATAATATGAGAGTATTAATCAAAGATTCAACTAACCAGACGATCTCTTATAATTGAAATCAAACTGAAGTGAACGACGAAGATGAGGGGTGAAAGAAACATAAAATGAAATCACAAACTCTTCCAAATCGAAAACCCTCTTACCAACTCTCTAAAAATTAACAACTCTCTTCTCGTTCGACAACCCTAGCGTTTGGGAAATTTTTTTTTGGAATACCTAGAAATTCGGATAAGGGTATGTTCCATCATGAATATTTAAGAAATTATGGTATTTTAAATAAAATTAGAGATTTTCATTGAATAAAGAAAAATTAAACAATTTTCATTAATTTATAAAACATTTAATGCCCAAACCGGAAATTATTCCATCTAAATCTCCTATCGATTCTCTTATATGTTGGAATAAAATAAACATGAACACACGTAACTATTTGAAAAGTAACGGTTATGACAATGAAATTTTTTCCATGGATATCGGATGAGATGAGTTTCCCGATCTAAAATAAAAATGCCTACTTTCTCTCATTTTTTATGTAGTTGTCTTTACTGATAACATAAACATATATGATTACTCGTTGTGTCTAAATCGAATTGAAATCAAACTTAATATCGAACTAGTATAAGTGTAGATAATGAATACTATACCAAATAAATATGTTTACAAACATAACCCCACACGAAAGAAATAAATATTTCTCTTTTAGAATAGTTGGATGGAAGAAATATTTCATTATTATCAATTTCTTGCACATCCATAATATTGCATTTAAATATGAATTATTAACTCAATAAATTTATACAATAAATTTCTTGCACATCCATAATATATACATCTTAAAATATTTATATGAGTAATTTACTTGATTAAAAACAAAAATAATCTGTTTATTTAAGTTTTGAATCAATTACCAAAACAAAATTAACTTAATTCACTAAAAACGAAAAAAATCTGTATTTAAGTTTTAAAAGAGTTATAAAAAAGACATGAAATATTTAAAACTTTACAAAATATTTCAATAGTGAAACCTATTATTATTTATTAGGAATGGTCTTTTTCGGTATCGGGATGGAAATAGCAAGTGCGGGACAAAAAAATGATTATTCAAAGAATTATCAAAAATTAACTTAATTCACTAAAAACGAAAAAAATATGTATTTAAGTTTTAAAAGAGTTATGAAAAAGATATGAAATATTTAAAACTTACAAAATATTTCAATAATGAAATCTATTATTATTTATTAGGTATGGTCTTTTTCGGTATCGGGATGGGAAATAGCAAGTGATGGGACAAAAAACAGATAATTCGAAGAATTATCAAAAATTAATTTAATTCACTAATCTGTATTTAAGTTTTAAAAGAGTTATGAAAAAAGATATGAAATATTTAAAACTTTACAAAATATTTCAATAGTGAAACCTAGTATTATTTATTAGGTATGGTCTTTTCCGGTATCGGGACAGAAAATAGCAAGCGCGGGACAAAAAACAGATAATTCGAAGAATGAAAACACTATCCAAACTATTCACGATAAAATATAGAACGGAAATTTCGGATAATGGGATGAGATCAAAATGTTTTGATAGTTATTTTCAATTCCCAAACTAATTTAGACAAGAGTCTATTTGAGACGGGTATTTTGGGAAACTCATGTATTTTTGAAAATTTTTAGAGAATATTCATCATTTTTTAAAAAAATATCAAAAATATCCTGTCCGAATCCCTTATCCAATCTCTTTTCCATTGGATGAAAATAAAAAATTTCAAACAAATAGTTATTTAAAAAGGAAAGGTTATTGTACGAAAAATTACTGACTGGTAGGGATGAAACGAGATTTTTGTCTCCAAATTGACATGCTTATTATTTAGTATTGAAATCCTTTGTAGATTTTTTCAACAACGTGCAAAAGTTTATGAAAAATTAATTACTGAACCAGAATCAATCAATTTGTCTTGGTCATCTCGTTTACAAAATTTAATTTTTTGGTGGTTTTATATCCGATTTTATAGTTCAGAAGTTTAATTGAAATATAATCAAAAACTAATCTGGTTCAATATCGATTCGAATCCAACCTCCATATCTTTCCAAAGTTTGAAATACTTGTTAAACTATTACTGGTATGAGTTCAGATTATGAATACTATACCAAATAATTATGTGTAAAAATATAACTTTAGACACTCAAAAATATATAGATAATTTTATAAACATTTTCTCGCTCGTGCCTGGTTCGAATCTAGTAATTGATATATAAAGACGTACAATATTTTTACTGGTTAAACTGTCTATTCGAGAAAAATAATAATGTAACTTTATTTTGCAACACGTTATAAATTATTTTAAGAAAAAAGTTATGTTTTGTGTTACGTACAATGAAAACTGAAAATCAGATAAACAAATAAATTTTCGATATGAATATCGCACTACCTCGTGACGATGTACAAGTGGCACATAACGAAGTGGAACAACATTATTGAGTTAATAAAGTCGGGCCTTTAATACTAAGGCCCATTAGTTTAAAATTTTCGAATTCATAATCACCATTATTGAGTTAATGGCTCATAACTAGTATATCAGTTACATCGACATAATACAAACAAACATTTTCTTCAGAACCAGTGGCAATTTCTAACTAGATGATGTATACAATATGCTGATTTGGTTTAATCAACCGAAGAAAATCTTAAATCGCATCTTACAAATCCGTTACACTGGCGTTTAAGAAGCCCAAGGTATGAAACCCATGGCGGAGCTGAGCCTAAAAGTGACAAATATCAGATACAGTGTGATCAGACCAATGACCATCACTTTGGTCGGTCGCATCTCGTTGCGAGGGAGCATCACAAGAGCCCAAATCAATCCGAATATTAGAAACCCTAGAGTGTAGAACAAGCTATTGTCATCCGGGATCATGTAAGTCTCTGGACTCTTCGACCAAGCACCAAGAAGCATCGACATTCCTAACCCAACTAGCGTGTTGAACATTGGACCTGCGTAGCAACCTGAAAACGCGATTTGTACCCCATCTCCACCGTTCATCGACAATGCGATGTTTGACACTAAGTCACCCATTGAGTTTCCCCAAGCAAGTACCGTTAGACCGAGTATTGACGGGTTGATTCCATAGATTCCACCATATGTAACCAAAAGAGAAACGAGTTCGTTTGCAATCATGTAAAACCATACAATGCTCATGATGAATCCACCGAGTACCCAAGGGATTAAGTATCTTTGAGGCGGACGATCAGGCTCTGTGTTTTTGTACGCAAGAAATCCAAGAGTAGACCCAATCGCAATTCCGATTAAGTAAGCTACAACGCGGGCTTGAAGACCCGTATCATTTTCTACAGTTTGCTGTGTAATCAAGATCCATTAAAAAGTTTTAACATTTTCAACTTTCACTTAAAAACCCTCTTGCATTTTCAGGGCGGTAATGTACTAACAGGCGGTAAAGCAATCGAAGGTTAAGGAAACTTTGTGGAGCCTACGATAATCGAGATATCAGCAGATGCTGATGTTGTTAAAGAAGAGCTATTTGCTCCGGTTCTATATGTTCTTAAGTTTAAGGTAAAAAAAAAAGTCTCTAAAATCATTCATTTTCTTCTGAAATAGACTTATTAAAAAAGTAAAATTTCTTCTCAACAGTCATTTGAAGAAGCTGTTGCTATAAACAATTCAGTTCCTCAAGGTCTAAGCAGCTCGATATTCACTCGCAACCCAGGAAACATCTTCACGTGGATCAGGGAAGTGCTATAAGAAAGTTATAAAAAAAAACCAAACTTGTCTCAATCTTTCTGGTTATTAGTTTACTGAAACTGTGGTGATTTTTACTACTAGACCACTGGGAAGTGATTGTGGCATTGTGAATGTGAACATACCGACGAATGGAGCTGAGATTGGTGGCGCTTTTGGAGGCGAGAAAGCAACTGGTGGTCGTCGTGAAGCTGGAAGTAACTCATGGAAACAGTACATGCGTCGATCCACTTGGTAAAATATCTAAAGTTTTCTATCTTTTTTTTTCTTTCAAAATTTCCGAATTACGTTTTTGATTTTTGATTCTTTGAATGGTTTTTCTCTTTACAGTACGATCAACTATGGAAACGAGTTACCTCTAGCGCAAGGAATAAACTTCGGTTAGATTCTGAGAGATTTACCGGTTAATGTTATGTTGGCTCGATGCTTGTATTTTATGGGTTGGACTTGAAAGATAATTACGCTTTTAATCATAATAAAAATAATAATTTGATGTATGTTGTTAATGTTAATTCGGACTCATGTTTAAAATGATGATTAGTCAGACTAATCACGCGTGTAATCTAAATCGTTTGTTGATGTTAGCAATTTAGCACTAGTCATCCTTTTTAACGATACTGATGCTGTGTAGATACGGTTTGTAACCTCTAAAGTCTAAAGCACAATATCAAATAATAAAATGACCAAGTAATAATTAATTATATTCTTCTTCCTTTGTCAACTGTAATAAAAATATTAAATAACCGCGTGTGCGGACATACAAAGATTTTTTTTTTTTTAATATTTGAAACCGCATATAAACGAAACATTATTTTCGTTTATGGTGATTCAAGGTTTGCAATTTGCAAACATATGTTTCGTAGAAGTCGGCATTTTTTTTTTTGTCAATTTTGTTTTTTTTTAATTAGTGGAACTAGGAATCTTCCTGTAATTGTACGATATCGATTAATGATTAGTGAAGACTAAGACCATATCTTTAAAAAAAAAGAAAGACCATATTAGAAAATAGGTCCCACTGAATCGTAATCTGACTGTACAAATAATCTTATCATTGATCCATTCGGCGTTCGCACATGCAAGATTGTTGGAATCCGCTTAATCAAGAAACACATGTCTAAACAAATGATGATGACAAAAACCTTTATCAAGAAAAAAACAAATAACCCAATGACTAATAATGATAACATTGTTTAAGAAATAATAAACTTCCAAAATAAGAAAAATTATTACGTCTTTGATCTCTATGGAGTCTTCGGTCCTTCTATTCATAATCGTCACGCAAATCTTAGTTATAAAAAACGGAAAGACTAATTACAATGTTTTACTTTTCCATTTCTAATATATATATTCGGTTTGACAACTATCACATAATTTTTATTTTATTTTAAATGATTTCTTATGCTTTTTCAATAAATTGACTATTTAACATATGGTCTAACGTACATTTTCTATCAATTTAAAATAAGAACACAAAATTATTATGAAATGATATTTATTGTACAACGAAAAAATTATTATAAATCATATCGTTGGTCTATCAATCTCTGTCATTTTTAACAGAATACGTATGTTGCTTAAAAATTCCAATAGAGTATGAAAAAAATGCGAGATTCAACCGAAAATCACAAAAAAAAAATCCAAAACATATTCAACACACCAAAAATGGTATTTACACACCCAATTCACAATAGAAAAAAGTGTGTTTAGAAAAGGAAAATTATAGATATAATGATCCAGATTTATTTATGAAAACATTATCAAGTTTTTTTTTAAATGTATTTTTTTACTATATATATATGTAATAAATTGTTTTTGGATAGTTTTAACTTGATATTAATGAAATTGTTAGCTGGAATAAAAAAAAGAACACACGCACCATAACTTCCCATCAATTTAGTTCTCTTATAAACAATTGACATTTTTCACAAAAAAAATATACGCAATCAAACTAATATCCTAAAACTCTCTGACTTTTTGACTTTTCATGTAATTTACAGCTGTTTTTAACCTCTTTTATTTTCAAATTAACAATAATTTCGAACATCCTTCTCAAGTTCACACTCACACGCACACTTTTATATATTCTCAGTTTGATTCGCCGCCAGAAATCGAATATTCCAACCTACACACCTCCGGAGAAAGCATGCAAACAACTTCCTGTCCCACCAATCACCATCGCAGCACAAATCGCTCCATCATCCACAGTCGTAATGCTCCCCGGAGCTGGCGTCACAACCGTAGAAGAATCCATAAATCGTCTCCTGAACATCTCTCCAATCGCCGATATAAAATCGACATTCGGAGACGGAGAAGCTACAAACTCGCCGCAAAACCTCATGTGAATCGTTAAAGCCTCTTCGACGCTGATCCGTCTCTGTTTTTTCCCACAACGGAAAATCTCGTATTTCACTGCTTCAGAACAGAGCCCGCAGATGAAATTTCCGGCGTAGAGATTCCAGACGCTTTCTATATACGCCACCGTGTATTCCTCCGTCATACTGCAACATTCGCATCTCGCGAATTCTGTCTCCGACAACTTCGATTTGATAAGATTTTCAGACATCTCTCTGTAACTAAGAAAACATCAAAATCGGCCATTTTAAAACAGAGGCAAACAAAAAAATTATTCATATATAAAAAAAAACACAAACCTTTTGCTCCGAAGCTGCGAAATCTGTTGTGTGGTGTAGATAATATGTATATATGTACACGTATATATATATCGTCTGTGTGTAAACTGTATGTATGTATGTATGAGGTATGCTATCTTTCTTTCTCCCACTCTGTAACTTACGCTTCGCCGTAGAAGAGCTCTGAAAACAAAATCAAGAAGATTTATGGAGAAGAAATTTAAACCCAGCAAGACCTAGATTTCATTTTAGCGATTTTGTTTTGTCTGCTTTGCTTCAGCTTTTGGGGTTTATTAGAGAGGAGATGAGAAGGAGAAAGCAGAGAGATTTCTTGATTTGAAGAGAGAATCACCGGAATTTAAAGGAAATGTTTTTTCAATTCGTATAAACCACTAATTTTCCACGTCACCATATGTTTAGGCCAATTAGACGCTGCCACTGTTTGGAAATAACCAGTCATCGCCAGCTCAGCTGTTACTAACTTACTCTACTTACCATTTTATCTGGTTAGTATTTAGACTATTTTACTAACACTAAACCATGTTAAACTCCAAAACCTAAGTTTATAATTTAGAGCTGGCATTTTTATCCGAACTTTACCGAAATTAAATCAAATTATTTTAATTGATTGATTCATATACTTTTTCAAATCAAAATATATTAAACTGAATTGAAGCGAAACTAAACTTAAAACAATTGTATTTTAAACAAATAGGGAGTAGTCACGTGTACTAATAGTTAAAGCGTGCAAGTAACTTCGGATTGAATCAGTGAAATCTAATTTTGATCCAACACCAAAAATATCGTTTGCCTTGAAGAAGATAATCACCAAAGAAGGTTCCTCGAATATTACCATTATCAAATACTTTCGTCAATTTATATGATTTTTTGTTTTATAAATTTCTGTGTTCGGGAAGATAAGCCACTGAAGGCTTACGCTATAGTTTGGTTTGTAACAGGCAAAACTATAACATTTGGGCATTAGAAAAACAGTATTTGTTGATCCTGATTCCTGAAAAAACAGTATTTAGAATGGTTTTTGGGTTTTTTGGGGTTTTAGTTTTTGTAGAAGATTTTAGTTTTTTTATAAAACTTGAATGGTGAGTTTGGTTTTTGATTGTTTTTTCTTTTATTTGCAAAGGAGAAACAAAAAACGGACAAGTGATGATTCATGGATATATTGGAATTTTCAGCTCCATATTTCAGATATTTCTAAGTATACGAGAAGCTCGTTGCATCTAAGAGCACCATGAAGGATATGTCCTCCCTTAAAAACCTCACAAAGTAAATGCAACAAAAAGGGGTCTTGAAGATATACCTTATCTGAATTGCTTCTAGTTGTTGATCCAAGAGATCAATCTGTTTCAAACTTGCAAAATTCAACAACAACATTTATCCTCTCTCTAGTTTAAGTATCTGACAATACTCATGTTATGTTGTCCTAGAAATAAAAAGTAACAACTACATCTTTTCTTCTTTGTAAATATGGCTTTCAAACCAAACCAAACTCATGATCGGAACCAACAAAGAGGAAACGAAGAGAGAGCGCAAAGCAAATACTTATGCTTTCCTCACATATGCTTGTTCTTGCTCCAAGATCTATTACATAACTCATTTGATCTTCATATTTCATAAACACTTTCCATATCTGATAAACACTAAGCCTAGCAAACTCGTCAATCAAAATTCTCCACCTCCACCCTGATAACACACAAAAATACATATGAATAAAATCATCTGCTCAGAGATGCATACAATTATGAATCACCATCGACCACATTCAGATCAATCAACCAATCCGATGAAAAATTAGCCTCCTCTTCTTGTTGCTCCAAGTGATCAAATCTTACAAAATTAAATAACAAACATTAGAAACCAACATTACTGTGACCATTAATTAATATATAATTTAGGATTGTAGATATTTTTAAATTTTTACAAAGCTCAGTCGCCAAATAATATATAAAATTATTTTTGGAACCTAAGGCTTTTTATCAAAACAACATATGACAATATTTATATCCGAACCGAGGCATTTGTATTAGATAACACGAGACATAGCTTATCAAGAGGTAATTTAGATTATTTTATTTCATGCACCACAATCAATTAATACATTTTTAATTCATGAATTGAACCTGAGATATTTGTGTTAGGAAACATAGAACATAATTTTATCAGTATATTACATCATTTTATGCATCACCATCAATCTGCTTTTAGTTCATGAACTGAACTGAGTCATCTCTTTTAGGCAACACCGGGCAGAATTTATTAACCCATTTCTTGAACCTGAAGCTTTTTATTAAAGCAACATGTAACAACATTTATACCTGAAGCAAACCAGTTGAATTAGGCAACACCACAAAGAAACTTATCAAGCGGTAATTTATATTACCTCAATCCAACATGAACTTTTCATGTACTACCATCAATCGGTTTCTAGTTTATGAATTGAACTGAGACGTTTATTTAAGAAAACACATGACATAATCTATGAACTCATTTCTCGAACTTGAGGCATTGGTATTAAGGTAACACGGGACAACATTTTATCATGAGCCTAATCATTTGTATATTTAGGCAACACGAGATATAACTTATTAAGAAGTAATTTAGATGATCTTATTTTATATGCACCACCATCAATTCGTTTCTAGTTCATGAACAGAGCCAATGCATTTGTTTTAGACAACATTGAGCATAATTTATGAACTCGTTTCTTGAACCGAGACATTTGTATTAAAGCAACACGAGACATAACTTATCAAGAGGTAATTTAGATTACCTCATTTCATGCACTACTATCAATCTTGAACTGAACCGAAACATTTATTTTAGGCAACACGAGACATAATTTAAAAGAGGTGATGCATTTGTAATAGGTAACACAGGACATACCTTATCAAGAGGTAATTTAGATTACCAGGACATTTCATGCACCACCATTAATCTGTTTCTATCTCATGGACTGACCCGAGACATTTGTTTTGAGGCATTGGTATTAAGGCAACACGAGACATCATTTATACTCGAGCCGAGACATTTAAACTATTAGGCAACATGGGACAACATTTATCAAGAGGTAATTTAGATTACCTCATTTTATGCACCATAATCAGTCCGTTTCTAGCTCATGAACTAAACAGATGCATTTGTTTTAGGCAACGCGGAACAAAATTTATACCCCAGGCAAGACATTTATATTAAGGCAACACATGACAGAGCTGATTTTAGCCAGAGGTAAGATATTAACTTATTTCCTGCACCACCATCAATATGTTATAGATAATGAACTGAACCGAGAATTTGTTTCAGACAACATGGGGCAAAATTTATGAACTCATTTTTTAAACTTGAGGCATTTGTATTAAGGCAACACATGACAACATTTATACCCGAGCCGAGACATTTGAATTAGGCAACACCAGACATAAATTTTTCAAGAGGTAATTTAGATTACCTCATTTCATGCTCAACTATTAATTCGTTTATAATTCATGAACTTCTGAGGCATTTGTTTAGGCAGCATGAACCTAATTTGTGAACTTATTTCTCGAATATGAAGCATTTGTATTAAGGCAACACGGGATAACATATATACCCAAGCTGAGGCATTTGAAATAGGCAACACCGGACAAATTTTATTAAGAAGTAATTTGAATTACCTCATTTGATGCACCAATCAATCTGTTTCTAGTTCATGAACATTTGTTTTAGGCAACATAAATACATTTATGGACTCATTTCTCGAACCTAAGACATTTGTAACTAAGGCAACATAGGACATCATTTATAACTGAGTCAATGCATTTGAATTAGAAATTTGAATTAGGCAACATCCGACATAAATTTTATCAAAAAGTAATTTAGATTACCTCATTTCATGCACTAGCATCAATCACTAACTTATTTTTAGATGAGATCATCCTTAAACTGAGAGATTTGTACCAGGCAACAATTGGACACAAATTATAAACTCATTATAGCCGAATCGAAGATAAACAAAAGTTTAAAATCGAAAAATGAGTATCATCGACAAAATCGATCTTGAAGATTTTGAAACCCAGATTCGATGAAGTTGTGAAGAATCAATCAAAATAATTTTAAACGAATCTGGATTCTGAAACCATAAACATAGAAAGGGCATAATCGAAGATAAACAGTAAAAATTCGACACTTGTGTGGATCGTTGAATGTCGCAAAAAACCTAATCTCGTAATCTGTCTGACTCCATTCAATTGCTATAGATGAAAACCCCTTTATAAATAAAAGTCTCAAATAACCGTTTATATAGTTTTATTTATTTTATTTTTTATTCACTAAAAATATCAAAAGTCTATTTTACCGTAACTTAACTTTCATCTTCTCACCATTTTGGTCTCTGACCTTTTCTATTAAAATCCTTAGTGTTGTTGCGATTAAGAGAAAACTTGTGATTATTGACTCGAAGAAGAAACCAAAATGCATTTAAATATGTATGAAGGAACTAGTACAACAAAAGTCACAAAATATATAAATCAAAGATTTATCAACAATGGAGTATTGAAATTTGGTAACAAACAAACAACACACAACAAATATGCTTACAAGTACAACAGAGTGAGAGACTATTCTCTGGAGAACAATCTCAACACTGCCACATGAAAATGTAAAGAATATAAAGAATGATATACATGGCTAATTCTAAAGTGGGCAAACCAAAAAAGAAAGAAAAAAAAACAGAGAGCTTTATGGGGTTTTCAATCTTCATCTTCTTTCACTGATGAGACCGTCTCCTCAAATGAGGAGCTGTGGTATATCCTTCGAAGAAATCCAACACAGCGGTTTCAAGATCTTCGACAGAGTATTTCAAGTAGTTCTCGGGATGTCTTCCGCTCTCTACATGTCCCCTGAATCTTCCAAGAAAGGATCTATAAGCCGGGATCAAATGCTCTGATAAAGATATCCTCAGTTCTTCTCTAAGCTGAGTATCTGGAACTGACCATGTCGACTGAATCTTGTGAACCTCTTCAAACATGGTATTAAAAGCTTTAAACCTCTCTCTTAAAGCACTTCTTGACACACCCGAAGAGAAGCTTCCACTCACATGTAATCCTTCATCTCTCAAGCTATTCAACACTCTGACCCATGTGGCTCTCTGATACTTGGTAGCTGCGTGCCTGAATATTCCGGTAAGCTTTCTTAAATACTTATCTACGATCAACTCCCTTAGCTCCGGGGAGCTTTTGACCTTCTCAACTATGTAATGGATATTGTTCATGACGAAGATGTGTGATAAAGGTTCGTCCTTGTAATGCAAAGATTTCTCTTCTAGATTGAATTGTAGCATCACCATTGTATATATCATATGCAAAGATAACGGAGAGCATCCTTCAAGCTCAGTGAGATCCAGATCGGGTTTATTTGGATCATTAGTACATTTCAAACCGGGACACGGTTTCGACATGATGAGATCAACCAATGTTTGCTTATACTCAGAGATCAAGTTGAGGTAATTCATCACATACCTTGTCAATGGATGTATAGTTCCTCCAGGGACAGGAACAACCGAAGGTTCACGTAAAACCGCATTCTCAAACTCGGTTAGTATACCTCTAGATGCTTCTGCTAATCTTGATTGAATCTCAGTTGCTTGAACAAGAATCAGTTCAGACGAACTCGAGTCGAAAATCTCTTCCATATCAGGTAATAAATCTGTTAAAGCATCATGTAAATCAAGAATCTTGAATAGTTTCTCAGGTGATCTTCTACTAATGCTTATAGCTTCAGGGAAAGTGAAAAGTTGCAAAGCAGAGCCTTTCACTATCTCCATGAAACAATTCTCTTCCATGGTTCCATCAAATATTTGCTCACAGAGTCTCTTCTCGCTAGCGAAAACAACTCTAACACAAACCTTAGCCGCACGGATCCATCTTCTTATCTTCACTTCCACAGCTTCCCAATCAAGTCTCTGCACATCTCCAATCCCTAATCGTACAATCCCTAACTGCTTGAAAATCGTTTCCATGGCGGATTTTCTCAGGTTTCCATATACCTGAACACATTCACGAGAGTAACCAGCTTCAATCATCCGTTGAGCAATCGATCTCAGATCAGAAACAGCCTCCGGCGATACCAAATCGATCTCGCGTATACTGCTTGTGGATTTGCTACTGCTTCTTCTAGTCCTCGTTAACCGGCTCGAACCGGAATCTGAACCATCCGGTAGAACCAGATCTATTTGTTGCTCTTCTTCGTTACCGTCACAATCAGTTAAGCTATTGTCTTCTTCAAGCTCGCTACGCGAAGAAGCGAAAGAGGACGAAGAAGCTAATGATGAATCGAGAAGAAGAGAATCAGGTTCAAAAGTAGAGGTTTGTGAAAGAAGCATGTTTCTTAGCTCATCTTCAAGTCTAGCCATGGCGATTTGTATAGTTGAGTTAGCTGCTTTGACTTCACCGGAGATTGAGATTGAAGAGATGTGTCTTTGAACTTCGTCGACGGCTTGTAAGTACCGATCTACTTCTTCTCGATCACCGCTTTGGAAAATCAGATTCTCTTTCGCTTCTTCAGAGGTCGTTGAATCCCATCGGAGTATTATCTTCTCCGCCGTTTTGAACGTCGCTACATCGGAACCTCCGCCACGATTCTCCGGTGTAGACATAAGCAAAATCGAAGACTGATTAGAGTTTGACTTCACCGATCGAATTAGGTGTTTTTTTTTTGTTTACTTTGAAATGAGATTATACAGAGCAATCTAATGTTGCTTTGCGGATTTTTTAATGAAGAAATCAAAATTCGTTTTTTTTAAAATTTTGGGAAAAAGTAAATAGACTTTTTAATGTTGCAACGCTCAGCTCGTGAGGTGTGTTATTTAACGTTGAAAGAATTTAAAACAATATTCTCTCGGATTCTCACTCGCCGGCGGCGTCAAAGTTCCCGGAAATATAGAAAATTCAAGCGGGATCGAGTTACTTTTTTATTTAAAAGATTAGTTAGATCTCTAATAATGGCGTTTGTGATGTTACATTTTTTTTTTTTGTAGTGGAATGAATCATGACTGCCACTAAATCTAAATGACTAGATTGGTCCTTTTGATAACGTTAAAAGAATCCTGCCGACATTACATACAGAAAGAACAAAACATAATGGATAACCTTGATTTTAGGTATAGATTGTTTTGATACCGTTGTTCTTTTGGTTTGAAATTTTTGTTTTTTCTGTATATTCATAATTTTGATAGTTTATTGTTTTGTTAATTATTTTGATAGTTACGAAAATGTATAAAAATAATTAATCATTTATGAAAATTGAGGAATGAACTTATTTCCCGTTACAAAATTTGTATAAATGACTCTCACAGTTGAGAAGAACATGAACATATCAACATGCATAATGAGCTTTAAACCAAAAAATGCATCAGAATTGAATTCAACTGCTTCGTTTTGTTTATTAACGGCACTCGGACTCGGGTGTTGCTGGATGAAGTATGCGAGCAGAACCGCTCTAATTAAAAATATGAGGACCACAAGTCGAAAACAAAAAATTGTTGATGAACTCTTTACTTTTTATCTATTTTTTTTTAATAACCAGGAGGTTTCAGAGCCCGTGGACCCCTAATTTCTATGGGACATAGTTCAGACCAATGTTAAATTAATTCTTCTTCGGAGAGCAGATCCCTTTCAACGAAAATCGAACTCGTGACCTCTTTATCTTTGACCCACAAAAAATTACCACTAGATCAACCCCACATTGATTGCCTCTTATCTATTTTGACAAAGCATTACTAGTTTACCACGGTACTCCAATCATTTTTCATAATCATAATGGCCGCAAACCCATGCTTAATCCGCTTGGCTTCAGAGCTAGCTTTGTATGTACGATGCGATAGAAACAACTTTTTCATTATGAGATGAGGAAGATGTTCGATGGAAAAAAAAACAAAGTGTAGCTATCTCATTTGGGGTTTTCAATTACTCTGTATCTTTAGTTATAGATGGATCGAACTTAAAGGTAACTATATAAATTTTAACTACTTAATTCTAAAATATGATCAAGAGAATTTGAATCTCAAGACACTAATACAAAATTTCTAACCGAATTAGTTTTTTTTTTAAAGTTATACACGAATTTAGTTTGTCTCACTCAAAATTTGGTAAGTCAGTTTGGGCCGCCAACAACTATTAATTATTGGCCAGTCACAAAAACAAATATTGTTGCTTCAGTAACATTTGTACTCTTCACTGTGTTCAAAGTCAGTTAAGGCCTTGGGTAGGGCCGTAAACAACAGTAAATTCAAGATCAATGATTGGTCAGTCACGGAAACAAATATAACAGCTCGGTGAGACTACACTATCTCTCGAAGAAATCGTCTTACTGCTATATATAGTCACTTGTTTGGTACGGCCATTCTATACTCCTTTATAGAGCGTACAAATTTTTTTTCTTTCCTGTCTGATTATTAAAAAAAAAAAATTTTAACCTTTTTTCTTTTTTTTTCCTCACTATTTTTTCTGACTTAATTTTGAACCCTAGCTCAAGGGAAAAAATATCAAAAAAAACAAACAGATAATTTTATCGCAAGTGAGAAGAAACGAAAAATGCAGAATCCAAGGTTGAAACAACAACAAGAAGCTATGATTCAGCAAGCTATGATGCAACAACATCCTTCTCTTTATCATCCTGGTGTTATGGCTCCTCCTCCTCAGGTTTCGTTTTTTCTATTTAATCTAAGTATTCATTTTCGTTGTAAGATTTGTTCTGAATTTCCAATTCGCGGCTTTTAATCACTGAATTCTATGAAAAGTTTTGAACTTTAGATTGTGGGATATGGTTTCGTGTTAGTAATTCGCTTTACCTGATGATTTCTTTGTGTGTTTTTATGTTTAATTTTGATGGGTCTTCGTTTTTTGTAGAAAAGGAGTGATCTTGGTAGTTGTTCTGTAATCATTTCTAAATGTTTTTTTTTTTTGGTAGATGGAGCCTATACTAAACGGAAACCTTCCTCCTGGGTTTGATCCCACTAATTGCCGTAGTGTGTGAGAGTTTTTCATTTTAATTTGGTAAAATTGCAATCAAACATTTTAGTTTATAACTTTTAAATCGTTCTCTGATATTGTAGGTATGCTGGAAACGTACATTCGCAGGTCACTGAGAGTGTTCTTCAAGAGATTTTTGCTAGTGCTGGTCCTATTGAAAGCTGTAAACTCATCAGAAAGGATAAGGTTGGAGTTTTGAAACCGTCTTTTTTTATATATTGTTCTCCAAAACTATTTTTTTGAGCTAATGAATGTTTCACATTTCACAGTCATCATATGGATTTGTTCACTACTTTGATCGAAGATCTGCTGGTTTGGCTATAATGTCTCATAATGGAAGGCTTATGTAAGTATCTGATATATTGATAGTTCATGTTCATCTTTATTCAATTTACTTTGATTATAACACTGGTTTTTTCACAGATATGGACAGCCTATGAAAGTTAATTGGGCGTATGCCACTGGTCAAAGGGAAGATACATCAAGTAAGTTATGAGATTATCAAGGAGTTGCATTTTGAGAGAGGCGTGATGCTGAATGATTTTGTTTCCATGAGATACAGGTCATTTCAACATTTTTGTTGGAGATCTCAGTCCTGAGGTTACTGATGCAGCATTGTTTGATAGCTTTTCTGCCTACAATAGCTGCTCGTTAGTTCTTTTGCTTGGTCAACTGATTTTCGTGAAGCTTATTTGTTTCAACATTCCATTTGGAATCTTTGATCTGATACCAAAAGGACCAGAAAAATGATCTGTTATTTTTATGTAGGGATGCAAGAGTAATGTGGGACCAGAAAACTGGACGCTCAAGAGGCTTTGGGTTTGTTTCCTTCCGTAATCAGCAGGTTTTGTATTCTTTAAATCATGAGTGACTGGTTGTTTTAGTGCTCCATTCATGGTGTTACATTGATTTTGAATGTATATGTAATTTACAGGATGCTCAAACTGCCATTAATGAGATGAATGGTAAGAATAATCATATATGCTTGTGGTTTTAGAGCTTCAAGGTTCTCTTTAGTGAACTTTGGTTACTCCATGTTGGTATTGTAAGGGCGCATTTACGTGTATGATATTATGGCTATGAAGACGAATGTACTGCATATTTGCAGCTTATATGTGAAGTATTGTTGAAGTTTCATGTCTACTTTTGCTGACCAGATTTTGTATCTAAAATTGAGTTTTATTTTTATCTTAATATGTAGTCTTGTCTGTAGTATAACCTAAGTTTCTATCACCTCATATCAGGTAAATGGTTAAGTAGCAGACAAATCAGATGCAACTGGGCGACAAAAGGTGCTACTATTGGCGAGGACAAGCATAGCTCTGATGGAAAGAGTGTTGTGGAACTTACAAATGGCTCTTCAGGTTTTCTTATGATTACTGTGCGACTTCTAAAAATTACGTTAATTTTCATGAAGATTATGTTGATTTAATACTTGATTGCACAGAGGATGGTAGAGAGATCTCAAATAAAGATGCTCCTGAACACAATCCTCAATTTACAACTGTCTATGTAGGAAACCTCTCTCCAGAAGTAAGTTATTAACTTAAGGAAATAGCTCTTTATAAATACAGAGACAGCTCCTAGTTATCATTTGTGCACCTCGTGATAGTTGTCAATCTTGCAGGTAACTCAGCTTGATCTACACCGTCTGTTCCATGCACTTGGCGCTGGAGTGATTGAAGAGGTCCGTGTCCAGCGAGATAAAGGGTTTGGTTTTGTGAGATATACTACTCATGAAGAGGCTGCCCTTGCTATTCAGATGGGCAACTCTCAGCCTTTCCTCTTTGGTACACAGATGAAGGTATTAACTTCAGTTATGATTTATGATTACTTAGATCTAACTGTCCATGCATCTTTCTGACTCTCTCTGTAGAAGTGCTAGTAAACCAGACTCTGCTTGTAATTGTTTTTTACCGGTTTTCCCTCGAACCCATTTCATTGTTTCTGTGATTTAATTGCAGTGTTCATGGGGAAACAAACCAACTCCATCAGGCACAGCCTCAAATCCACTTCCCCCACCTGTCCCGGTCCAAGTCCCTAGTCTGTCTGCAATGGACCTCTTAGCCTATGAGAGGCAACTGGCTATGGCCAAGATGCATCCTCAGGCTCAACATTCTCTAAGGCAAGCAGCAGCTCTTGGACTCAATGTAGGTGGAGCAAGTGCAGCTATGTACGATGGTGGCTTTCAGAATGTCCCTGCGGCGCATCAGCAGCTCATGTATTATTAGTAATAAACTCTTGTCACTGACTCTGAGATACTTTTTTTCTTTTTATTTCTCTCTTTCTTCTTAATTATACAATTTTCTTGCTTTTTTCTAGACCTTGTTCAAGAGTCTTGTGTATGTGTCTCTCTCATTTAAAGCCGTTGGTTTTATAGATATGCAGAGCTGTATACTCAGTTTGTAACCTATGGGTCTTACTTGGATTGTAAGCCAAGCAATAAGATACAACAAATAAAAGAGATTTGGTTTTCTGGGGTTTATGTTGTTTGAGTGGGAGTTGTATTGTAGTTCTGTAATGGTGAATTTAAAATTAAAGTAATTTAAAGTTTTCCTGAACCTTTATAATACAGGAAAGTAAATAACTAAGGTTTAGTGTCCATGATGGTTAAGAGTGGACATCAATGTTTTTAGAAACAAACAGATGTTTATCGCAAAAATAGGAATATAAATTTCAATATTATATTTTCTATATAAATTTACAAGTGCCTATGAAAAATAGGCAAGAGTTCCAATAATCTTTCAAAAGCCAATATAAGAGAAACAGAGACGTTGCGCCATAGCGGCTTCTTTATTTGTAGAGACATAAATTGAATAGTGACCATATCAAGTATTTACATAATTACATACATAGGTTATTTATATTTACACAAAACCCCGTAGATTTCCTCTCTTTCTAGTCGTTTCAACTGTCCAATGCGTTTATCACAATCCTGCATTAGTACATTACACAAAGCATATTATATAACAGTAATGCAATTACATTTATAAGATAACTAATTTATGATGAAGTAAAGAGATGAAGATAAAAACCATTCACAAGTAGTGAGACTTGCGGCGTCAGCTTCACCGGAGGATGGGATTTTATCGGCGGTAAATGGTCCAAAACTATCACAGGGGGTCCCAGCTGCTTAAAATGTGTTTTTACACAAATATGAGGGCTTAATTGTGATACTAAGAAAGAGATTTTTTAAAAGTTTGTAATTAGTTTAGTTTTAGAGGAAAGAGGTGAAAGGCGTTCCCGGGTTGCTGTTTGACCCGGTTGGAGAATCCGGAACAAGACCCGAATCCATCTTCAATTTCCTTAGACCACGGACATTGTTATTCCCCTTGGTAAACCATTATGCTTCTGGTAACTTGATCGCTGGAGAGAGGAGATCGGACGGTGGATAATGAATCGTGATTTCTTGATTTCCCGAGACCATTTTCCGGCGTTGGTCCCGCCACCGTTTCATCCACAACTTGTGTAGGAACCCCATCCGATCAACAAATTTATCCAAAAATATTATTAATATATTTTTTCAAAACTATTTTGGGTTTTTATCTTATTGTCTCTATCTCATTTGTCTCGTCTGTGATGAAAATGGTTTTACAGAGAAAATGAAAGAGAAAGAGGTTTTAATTTTTAGTGAGGTAATTATTAGATTTAGCTTAATTAAGGAGGTTTTAATTTAAGGATAGAGATGCTGACTAATCAATCAATAAGCTTATTCTATTCTCATTGTACTTAAACTTAGAATCACAAAATGCTAAAATTCAGGTTCCTACTAAGAAAAGTCTCAATCTTTTTTTAGAATCACAGAGACAACACTACTCATGAGTTTTGTTTCTGATTCTAAGAATCACAGAGGTTTCAAGACATTCAAGTTCAGACAAGATGATAACAACAACAACAACAACAACATGATGATGATCAAAGAGTCATAACTTACATTTACACATCCCATAAGGCACAACAATAACAACATCGAATCCTAATCCAGTAATCTAGACCAACTTATCATAGCAAATCATAAGTAACATTTGTGTTCAATAATCAGCTACTTACATCGCCGTTATTCTTAACATCGCGATCATCGTCTTCATCATCATCATCGTTTTCGTTATCAATCATCCTTCCTTCTCCTCCCTGCCTACTCCTCTCTTCCTCTTCTTGATTGTTCTGTGTTATCTCCAACTGAGTTTTCAAGAACTGCATTCTCTCCAATTCCATCTCTTTAGCAAACTTCATCCTCTCCTTCTCCAACTCCATCATTAACTTAAGCTTAGCAGTCTCAGCTTTCTCATAAGCTTCAGTGAACCCAATTATCGCTCTCGCCACATCTCCAACTCCTCCTCCTCCTCCACCTCCAGTCTTATCTATCTTCAACCGCTTTGGCATATGTAATGACAACGGTTGAGACGGTTGTAAAGGTGGCAAACTCTCAGCTGAATCAGCAGAAGGCTCAGGTTCAGGATCAGACTCAGACTCAGTCTCAGAAGCACTACGTTTCCTAAAATGCCACCGCATTGAACCAGAGCTTCTCTTCGAATCCCCTCCTCCTTGAATCTGATTCCCTTTAGCTTGACGTTTATACATATTCGAACGACTATTCACAAGAACTCCCATTGGAGCCTTTTCCAAAGATTTCGAAATCGTAGTTCCTCCTCCAATCAAATTCTCAAGCTTCTTGAAAAATATCCATTTACTAGGTTCATCACCAGAAGCAATCTTAGCTTTCTCTTGCTTATACTTCTTCTTCACTGTATCAATCCTGTTCTTACACTGTATATCAGTTTTTGGATACTTACATTGACGACTTTTGTTCACAATCTCAGCTACTTCTTTCCAATGTTGTTGCTTCAAAGTTCCTTTACCTGGTTCAGAGAATCGATCTCCCCATGCGTCGATTAAAACCTTTGTAGCTTCTTCGCTCCAACAATCGTCTCTTCCTCCGCCACCACCACCGCTTCGTCCGTTTTTGTTACCGCTACTAACTCCACCACTACCGGTTACAGAAGGAGTATGAACTACTAACGCTAAAGCGTTCCTAGACGGAGACTGAGAGGAAATTACCGGCGGTTTCTTCACAACAGCGACAGTTACGTCGTTTGTAGGTAAAATCGGTCGAGAGGAAGGAGCTGGTGGTGAAAGAGAAGAATCTCTTGGAGATGGAAGCGATTGAATCTCGTCGTCTTCTTCCATAGATATCGATGGCTTGAAATTCAGATTCGGAGAAAGGAGATTTGGAGAATTTGGATCTGGGATACGCTCACCGGCGAGGGGATAAGGTCACCGGATGGTAATCTCCGTTATTGACCCGATGGTATGTAAATTGACGAAAAAACCCTTCTACTCTTTTGTTTAATAACGCGAAAGCAATATTAGAACCGTGAATATTGGTATGGTTTTATGGTAAATTGACATATTGCTATAAGGTATTTATGCCTTTTGCCATTTTAGTTAGGAATATTGAATTTACACGACGCGGATTTCAAAATTTGTCCAATACAGTTTTTTTTTTTAATTATTGGAGAAAATTAAAACTATATATTTATGTATAAATTGGTTAGGTAAGTCGTCTCAAACTAGAAAAAGACATAGATTAGGTCCAATGGATTATAAAAGGCCTGAAATAACTTATAAGGCCCAATAATGACGTGAAGACTTTTAAAACAGCTCAAGATCATTTAGTACCTTCTCGAATTTTTCTTTGGAACTTTCCAGCTTACTGATCTGTCTCAGTTTATATAATCATGGAGCGAAACCACATCGGAGTTCAAACGTATCAATTCGAAAAATTCAAAATAAAATTCAAATCAGAAAGTGTTATCATAATTTCCAGGTAAAATGTGTTTTCTCTTCTTTCTTATGCGATCTTTCCGGCAAAATTTCTCATATTTATTTCTTTCCTGGGAAAATCTGTTTATGAGAAACTCGAATTTACAGTTTCCTTTCTTAAATTAACCTAATGTACTGGTTTATTTTGTCTTTGTAGTTATTGAATTGAAGAAATGAGTGCTGTTGCGATTAACCACTTGTTTGGCTTGCCGGAGACGATTGAGAAATGGAGCTTTCCGACTTCCCACTCCGGCGAAGGTAACGAAAGTCGAGGAGGAAGTAACAATTACAAAGTGTGTAACATAAAACTAACAATTACAATCCCGTATACCGCAGGATGAGTTTTCTAGTTTTCCAAACTTATCAGTTTGCTCGAAGAACTTGGTAGCAAGTGGCAACTATTGGTGTTCGGTTTAGTGCCACGCAAAGCATAGTCTATTTCACCGTAAGTAACATTTATTCAGAGTTCGGCCCGGATCAAAGGCCCATTTATGAGAACCTGTTTAGAAGTCTCCTGAGGTAAGCCCAAGGATAGAGTAACCAGAAAAGCCCACGGGATAAGGCGACTTGGTCAAAGAAAGGAAAGGAGGATCTAGCTCGAGATTGTAGTGGAGATCGACGTGCTCGTGCATGCACATATAAACAAAGCATAATGAAGTAATGAACTATCAGAACAAATAAAGAAGAATAAAAACAAAACTAATAGTAGATTTTAACTCGAAATATTATATACTTCGTGTTTTCTTTTCATTTCGTCATTTCGTCAAAATTTCAACTCCGAAATCCGAAGTAAATAAAAATATTCAAAACTCTAACTTCAAAGCGAATTTGACATCTACAATCAGTCTATGCACTTTATTTAAAACATATTTTCTTGATAAGACAAGTGTTCCCTTGACGTTTATACTGCAGAACCCACTTCTATAAAAATGACAAAGACCTGACACGGATACATAGGTTTCGATGACATGGCAAAACGTGTATGTTGGATAATAAGTCTTAACCTAGAATCACGATGCAACAGGTTGTAATTACTACAACAAGGACTGTGCCATGCGTAATTTGTTTTTGTTTTCTTTTCCTTTGATACTTTACAATTAACAGTTCTATTAACATTTCAAAAAATCACTTTTACATGTACCGTAAATATGATCATTTTATTTTTCATAAATAAAACTACGACTAAGGTTTCACATAGTATACATGTTTCTAGATCTCTGATAAATATGTCCCCAATAGTCTGTAGCAATTTGCAATTTTTAAAAGTAAAATCCTAAATTTGTATTAAAATATTGATCAACTATTGGTCAAACCATTGTACCAAAAAAGCTTCTATCCAGTTTTAATGTTATAATAATTGGATAGTATGGGTAGTTTTATGTTAAATTTGTTATTTGGATAGTTATGTTGACCTAAAAAAAAGAAGAAAAAGAAGAAGATAGTTTTTATTATTCGTTTAGCATAAATAGTCTAACATGTTTCTCTTTTCTTATAATATAAAATTGTTTTCTGGATATTTGTGAAATATATTGAGGTAAAACTCACGATAAAAGTTTAAAATTCATACAATACAATTAGAGGAACTATTCCAGCTCGATGAAATGATAAAGGAGTACAGACGCAAAAATTACGGATACCTTGACATCTACGTAGTTTTTAGCTAATAAATAGAACACGATGGAAGAAAGAACAGAGATACATGAGTAAAGAAAACAAAAGACTTAGTTATATTGCGAGAAAGATTGAATGTAGCAGCCATGGCTCAAACTTTGCAAGGCGAGTGGATCAAGGTATTTAATCAATTAAGGATTCTATTTAAACTGTTAATTCAATACATCTCATAAATTTGTACGTGAAACATTATAATATAGGTTAAAATTTTTGTTGATTGGATATAAATACTTTAGATTTATGTTTGAGTTTTAAGCTATTACTTTGAAAATTTTTAAACTTTTAGATATTACCGAAAATTTATCATATATATTTTATGATTTAGATTTAAATAATTGATGGAGTCATATAATTAGCTGGTAAACATATTTTTTACGAATGCATATATTTTTAAGAGTCAAATACGACGCCTATTAAATTTCATTCTGTAAAAATCGGTGTAGATATCATATATCACAATTCACAAATTTGAAAGTACCCATCCTGCAATTTTAACTGTTTTAGAAATTTAATTTTCATATACATGAGAGAAAAAGTATAATGATGATTTTATTTTTTGTTAATTCAAGATAATTTGGGTAGAAATTCAACTAATTTTTTGGATGCGCAAACTTGTTAGGTAAAACACACATAATATTAAATATTTGGGCGGAGAAAGGTCCGTGTTCGTCACTTACCTCCCAAAAACAAAAGATAGGGAACTAGAAATTCCTAGTATGATTATTAATTGTACACCGAAAAAGTACGACGTCGGTGTTCGACAACAGAAAGAAGAAAGTTGCCGGAAGTCGTGTTCAAAATAGAAAAACTAGAGAGTAAATAGAGCAGATTCTTTTTCAATTTAATATATATGTTCCATAATTCTACCAAAAAGAAAAATATGTTCTATAATTCAATACAAATCAAGATGCCTATCATTCTTATAGTAATAGTTAAATAAAATAAACAGACATGCACTATCATCGATCGAAACAGGTGGAGCAGAAAGGAGGAGAAACACCAGGACCAAGAAGTTCACATGGTATAGCCATGGTTGGAGACAAGCTCTACTGTTTTGGAGGCGAGTTAGTACCAAACAAACACATCGACAAAAACCTTTACGTCTTTGATTTTAACATACACACTTGGTCAATCGCTCCGGCCAATGGAGACGTCCCTCCAATCAGCATCTTAGGCGTCCGCATGGTGGCCGTGGGAACTAAGATTTATGTCTTTGGAGGCCGAGATGAGAACCGCAACTTCTGTGACTTTTACTCTTACGATACGGTGAAAAACGAGTGGAAGTTCTTGACGAAACTCGATGAGAAGGAAGGACCCGAGGCTCGTACTTTCCATTCAATGGCTTCGGATAAAAATCATGTCTATGTATTCGGTGGGGTAAGCAAAGGCGGGTTGCAGAAAACCCCGCAACGGTTCAGGACGGTCGAGGCGTATAACATTGCTAATGGAAAATGGGTTCAACTACCCGATCCTGGAGAACACTTCGAGAAAAGAGGAGGAGCTGGATTCCTTGTGGTGCAAGGAAAGATTTGGGTGGTTTACGGTTTTGCGACTTCGACTGAGGTCGGAGGTAAAAATAATTACGAATCTGACGCTGTGCAATATTTTGATCTGGCTTCTGGGAAGTGGACCGAAGTTAAAACTACAGGAGTGAAACCTTCAGCGAGGAGTGTGTTTGCGCATGCGGTAGTGGGAAACTATATAATAATATTTGGAGGTGAGATTTGGCCTGATCCAAAAGGACATTTAGGTCCCGGAACGTTGTCCAATGAAGGTTACGCGTTGAACACTGAGACATTAGCGTGGCAGAAGTTTGGAGAAGGAGATGAACCAAAGATGCCACGTGGTTGGACCGCCTACACCACTGCTACCGTATATGGAAAGAAAGGTCTTCTCATGCATGGTGGAAAGCTTCCGACCAATGAGCGAACTAATGATCTCTACTTCTACGCTGTCAGATCAGCTTAATGTGGTCAAGGTTTGGGTTATGTCGTATGTGTGGCTCGTCAAATTATTAGCTATTACTATCTAGTATAATCCATTAAGGAGCCAGTTTTATGTGTATATTGTGTTTCAAACTTGTTGTCACTGTAATAATAACCAAAACTACAATATGTGTTTTATCTATAGTATGAACTATGGGTCTTTTTAGAATTGCTGTTGTTATTAGTTGAAAGAATGGTGGACTTGGAGAATATACTAAGAAAGAAATATGGTAAGAATGATAATTCTCCAAATAAAATATTTTGATTAACAGAAACTCAATATTATAATTTATTCAAAGCACTCATTACATGATACGTATAATTTTAAATCGAGCTTTATGAAAACGCACTGAGCGTCTGAGATAGTTGACCAAAAATATTTGTTTTACAATTTAAAATAAATTTGATTAAAATCTGAATCCGAGCTAAAACCAAATTCAAATTCCATTCTTACATCATTTTTAATTACCGAAAAAGGTACTCAACAAAAGAAAGAAAATACTTTTGAGATTTACACCGTGAGAAAGATTGAAGATGCCTCCTGCGTTACATCACCGTTCTTTCTTCTCCGACATCGGTGGAGCTTTAGCTCGTTTCCTGCATGGCATCGCTTATAGCCAAGAAGAAGGTTTTTCTCGGTTTTAAATCAAAGAGTCTTGAAGCTCCGACCCACCGTCATGTTTCACCACGATTAAGAACCGCTGCAAGAGGTTTTGGTAGTCGGTGAGGCCTCTCCACCGTTTGACCTTGTCGTCGGTGAGATATGGGTCTTGTTATGGTCTCTTCCGACTCACTTGAAACCCTTGACCGGGAAGATTTGCAACCAACCAACCTTCTCCGTGGTGTCGCCACTGTCTTCCCGGTTCTGATAACGTCTCTTCCTGCATAAATCTGGAGATTAGAGAGTTAGATCTTGCAGATCTAGATCCAGAGACTGGTTCGATGTCCTTAGTTTCTGCAGATGGTGGCTTGGCTCGCCTTGAGCTGTCAATTTCTATGACGCAGCGTTACTCTCCCCTAACCGTACCCCTCTCTCTGATGCAGTAATCGAGGAGCATTTTTATTTCCCGATTTCCGACGTCGGTGGAGCTCTAGCACACCGAAGTCGTGTCCTCTTCCTTGGCCCTAATCAAGTGTGTTCTTCTATTCAGAGGTCGGTCCCGTCGACGCCCGGTGATGTATCACCCGGCCCAGTTCACTGACGAGAGTTCACCGGATCTGAACACTTCTTGAGAAAACCCCAAAGTTCCGTCCTCCTCTCCAAGACCCTTCGCAGCCGCTCATTCCCGGAGTGCATCCACATTCTTACTGCCTTTAAAGTCGGATTCTTCCGATTAAATGTGGAGACCTTCCTCCAGAGTTACTCCTCCTTCATGGGGAGATCTCAGTGTTCTTCTTATCTCTCTGTTAGAGTACTCCCGAGCCAAGAGTTTGAGCAATTTCAAATAGCTCGCTCGGTCAAGGATTTCGAGATTCGGCTCCTTTTTTTGCTTCCTGATGGCGATACAGCTATGGCTGGCTGGGATCACCGGCGCCATCTCCCCTTTCTCGACCCCGCCCAAGCTTTTTCTCCTCTTCTGGTTTCCGGTCCAGATCCCCAGAGGACGAGTCAAAATTCTCCGATCAACGCTGATTCTCAGATCTTCTTCTTGGCATCCATAGCCGAAGACTGTAAAAACAACGAACTACACCTTCGTTCTCATCTTTGCAGACCCGGTTGGGATCTAGATGGGGCTGTTCCGCCATTTTCATTGTCGGCGAAGGGGTCCGGCCGTCAAGCTTCCAACACCATTTTAGGTCAAGAAATAAGTTTTTTTCATTGGGCCGGCTCATTCAGTCTCAACTGTTGGATAGTGCAAAAATTTGCACTCTTTGGGCCTTAAAGGAACCAAATTATATTATGGAATTAAGTAAATGTTTAGATAACCAATATAAATAAATTTCCTCCGTTATGTAGAGATCAAAAAAATTCTTTTGTTTTTCTTCCAATCCATTAGTATTTATCTTAGTTGTTTATCTCAACAATTATGATGGAAAACATTACGTGGATTTTTCCGCTCCTTCAAACCATATATTCGAAATATGTGGTTACGCAATTAGAAAAACTTTACTTCGTGTAAAATTAGGGGTGGGCACAAGCCGGATACTTGCTATTTTTGTTCGGTTTGATTCTTGGTTTGTCTTGATGGGTAATCCTCAAGTTCGACTTGATACTTGCCTTGTTTCGAACGAGTACTTGGTCGAACGAGTACCCGCCCAAAATTCTTCGGCTTGTAAGTACTTGTCTTGTTACTTGATCCGTTTTTTTTACCCGTTACTTGCAAGTACCCATTTGTTTTTGAGGCATTACTTGCAAATAATTACGGATAATTATGGCGGGTAGCAGGTAACGAACAGCGGGTAAAAACGGGGCGGGTATTAAAGTTTTTTTTCCGACTTGAACTTGTCTCGTTACTTGCAAGTAGTTGTCAAAGCGGCTTGTTACCCCGTTTGTTTAAAATGGATACCCGCTTATGCGGGGCAGGTATGGGACGGGTCGGGCGGGTAGTAAGTACTTGTGCCCAGCCCTATGTAAAATCCTTCACAATGAAGAGAATTTTGGTGTCTCACTTCTGTATGGAGTTTGATGCTAATCGGATTGCGGTGACGGCATTAGGAGTTCAAGAAGTTGCTGTATCCGAGCACCCGTTTATCTCGGGTCTCGCGAGAGTTTTCTCTCTTTCTACTTTTGATTACCCTCTTTAGGAATTGAATGCTTCAGCACTTCAGGTACAAGTTTGGATTCTCAAAGTACAACATATACTTCTGTATCTCGTGTGGTATTGTTTCTCCTGAAGATCGACCATCAAGCATCGTTTAGCCTTGCACCACTTCGAGTGGCATATTTCCGCGGCATATTCCGCTTTATCAAGTCTTCTTAATTTCCGACTTTTACATTATCATTCTAGACTTATGTTGTGGGTTTACTTTCTATTGTATCTTTACTTTGTCTGGATAATGTGGATCGGTAAAATTGCATTAATCCAAGTTTATCTATTCTCATGTAAGAACAATGGTTTTCATTTAGCTTTCTCTAGAAGAGAGTTTGTAAACCGTTAACTTAATATATGGAGTTTGACGGAAAAAAAATCTTTAGAATTCATTGGATAGACATAACATGTAAAAGTCATTAACCCAATAATATTTAGATATCATGAAAAATCAAGGAATACATATATAAATATGTTTGATTGAAACACATTGTGATGAAGAACTATTATCAGTTTATAACGAGACAAGCCTAAAGGGCTATCTTGGACCCAGGGAAATTGTCCGGTGAAGCTTTCATATTGAACAAAGCGGACGATTCCAATGGACTTAAGGCCGAGTATTTTATCACTAAAACAACAACAACAACAAAAAGAGATGTTGTGATCATATTGAACTCTCTTGTTCAGTTCTCTTGTCTAGTTTCTTATTACAGTAGTTCTTAAAGTCTCTTGCTTTGATCATATTGTAACCACAATCTTAGATACGAAAGGAGCTAGCTTTGTCAACTTGATAAAACCGTTGATTCTCCATCTCCAATTCCATCTTCTTGATATCATAAAGACTCTCAATTTTGCTCTGCCTTGGTCTCATGGTAGCCATAGCTTTATGCATATCACCAAAGATGACTGTAAGATCCAGAGGAAGGACCATAAGCTCCCTTAGATTGTTCGGTCCAACCACTTCTGGATCTGCTCCCCACATCAAATGCCCAACCTGAAGGTTCGCTTCTTGAGTCAAATGCTTACCGTCAAAGAAGATATACTCTTCAGGCTTGGCGCATACATTGTCGGACGAACACTCACTTCCATTGATAGAGCCAGTTCCACAACAAGCAGAGATCCCTGACTCAAATGCTGCATCGCAACAAGATTAAAACATGTCAAAACTTTAGTCAAGAAAACAATGATGATGGATCCATTGTAAAAAGACTTACTGTAAGTCTTAGACTTGATAACTCTGTTCTGGATCGAGCTGGAGAAGTCGTAAAACGAGTACTGGAAACCATTCAGTTGTTTTGAAAGCTCGATCATGAGCTGCAAGAGCTTCTTGTTATGCAAAGCTGCCATTTCTGAAGGCAGTTTCACACATTCTTGAACATTTCCGTTTGCTTGTTTCACAGCTGGTAAGCAACCCAATGGTGCCAAGTTCTGGAATGCAAATTTCCTCCCTCCAGCTCCATAAACTACCTGAAATTCGATATGCGAAAAAAAAATGATAAAAAAACACTTGTTTTAGAAGATGTAGCCAGTTGATAATTTTGTACCTTTATATCTGCGTTAATTTTAGTGATGACTTGATCAACAAAAGCTTGTTTCTGAGCATCTGATGGACTTGGATTATTCTTGGCATAGTTCAAGTAATCATCAGAGCCAATATAGATCAAGTAGATAGCTTCAGAACGTGTTTGATTTGTCCATTTGTTCTTGTTTTCCGAGAATTTCATCACTTGTTGTGACAGTGTCATCTGTAAAAATCATTCAAATAAAATATCTATTTTTAACCTTAATATTCCTTTTAGATTTCTACCATCAAACATGAAAAGCTTTAACCAAATATTATACTTTTTTCGATTATAATTCTCACTTTTGTAGTTTCTACACTTCATAGTTTCAAATTGTTTCTAAATAACATTTATTTGTAACAAAGATCACATAAATCGAACTCAACAAGTTTTATTAAAAAAAAAAAAATCGAACTCAATTCAAGATTTGGTTTGGCTACAACAAAGATGATTCCAAAGTAACAAGAATCCAAGTAAGAAAATATTGAATAAATTCCGAGAAAGTGAAAAAAGCTGACCGTCTCCGGAGGGGAGCCAAGAACGGTGACGTCGGCGATGGCGAAACTAGCTCCGTGAGAAAAATCCGCCGTGGTTTGGAGAAACGGAGGGATTTGAGGAATTCCCATGAAATTAGCTACCGTAAAATAAAATTAAATTAAATTGAAATGAATAAAACCATATCCATAATTTTTTCAAGTGATCAATATAAATAACATTACCGAGATAATCAGGAACGATACGACCATCGGACCACCGTCCTGTGGCCTTTCCTAGAGTGATTCCATAAGGAGGAAAGCTTGCATCGACTCGGTTCTGAGAGAGAAACTGTTTGTTTCCGGCGTCGTAAAGGCCATCACCGAAGACGAAGAGCGTCTGAGCCAAGGAAACAGAGGGAAAGTGAAGAAGAAGAAGAGGTAATAAAGTAATGATTAGTATGAAGATATGAGATTTGGGATTCGCCATTGAAAATATAGGAAAGAGAAAGCTCCGGAGAAATACAAAGTCGTCGACTGGGTCAGCGCATCCTCAACCGTGAGGCCGAGGAGAGTCACTACAGAAATATTTTAATAGTTTTTTATGTAATTTGATTAATATTATATTATTAAATAAATAACAAACTACTAATAGTGCGATATGTGGCAACAAATTTTATGAGACTTCTCTAAATCTTTTTCTATTAATATTGTTGTTTCAGTTAAAAGTCTTGTAACTTATATTTTTTTTATTCCTTTAATCAGATGAGAGTCTTTCTATTTTTTTTATTAGGTGAGACTCGTAAAAGTCTAGAAAATAGTTTTAGTTAGAAATTACGGTGAAATGAATCATTGACGAAGCCACGTGACCAACGTTCCCATTTTTTAAATTATTTTACTTTAAAAGACTTCTCTACGTTAGTCCATTATATTATTATTTTTTTCACTCGGAATTATTTTTATTTAATCAATATTTAAGTTATTTCACTTGTTTTTTTTTTGACATAACTTCATTTTCCATCCACGTCCATGTGAACATGTGAAAATTTATTATTTTAGTTAGAAGAGTTTTATAACATTTTGATCAAACAATATCCAAACTACAGTATGTTTGTGTGGATTATTTTCTGATTGCCAATTAAATTTGGACATGTAAAATAACATCTAAACTATGAAATTTTCTGATTGCCAGTAGCAACTAAATAATTTTTAGAATTTCCAAAAAACAAATTGATGAAATATTCAGTTTTCCAAACAAATTCTAAGCAATGGATACAAAATGGATACAGTAGATGTGATGAACATCTCATTTTCCTAACCTGACTCATGGTCAGTATTAACGCATTTATAAAAATTGAAAATAGACATCAAATTAACAGAAATTCTAACAAAAACACATTCGAACCATTTGTATCTCATGATTGCTTTCAAAAATTACAATAACTTTTGAATTTGGAATCAAAATACATAATTTTAATTCCAAGTTATATAATTTTAAAGATAAATATTATTCCATTTTAAAAATAACTGTATAACAGTATAATCTTATTAATCAGCTCCATGTGTTCACCTCGAAAGACAACTTTTGGAAATATATACTTTTGTAGAAAGATTAATTTATTATGAGCAGCTCTAATTATTTTAAACTTTTACAAAAAATAACTAATTCGATTTGACCATAATTCTGATTAATGTAGTGACTTTTGGAAATATAGTTTATCGGTATTAAAAGTAATATCGCTTCTCTTCAATGGTCTGCAGATAATCAAAAAAAATTTCTAATTGTGGAAGTTCTGAATCTTTGACTCTTAATCTACCCCGTTTCCAGAATCAGATTTTAAGTATTTCGAATTAAAAAATAACATTCTTTACTAAAAAAAGTTAAATTCGGAACACAAAAAAACCCAAGCCCTTGTACTACCATACATGATCACCTCTTTGGTAGATAATTAATGTTTTGGAAACAATCAGTTAATATTTTACTTAAAGTAAACTTATTAATGGTTTTTGTCCATAGCCCAACATTTTAATTACCTTTTAACAAAAAATAATTATTGTTTCTTTTTTTTAACCTGTTTAATTTACGTCGATTCTCTTTTTGACCTGGGAAAATTAGTCATTACAACTTTAACAAAAAGAATAGTCGTTACAAAATATGGATGCATTGCATGATGGTAGGTGGTGGTTGTCGAGAAACAGAAAATAAATGTGCGATCATTAATACGTCTTGTCGTTGTTGGCCATAGGCGTTCCTTTGTAACCAACTCGGATTCATTTTACCTGTAGGGTACTCTTGTACCTAAATATTTCACCAAAATGCTAAGTAACTTTTTACGTAGGGATTGAAAGATTAGTTGATCATGGTTTGGATCACTCTTTTGTGATTATATTCATGATGGCTACTGTAAAATTTCGAATGAAAAAAATACCTGGTTCTTCTAGAGATTAATATGGATTTTTGGTATTTTGACAAAAAAAAGTGTATCTATATTGTGATATTATCTATATAGTTATGTTGGAAAAAGGGAAAATGTGTCATATTCTTCTAACATCACTAAAATATTCTACTTATCCACCTCTGGGTTGTCAATCAAGAGTTTCTAGAGAACATCTTGAAATATAAAATAATCGCAAAATCAATGAAACAAATCAAGCATTTCCTTTTTAAATAAACTTTACAAAATTAGTTTCCTTTAAAATATGAACGGTGGAAAATCGTTAGGTACTAGGTAGAAGTGGAATTAGTTTCAAGTGGCAAGACACAGCAATAACGTGCATGAGAGACCCAGTAATTTCACGTTCATAATGGTATCTGATGAGCTGTCAAACGGGTCCAACATGTGTCGTTAATCTGTGGCTTCTAAAATTTTTTTATTGGTTTGCTCCGCTAATCCGTAGATTTAAAATTTTTATTTTTATTTATCCCGTTCAAGAACCGTAAAACTTCCAAATAATTTGATAAACCGAATTTTTTTTATAAAAATTTTCTAAATAATTTGCGGGTTGATAGATCTCTAATCCGCCAACCCACTATTCCAACCCACCAAACCCACAAAAACGTATATTAAAAATATATATGTATATATATTTGTGGGTTATCCGCAAATCCGCGGATTTTAATTCCACGACTCACATCCGCTTTTATCCCAATTTTTCGACCTGCACTTACCCTCTCTTGCAAAAAATTTCTTCTGTTGATCCGCACCCATTCTGTAACAGATCAAAACCTACAAAATCCGCGAAACGGTTTATATTTTGATAGCCTTGATTCTATTGTAAAGAACTTTTTTGTTTGTCATCATAAGTATTTTATTAATATAGTAGAAAATTAAAAGCTCCCTTTTATATCTACATTTTTAAAGCTCTTTTATCTTGCGAATATTTTTACACAATATAAATGATAGTGGACGAGGAACTTATTTTAGCTCATCATTCTCTGTTTAACTGAAAATGGCAGGTAACTACAGTTTAGTGAGTGTTCTAGGGTTACTATTGGTATTTACTTCCATTACCTGGTCACCATCTCCGGGCAGAATATTCCGGCGCTCGGTTTATTCACATTCGGAGATTCTAACTTTGACGCTGGAAATAGGAAGTTCCTCACAACTGTTACGGTTCCTCAAAACTTTTGGCCTTACCGTAGATCTCGAGATGACCCAGACAGCAAGTATTCAGATGGCAAAATCCTCCCGGACTTTATTTGGTAAGTTTATTATATTATCTATGTTTGTACACTTTTTCTAAAAACGTAAGATATATATTTTTAAATTTTCATTTAGTTAGTCGGAAGAAAGCAAAAAAAGAGGACTAAATATAATCGACGGATACAGACTATTTGTTAGCTTAGCTATTCTTCATTTCAAAGTTCTTTCCCTAAGTAGCTGTTAAATATACTTAAAATCTACAAATGTTTTTAAAATGAGTTAGACTAAACAAGCAAATCAAAAGTAGGCAAAAATTATTTTAGATTTCGAAAACTATTTTTATAATATGTGTGAAAAGTATAAAGATTAAAGATGAAAAGGACTGGTAGATTGATATCAAAGGTCTCTCAGTTTAAATTATGCTTATTTCTTATATATTTTAATTACACGAGGCACACGTTCTATTAGAAAAACAAAAACTAAAGACAGAAAAGCAAATATCAAAGGAAGCTTAGTTTTCTTGATAGATACTCATTTTTCATATTAAGCGTCAATTACAGTTTTTTCACACATATTAAATTTTCTATTATATTCTTTATTCGTACAGTAAATAAATTTATCAATTTAAAACTATACTTAACATGAAATGGATAAGAGTATATATTTTATTTTATATAATAATATTCTCCTCTGTACAGTTTTTTTCTTTAACTGGCAATAAATTAAACCTTTAACAGACAAAACTAAAATAAAATAGATTGGTTACTAAAGTTAATACTAGTTGATTGATAGTTCAAGTTAATAACATTGATGATGAGAGAGTAAATAAATCACAGCAAAATTCATGGGGATTCCACACGATTTACCGCCGGCGCTTAAACCCGGCGCCGATGTCTCACGAGGAGCCAGCTCCGCCTTCGGCGACGCTTCTATTATTGGGTCTCCAAAAGATTCTGCAAGCTCACTTAATTATTTCTTTATGTATACTGTATATCGTTATTTATTTAATTACTTTTTTTCGGGGATTAATGGATATTGTTAGGTAAATAATGTTTTTGTTTGATAAATGACAGATTCTACAATAATTTTTTATTTTTTTATTTTGTTTAGGGATAGACAAGAGATGAGACAAAAAGCTGATTGACCTAATCTTTTGTGTTAAAGAGAATGACCAGTGACAGCTGCTCCAATAACAAAACTTTTAGGGATTGGTGTTTCAAGAGACTCTATGTCTATCCATTCCAATCATTAATTCCAGAGTCAGATCTTGAAGAACATGTGAAGTTTCATCAAACCTGACTTTACAATCTATACTATTGGTTAAACAGCTAACACTAAGAAGGTTAAATTTAAATTGGAGATTATACAAGAAATCATGAAGCTTCAAATAGCTATCCAATTTAATGGTTCCTATCTCAATAATGCTCACAAGAACTTCATTTGGCAAAGTGACAGTAGTGTTTTGAAGAAGATGAAAATCAGAAAAGAATAATTAATCATGTCAAATATGATTGGTTGTTCATGTGTCAATTACCCAAGCATTGATAGCAGTAATGCTACTATCAACAAAACATATAAAACGTCTATCAACACTGGTCAAAGAACGAAGGATAGAGGGAAAAAATGTATCATGTGCTGGACCAGAGGCTGAGGAAAAACGGGATTGGAAGTAGTTGAGACAGAGTGAACTTTTGGCTTAGGAGTAGAACTAGGAGGCTGGAACTTGGTACTTAGGAAAGTAACAATTTATTGAATCTGATATGGGGATAACTCTTCCTTCAGAGGAGTAATGTATTGAGGACTGCTGTTTTGATCCAAGAAACTGCTTATTTCTTGAGTATTTTCCACCATAACAGTAACAACAATATTACTTGGAGATTTAACAAACTTCTGTTGTGGCTTATAACTGATCGGATTTCCATGTTTCTTGTAACAGTTATCCATGACATGTTCTACTTTTCCACAATAAGAACAAATTGGTTTATTATCTTTCTTATAGTACTGCTGACCAAATTTGCTATTTGCCTGAGAAACTTGAAAAGTCGAGACATTTGTAGTAGTAGAAGAGATTCTAGCCAACCTCTGAGAATCCTTTTGATCCACCAGATTATAGACCTGAGAGAGAAAGAGATGGTAAAATCTTCTTCATAAGAATCTAGTTCCTAACATCATCACAATTCTCATTGAGACCCATGAAAAAATCAATGACTCGATTAATCTCTATTTGAACTAGCAAAACCTCCAGTGTCCTTGATGTAACCTACAGACCATACAATTCTTCCCATAGAGATTGTGCCTGAGTATGGTAAGATGATAAATCCATACTCCCTTGATGCAATGAGTGAATTTTCCGTCTCAAATTGTAGAGTCTAGGCAAGTTAGATTTGTGAAATCGTATGTGAAGATCCTTCTATATCTCAACAGCAGTTTGAAAATACAACATAATGGTATAAATCTTTTTTATACATTATTTAGAAGCCATGACTTCACCATGCTGTTACAGTGTTTCCAGATTTGACAATAAAGATCATTATCATCAAGTTTCACAATCAATTCATCAACAAAGCCAAACTTATTTTTAGCCTCTATTCTCGTACTCATAACCACTATCCAAATTCCATAATTAGTTCCATCAAGCAACTCAAGAGCTATGACTTATTTTGGATGATCTGAACTAAGAAGATAATATGGACTATGCATATTATCTGGAGAATCAGATACCTCAAACTGATGTGATACTGATTTGGATCGACGAACCTCTGCGCGATCAACAAAACATGAAACTCCGTGAGGCGAAAGAGATAACGAAGCCTTATCTTGTAGTTTCGGAGAAACGATTTCTGGCGAATCTGGTGTAGCACCACGGCACCTCGAGTTTGTGTTTCGTTTTCCCATTGAAATCAACTCACAGCTCTCGTTCGAGAAAGATAACTCGATTTGAAGCTGGAATCGCACATATAAACAATAGATCCTCTTCACCGCAGCTACAGAAACATATCCATGAACGAAATCAATAACAATTAGCGACGATCTCGGGCGAGAAACCTAAAATCAAAAATTGAAGATGATGAGAACGAAACGAAAAATCGCTAGAAAATTTGTTAAATCAAGAACGAGAATAATCGCTATATACAATTGGAATTTTATACAAACAAGACTCAGGCTAAACCACAGCCTAACCGAAAATGTAATTCTAGTTTATAATTAACCAGTTAACAGATGCAATGCTATGTACAAAACTATAGTTATATACAAAGTATAAACTATATACATTAATATTGACTCTGAGTCAACAATTAAGGCAATTCAATAAGATGATATCAAATTGGAAAGGAGATTACCTTTTGAAATCAGTGTTTATATAAAGCATTGGTATGGAAGATTACTATAACTTCACCAAGAACAATCCTAATGCTGATGCTTCTGCTCAACAAGCTTTCGTCATTTCTGTCACTAACAAAATAAAGAAGGATATTAGCGTAAGTACTTAATCGATAAGTGTAATTTGACATATAAAAGTTATTACTAAATTAATTAATATGTTACTATGATTTTTATTGCAGTTGCTGTATTCATCTGGAGCTAGTAAATTCGTGATACCGACAATAGCACCACTAGGTTGTTTGCCGATCGCAAGACCAGAGTTTCAAACCGGTAACGATTGTTAAGAGAAACTCAATGATTTGGTCAAACAACACAACGCTAAAATTGGACCGATGTTGAATGAGTTAGCGAAAACCACACTCGGTTTCCAATTCAGTGTTTTCGACTTCTACAACGTTATTCTTCGTAGGACACAACACAACATGAACTACCATGAGTTACTATAATTAACTCACACTATATATTAAAATATCATTTAGACTTTGAACTAGCATTTGACTATAATGATTTTTTGTGACTAATTAATTAGGGTTTTCCGTGACGAATATATCGTGTTGTGGAGTTGGGACGCATAACGCGTATGGTTGCAGTTCACCTAACGTGCACTCGAAGTTATGTGAATATCAAAGATCTTACCTTTACTTCGATCACGTCATAACTCAGAGAAGGCACAAGAAGCGTTCGCTCATCTTCTCTTTGGAGCCGACGCAAATGTAGTCCAACCTATATGAATGTTCGTGAGCTCATTGTCTATCCAGTTGATGAGCCTATGCGTGAGTATTGGGAAGATCCAATGGAGGATAAGTTATCGTTAGTCCCAAGACGTTGACGTCGATGCTAGTGAATCTTTGTACCTCGTTTATTGTTGAGCTCAATATTTTATATCTCTACTTCACGCACGAGCTCTTGGTGCTGATGAGAGTTAAAAAATAATAATGTTATCCTTAACTCTGTTTTTATTTAATCTCAATGGGTAATGTGACAAACCGGAGAATATGAACCAAACGTATCCAATGACCGGCTTACATGCACTCCATTAGAAAACAAAAATAATAAAATTTGGTGGAATTAATTATTTCAGAGCTATTGGATTCAAACTCATCCGAGTCATTTCATGCACTTCTAGTTTTCGGGGCAGTTGTTCTTGTATTGGTATAAAATTGATTTGACTAATAAATTATTAAAGTTCATAAATGAAATAGTAGAAATGATTGCCAAGAAAAATAATAATAAAGAAATTAAACAAGTTCCAGGAAAGCTAAGCTATACATCTGGGTCTGACCCCGGCTATGTGTAGTTATGTATGTATATCAAACGAAAAAAAAATAAAAAAGTTTATCTAAGTATAAAAAAGTTTTCCCCATCTAAGTATTGTTAATTTCAGATGCAATTACAGACGAGACCCGCTTCATCAGTATTTTTTGTTTGTCTAGTTTCTGAACTTTTTTCCTTCTCTTTTTTGTTGATAAAATGATTTTTTGTCCTTTTTAGTTTTTGTCGTAACTTTTTGTTTTAAACTATTTTACATGTACACATTTGTTGACCTATTTTGTCGTTTTAATGATTCCAAATTAAGCGTTATTCATTTTTTATATTTTATTAAATACATTCACCGCTAATCATTTCTAATTACTGATAAACTGACGAAAAGAAAACACTATACTAAATTCAAAATTAAAATTTTTTAAAAGAGACCTAATTCAAAAAATAAAATACTACTAAATTGACGAGAAAAACTCGTAAATTTGCTAATTAGATATTTGGGACGAAAATGTAAGTTGTGGATTTAAAATACATGAATTAAATAGAGCTACAATTATATAAAAAAGACCTAATTAATGTAAAACCCCTTATTAAATACTTCATATTTTTCTAATAGATTGATGTTTTGAGTTTTTATTTTATTCATAAAAGATTGATTTTCTAAATTAAAAATAAAAACTGAAAGAATTGTTTCATTTTATGCTTTTTACCATATGTTATGGTAAGTAATAGTCTATATATATTTCTCTTTTCACTCATAAAACAATTTTAAATTAGTTAATAATTAAAACTTTTTATTTTTTAATATGTGTGAAAGATTTAAAACATCAATCAATTAGAATCAATTATAAACCGAGGGAGTAGTATCTATTATAGACTTATAGTCCTATAGTAAAGTGTAAGCATTCATTATTATATTAGAGCTGTGCACTTCTTTACATGTCTTATTTTGCTTCACATAGGTTAGGGCCCGGGTTCCATTTTTCCCTGGTTTTATAATATATTTGATTTTTTTTTTCAATCTTGTTTTGGCCTCTATACGCACGATCTTTGATTCTAAAATCAATGAAGAAAAATATGAAATTAAAAATAAATTTAGAAACCAGTAATCCGTCTGATTTGATTCATGTGCATGATTAATCAATAAATGTCTAGTAGTGCATTAGCTGTATTAGAAATTTACCCTCGCGCTACACGTTATTTTTTTAAAAAACAAGAACTATTTAAAAAATTTAATTGCCAAATTGTATTTGCAATATAAATATAACGAATCGGTCTATGAGCTAAGGCACAAGACCAATCTTCTCCCTTACTGTCTCTCTGTACCCTATAAACGATGGCAGACAACTGTAATTTAGTGAGTGTTCTAGCGGTATTTTTGGTAATGACCCTCTTCCACAACCCGATCACCGTCGCCGGACAAAGTCATCCGGTGGTAGCTTTGTTCACCTTCGGTGACTCCAACTTTGACGCCGGAAACAAACAGACTCTAACCCAAGCGAACGTCGCTCAAGGTTTTTGGCCGTATGGAAAATCCCGAGATGATCCCAACGGCAAACTCTCCGACGGTCTCATCGCTCCAGACTTCGTCGGTATGAAAATTTTTTTGTAATATAACCGGAAGACTATAAATCGAAATCTACACTAATCTTCAAAACTTGAAATTAAAACGTTAATTTTATAATAACGTTGAAAATATTATAAATATGCGATTTAAAAATAGTCAGTGCATAGTTTCAGCTGCTATACACTTTTCAAACACACATGCAAATACATTTTTAAAAAATTCTGTCAACATACTCCGAGTTATTTGTATTATATGAAAAAAAAACACTGAAATATTTTAAGAATACAATATGCAGCAAAATTCATGAAGATTCCGATCAAGATCCCGGCGGCGCTTAAACCGAACGTGAATGTCTCACGTGGAGCTAGTTTCGCCGTCGCCGATGCTACTCTACTTGGAGCTCCGGTGGAAAGTGTAAGTCGTCTACCTAATTGTTTTCAATACATACTTAGTGTATTATATTAAATATATTCAACACCTGATTCGAGGGAAAATAATTATATCTGTATAGCAACTATAGTTAATAATCTGTTTTTATTTTTCTTTAGTTGACTCTGAATCAACAAGTGAGGAAATTCAATCAAATGAAAGCAGCAAACTGGAACGATAACTTCATTAAGAAGTCAGTGTTTATGATCTACATTGGTGCTAACGATTACTTGAATTTCACCAAGAACAACCCTGACGCCGATGCATCTGCTCAACAAGCTTTCGTCACTTCCGTGACCAACAAGTTAAAGAACGATATCAGCTTGTTGTATTCATCAGGAGCGAGTAAGTTCGTCATCCAAACCCTAGCTCCATTGGGTTGCTTACCCATCGTCAGACAAGATTACAGTACCGGAATGGATCAGTGCTACGAAAAACTAAACGATTTGGCTAAACAACACAATGAAAAGATCGGACCGATGTTGAACGAAATGGCTAGAACCACTCCCGGTTTCCAATTCACCGTCTTCGATTTCTACAATACCATTCTTCGTAGGATGCAGAGCAACCAGAACTACCGTAAGTTGGTTAATGACAATTTTTGTTTCTCTTTATTTTAATTTTAAGCTCTGATATATATCATGTAATTACTCTTAGGTTTCTTCGTTACGAACTCATCATGTTGCGGAGTTGGGACACACAATGCTTATGGTTGTGGTTTACCTAACGTGCACTCGAGGCTATGTGAGTACCAACGGTCTTACCTATTCTTTGACGGACGTCACAACACCGAGAAGGCCCAAGAAATGTTTGCTCATCTTCTTTTTGGAGCCGATACAAATGTTATTCAACCGATGAACGTCCGTGAGCTTGTGGTTTACCCAGTCGATGAACCAATGCGTGAGTCTTGGTTACCTCAAACGTCAGCCACCGTCCAAGCCAGAGACTCTAGCTCGTCGTCTAGCCCTGGTTACGAGTTTTACTGAGTATCATATAAATCAACCTTGGGGATCGATCGGGTTTCTACAATCATGAGCTTAATTATAACCGTATCAAAAAGAATCATGACGACGTGTTTAATGTGCAACGTTTTTTTTTCTGTTTTCTCTAGTGAGTTTTCCACTATAATAAAAGACCGATCTTTGCAACTCTTACAACGTATTGGACGGATTCCCAAAACTAAAAACTAGAAACTTGGAGTCCCAATTACGCAATTAACGACGTTTAGCCAAGATATAGATTAGTTCCCAATAGGTTGTTATTTATAACGAAATGGAAATAGCGCAAGATTCGAGTATTTGTGTTTTTTTCCATCTAATTGCTTTATTAATAAACAAAAATATAATCACGATTTACAAACGAAACTAAAATACTTGGACATGAGTTATGCAAAATCCAATGTTCATTGAAAGAAAGAAAATTTCTAGCTAGTTGATAAACAAATACATTTTGGTCTCTTGATTGATAACTAAATTTTATCGACTCAAAGTGTGATCGTCATTAATGTATTTCTAGAAAGTAATGTTGTAACTTTAGGTCGATGGAATTAGTATTTGTGTGTATTAATACTCCAAAATCGTAATTCCAAGGTTTTATCTTAAAAAAATATAATTCAACGATTTTGTACTTTTAGTGGAAAATTGTCATTGCACGATTTTTTATAAAAATCTTGATTTCACGAATTTTTATAAAAATCTCGATTTCACACTTCTGAAAAATTATAATTTCGAGATTTTACGATTTCGGCCAGAAACATCAATTTGCGATTTTTTGCCAAAATTATGATTTTACGGTTTTGGCAGAAAAACGTTATTTTACGATTTTTCGTCGAAATTACGATTTCACGGTTTGTAGAAAAACTCAATTCCAAAATTTTATGATTTCTCAAAACGTAATTCGGCGATTTTACATTTTTAACGAGAAATTTTATTTTATAATTTTTTCGTAAAAAACTCAATTCACGATTTTGGCAAAATCTAATTCTATATTTTTGCGGTTTTGGTAGGAAAACGCCAATATGCGAGTTTTTTTGCCAAAATTATGATTTTCATATTTTTGGCGAAAAACATCATTTTACAAATTTTCATCAATACTACGATTTCACGTTTTGGCAGAAAACGCAATTCCGAGATTTTGTGGTTTAGTGCACAAAAATAATTACGTGATTATATGTTTTGGCGGAAAATATCATTTTATATATTTGTTTGTAAAAATCTCTATTGTACGTTTATTCTATTTTTAAATATATTATGTGATTTTGCGCTTTTTACTATTGTATTTTAAAAATATGATTAAGATTCAAATTTAATTAGATTAAATTATAAGTATTTTAGTTATTTAAAAAAATATATATAGATAGATGGAGATGGAAATTTACAAAAAAATAATTAAGCAAACAAATGTTCATTTAAATGTATTATCCCAAAAACGAATAAATGAATTATTTAGATAAAATATATGTATTATCCCAAAAACGAATAAATGAATTATTTAGATAAAATATATGGATGAAAATAATCTCTGAACAAACAAACGGACCTAAACCATTGAGGATTTCAAAACGGTAACTAATGACGTCAGGCTGACTAACTCAAGATTCATAAACTAGCCGTTGATGATTTTTCCAACGCTTGAGAAACTTCTCTATATATTATATATTAGCAGCCTTGTCTCGCTGCAAATTTAACTCAAAGATGTATACTTTAATAACTAAGTTCGTCTCTTCTTGTCTCTTTCTCTCTTCACATACCGCGCAGATCTCAGCCAATCAAAGATGTACATGTACAATATAACATTATGACAGATTTAACATTCGTAATTTTTATATTAACAATTTTTATAATTTTATTTTTAAATGGTTTTAGCAGTTTTGATTTGTATTTTTTTTTGTTTTTTCTAAAATTGTCTTCCTTGTTAAAATTGTTGTCACCGATCTCAACATTTTTTGGGTATCTCTTTCTTAAGTAACTAACATAAGAAATATTATGGTTGTTCATGTGTGATGACTTAGGCAAGATTGAGAAATTAAGTAACAAACTTTGACTAAGAGATAACAGTAAACAAACTTTAATTCATGTTTGACACATACTAGCGTCTTATATTTTTCCCCACGGTAAGTCCATCGTTGTATCATACTACTATCGTTTAAAATAAAAAAAATAATTGGAAAACTAGATTTGTAATCTTATGCGGAAAGGAAACCACTTGGTTTCTTCATGACAACGGTCGACTACAGCTGAGTCAAGACGACGTTTCGAAAAGCCGTCAAAACAATAAATGAAATTAGTATGGGAAATTGTTCAACAAATAAATTCCGAGATCGATTTATTAAAAGAAACCCTAAGAGATTCAGAATAAGAGTGGATCTGCATGCTTTAGGATCTTATACTTTGATTTTGTTTAGCATTTTCCAAATTTTCGTGTGCAATAATTTTTTATTACCTTCGCTTGTGAGTACTTTGGTAGAATGCTGACTTCTATTAAGAATTTGGATGGAAAAACAAAGATCAACCTAGAGGTCGATAGCTCCAAACCCATCGACCTCAAAATCCACGAAGATCCGACTCGAAATATTCGACCACACGTTCGTCATGGTGAAGTCATGCAGCTTTTTATAAAGATTCTTGATGAAAAAACAGTCATCAGCCTAGAGGTCGATAACTCCAAACCCATCCACCTCAAGATTCACGAAGACCCGACCAGTCGAAATAATGGATCAAACGTTCATCATGGTGAAGTCACACAGTTTTTTGTAAAGACTTTGACAGGAAAGATCCTCACCTCAGTGGTGGAAGGTTTCGACACCATCGAACATGTCAAGGCCAAGATCCAGGATAAAGAAGGCATCCCGCCGGATCAGCAGAGGCTGATCTTCAAAGGCAGGCAGCTCAAAGACGACCGTACCGTATCCTACTACAACATCAAGAACGACTCGGCCATTCATTTGGTACCGCGTCTCTAAGACTTGGCTGCTAATTTGGTGTTGTCTGTTCGTATCTCTCTTTTCGTGTAGGACAATATTTGAATTTGCTGTTTTATGTTCGTATCTCTCTTTTCGTGTAGGACAATATTTGAATTTGCTGTTTTATGTTCGTGCCTCTCTTTACGTGTAAGACAGTATTGGGGTTTTTTAATGTTCGTAACTAGTGGAATTTTTTAAGTTTCAGGATTTTGTTAGATTTTTTACGGTGGTCGATTTTTGCAGTCTTTGTCATCTTTCTGAATTGTGCGTTACTTCAATTATTTGTTGCATTGTATGCCGAAGAACTTTCAACGTCGACAATCTATTCTTCTCGCCATATGTATCTATCTATTCAACACTATGACTAGTGCGATAACAATATGTTTACATTGGTTAGTATGGGAAAAATATATATATATGTATTTTAAAAAAATAGATGGAATAGATTTCATATATTGCTAAGAGCATAAAGAGAGTGATGTAGAGATTTTTCCACTAGTTAGCTTTGATGTGAGAGATTGGAGTAACTGAAAGCATGGCATCAAACTATTTTGAATCTTAATACAATCCATGTGTATTGTAGTGTACATTCGAATCAAGGAATCTGAAATAATTTATTTTTTATTTTAGTTATACGAAAAATAAATTTTGACCCTGATCATATGCCGTGAAAGTATTACAATATTTGAATTTTCAAGATAAGACGGCATGTATATAGTGATATATATTATATAGTGTTAAAGAAAAGGATAGAATATATTTTCAGAAAATATGATTCTTCATGTGTGGTGACTAGAAGGAGAAAAAAAAAAGTTCATGTGTGATGACTTATAGGAAAGATTGAGAAATTTAGTAGCAGACTTTGAATAAGACATAACAGTTGAAAAAAAAAAGATAACAGTAATCGGCTTTAATTGATATGTGGCCCATAGAACTGGTAACTCAATCGTCGTATCATACGGCCTTCTTTTTTTTTTTGAACAATTATCGGAAATCTAAATTTGTACGGCACCACTTGGTTTCTTCGTGACAACGGTCGATTACAGCTGAGTCAAGGCGACGTTTCCACTAAGCCGTCAAAACAATAAATGAAATAAGTAAGGGAACTGTTAAGCAAATAAATTCCAAGAAACGATCTATAAAAAAAATCCCTAAGAGATTCAAAAGAGTTGGATCTGCTCTGGCCTCGTATTTTGATTTAGTTTAGCATTTTTCAAATTCTCATGCCTTAATTTTTTGTAACCTTCGTTTGAGAGTACGTTGGTAGAATGCAGACTTCTTTTAAGACTGTGGGGAAAATAACGACCAATGCAGACTCCAAACTCTTCGACCTCAAAATCGACGAATTAAAGATCCGATCCGTTGAAATATTGGACCTGACCTTCGTCAAGGGGAATTCATGCAGATTTTTGAAAGGACTATTGATAGGAAAGATCATCACCTTAGAGGTGGAAGGTTGCGACACCATCGAAAACGTCAAGGCCAAGATCCCGGTTGACCAGCAGAGGCTTATCTTTGAAGGCAGACAGTTCGAAGACGCTCTCACCGTATCCGACTACAACATCAAGAACGACTCAACCCTTCACTTGGGACTGCATTCGTGTCTAAGACTTGGGACACTTGGCGGCGAATTTGGTGTTTTGTGTTCGTATCTCTCTTTTCGTGTAAGACAAGAACTAGTAGAGATTTTTAAGTTTTTAAAAAATTGTTAGTATTTTTCTAATATATTTTATTAGTAGTTCATCTTTCTGAATTGTGCGTTACTTCAGTTATATGCATGTCGCATTGAATTGGTTAAAGTTGGTGGGGATTTTTTTTTTGTTTTTCTTTTTGAAGTTATAAAAGCGATTTAACAAAAAAAAAAGTTATAAAAGCAAACCCGAAGAACCGTCAACGTCGACAATCTATTATTCTTATTAAAAACTAACTAGTGCGGTAACTATTTGTTTACATTAGTTAGTCTGGAAAAAGATATATGTATTTCAAAGAATTTAGATGAAGAGAGTGATGAAGAGATTTTCCCACTACAACTTAGCTTTGACGTGAGAGACTGGATCACTGGAGTACCCGAAAACTCACTTTATTTTGAATCTTTGAATCCATAAATGAACATAAAATGATAGTCAGAAGATGAACATAAAATCCATGTGTAGTAGTATAGTGTAATACATTCGAATCAAGGAATCTGAAATAGTTTTTTGATATTGTATGGGCCAACCACTAGATAATCTGACATGTGCCCACCATTCCAAATTAAATTTGCAAATTGCTCATATGTACTTTGTGTGAGATGAATTGAATCCCAAAAAATATAATCTTTGGGATTTTCACATAATTTATATTCCTTCACAAGTCTCGTCCCTCCACAGCTGAATACTCCTCTCCACTTCCCTGTTCCACAACATGCTTCTTCCCCTTCTTTAAACCCTTTTATTTATCACAAAAAGGTATTAATGTATGAAGATATATTTTAATGGGCCCTTTAATGAATATTTTAAGTGGAAAAGCCCAACAAGATTCACAAAGAGCTCACTTACCGAATTTAGAAGGACGTTGCATTCTGAGTCTAAGGCTTTTGTTCATGTCAAAGAGGGAGAATTTGAAGCCCTTGACTTGTTTTTGCATCTTAAACAATAGATTTGACAGAGCTTTGTTATGCGTATTTGCTAATCTCGAAGCATCTCTTAAGCAAGAATCATTCTTTGGTTGTAGTATTCGTAAAATCGGAAAACAACCCAAATCCGGCACATTCAAGAACCCGAATTTCCGTCCTCCAACCTTGTATATTTCCTGTTACAAAACCATATGACCAAAAAATGTATGCAGAAAAAAAAAGATTTATATGATGGTGGTGATGATGATGAGCTTACACGAATGAATGTAGTCAAATTACCAATGACAATGTCAACATGTTGAGACATTGAAATGGGAAGAGATTGATTGGCCAAGAAAAGGCTTAAGTAGTCATTGCTCCCAATGCTTATCAAATAGACAGCTCTTGAGATTCTCTTATTGCTTTCTTCTTTACCAAATTTTGTCCTCCACAATCTCTCCACTTTCTTGTAGTTATCCAATTGTGTTCTCAGATTTATCACCTTACAATTATTAGGAATTGGTCACCACGTTGATTAACATAGACTAATACATCTGACCTAACCTTAAATTCAAAAATATAATTTTCCTAAATAACTAAGTGTGTAGTAGATATTTCCAATTCAATAATATTAAAAAGAATTATTTTATTTTATATATCTAAATAAAGCATGTAAATATATACAAAGCAAATCGAAGGTAGGACCAACAAATTACATTTTAAAGAAGATTGTTCAATTAGTTTAGCCACAATAATCGGGTCAAAACTCAAAACCCACTTCCATATGCAATCATTTAATCAACATTTAAAAGTATATAAAAATGAACTTCAATCAGATTTATAGATCAATAATTTAAACGAAATTCAGTCACATGATAGCTCTATTTCAAGATATACTTTAATGAAAAACTATTAAAAATATCCCAAGGAAATTAAAATAAAATAAAGGATAAATAACGTACCGAACCTTGGAACGTTTCTACAAGAGCACCAGCTCCTGCAGACGCAAAGTTGACGCCGTAAAGCTTCTTTTGACTATTTCCCGGTTCCAAAAACGGCGGAATTAACGGCAAATTCGCATATTCCGCTATCATTAACGTACATTTCAGTCAATATTATATTTAAATAGCTAGAGGTAACGTAAGAATAATAAATATATTATAATCTCCTCACCGATGAAATCGGAGATGAGACGACCGTCGGAGAATCTTCCGGTAGGGAGGCCAAAGAATGATTGACCGTAAGGTGGAAAATTGGCTTGGACAAGTGTAGTGGTATTTATGTAATTATTGTTACCTGCATCCAAGAAAGAGTCTCCGAAGATGAACAAGGCCGTCACATTATTGTCACCGCCGTGAGAAGGTTTTGCTGATGATTTTCCGGCGAGAAAGAGAATGTTAAAAGAGAAGAGGAAGAAGAGGAAGAAGGAGGAGAAGGAGATAATTCTTCTTGTGACTTTCTCCATTAATGTTGACTCTCTTATTCACCACAAAAACTCTTAGGACTCGTGTTATGTGTTTGTTTGAGTATGTATATATATATAGACCAAATGATTTGCCTTTTTAATCGACTTATAGACATGTCGAGAAGACTATGTAATATTTATAATATAAAAGAGGGAATTGTATAGATGGACCAAAATTTTATATGTAATTATTAGTTTGATTTGGTTTTTTTATAAATTTTGAGATAGATTAAAAAATAATAGAATTTAATTTTAATTTTATAATTATGAAAAATTGTTATTTATGTTTTTATGTTTTGCGAAAAAATATTTTTGTTTTTTACGTACAAAAAACTATCAAAATTGTAAAAGAAACTTTCGTAAAAAAAAAAACCTTTCCGTGAGCCACCACCCATATTGAGAGAAACCCTAATCTACGATAATTCAATAAGTTTGCGATAACTACAATAAGTTTGCGACAACTACAATAAGTCTGCGACAACTACAATAAGTCTGCGACAACTACAATAAGTTTGCGGTAACTAAATAAGTCTGCGGTAACTACAATAAGTCTGCGGTAACTACAATAAGTCTGCGGTAACTACAATAAGTCTGCGGTAACTACAATAAGTTTGCGATAACAACAATAAGTATGCGACAACTACAATAGGTGTGCGGTAACTAAATAAGTCTGTAGTAACTACAATAAGTCTGCGGTAACTACAATAAGTCTGCGGTAACTACAATAAGTCTGCGGTAACTAAATAAGTCTGTGGTAATTACAATAAGTCTGCGACAACGTTTCAATAAGTATGCGGTAACTAAAATAAGTCTTTGGTAACTAAATAAGTCTGCGGCAACGTTTCAATAAGTCTATGGTAACTACAATAAGTTTGCGGTAACTATAATAAGTTTGCGGTAACTACAATAAGTCTGCGACAACGTTTCAATAAGTCTGCGGTAACTATAATAAGTCTGCGACAACGTTTCAATAAGTCTGCGGTAACTACAATAAGTTTGGGGTAACTACAATAAGTTTGCGGTAACTACAATAAGTTTGCGGTAACTACAATAAGTTTGTGATAACATTTCAATAAGTCTGCGGTAACTACAATAAGTCTGCGGTAACTACAATAAATCTGAGGTAACTAAATAAGCCTGCGACAATATTCAATAAGTCTGCGGTAACTACAATAAGTCTGCGGAAACTAAATAATCTGCGGTAACTAAATAAATATGCAGTAACTGAAATAAATCTACGGTAACTAAGATAACTCAATAACTCTGCAGTAACGTAAAATAAGTCTGCGACGAAATAAGTTTGAGGTAATGTTAACGGAATGACATTTTTGTAATTTTCGGTCACGCTGGAATTAAATATTAATGGCACTATCGTAATTACTTTTTTCTTTACACAGAATCGGAAGGGTACGTTTGGGATTTAGACTGCAGTTTTAATTCAAAACCAAATGCTAGTCATTCTAGCAATTAAACCACAATTTTGAGTCATTCTAGTAATCTTCCCAATAAAATATGTGTCCACATTTATATACAAAGACTTTTTTAAGGACTTTTTAAAAGAAGCCAAATGGATTGAATAATACAATTATTAATTTATGTACAAAGATAATTCAGTTCTTCACGACAATGTTTCAATAAGTTTGCGGTAACTACAATAAGTCAACGGTAACTAAATAAGTCTGCGACAACCTTCAATAAGTATGCGGTAACGAAAATAAGTCTGCGACAATGTTTCAATAAGTATGCGGTAACTAAATAAGTCACTGCGACAATGTTCAATAAGTCTGCGGTAACTACAATAAGTTTGCGGTAACTAAATAAATTTGCGGTAACTAAATAAATCTGCGATAAAATAAGTTTGCGGTAACGTTAACGAAATACCATTTTTGTAATTTTCAGTCACATTGGAATTAAATATTAATGGCACAATCGTAATTATTTTTTTCTGTACACAGAATCGGAAGGGCTAGAATGACTCGCATTTAATTAAAAACAAACGAGTCATTCTAGCAATTAAACCACAATTTTGAGTCATAATAGTAATCCTCCCAATAAAAAATGTGCCCACATTTATATACAAAGACGTTTTTAAGGACTCTTTAAAAGAAGCCAAATGGATTGAATACTACAATTATTAATTTATGTACAAAAATAATTCAATTCTTCACAATAATAAGAGAAACAACATACTTCTTTTTTCAGCAAAATGTTGCGAGTTTAGTTTCCCATAATATTTTTGTTTCAAAATTAGAGCAGACTAATTTAATATTCTTTCCGTGTTTGAACTTTAAAGCTTCTCGATTATCCTACTTTGGATGTGGCTAAGTATATGTCGGTTGAATAATACTTTTTGTCTTATAACCTGATGTATTTGCGGTTTTAAGCATTCTAACCAAGAATTTCTAAGTTTTTAAGGTTTAGTGTTTTAAACTCTTTTCAAATTAAAATATATTTAGATGAAATCTGCATAAGGAGCAAAAAAACAAGAAATAAGCATTTTCGGAGCATAGATCGATCGTTCCTTAATTGAATCGATCGATCCAATATAAGAAAATCGATGTGAGAAAGATCGCCTTGAGACTTCAAATCGACCATATGAAGATAAGACCAATCGTTTCAGATCAGATCGATCGATCCAATATATGAAAATTTGTTGTGATATTTCATATAGATCGATCCAACCTTAAACCGACCAAATCACATAATTTTTTTTTTGGTTTTTCCAAAAGATCTCAATCCATAACGTGTTTTGACCTATATTTTCGTGTTTTTAGTCATTGTTTAGATTACACTTTTTCTATGAAAACTTTTGGGTTTTGCAATTTGTAAGTTTTGGGGAAATGAATCTCTGGCTCTACATCTCTTGAGAAGATTTTTGAATCCTTTAGATTTCTATTATATTGATTATAAGTTTCTCTTCATCTCCTTGTTGTTTCTCTGTTTCAATGTCTGAGTAGATCCGTAGTTAGGTTTTGGATTTCAAAAGAATCATTGAATCATGGAATCAGACATAGATAAGGTTATATCATTTGTTATCATCACCTATCATTGTTTTTATTGTTTAGGCTAAATTGATCATTTAGTTTCTGCTTTATGATTTAATCTATTCATCAAAAGTGTTATAAATTGCTTGATAGAACATAGGTGAGCATAGGTGAGCGAATTTTCCTTAACCAACGAAAACTAATGCTAAAAAAATTCGTGAATAAATCGAACCTACTTACTAATACTTGTTTAGAATTGTAAATTCAAATGATAATTTAAGATTTTAGGTTGTTAGATGAAGTGATTGATACCACGACTGTGATTGGTTATATAATTATGTTTGACTTTAAAATTGTGCATATATGTTCCCTAAATAATTGTATAGTTCAAAATTTCTAAGTTTATGCGAATATCCCTAAAATCTGACGCTTTAATCTATAAATTACATTATTTAGTTATTTTTTCGTTTACATTACAACCACCGATCATATCGTTTTCTTATCTTAATTTTATTCCTAAATAATTATGATATAACTTTAATTTCTGTGAGTTGGATCCTATCTATATTATATTATAATTATTATAAATGCACCTGTAGTCTTTTATTTGGATTAAATTATTTGGATTAAAACCTTTATATATCATAACTAACGTACCATACTATACCATACTAGTTAACGTGTATTGGATTTTGATAGCAACACGTCTTTTATTTGGACAAAAACTTTTATGTATCATAACTCACGTACCATACTAGTTAACAAGTATTAGATTTTGATAGCAACACAATAACAAGAGTAATAGAAAAGATGGTTCATTTATCATTTACTTTTCCGTTTACAATTGTTTTTCAAAAAAGGAAACATTAAAGTTTTCTTATATGAAAATAATTAGAAGAGACAAATTTTTCCTCTTTTATTTTGAAAAATAAAACTTTTAAATACAAACTACACCATAAAATTAAGCCTTTATCAACAAAAAAAAAACTACACCATAAATATCTGTGTATTTAACTATTTATACAGATGGGTGAAAACGAACTAAAGAGGCAGAATTGTCCAGAATAGTTATTTTACTCTCTTTCTTTTTTGTTGTCTCAGAAAAAAAGGTCACGAGAAAGTCACAAAACTCACCTGTTACCCCCTTGCAGAAGAAAGTGCAACCTTAAGATTCTTCTGTCGTTTAACGACGTCGTTTTTACATTTTCCTCTAGATTCGTTGTACTTAAAAATAGCAAGTGGCTCATTTTTCCATTTTCCTAGGCAATCAATGTGTAATGTACACGCAATCTCACCGTCTTTTTCTGATTACAAATTTAGGATAACCGGTCCTTATTTTTGTCCGGTTTGGTTAAGACCGGTCCTTAACTTGTGTCTTCTTTGTTATAGTTAAAACATTTCTCACAACCCCTTAGGCTCTTAGTAGCACCCAGAGAAGATTTAAGAAAAGAGATACGAGTATAAACATATTATGACGATGTTAAATAAGTTTTAGAGCACAGAGTAAACAACAAAACACAAACGAATACAAAGATTCCCTAAAAAAGTTAAAAAATATTTAAAAACCAAAAACTAAGAGTAAGCCTCTACAACTTAACTTCATGGCATTATAGCAATGGAGAGAGATAGAGACTCATGGCTTCTTGCAATGCAAACAAGCTTTAGGTATCTTGATAGCAGCAAATCCTGAGAAAGACAAGAGACAGCAGAAGATGAAAGTAACACACTTTGGAAATATTTGGAGGTTGATGATGATGATGATGCGGGAAACTCACTAACATGGAGCCTTATTTACATGAAATTGGATCTCTTTCAGAAGACTCCTCCAATCATGGAATGAATATCATCGATGCTCCAAAGGTCCATAGGGTTTTCACCATTGTCCTGAGTCGCTACAACATCATCGTTGAGGAAATCCAATGTAGAGTCCCATTCAGTGTTGTTGTAAGGTGTCTCGAAATCCATGGACTTGAGTTTCTTAGCTGGATTAGCTTCCTCAAAGAAAAGACCTGAGTTGTTGTCGTTGTTGTTGTTGATAAGCGCAGACGATATCTCAGGAGTTATTGGAGCTTGATCGCTCCAACCAAACTCAGAACAATGGAACGAATTACTACCTTGGTCGGAGCTGAAATATTGATACCCATTACCTCCAGCATCAATAGAGTTTGTCAACCCAAACTGATTGTTGTTGTTGTTCACTTGGTGCTTCTCCTCCATGAAACACATATTGTCAAAGGAGTTCTGAACCAAAGCTGGGTTTGGGTTAGGGTTAGTCACTGGTTTCTGAGGACTAGTCTTGGCAGCACGTTTCCGAGGGTTTTCCTCAGGGAAATTCACCTTAGCTTTGGAGCCACGGATTCTGCGAGCAGCAACATCGTAAGCTCTTGCAGCTTCCTCAGCTGTCTTGAAAGTTCCAAGCCAGATTCTAGCACCTTCTCTTGGATCACGAATCTCAGCAGCCCATTTACCCCAAGGACGTTGCCTAATCCCTCTGTATTGGTTCTTCCTCTTCCTCTTTGAAGATTTCTCAGCTTCTCCGTTAAAGTCTGCCACTTTCTTGCAAAAAACTGAATCTGCTGATGAAACAACAAAAAACAAAAGTTCACTATATAACTCATCCATCAACAGACTCAAATCAATCTCATCACATAAATCAACATCACTCAAAAATCATTATCATAGACATAAAAGATATCTAAAACAACAAAGTCAAATAATTTCTGAAATCTGAAATTTCAATTTCACACCAACGAAACCATATCTGAACCTCAGAGAAATTCAAATACAAAGCTAATCGAAAAAAATAATTCAATTTCTATCAAATTCAATTGGTTAAAGTCAACTAGAAGAGAGCACCGTCGACGGCGATAGCAGCGGAGGAGACGACGACTGGTTTCGGAGACGCAGAGAAAACAAATGGTTTCACATCGGCGAAGAGAACATCAACATCGAATTCATCATCGCAATCGAGAGATGAGTCATCTTTGAAACCCTGGAAATCAGCCTCGAACTCATCGTCAAGATCAAAGAAATTAGAACGCTTCTTCGAGTTCTTCTTCAATCCTTTCACATTTTTTTTCAGATCCGGCCAAATGAATTCGCTAGTGACGCGGCGAGACCTCGGCGGTGGAATGAAATCGGAGATTATTGCTCCTCCACACATGGCGGGTGATTCTTGAGGGTGTAAATGTTTAGAAATATAATCCTAGCGGCGAAATGGAAAAATAAATGATTCTTTGTGGTTTAATCTTTGCTATTTTCTTCTCTCTCTCTCTTCAACGCTTTGCTTTGTTCTTCGGGAAATATAACAAAAAGTAGAGAGAAAAGGACATTTTAGTGATGGTTATTATACCCTAAAGTTGAAGTACTATTTACGGTACTGCCCTTCTACTTTCCATTCAATTACTTTAGATTTTTCACGTTAATTAGGGATTTATTAATTTATGGTTAGTTGCAGTAATTAAGATTAAATTCAGTCAGATTTGACTGCTGCTAGACTAAAGTCTAAACAATTTCTTACCTAATGTTTGTTGAATTTTTCCATAAGATTTATTCCTTTTACTTCTTTTTTTTGTCAACATAATCCTTTAACTTTAACTTCTTTTTCTTTCTTTTAAAATTTGAGTCATATAAAAGTTTGAATAAATCAAATTTTATCCCATCTTTTATTGGTTAGTTTGAGATTGTTTTATTTTAGTTTTATATTAGGCCATATAGTGATCATTTTCAAAAGAAAAAAATAATAAATTTTAAAATGATAAAAAGAATATGTTAAAAGATGTTTCAAGTAATCTTCTATAATAATCTAGGCATTAGATTTATTGTATATTACATTATTAATTTTTTAAAAAGTAATGTAATCATTGGGAAAAAAATGAAAAGATATGGCATTGAAGTACTTGTCTGGCTAATTTGTTTTCTTCTAACTAGTCATAAACTTTACCAGTTTGCACTAATTAAGTAGCTAAATATTTATCCAAAATCAGTGAAAACATCTTCAAGATCTGCTATCTATTCTTGTGATTACCATTTAAACACACAACAAAATACTTTTGCAATATTTGTTTCCTGATATGCACTATCAGTAATTTACTAAAGTTAGTAAAAGCTAACGCAACAATAGATAATTTGAAAATTTAAATTTAAATATAAATGAATTATTGAAAATGCCATGCAGCTATATGACGACTAGCGAATGTAATTTGATTACATGAGAGGACCTTCAAGAATTAAGACCTTATGCTTAGGGTTAAAATTGGAAAAGCATAGAAACACACATTCATGAATATGCGTGTGTACGTACGATTCTTGAAGCTTTTGAGAAAGTTATGACAAGCTTTTTGTCGTTTTATGACAAACAAAATATTAACAATTCTTTGTCGTTTTGTTATGTTTATTTTGATACGCATTCCAAATCATTAATTTGCTTTAACTCAATTTAAAACTTGCTTGTAATTCGTTTACTCAACCGAATTTTTTAGTTTCAAATAATCATTGGTTAGGTATTATTCGGTGCATATGTAGTTAACAACTAACCTATATTTATTAATTTTTTGGTAAACTATAGTCTATCGTTATGAAATATATTTTTTTAATTGCAAAATTCGAAATTATATATAAATGATTGTTGGAATATTATAAATTTCACTTGATTTTCTCATATTTTTTGAAACTCAATACTTAAGGTTTTTTTATTCCAGAGATTTAAGTAAACGGTTTAACATATAATAAAACTTAAATTTATTAATATTTCGAAATTTCACATGTCACGTAATTGATGAAAACAAAAAAAAATCATTGTTTTCCTAGAGTATATATGCACATACATATTCAAAAAATACACATACATATATTTTTAAATATGAAACATATATAGTTATAGTTAGAGGTGTTAAAATATATTATTCACATGTGCGACAACCCTATTAACATATGCTCTAAATAAGTTGTTTATGGATCAACCATAAATCTTAGTTATGATTTGTTTTTTTTCTAAAATTAAATCGTCGAAAATTGTTAGAAATCAACGAAAATTATAATTTTTAATTTAAATAAATTCGATTTTGATCCAAATTTTTAAAGATTATAGCCGTCCATTGTCCAACAATGTCTAATCTATTTCACGTAAATAAATAAGTACGTTGTATATTTTATCCCAGAAAAGTAAATTATGTATTATATATATATATATATATATATATATTAAGATTTAAGATCAAACTGAGAACGCAAAGACAGACGAATAAAAGACTAAAAGATGTAGGACGTAGTGTTGTAATCTTTCCCCGGATCGAGACAATTTCCTAAATGAGCTTATCCCAAATAAACAATAAGATGTCAATCATAGTTCAATTTTTGTTTTGTTAAAGCATTCATGGTTCAATTATTTGTTTCACTATTTGACTTTTAAGATTTGAAAAATATGTGTACAGAATACACCTTAATACCGTTGTTTTCAGAAAGATAAAACCTTGTGTTTTCATTTTTAACCAACTCATAACACTTCAGAATAAAATTACTATTATTTGATATTATTTTCCACCAAACTCATTTAAAAAAAAAAACCGAAATTCACTTCTCATTTATCAAACTTCCTTACCGTTGAACTTATTTTAAATTTATTTAGCGAATAGCTCAATTAGTGGGCTTTACGAGTTGAGTTACACACTTGTATTTCGTTTTATTTATTGGGCTTTTTAATTGGGCCGATTCTATGCAACCTGCTCTTTTCCGCGTGACAGTAAATTAGTGGGACCTCTAGGAGACCATTTAACGAGGAGAAAAAGTATTTCAGTTTTACGAACATCCATTGTCAAAATCAATATCGTCTGTAGTCGTGTGCAGATCCTACTGGTCAGTACATATTCAACACGTGACTAAATCAGCTGTTTCATATCCTCGACCAAAGAGTGTCCATACAAAAAAATATCTCCAATATTTTTTCTCTGGTAAAGTACAAAATATCTCCAATATACTAAAAAAACAAATCGAATAATTTATTTTCAGAAAGATTTCCACGAAATTTTTTTTTTTATCCAGTTCATATCCGTCAAGCCGAGATCCAATCTGAATATAACAATGTTTTTCGAATAAATCATACTATTTGGTTGTGGATGTGACACTTTATAAAATTGATTATCTTACTAATTAAATTTTAACTGCAAGTGTACAAGAAATCTATTTTTAATCCAAACAATTAATGATAATTTTATTCAATGAGTAATCCCACCTAAGATGACCCATATGAACGGATTATCATACCTATTTTTTTAGAATTATGTTATGTTTACAAAAGTCTTTTCAATATATGAGACGGAAAAAATAAAATATTAGTTGCAATGACTTGAGAATAAACTATTTTAGATAATTTATCGGCTCCTTGCTTATATTGTCTTGGAACAAAAAAAAAAAGGTAAATTGAAAAACAACAACAATCATTTAATTAGTGAAGTGGATGATTGCTTCAAGGGACTATAAATAGCCGGCGTCGTCGCCGGAGATCAATCAACAAACTCCGAAACTCACTTTTTCTGGCACCGGAGTTATAACGTCTGTAAGAAGCCAACATCATCTTCGTCGAAGCCTCTAATTCCTTTCTATCATCAATCAAAATCTGACTTTCTCTACACTCTCTGCTACAAAATCAAGAACGCATCTTTAGATTATAAAAGGGAATCATCTTTAAAATATTCGTACCTGTACATGTAAACATCTTTGTCTTGTTGGAGTTTTTTCAAACAAAGATGACATGTTTCGAGGAAACAAAGTTCCGAGATTGTTGGATTGGATCAGTTTGGTCTCAATAAAGATTTGATCACTATGTTGTTTAGTTTTTCATTTGAATCTGTTGTCACAATTTGTAATCCAACAGAGATTCTAGTCATTCTATCTATTTATAGGAATTGAAAATCTAAGTACAGAAAAGTGTGAGAGATGGAGCGAAAGAGATGAAGTCGAAGAGACGATGATCTTTTTGGGAATATATAAAAGATGAAATTTTACTGTACAGCTTGAAGTGACGAGTCTTTTATGCTTCAACTAAAATGTGAGATTTGACCTTTTGTCTTGTCGATAATGACTACTTTTACTGTTCATGCGTGTGTGTGTTTTAAAAATATAGAACAATATTTGAATTAGTCAGAAAATAACTCAAAACTCTAATCCAATATGTCATTTATGTTAGACAGAAATCACAGAAACCATAATTTCATGTCAAATTAAATGTGAAACGACAGTAAAGCTGAATAATAAAACAATGGAAACGATTCAATTGAATAATCATTTTAAGCAAAAAAAGTAATCACTATATGTTAAGAGATTTGTTTTTCTTGTAAATTACTGATTTTTAAAAAAATGAATTACTGATTTTAATTTGTCTTAATTAAATTTTTAACATATACATCATACACAACAAAATTATTTTTCAAAACGTAAAAACATGAATAAGTGGTTTAACATCGTTCATTACATTTGCCATATTTCATGTCTTTAAGAATATCTTTTGTTATTTCCAAGGTTTTATGTGTTATATATTCAGAATTCCAAAATATATATATTTTTTCCACCATCACGAATATATATTTTTAACGGTTTAGACTTTAGCACGACGATTAAAAAAGACTAAACCGTTTTATATATGGTAATTCCGAGAAAGAACCTACATTTTTTTTGTATAACGTGGGATTTTAATTGGCTGAAAATATGGCCTGTGTTTTGTGAATCTTACAACAGTAGCCGTTGGATCGAAACGTTAGCTTTAGTAACAGTTACTTTACGAGTTACGAGCGAGCGAGCATTAAAATAATAGTAACATTTTTAATTCTATCACGTTTCTCATGCTATCATTTTCAAAACATCATATGATATTATATATTTTCACATGCATTACAGGTCATCTATCACTTCACACCAATAACTGCAACTTTTCAATATCCATCTTATTATACAATAACATTTTGACAAATTTAAAAGAATACATTTTAAGAAAATTAGAAAGAAAACCACATAAATTCTAACAATAATCAAGATGTAGCAATATAATAAAAACTTATTCATTCTCAACGGTAAAAGTGATTTTGCAACCTAGAAAATACTAGCTTACTTGTGCATCCTTCAAAGAATTTATTTTTTCTAATAAATTAATTAGTTCCCTGATTGTCTTTGCTAAGTAATTTTTTTAGTCTCTAATCTTTTTTAAGCTGGTAGGTACAATGTCACCATACACTTTGTGAACCTAATTTCTAAATAAGAATCAAAAACAAGAAATTATTAGACTATTGAGACATTGGAGATAAATTTGGAGTAAAGATTACAAGTCACATAAAACTCTCCTACAAAAAAAAACTCTAGCATAAGCAGTGAAATCAGATACACATTATGTTTGTCAGTTTGTGTATAGCCAAAAAAATAGTGTTTTTATTTTTTATACAAAAATGGAAGCTTTAAGAATAAGAAGAAAGAGACAGCCTTACTTACAAGTAAAGCTGAATTAGCTCATCACTTACTACAGATGGAGTGAGAACACCAAGATCAGTGAAGAGCAGAGTCAAGTACTGAGGAGGAGTGTAGTCCCTTGCAGATCTTTCTACCTCAACCTTAGGAGGAACAGGAACATCGAAATCAATAGGTCGCAAGGCCGGTTCTATGTCCTTTTGATCCAACGGGTAGAGCCGTGCAAACTGCATCAGTTGTAAGAAAACAACACAGAAGATGATAATAAATTATTGATGTTTCTGCAACCAAAGGTTAAAGTTTTAAGTTGTTACCTTGTAACTCTCTGCAGCTACATAGACTGGTTTGCTCATACTGTGTGCAATGAGGGCGATTTGGTAAGTACCCATCATGTTAATGATTCCGCCACTTTCAACTACTCCGTCAGCTCCAACAAACACCATGTCTACTTCATCCATGCTGTAGGCCACAGCTGAATCTATCAGAAGCTTCACTGGAACATCAAGCTTTGCAAGCTCGTAAGCTAGCAGTACACCTGTTTTATCTGGCCTTCCCTCTGGATTTTGTATCCATGGGTGCAACAGCAATGTCATTGTCAGTTAGAAAAATCGGAATGAGATCACCGGAAAACAAAAGTTCCAAATCGATCGCAAAGTTTTCACGAAAAACACCTGTGCACAAAACTCGAAAGAGTTTCTTGTTTTGAGCTGCTGTCTTTAGTATTTCGAAAACAACTCTGGAGAACCCATGAACCAGTATAGTACACCCATCAAATATGAAATCTTGACTAAGCATTGCAATCATCCTTCGGGCCTGTTAAATTGCAATTACTGTTTAAACTCGTCTTCTACATACCATCTGTGTAATCAATTTCCATTATAAGAAAACCACTGACCTTGCAAGATATCTCCCCAAATTTCTCAGCTCGTTCAAGCACGCGGGATTTTGCAGAGTTAAAGTCCTCAAATTCCAATGCAGATGTTCGAGTCACATAGCGCATGAATAGATCACATCCTGCCGTTAAGGATATAGACGTTGTGTCCCATGCCTGAAACATAAAGACAATCTTACATTTCTAGAGTTATACCTCGAAAATAACTTACAGCTACTCAAATAATACCATCTGACACTCAGGACTAACGAAATTCATCAATTGCTCATTTCCAAACATCACAGAAGATGTAAACTACAACCATAAACACATCATCAAGATAAAGATAAAAACTTTTCGATTTCTCTTGCCATTTAGATCCACAGAGAGTCTTAACGATCAACGAGCTCGCAGAATGCAGACATGCTAAGTAGAATTCACAACTCTACAAGCTAATGCAATGCCACGATCACATCTAACACAAGCTAAACCCAAGTTATCATCAGGGCATAAACCAAAATACTCAATGCTAACTCGAAACCTAATAGCACATTCGTTAAAGATTGAATCCAAGACTAAATTCATAATTCAAATCCTAATTCCCAGACAAAGAAGAAAGACACTAACTTTAAGGGTATCAGAAGCTTTCTTGAGTTCAATTTCAAGTTCCATCATCGTAGTCGCTTCACTAGCCCTAATAACCGCCGCAAGAGCACGAATCGCCGCAACAGCTTCCGCTAAATCTGGCTTCTGTCTCCAATTATTAAACTCCTCAATTACGCTGAAGGGTCTTCTCGAATCGGGAGAACAAGAGTAATCATGGTCAGGATAACGACGAACGGCGGCTTGTGCCTGCTCTAACCAGCCACTGGTCACGATTCCATGATGCGCCGCTCGGGTTTGGTAATAAGCCGAAACAGGATTAGGGTTAGGGTTTGAATTTTCATCCGCCATTGAAGCAGATGGTGGAGGAGGAGAATCGATTGAATTAATTATAGAATTGGGCTTGTTGTTCAGATGCTTATCGAGGATGAATGATATCGAACTTCTCAACATCTTTGTGAAATCTTCGAAATTTCCAATTTCAAGCGAGAGATTTGAGATTTGGGGTTATGCCTGTAATAAAAGTTTAATTAGCTTTAAGAACATGATTAACAATAATATTCTCACCTGACTCCTCAAATATTTGTATATTTTTATTTACTACCATAAAGTTACAAAACAAGCTAATTTCACCCATAACATTATTACAATTTACATTTGATAAGACCATAAGCAGTGACAATACCCATGATAAAAGAATGGTCTATGTTTGGCTCCACCATTATTGTTAGAACATCTTCTCCAAGTTCCCAACTATTTATATCCGATTGTTTCTTTTTAACTTCTGCCAGTAATCTTCCCGATCCATCTTCGATTGCGAAAACCGATCCACGATTTACAATATTATAGCAAGATTGTTGTTGATCATTATCATCTCTACACAATCCCATTACAACTTTGTGAGACAAAGATGAATCTCTTGGTGAAATCTTGAAATTTTTCTTTACTCGAAATCTTGTCCCCGTTGAGTTATATCCTTCCCAAAATTTGAATAATCTCAATTTCTATAACCAAAAAATAAATAAGTTAGAGATTACAATACACTTTTGTTTTATAAAATAATGGATGCAATGAAATGTTCATTATTACCTTTTGACGTAATGTAAACAAGACGTTGTCGTATAAATTCATAAAGTAAACTTCACTGCAACTCTTGGAGTTATAATTATCCACTCGATAGATTAAGTTTCCTTTGGAATCAATAACTGTGCAGTCTTTGCTATGGAACACCAAAGATTTCATCCAAATCGTGAAATTCTCTTGCTATGTCGTTACGTACAACGAATACTTATCATCTTCGGCGCCGGGATCAACCGAAAACGCCTGGTCAGAATGAATCTTTACCATCTTTTTCGCCAGAGAAATACGATTATTTGAAACTAGACTCAATCGGACGGCCGTTGTTATATATTTGCATGTGTCGAAAAACTTTATATTAGGCACTGATAGATAGGATATGTATTCTTCGTATTTATACTTTCTACTAGTAGTAATTTAGTTTCTGGTGTATCATAAATATATATATATATATATATATATATACGTAGGTCTTCATCCACATGTTCAATGTGAGATACGCTCCATACAATAATAGAGAAAATCATATAGCGATTACATGTATATGCCAGTGGTCGTTGTAGCGTACGTGTCTTATGTGAGATCCGAATAATAGAGTAAAAAGTATTAATAAAAAAATGCACATACAATATAAATACTATCAATTTTCAATTATTAGTTGAAAGGCTTAGAATTGGTCTTCGATTTGGTTTCATCCATTGCATTTGTATTCTCCTCGTTGTCCAATGCTGGTAGTTTCTTGGAATAATACTGCCTAAAAAATGTTTTGACTAGCAGATTAAATTTTAACATCTATTGTTTATTAATATTTTCAAAAAGTGTGATTTAATTTTTGTTTTCTCTATCTTTGGAAATATTTATTTTGTTCGCATACAAAAAAAAATGGCACAGAACGATTTTCTTATATGCATGTGAGCATATTTGAAACAGACTACGGAAACTATTTCTTGTTACCTATCGGGACCTTACCAATCCAACCAGTATCCAAACAGACTCCGGAAACTATTGCTCAGTTAAAACTTTTGTTTTTTCTATAAATTTTTATTATATTAACGTATTTTTCTAAATAAATTTTTATTGTTTTGTCCATGAAACAATTTTGTTTGCATAGTTAAAAATTTTTATTTGGGTTTTTTATTTATAATGAAGGATTTCATTTTACTAGAGTATAAATTTTGGTAATTGATTTAAATCTAATGGTTAACTTTTCTGCTCATATTTAAAGATTTTGATTTTGTTTTTATGTATTTATGTGTTTCAGTAAACAAATATATGCTATATTTTTTGTCAATTAAACAATTATGTTTAATTTTTAATTTTTTATGTGCTTTCGCAGTCAAATATATGCAATGTATTTTGTCCACTAATATATGTTTTGGGTATAAATTCATTCATTAATAGTATTTTTATGAAATAAATACGATAAAATCACATGTTTGGCTTCTCATTCTATATAAGTGTAGAGTATAATATCTTTTTTTATAACTTTACTACAGAATAAATGCTAACATGCAATCACTTGTTTGTGATTCTTAATATGTGTTTAGGGTACATATTCCTTCTTTAATAATTTAGTTACGAAATAAAAATATTAAAATCATATGTTTTTTATTTTCACGTACACAATACATATTTTTCTCTAATTTTCTGTTGTTATTTTTATGAAAACTGTATATATTTTGTTTTCTATTTTCGTCTATAATACATCGTTGACTTCATTTTCTATGTTATGTTTTATCTACAGAAAAATTATGTTTTTGTATACCAAATAATATTTTTGTGTACCAAATTATGTATTCCTATACCAATATTTTCTTTTATTTTCAATAAACGTAAATTCGTTAAAATTTTATTATTATAGTTGCACTGTTCCTGTGTTACTGTATGCCATTTCGAAAGTATGGATGTTTTTTTTTTCTTGTCATCAAGTATGGATGTTTTCTTAATATTCCTTTTTAATAATTTAGATGACAAAAAAAAAAACAGAGACGGAGGAGCCACATCTTTTTATGCATTCGTACTTCTCCCAAGAGTGAAGAGTCCATGACCACTCTATGTACTACTCTAATTCTATACTCTACTATTATCTTCTTCACCAATTCCAATTCTCTCTCCTGACTAAATTACCATCCAAATCTATTTAACTTAATTTAGTATATCCGACAATTTAAAATCCAAGCATGCTTAACTGAACCAGTTAAAAGATATTGTTTACACAAAACACGACGCTACTTTAAAAACAAATGACTAATATTGTGGAATTGCTATTTGCTACTAGTATTGAAAGATAAGAATATACACACTTTCCTTAGATTCAAACATGTGTTTATATCAGTTTTGTACATTTTTTAAAAAAAGGTAGACGACTTTAGTGGTAAAAAAGCTCAAAATTTTGTAAGTTTGAGAGATTAATCTAGGTTTCAGTCTGGAATGATTTGGTTAACAAAAATAAATCGGTTACAAAAAAGAATAATATTAATAATTTAAAAGCTATCGTTTAAACTGTTAATCTATAAAATAATGAGTTAAATTTTATGAATTATACAATTTCACCAAACCGAAATTTATATACAATACTCCCGTCTTATTTCTCTAAATAAAACTATATTAAAAAAACCTATGTTGTTTTACAATTAGTTTTTTTTTTTTGTTTAGCCACTCTGCCAGGTTATTATATTTTTTTTGTCGTTATCTGCCGGATTATTTTTTTTTTGTTAACAAACTCCATTAATTAATAAGTTATCGATTTTGGATCTCTTCTTTAAGAGAAATCCAACTAGGCACCAATATGTTTACATGGGAAAAACAAAATCGTCGTACTCTTGCACACTTTGCAAGTTGATCAGCACGGAAATTTTCACAACGCGGGATAAGTCTAATCCTAAATGGCGTAAAAGAGTTTCTAAGTAATAAAAAGTCCTTCAATTCTGATGTAAAAGAAGGCCAATCTTCCGGATTTATCGTCATGTCAATGAGGTCCGAACAATCCGTAAGAAAAAGAGCATTGCGTAAGGGGATTTTCGTCAAACACTTCATTGCCCAGATAAGGGCTTCCAACTCAGTATGCAAGGGAGAAAGACACCTTCGGGAGCCTTTTAGACCAATGTGAAGTACCTCCTTGTTCTTTGTGGTTATCCATCCTTATCCACTTCTGTTATCTGAACCTAGCCACGAGCCATCCGCATAGCATAGGTTGTACCTCAATCTCCTCTCCACTTGTATCTTCTTTAGCGTTCATTCTCCTCCAAGCTTCTTCTTCTTGAATAGCCATGGCGAGAGTGTCGTTTGGTTGCTCATTAAAATCCTCGAAGATCTTCCTATTTCTAGCTTTCCAAATATACCACATTACCCATGGAAATATTCGAAGGTTCTCCTCATCCGCTCCATAATCTTTTCCTCTCCAAAATAAGTAGTCCATGTTACAAAACAAGGATTGGGTCGGGAAAATATATGGCGACGAGGGAATACTAGAGAGGGCCCAAATTTGTCTTGTCGGGGGGCAGTCAAAGATCACATGGTTAATCATTTCTTCTTCCGCACCACATCGTGGGCACGCCTTGTCTTGACCTATATGACGGTAAAGCAGACGTTGGCAGGTGGCCAGACATCCTGATATACATTGCCACACGAAATGCTTGACCTTTCGTGTAGTTTTTATATTCTAAGCTTGCGCCTTCAGTTTCGTAACACTCGGTCCCTGAAGAGAGAGGTCGCATGCATGACGAGAAAAATCTCTCACGGCCCAATAACCTGACTTGACAGTGTAGTTGCCCGATTTGGTCAGGGACCAACTATAGCCATCGCAAGATGCTACACTGCTTGGTCTAATCCCCAATATCAGGGTAATATCTTCCGGAGGAAATAATTCCCGGAGACGGTCCATCCTCCAAGACTTTGTGTCAAAGTCTATTAGAGTGTTAACAAAGACCAAGGGGTCTCGATCTTCAATCAGACTTCTTGGAGGGCGTGGAGGCTTATCAGGGATCCATGGCTCTGTCCAGATACTCGTTCCAAACCCTAAGCCAATCGTCTTTCTAAGTCCTAAGCTCAGAAGGGGTTTTCCTGCCATCATGCTACGCCAACCATATGATGGACGATTTGTCCTTAATACTTCTATAGGGCTGCAGTGTCTATAATATCTCCCTTTCAAGACTCGCGAGAGTAACGAATTGGGGAACCGAAATAGCCTCCACAACTGCTTGGCTAAAAGGGGTAAATTAAAGTCTTCTAGTGATCTGAACCCTAATCCTCCCTCTCTTAGCGAGTTATATAACTGATCCCAGGCCATCTAGTGGATACCCCGCCTGTTTACTTTCTGTCTCCACTAGAAATTTGCTATAGCACTGCTTAGCTTCGAACAGATAGTTTTTGGTAACAAGAAGCACAATATTACATATGTCGGAAGAGTTTGAGTTTGAGATTTTATTAATACTTCTTTCCCCCTTCTAGATAGAAATTTTTATGTCCACGAGTTTACCATACCTTGCAAACGTTCTTTCACGAATGCAAAGACTTGGGTTTTAGATCCCTGTAATTTTTCTGGTAAGCCCAAATAAGATCTTATTCCTCCTTCTTGGGCAATCCCTGCAATGTTTTTTTTATCTCTTGCCTTATTTGTATATGGACTTCCGATCCGAATATCAAGGATGATTTAGAGAGATTTAATTGTTGTCTTGATGCCTCGCCGTAGGAGCGAATAATACTCATAACCTCATTGCATTGTTGAGTATTGGCTTTACAGAAGAATAAACTATCATCGGCGAAGAGGAGATGAGATACACGTGGGCTTGCACTTGATACTCTAATCCCCTGGATTTTTTCTTGTGCTTCCGCTTTACGCAATTTTGCAATAAGTGCTTCCGTACATATTATAAATAAGTACGGAGAGATTGAGTCTCCTTGGTGAATACCACGTGAAGACCTAATACGTCCTTTGGGAGCTCCATTAATGAGAACTTGATATGAGACCGATGTTACGCATTGCATAGTCCAATCTACCCATATTTTATCGAAGCCCATCTTCACCATTACTTCTCGGAGGAAATTCTATTCCACCCTGTCATACGCTTTACTCATATATGTTTTTATGGCCATAAAATTTCTCTGGTTAGCCATATTGGATCGGAGAAAGTGGAAGTTCTCTTGAGCTACCAAGATGTTGTCTGTAATTAGTCGTCCGGCTACGAATGTTGATTGCGTCTCTGAGATTAGTTCAGGAAGGAACTTTTTAAGTCTTAAACTTATAATCTTCGAAATCATCTTATAACTCACATTGCATAGACTTATAGGTCTAAATTCGGTCATCTCTCTTGGTCTAACTCCATTGGGGATAAGGCAAATATTCGTCTCATTAATTTTACTATCAAAGAGACCTGTGCTGAAGAAGGATTTCACCATGTTAATGAGATCCGGTCTTGTGGTAACCCAGAAGTGTTGGAAAAAGATAGCCGACAGTCCGTCCGGTCCTGGAGCTTTACATGGATTCAAGGAGAATAGAGCTCTTTTGACCTCTTCATCGGTGATTTCTCGAATCAATGATGCATTCATTTATGGGGTTACTGTTCTCAGGATGTCTCCTATTACTGGATTTAAGTCTCTCGAGTTCGAGGAAAAAAGATCTTTAAAATAGTTCACGGCTATTTGCTCCACTCCTTCATCATCATCTATCCATTCTCATAAGTGGTCAAGTAGTCCAATGATCCTATTTTTAGCTCTCCTTTGCTTCGTTGATGCGTGAAAAAATTTAGTATTTTTATCCCCTTCCGCTAGCCATTGTTCTTTGCTTTTTATCCTCCAATAGATTTCTTCTTCTCTGTAGGCTTCGTGCAACCTCTTATTAAGATCTTCCATAACTTCGGGAGATGTATGATCGTCCTCGTGAGCCTCATTCATCATATCTTGGAGATCGTGGATTATCTTCTCCGTATTTGTTTTCGAGGCTTTTTTCCAAGATGTCATAGCTCTTCGGCAGATTTGGATTTTTCATAAAGGAAGCATTTTCCTGAAGATTGGACCACCCCACCCCCCTTCCACTGCTTCTTTGAATCCAGGTTTGTTGATCCACCTCTTATCGAATATAAAGCATCTACGAGATTTCTGTGGTTTTGATAATATAGATGCAATCATAGGTCTATGATCCGACCCACACATCTTCAGGTACTCCACAATAGAGTGGGAAAAAATATTATGCCATTCCGCATTGCCATGGCTCTATCAAGTCGGCATCTTATCTTTCCATTTTTTTTTTGCCTGATCCATGAGAATTGATTCCCTGAGAACGGGAAATCTGTGAATCCGCACGCTTCTACCATACCTCGGAAGGGTAGAAATGAGGTCTCCGATCGTTTTTTACCCCCTCGTTTTTTATGATTTCCGCTGATTTCATTGAAGTCACCAATGATGAACCATGGCTCGGAACGGGTAATACCGATACGAATAAGTCTTTCCCAGACATAATCACGGTTTTTAACTACAGGATCTCCGTAAATGAAAGTCATAAAAACCCCTATTGCCCTCAATAATAGTTTCTATATCGATAAGACGATCATCTAAGGACAGAAACTTAACCAGATAATCTCTTGAATATATAAGGGCTAATCCTCCACTAGTGCCAACCGGCTCAACAATTTGGAAGTTATCGAACCCTAAAAAAACTTGCAAATCTTGCAAATACATTTTGGAATTTTTTATCTCCGATAAAAACATAAAATCTGAAAAATAAAAACGATTCATTTATCTGAAAAACTGCTGGTTATTTTAAACCATTGTTTTTCTAAAATTCCGTCATTTGTCATTCTATAGTGATTCAGATCAGAATCCAAAGAGTAGTATAAAACAACAACTTGAAAATAATATAACAAAAATAAAGAATAATGAAAATTTAAATGTGTAGCCTATTATTACATGAAACTAGTACCCTTTAGACAATGGTCTACTCTGAAAAACTGGTCAAGCTTTTTTCCTTCTATAGACTTCTAAAAGCTAACGCCATTTTCCTACAACTTCTCTTTTCATCACTCCTTGAACAATATAACAACTCCATTAGATGTAGACAACAACCAAGTCAAATAAACCAAAAAACACAACAGAAAGAAACAAAACAAAGAAAACTCCATGAATATCACAAGAAACAACAGCTCCAAGCTTCATCTCCAAACTCAGCTTTTGTTTCCTCCTAATATGGTAAAATAAATAATGTCGTTTGATCATATAGCTCAAAAAATACATTTCTTCCTTTGTTCTGAACCTCTCTTTGTTTATCTGTTTTCAGGAGAAAAACTCAGAAGTTAGCACAAACCCATTTGCAGAAGACTCACTTTCAAGCAGGATCAATCTAAAGGAAACTGAAGATTTCATCAAGTCACTGCCAATTTCCTCAAACCAAAGTAGCAGCAGCAGTGAAATGGCAAACGAAAGGAAACAAAGTATCTCATCACAAAAAAACATTGGAGAAGGAAGAAGCAGTGGACAGAGAAGAGTGATGTTAATGGAGTCTCCTTGTACTCCAGGTAGAGGAGTCTTCAGTTTCAGTAGCAATGTCTCTGGTAGAAGAAGAAACTTCCCTTCTAAATGGAGTGATGCTGAGAAATGGGTCACATCCGGTCATGTTTCTCCGGCACATTCCCTCAAAAACACCCAAATTAGTAGCTCCCAATTTGATGGGTTTAAACACCAGGTTTGGTTCTCAACAAAACCCTAATAAAGTTTGAATCTTTAAACGAGAATGTAGCAATAAAATTGAAATCAAGAATGGGTTTTAATTGGATTTGGCAGGTGGAAGTTGTTTACTCCGAAAAATCTAGGGTTATGGAAGAATGTTTCAATGGATCTGTCTCATTATCTCCACCAGATCTTATCCTTAAAGGTAAATAAAGAAGCAACCTTTTTAATAGAATCTTTAAAAAGTTTTGATCTTTTTGATGAAATTGAAAGTTAAATTTTGATTCTTTGTTCTATTTAGATAAGTTAGCAAACGAAGTTCCACAGATTCTTCCATCAACAGAAGGTTTTATATTCAAAGATTCCGACAAATTTCTCCGATACGAGGAAGAAGCAGCTCAAATTCAACGTAGAGACATGGGAACAGAGATGACACCAATCGGAAGTTTAGCGACGTCAAGATGTAACACACCGTTTAAAAGCACATCTCCGGCGAGACACAACACACCTTCGCAATTGTCTGGTCCGTTGACAGAAACCAAAAACGTTATAGATATATCCGAGTTCGCAGACAAGCTTAGACTCAGTGGGTCAACAGCGAGTCAGTATTATAATAACTTGGTGACGTGTCATTGGAACTCGAGGGAAGAAGAAGAGGAAGAGATATCAAAGAGTTTAAGACATTTTAATATGGAAAGTGAGTTAAGGAGAAGTGTCTCTGAATCTAAAGCTACTTTATGGGATGATAAAGACGACAAGATCAAATTTTGTCAAAGGTATAATAACAAATTCGTGAAGAAATTAGGAAAAAGAACAGAGTTGGGTCAATTAAAAATTGAATTTTTTGTAGGTATCAAAGAGAAGAAGCCAAAATCCAGGCATGGGTTAATCTCGAAAACGCTAAAGCCGAAGCTCAATCCAGGAAACTCGAGGTATGTGTACACATATACGTAGGGATACCGTATTTATACGGTTTAAAAATACGAATTTTGTTCTGGTTTAACAGATGTGTTGAGCCACGCACCAACAATAGAGTAATGTCCGTCATGCTTACTTGGACTTCATTGACTAGTCTTTGTTGCTTTAGAAGCAAAAGTCTTCGAGTTTCTAATTTTTTAAAAAGGGATGACATCTTTGTAGTTGTAATTTGTGCAAGTCCCATGTGAAAAAAGATTAGTACATTTTTAAAGTAATCTACTCTCTTGGGAAATTGGAGAGGTAGATTAAATTATTAATCATCTATTATGTAGTTATATAATCATACCAGTCAAAATGATGAATTGTCAAGAATTACTTTGATTTTGGATGGTATGTAGCTATATATAATCTTTGTGCTTGTAATTTGTGCAAGTCCCATGGGAAAATATTAGTATTTTTAAGTAACTTCCTCTCTTGGGATGTTAGAGAGTTAGAGTTAATTATTAATCATCTATTGTACAGCTCTATATAATCATATCGGTCTAAAAGCAGTTTAGTATTAATGTGCGATTTTTGGGGGGGGATATTTTAATTATCTTAGGTGAAAATACAGAAGATGAGATCAAATTTGGAGGAGAAATTGATGAAGAGAATGGACATGGTGCACCGGAGAGCAGAGGATTGGAGAGCAACGGCGAGACAGCAACATGTTGAGCAGATGCAGAGAGCAGCCGAGACGGCGAGGAAGTTGACAAACCGCCGTGGATATTTGGTTACTGGGCGTAGTTCATGTGGTTGTCTTCCTTGCAATAATACTTGTCGTTAACTCAGTAAAAGAAAAAGAAAGTAAAATACACAGAATAACACAAGAAAATGACTGTTTATGTGTTTTGGTTCTCAACACCTATGCTATCTTTATTGTTTATTTAAGAGAAAAAATATTCGATACGGAATAACGAATTGATAAAAGTAAAGAATTACAAAATCAAGTAGTGCAAAAATTATTTTGAGATATGGAAATTTGTTTTTGTCAATAAAATTTTTTGTAGAACTACAAAAAAATTAAAAGTTAACATAAATTCAGTTTTTGTGGTAGAATTTTGCTTTTTTTGGTCAAGATGTATTATGTCCCATTTGAACTTAAGTGATAACACAATGCTATTAGCACAAATCGCCAGAATACAAGTCTAATAAAAACAAAAGGTGTAAATTTTCTTATTGGAGCTCTATTAACATTCGAAAATCTATTAAAAAAAACAGTACTAATGGATGGTATATATTTTTTTTAACGGAGTTTTGTTCTTGTTGTTTTTTGGTAACTAAATTATTATTATTATTATTGTTGTTGGTAATTAAATATGAATTGTTGTTACATGCAAAAGTGTCATTATAGAGAAATGAGAGACTGACCAAAGACAAAACTTTTGCGTCTGAAAGGAGAAGTCTCGCAACAACTCACAGCTTTTCATCCTCCCCATACTTTACGAGACAACACTCTTTCAATTATTTTGTTGTTTTCTATTTGGTTTCATTCGTTACAATAATTATTATATAAAAAAACATTCATTTGTGTACAGCAAAAATATAAAAGCATAATTACTCATTGAAATTTTACCACTATTTTTATTATAAAATAATAAATATGTTTTAAGAAATTTTTCTAAAAAACCAATTTTTAAGATTTTTAGTTAATAATCGATTTTAAAAAAAAATTTCTTAAACCACATTTATCGATGCAATTTATATTTTTGTAATCTTAAAAATTTCTCTTAAAAATTTTCAATGAAAGTGCTCTAATAATCTGGACGGTCAATTTTTGTCCTTCCTTTTAATTGTAACACTTAATTTTTACAGTGAGATAAAAAAGGACATGTTTGCTTTGAACTACTATGAAAGTGCTCTCATTACTATGGTTGCTTTGAACTAGTGGTTAAATGCAGGCGTGGATCCCGTTGTGGTCCTAGTTGAATTTCCGATGGAAAGAATGTTTTATGCCATGTTATAAGTTATTAGCAAAAGCTGGTCTCTGGCCATGGAAAAATTAAGGTCCAAGGTCCAAACCTTTCCTAGTTAACAAAAAAAAAAAAAAAAAATCCCACTCATATATATTTGTGTCATAACTTCCAGAACAAATGGTGTTCCGATCAAAACTTCAAAAAAAAAAAGCTAAGGCCTAATTGCAGCCCATGCATAGATAGTTAAGCCCATTATAAAACGTCGCGTTTCGAATCAATCTAACTTTCTCTTCAAGAAGTGCGTCTTCGAAGAGCAAAACTGGTAAAAAAAGCAAACTGTTTCTTCTTCGATTCGCAGATCAATCAGCTGGTGTGATTTTCTAATCTCAATGAGTTCATTTTGATAATTTGCCTTTGTTTTTCAGCTTCTGGACTTACTTAGATCCGTTATTCTTCTAGGGTTTTGATTCCATTGTGCGACAAGGGACTTAAGGTTTTACAGATCGAAAATCGCAGAAGAAGAAGATGTTTCTCACTAGGTATTAAACCAAATCTATCACCTTCTGCTTCTGGTTTCACTGAAATTGTCGTCATTTATTCTTCAATCGTGGTTTTACTTATGTGTGGTTTCTGATTATGTTATGGGAAGAACTGAGTATGACAGAGGAGTCAATACATTTTCTCCTGAAGGAAGGCTTTTTCAAGTTGAGTATGCAATTGAAGCTATCAAGGTAACTTCTTGATTCTACAATTTGTTAGTTTTCCCTTTGAAATCGATAAATTTTGAAGAAAGGGTAATGATTTTAGGGTTTTCTTTGATTGATTGCACAAATTTAAGATTACTTTTTCTTGTTTAATTGCTGTAGTTTGGATTTCTAATGCGTATGGATTATATATGTGGAGACTCTGATAAATGTTGGAAATGTTGTAGCTTGGTTCTACTGCAATTGGAGTAAAGACGAAAGAAGGAGTTGTGCTTGCTGTCGAGAAGCGTATCACTTCGCCATTACTGGTTTAGTTTCTAACATTGAATTCTCGGTTTTTGCCAATTTGTTGAATTTACAATTCTGGGAATGAATTGAATTTCTGATGTTGCATACCCATGGAATCTGTAGATATGATGAAGTATTATTGCGTTCTTTGTTAGTTATGATGATATTAGCTTTCTCAGTCTATGTTTAATGTTTTAATCTTTTTCAGGAACCAAGCAGCGTGGAAAAGATCATGGAAATTGATGATCATATCGGTTGTGCTATGAGCGGTTTAATTGCTGATGCGCGTACACTTGTTGAGCATGCAAGAGTTGAGACTCAAGTAAGGTTTCTGTTTCTCGGGTTTTTTTCTTCCTTTACCTTCGAAAAGACCTTTTATGTGTTATTTGACTGCTTCTTTTGATATTGATCAGAACCATAGATTCTCCTATGGTGAGCCAATGACTGTAGAGTCCACAACACAAGCGCTGTGTGATCTGGCTTTACGGTTTGGTGAAGGAGATGAAGAATCAATGGTAATTATCAAAATTGGAATCTCTAGTTGCTTTCACATATCTCAGCTGAAGCTTTATGATTGAATGAAATAATTGATTACCATCATAAAACCGTGATATTAGGAAATCCATATAGTTGTTAGTTTTAGTTGATATATATATATACTCATTTGGGATAAGATTACTGATTCTCTTTTTCATCAATGTTACTATAGTCTCGGCCATTTGGAGTATCACTTCTCATTGCTGGTCATGATGAAAACGGACCAAGCTTGTAAGTACTTATAGCTGTCTTCTACTGATATGTTTCACTTATGTTTTGTGAGGAAGTTAGTTGATCTTATTGTAAATGACTCCGTCTTGTTACAGGTACTACACGGATCCGTCAGGAACATTCTGGCAGTGCAACGCAAAGGCAATTGGTTCAGGTTCAGAAGGAGCCGATAGTTCTCTTCAAGAGCAATTCAACAAAGTAACTTGAACTTTTTTCCAATAACTTTCTTAATCATCACTTGATTGCATCACTTAACTTCGCCATTAAAACCTTTAATTTTATTAACTTGTTGCAGGATTTGTCTCTACTAGAAGCTGAGACGATCGCTGTATCTATCCTCAAGCAAGTTATGGAAGAAAAGGTACAAACTTTTCAAATCCAAAACTAACAATTCATAGAAGTTTTTGATCAAAATCTAATTGTTCTGATTTGGTGTTAGGTGACTCCAAATAACGTGGATATTGCCAAGGTAGCACCAGCTTATCATCTCTACACTCCACAAGAAGTTGAAGCAGTCATCGCTCGTCTATGATGAAAAACAAAAATCTCAATTCGGGTAATTTTACCTATCCGCTTATCAAGTCACAAAACTTGGTACTCTCGTCTGTTAGATTGATGATTCATGTCACATTTTGAGTCTGTTGTGTAAGAGAATCTTTTGTCTCCCATGTTAGCATGTTCAATCAATAACCTCTTGGATTCGAAGTAGCTTTGATTATTTCACCTCAAGAAAATTTCATATTGGGAATACATAAAATACATAACAAACCAGTGTCAAGTAAATCGAAATCGAATGTTTTGAAAAAAGAAAAAAATAAATCTAAAAATCCAATTATAATGTCACTACTAAATTAAGATAGCTGATGCGTCACTCCCGTCGCCGGTATCCAATCACCGCCATTTAAAAGTGTACCCACCGTAAACTTTGCACCCTCAGTCGCCGCCATAGAAGGTTTATAGCCTGCCCATTTAATTCTCTGGGTTACATCCGACCCGGGGCCTGTATTCTTATACTCTCCGTACACTATACTCGCTGGCGGGTCAACGCCGGAAACCCAAGATATCCACCCGACAGGTCTCACCACTGGTCTGATCTCCGTCTCCATAATCACCGTTGTGGAAAACTCCTTCCACGGCCGGCCAAGATACGTCGGAGCAGTCACATCGCCGTTGTTGGAGATAATTCATCGCTGGATCGACATCCCGGAGTTTTGCCTTGAGCGGTTATGGTGTTGAAATGGTTAGGAAGAGGCTGTCGTGGCATGATTTTACAGCCTTGAAAGACGACCGCGGCGCTTTCGAAAATGAAGTCGATTGTTCCGGTGACGTCGCAGTCACGGTAGAATTGACGGAGAAATCGGAGCCTGATCGGAATGCCACCGCCTGGTGTTTCGTTGCTCCGGCGGTGTTTATGATGCTGATGTCCTTCAATATAGCTGCGTAAAAAAGTAAATTTTGTTTTTCAAAAAACTGTATACAGGTTTTATGTAATGAATTGATTCAGAGATATTATTGCCATAGCATAATGGTAAAATTATTTTAAAAGCATGTGTGTAACGAAGTGAACAAACGGTAAAGTAAAACAAAAGAACTAAAGAGTACTAAATAACTATTTTTATTTTGAAAATTTTAGTACTTCAAAATACACTCTCAGTTGGATTAGGTGCATATAGCACTTTGGCCCTTTTTGGTAATTAGGCATATCAAAATGATTCACCCGTAGAATCCGTGGGTTAGCTTAAAAATTTTATCCGTAAATTTTTAATTTGCGGATCAAAATCGATTAACATGTACATGTTTCGCTCAAAACTAGCAAAATCCGCGGGTAATCTGTTACCCACTTTTTTTCTTTTTTCTTTTTATTAAAGAATTTTAAATTTTTTTACGATTTTTCGGTTTGACGATCCGTCAATCCGCTTTTCAACCCTCCAACTCGCCGAATATCTATTTAAAAAAATAAAAAACAACATTTGCGGGTTATCTGCTAACCCGCAGATTTTGAACCAACGACCTGCACCCGCCCCCGCAAACGAAATATTCAATCCGCATCCGTAATTGACCCGCAAAATTTTTTTTCCGTCGATCCGCACCCACCCCGCAGCAGATCAAAACCCACGTAGCTTACGAATTAAATCATTTTTTGACAGACCTATTGGTAATATTACTTTCTTCTTCTTATCAACATTTGGTATGACATTTCATCCTAAAGTGCGCTTAATTTACAAAATTATATGATTGGCAAAAGTAAAGATACTACTTAGTTGTCATGAAATCATGGATTACTACTTAGTTGATACTTAGTACTACTAAGAAGTAACAACCATAGTGAAGTGGGTAAATTATGTAACAGTAAAATAAAAAGGTTTCCAAATTAAATCAACTCAATGTCAAGTCCTTTTTTTTGTTCGTTCCCTAATCAAATCAAATTTGACCTCTAAAATTAAAAATCCACTAATATTTAAGAAACTTAATCGAAGGTTATTACAATTCAAGGTATTACGTATCAACTCGTCTTCTCGCTCACACAACTCATTCGGTCGGGCTCCTCGGATAATCTATATAATTTATCAATAGAAGTCTCTTCACCAATAATACCCATGCTCGAAGGGGAACCTTCTCAGCAGGATGACTATCAAATTCTAACATTATGGACTGGAAATAAAAATCTCTTATGGAGAAATATCAAATGTGGTACAATTCATAATCTTCTACACGATAATGGAGTATGCATCAATGGTGTTTTTCATTATACAGCAAGGGTATATCCAGAAGAACGTACCATCATTTGCTTTGATGTTAGGTCTGAGAAGTTTGGTTTTCTTAAAATTGATCGAGACATGTCACTAAACATTGAATGTTTCACTTTCACTTTGATAGACTACAAGAGTAAATTAGGTGCTTGTGATTATATAGTTTACTATAATATTTTTGTGTTGTGGGTTTTAGAGGATTCCAAGAGACATAAATGGTCAAAACATATCAACCGGATGCCCCATCCATGTCCGAATGGAGACCGTTGTTTACGCCCTGCTGGAATGATTGGTAGTGACAAAATTGTGTTGTGCCCACACTCCACACAAGATCCTTTCTACATTTTTTTACTACAATCTCGAGAGCAACATTATCACAAGAGTAAGAGTTGAAGTTCCAGTATTTGAAGAGTTCAACGTTTTTGGAGTTTACACATTTCCAAACTATGTAGAGGATGTTAAATTTATGTAAGTGTTTAGTTATTCCAAAGAGAACTAATCACATCAGTTATCTTTTGAGGTCGTTTTAAGTTACTATTTCTCTGTTTAATTATGATTTCAACTTTGAAATTATTATTTCTTTGTTTAGTTAAGGTGGGGAAACGTTAGTATTGCGCATATTCGCCACCACGGTTACCTGAGCTCTTCACCAGAGAATACAACAGACTCACTAAAAACCCAAAGTAATGGCTGAGCCTTCTCGCCCATAGCTAGGGAAGGAAGTAATATCATTAACACAGGATTAAGACTTGAAGCGTATACAGTATATTGTTAGAGCTCACATATTCCTAAACTATGTAGAGGATGTGAAACTTATGCAAGTGTTTAGTTCTTCCAAATAGAGCTAATCACATGCTTTTTTTTTCTTTTCTTCTTATGCGTCTTTTTTGAGGGTTTTTTTGAAGTTACCATTTCTCTAATTTCTCAAATCAAGATGAAAGATGGTGACAAGCAGAACTGATTAAACCCAAATGGATTTTCCAAGCGATATCCAAAAAATTATCAGTAATTTTTAGAATAAAAATAAATAAAAATGGAAAGTCTCCAACGGTGAAGATTCCAGGCGAATGGGATTAAATTAGGCATACTGGGTCCCACAGATAGTTTCTTGCTGCCCAAGAAAGCTCAAGTTATGAAGCTTATAAGGCTTGAAGCATAAAATATATTAACTCAAAATAGATGCTTGTGTTCAAAATCTAGGGTTTATCCAGTATGAGTAATGGGCAGCAGCAGAATGAACGATCTTATTTTGATCTGATTCCTGTTGATCTATTCATCAACATCTTGTCGAAATCGCCGGTGAAGTCTATAGCAAAGTGTCGTTGTGTATCGAAGCTCTGGTCATCGATTATTCGCCGTCCAAATTACAACCAGTTGTTCCCGATCAAGTCTCCGGCTACACCAAGGCTCTTTTTCGCCGTTGAAGTTGCAGGAGTTGGAGTTGGAAAAACATTGTTCTTCTACTCTTCACCTCAGCCTCAAAATCTGGATGAGAACTAGTCTCTTGTACCCACCCTTCATCATAGGATCTCCGACACATATTTCGGTGAATTCTGTCGCCCTGTCCGCAGATTGGTCTGTCGGCAACATATTGAAGAGAATCATGCGTTGACTGTGATTTATAATCCCATCACAGGAGAGTCGTTAACCTTACCCAAATTGAGATTGGAAAGGTTTGAGTCAAACTCAATAGTTTGTTTTGGATTTGATCCAATCGACAAACAGTTCAAGGTATTGCGTATGAAGTGGTTGCGTACTGATTACCTCAACTGGTCCGGTGAGTATGAAGTTCTAACAATAGGGACTGGAAGTAGAAATCTCTTATGGAGAAAGATCCAATGTTGCGTGCTTCATTATCCATTAAAAGATAATGGGATATGCATCAATGGAGTTTTGTATTATCCAGCAAGGATCTATAACCAAAGATATACAATCGTTTGCTTTTATGTTAGGTCTGAGAAATTCAGTTTTATCAACATTGATCAAGACTTGGCATCAAAAAACATCTCGGAATCTTTCAGTCTGATAAACTACAAGGGTAAATTAAGTGCTTATAATTGTGAGACTGAATATGTTCCTTTTGAGTTAATGGGTTTTGGAAGATGCTGAGAAACATAAATGGTCAAAGCATACATACCGAATGCCACATCCATGGCTTAAGTCACTGTGCTCTGTACGTCCTGCTGGAATGACTGATAGTGGCGAGATTGTCTTGTACCCAAGCATTACACATGATCTTGAAGTTTATTACTACAATCTTGAGAGGAACATTCTCACAAGAGTAAGAAGTGAAGTTCCAGCAATTGAAGAGTCTCGGTTTTGTAAAGTTCACATATTTTCAAACTTTGTAGAGGATGTGAAGCTTATGTAGGTGTTTTTAAATTATAAATATTTTTTATTTAGTTTCTTAAAAAGAACAAAAATATTTGTAGAATTTAATATTTACACATCTTGAAATATAAATGTCACAGTTTTATTTAACTTTCAAAGAAAAGTCAGTATTGCTTTGTAAGTCAATATGTATACAAAGGGTAAATTAAGTGCCTTGTGATTGTCAAAATAAGCAAAGTCTTTTTGAGTTGTGGGTTTTAGAGGATGCCGTGAAATATAAATGGTTAAAGCATACCTACCAAATGTCCCATCCATTGCTGAATGCAATGAGCTATTCAGAATACACACGAGATCCTTTCTTCATCTCTTACTACAATCTCGAGAGACACATTATCACAAGAGTAAGAGTTAAAGTTCCACTATTTGAAGAGTTTAAACATTTTGGAGTTTACACCTTTCCAAACTCTCTAGAGGATGTTAAAACTTAAAACGTATTATATAAGTGTTTAGTTTTTTCAAACAGAACTAATCACGACAATTATCTTTGTCTTGGGATTAGCATGAGTCAGCGATCTGATTCTAAGGAAGGTGATGGAGGAGACTACTGCACTTGGTATTTGGAAGGCATTGGAAATATAGACTACCAAAGATACCTAACAGGATGGATCTACAAGGAAGATCAAAGATGGTCTTCTTTAGAAACAAAACAGAGTGGATCAAATCCTTTGATTTGAATTCTGCGTTGGAGTTTAGTGTTATTCATGGCATCTCAAAAACTTTTCTTCTATGGCTTCAAGATGAAGTCATAGATTCGTCAATGAATTACATAAGAACAAAACTGATATGCATATTGAGTTTGAACTCTTTTCATATTTTGCTCTGGTGTGGCTTTGTGTTGTTGGAAATGCCAGTCCAGTACAAGCATGAGGTCTCAGAGATCAGTGACATTACTTGCTTGGCAATTGATCACCCTTGAGAGAGCTTATCGAACATCAACTGGATAGCCCTTTTAATTCAGATGACAATATACCATTGGCAGATGTTAATCTCATGCCTTGAGCGTTTTTGATACCAAAAGGTACTTGATTGTAGTTATACATGAAATGCAAGAATATTATGTTACATGATTTTTGTCTAAACGTTGTAAATTTCTCCTTTTGTATACATTCTTTGAATAAAACAGAGAGGCAAAATGGTAGATTTTGTTCAAAACTTTGTGGTATGCTAACCTCATGGCCAGTTTTAGAAGCCTTTCCTGATAACATACATATTAAATCCCTGAGGCTGTATTAGTTTTCATTCGGATATATTATCTTTGTCTTAATCTCATTGTCAGCTGATTAATTAATTGGCTTCTGCTAACACTTGTTACTTCTTTGGCATTGATTAATAATAGATAATAGCTGCACGCTCATTCCCATTGGCTAGAGAATTGATACAAACTGCAAGTTGTTTGATTCTCTGACCATATCTGTACCAGAGAAGAGTTTAAGCCTTTATTCTGAGGCATGATTAGGTATTGTTCGAAGTTTTGCAATTTTTCATGATTAGATAACAATTGGCACATCACAATATGACTTCTCTCTGCTATAAATCGCTACAATATGCCGCCAAATATATATATATATATATATATATCGCTACATTATTAATATCTCATGTCCAATGCATAGAAGAAGTTAATCTGATTATGTGACTTCAACGAGCTTTTTCCACGAACCCACTTCTTGGTTACGTTTCCTGATGCCAAAGATTCCGCCTTGTAAACTTTACAACCATATCATAGAGATTCCGCATATGTTAGGCTTAGTGAGCCCTACAGGTAGTATCTTGCCCTCTAAGGAAGCCCAATTTATGAAGCCTAGCTTGGAGAATAAGATAACTAAAAATCTAGGGTTTATGATGAGAAAATTTGGTAAACCAACCGCATTAATTTGAATAAACCAAAGAGAAATTGTTTTTAATTTCTTTTTATTGTTCCTAAGTAATCCTATTTGTTGCTCACGTAACCACTAGTTAAGATTTTTTTTTTTTGATAAATCAACTAGTTAACTTGTTTCCTTGTAAGTAGGGATCTCGTGAGATTCCATCTTCTCTATAAAAAGTAAATGTAAAACAGAAAGATACTTTTTACAAATTAGCAATTTTGTTATCTAAAGCTAATGGGGACTGATCTGTCGTCAACATATTGAAGAGAATCATGCATTGACGGTGATTTATAATCCCATCACAGGAGAGTCTATAACTTTACCGAAACTGAGATTGGAAATGTTAAGAGTCAAAAGTTTGTTTTGGATATGATCCAATTAACAAAGAGTTCAAGGTTTTGGGTATGACGTGGTTGCGTAGTGGCTACCACAAACAGAACTACCCACATGATCTTTGTCTTTGTCTTTATATTTTTCTTATCTATTTTGATGAGGTTTAATTGAAGTTACTATTTCTTTTATTTGTTTGGTTATGATGATTCTTATATATATATATATATATATATTGATTTCTGGAATTAATAAATTTTATTTTTGCCATGTCATGTTAACTTAACTAATTAAGAAGTTATGGAGAGTTGTTTACTAAGGTGAAATTCTAACATACATGTGAGTTATAGATACGATTGCCACATCACAATCTGGAAAGTGCGTATCTCAAGTATGAGACCAATAAAAACAAAATTTTCAATCACTAAAGAGCAATTGAACAAATATGATTTTTCTCTACTAACGCCCCTACAACACTATTACCTCATGTCTACTTGACTGATGAAAGAAGTTAGACTGTGACTTCAACGAGCCTTCCACGAACCCACTTCTTCGTTACATTTCCCAATTCCAAAGACGCGACCTTTTCTTCCATTCCATGGTAAACTTTAGAACCATTAGGAAGATGGTGATTCTCAGTAAGTTTGATAGCTCCATTAGACTCTGGTGGTGGATGGACCCTGGTTCCGTTTGGTTGTGGAATCATCCCGAGTTTGATATCTTCTCTATCTTTCTGGGTTGTGTTCGGTTGCTTATGCTGATATGTAGCACCTTCTACGTTGAATGTCAGCAAATCGCTAGATCTCATGTTCAAGTGAATACTCTCTCCGTTGATCGGGAATGTATGTGTTCCGTTAATCTCTCCTTGTTGTTCTTGATCGTTTATATCTTTGGTCTCGGATTCACTGTCTACCTCCAGAAGACTATTATTAGGCTGAGGTGAGAGAAGATATGGGTAAGTCCCATCTTCATCTGAAGCTATCTGCCTCGTTTCTATAGATTCAATCAGTTGTGTTGCTTCTGCTATGAGCTTTTTACTCTCTAACAAAGATGCTTTAGCAACTGGGCTTTTCAAAGCAGCAATCTCAAGAACTTTCGCAGCTTTCTCAGCTTCCGAGATCAAAAGCCTGAGATGAAAAATTACTTCTTTTTACCTTCTGCATACAATAGCTCACATAGAAATATTAACGATTCTGTTTTAAGTTGACTGACCTTGCTCGCTCCACGGCATCCACCTTCTTCGATTCTTCCGCCACTCGTTTTGCTCTAATGCTTTTGATCATTTCCAGTTTGGAACTTGCCAAAGGATCTTTATAAACAGGTGTTTTGCGCTTCCGTACTTTCACTATTTGAACTTGGCTTTGCGTCTCTGAATCCCTTATACTTTTCTTGGTAGGATTCTTCTTTCTGGGCTCTGCATTGCCACTTGGTCTTCTACGACGCCTCTCGACACCAACAGGTATACCGTGATACTTTGCCAAGCCAGAGCAAACTCTTTCACGGTAAGACTGATAAGTGAAATCAAACCGAGTCAAATATGGCTAAGAAAAAAACATCAAGCAAGTTGATCTAAACAAATTACTAGACAACTTACTGGATCAGCCCATTTAGCAGCTATTGCTTCTGCAATTTTCCTTCTTTGTTCCGGAGATTTTGGCGCTCTTCTGTTACTCTTAGCTCTACCTGCTTTCCTCTGCTCAACATTTTCCAGCCACTCCAGTTGATTCTGTTGATCCAAGATGTTGTAAGAATCCCACTGAAGCTCTTCTTCGTCTGTATATCCTTCTTTAGCAGCTTCCGCTAACAAGTTCTGCCACTCGAAATGACATGTCTCCTGCACTTTTATCCTCTCCTTCCGCCTTGCCCATCGCATCCGCACTCCCTCCCCAATTTTCAACCGCGTCTCCTTGCTGTAAAAATCATGCAATGGTATTATGATAACAAAAGCACAAGAAAAACCAGAGGTTTCATCAAGTTAAAAAGCAAACAATAAAAAAACGGTACTGACTTTTGTGCGTGCCCGAGATTCGCTAATTTCATCTTAATCTGCGCAGGACGAAGACACAAAGGTTCTATGAGAGATTGAAAAATCTGATGCATAGAGCAAACATAAAAGCCCTAACGTAATATAAGTTTACCAACAACCGCTTTCCTAAAGGGTATATATACCTCAAGACTAGAGTAGCACAAGGGTAGAATCTGTTTGACAAAATAAAGTTTTCTTGTGTGCACTAACAAGTAATATCGGTCCAAGTCCCGCTAGAGTTACTACCGCCAACTCCTCTAAGAAGACATATAGAACTATTCTTACATGACATCACCTTTGGGTCTTGCATTGCAATCTTTGTCCTTTCTCTAATCTTCTGTAGGGTCTCTGCACAAATACAAAAGAAAAGATTATTAAATTGTTTCCAACTAGAAGCAACTGTAGATAGATTACTGAAGATATGTCAAAGAAAAAAACTACCCACCCGGACTATGCTTCCTGCCTTTGTTCCAAGGAGTATTTCCTCTATTAGCCTTAGAAATCCTCATCCTTCTCAACCTTTCTCTTTCATCCACTTGTTCCAACTTGTCGCCATCATTTGAGGGTTTTGAAGAAGCAGAAGACGTGGAATAGCTTTGTTCGTTTTCTTTTTGAGCTGTATACTTGGTTTCAAGAGTGGCCACTGAAGTAAGAAGGACTTTGCCTCTTCGGATATTAAGAGGACCGGTATAAAATTTCAAATTCTTCGAGAAACAGGATTGTCTCCATGGATTAGGTAGAGTTTTAGCATGGATAATACTCTGAGCCCCCAATGGAACAAGATGAGCTTGCAAGGAAGGTTGAATAGTTGCAATATCTGCAAGATTAAACAGTAAGGGGGTCATAGCTTGACGTGCTTAACAGAAAAATCTCCACAAAAATTTAATAAACCTAACATATTCTTTCCAAATCAACGATGCAAAACAAGAGATTAACCCAAAGAGCCATCTTCACATTAGTAAACATTCTCTGTATATTATGCAAAGCAATAGTTATGCATTCAACAATGAAGACGTTAAATTTGAAAAATTTAGCTTTGTTTAGACCTAAGATTTCAAATGCAATTAATTGTTACTCAAGAATGATACTCAGCAGACAAGAAACAAAATTGAGAAGAGAGTCTTAAATACTGAAGTAGATAGAATTCTAAACAGTTACCAAACAAAAACCCAGAAAATCAAGACTAATATCATCAACGCAGGAGTAGTGTTAGAAAAGTGTGAAACTTGAATACCTAAAGAAGGCATTGGGAGCTCATTCAGCCCAGGAAAACGAAATTGGAGAAACTCGAAACTCACTTCTTTGCGACACAACCAGAATGTATTGTAAGATTAAGGTGACATAGGCTCCTCTACTTGTCTTAGAGAGACGAGGGTTTTTGCAGGAATTTAAGACAGACAAGGATAAGCCACACAATAGCTTACTTCAACGAAGATACACTTCTGTCTGGCTTTGACGCAGCAACCAGGAGGCGGTGGATAACGAGACCCGGGTCGTTCTAATAACCCGACCCGTTTCACCATTTACTGGGCTATTGGGCCTTGAACATTTTGTCTCCATATCAATCGTCGTCGTAGCAACGCTATTTTATCCGTGTCGTTCTATTTTACTCCATTGACCCGACCCGTGTTACCTTTTATTGGGCTACAAGGCCATTACATTTCGTTTACTAAAACGGTAACGTATTAAATATCTTTAAATGTGAACGAAGAAAAGCCACGTGGTGTGAGCCGGGTCGGATCTTGGATATAGTCTAGTTATATGGGTCGACGGCTCCGGGTTGATCTCCGGCAACGACTGCGACGCATTATCAATGGAGAAAGATTCCTCGTCGACGTCTTCTTCGTCGTCATCGTCATCGCCAGATGAAGAAGCCGATCTCCAAAATCTGCTCGAGGAATCAGATACTCAAATCGACCATTTCCATAGCGACGACGAGACTCCTCGATCTTCCACTAACTCAGCAGAGCAACGACCTACCTTCGCCGTGGAGAATCTCCGATCACGTTTACGACGGGTTTTCAAGCTCAATCTCACTAAGAAACAGTCCATTGTTATATTCCTTCCTATCGTCATCATCCTAGTTTACTTATCTACTGATTTCAGCAATTACTTCTCCGTCAAAGTTCCTGATTCTGTATTCCGGTCAAATACTTACCCGGTTCGGGCTCACGAATCGGATCTTCAAGTGCTGTATTTTCTCAGGAAGCAAGAAATCGATCTCTTCTCTATCTGGAACCACACTTTATCGAATTTATCAACGATCGAAGACGTGAAATCTGCAGTTTTCCGGCAGATTTCATTGAATAGACAGATCCAAAATGCATTACTGTTACCGCATAAAACTGGAAGAAATGTTGAAATCGGTGGATCATCAGATGGTTACGTCGCCGGCGGAAGTTGCCGGAAAGTGGATCAGAAGTTAAAGGGGAAGAAGACGATTCAATGGAAGCCGAGGCCGGATAAGTTTCTGTTCGCCATTTGCTTGTCTGGTCAAATGAGTAATCACTTGATTTGCTTGGAAAAGCATATGTTCTTTGCAGCATTGTTGAAACGTGTTCTTGTGATCCCTAGTCATAGATTTGATTACCATTACAGTAGAATCATCGATATTGATCGAATCAATACTTGTTTGGGGAGGACTGTTGTGGTTTCTTTTGAGGAGTTTTGGAAGAAGGATAAGAATAGGAAGAAGCATCATCATGTTCATATCAATAGATTCATATGTTACTTTTCAAAACCGGAGCCTTGTTATGTAGATAAAGAGCATATAACAAAGTTGAAAGCTTTGGGAATTACCATTGGAGGGAAGCTAGATACGCCGTGGGAAGAAGATATTGCGAGTCCAAGCAACAAGACCGCTGAGGAAGTGGAGACTAATTTCAGATCAGATGACGATGTTATTGCGATTGGTGATGTGTTCTATGCTAACGTTGAGAGAGAGTGGGTGATGCAGCCTGGTGGTCCTATTGCTCATAAGTGTAAGAGTCTGATTGAACCAAACCGGCTAATTTTGCTCACTGCACAGAGATTTATCCAGACTTTCCTTGGCAGGAACTACATTGCTCTTCATTTCCGCAGGCATGGATTCTTGAAGTTCTGGTATGGTGCAGTTTCCAGTTCTTTGATCGCTTTTTAGGTTCTCTTGTAGTTTGGTAACTGAAAAGGAGAACTTTAATACTTGAGTTCTCTTCTCTAAGTTCTCTTGTAGAGTGTTAACTGAAAGTAAGAATCTTTGCATAGCTAAACTCTAAATTGATGATACTGTATGTATCTTAGTCTTGACCAAATAGTATCATTGATGATAAGGTAACCATTTAGTACTTTTGTGAATGGATAACTGGAGCTGCTCATCTACTTAGTTTAGTAACATCAGCTAAGTGATTTTCTTCTTTGTGCCAGTAATGCCAAGAATCCAAGTTGCTTTTACCCCATTCCTCAAGCTGCCAACTGCATTACTCGCCTGATTGAGAAGGTCGAGGCACCAGTTATTTACCTTTCTACTGATGCAGCTGAAAGCGAAACTCGTCTGCTACAATCACTGCTGATCTTGAATGGAAAAAGTATTCGCCTCGTGAAGCGACCAGCTCGTGATTCAGCTGAGAAATGGGATGCATTGCTATACAGACATGGTCTCGAGGGCGACTCACAGGTGAGATTTTTGCGTTTTCTTTTACTTCTTCATATTGGATGATACATGAAGCAACAAACTCATACTTGGGATTTTCACTTATTTTAAAGGTGGAAGCAATGTTGGATAAGACGATATCCGCAATGTCAAGCGTCTTCATTGGTGCCTCGGGTTCCACTTTCACAGAGGACATCCTCAGACTTAGAAAAGATTGGAGAACCGCTTCAGAATGCGATGAGTATCTCTGCGCAAACGAGCAGCCTAATTTTGTAGCAGATCATGAATAAATAACTAACACGCGAACTAGTCTCTGTCTTGTGAGTTCTCATCATAAAGAGTCTAATTCTCTTCTTTTCTGTGCATAGTTTATTAGTGTATCATACAATAAAGCCATGCTACAGTTCGTTCTTATATAATCAATCTGAGATTAAAAGTTTCTTAATGATGTGTCTCTTTATCATTGCCTGAGTTATCCAAATGGCTCATGATTTGAAATTAAATACTAACCATTTTTTGTTGCCTTTAAAATCTATCACTCTCTTGATCCACAATTTTGAAAACCTTTGGTATCTCAAATTGATTTCAAAGACTGTTTCTGTATTACATACATACACCCTTATGTGTGTGTATATATATATTTGTCCATTTATGCCCAAAGACGCGCCGCCGCTTCTTCGTCTTTCCTCGTGATTAGGCTTTGTCGGTCATCGTGGCGATAAAGCTTCGATTTTTCCATTGAATAAATAAAAACACACGTCGTTTAAGTAATACCCAGATGAAAATTTGACAACTTTTAACTAAAGATCGGAGCTTTTTCAGATTAACGGGAAGAAATGGTGTTTCAGCAGATCTGCTGATCCTTTCGCTGCTCAGTCGCCGTCCGGCGTTACTCCGACCACTCTTCGAGGTTTATGGAAGAAAATATTATCTGAATCGAAACCCATCAATGCCAACGCAGAGCTTCTCGTCGATTTCATCTCTGACAAGGTAAATTACATTGAACCTTTTTCTCTATATTTAAAGATTACAATACATACCCGTGTGTTTATGGTGGCGTCTAGTGAGATTTGTTGGGTTTATAAAATTCCGACCAATGAATGATTAAGCTTTGGTTTTGTGTCTGATTAAATATTTCGACTTCAAAAACACATCTAGGACCACTAGAAATGAGATAAAAGAAGGGCCTTTTTAATCAGTTTTCTAGCTTGATTTCTCCAATACTAAGTTTGATGAATTGTTGTTGTAATGGTTAGATGAATAAAGCTTGGGTGGGTCTTGAGAAAGCGCCTGATCGATCAATGAAGAACAAGATTCATGGGTTTGTCAATTCTCTGTTTGTTGAGACTATGGCTTTGTTCTCTGTTTGTTGGTAGGCTTAATGTCAAGTTGTGGTTTTTGTGGTTGGAATGTATAGGTTTGGATTGAAGCTTCTGGCTCGTGTTAAGCCGTCTGAGATTTTCTTGAAGTCATATTTAAAGAGATCACTTCTGTACAAGTCACTTATCCTCCGAGGTTCTATTTACTCTCTTTTCTTGAAAGTTCTGCAAACGTGAGGGTCAATATCTCTCTAATGAATGATTTGATTATGCCTTCATGAGAATGTTTGGTGAATTCATATTGGTTACCGTTTTAGATAATCCATGTCAAATGTGTCAGTTTAGATCCTAGACTTGTACGCAGGAGACTAGGCAAATTCCATGAGGTAAATCACTTTGCTACCCGCTGTCTCAAATGATGAAACTTTATACCGGTTTTCACGTGCATTCATAGATTGAAAATGAAAATCTATGTTCCTTCTAACACGAATGTTTCTAATTTGATTTCCAGTGAAACAATCCTGCACAAGAAGTACTTAATTGGGCCAGTAACTTTGCTTCCATTGACCAGTGCATTTATGGTATGCATAGTTGTATATGAAACTTAGCAACTCAGTTTGTTTTCTTCAAAGTCTCTTGTAACCACGATGGCCTTTGTTTTTCCATTTAGGTATTGCCATTACCAATAACACCATTCTTCTGGGTCTTATTCCGCACATATTCTCACTGGTGAGCTCTTCAGGTCTGTCATATTTACTTCCCGATACATAATTCCATTATCTTAGAGGTTTTATATAAACCCGAAACATCTTTGTTGAGACTTCAGGGAAGTGAGAAGCTACTTCAGCTCCTCTCAAACCAATCAAATCCTCAGAAACCAGACTCAACTGATGATGCAGATGAAAGCAAGAGCAACGACAACAAACTGGAACAAAAATCTCTATCTCCCACATGTGTAAGCTTATCATTCTGACATAAAAGAAACTCAATCAAAAAGGTTTATTGGTTCTTATGTGTATTTGTTTTCTCATGAAACAGGTTTTGCTGCCATCGGAAGAGTTGTATCAGCTACTTCGTGAAGCTAGCGAGGAAGGACTCGACGAGGTGATGATAGTAGAGATTTGCAAAGCCTTTCATCTCAATAAGATCGATGTTCTTAAATATCGCAATCTAGTCTAACTCTTTTGGCATGTTAGGCTTCTTTTTAGAACACGAGGCGGTGATATCTTCAGATGTTTGAAGCTAAACTTACGCTCCAAGTCTTTTTTGCCTTTTGATTCCTTGGTGCTTTAAAAACTTTGTTACTTGGAAACAGTTGAATTTTGAACTACAATGATGAAAATTACTGGATGAAACAAACATTACAAAAGGAAAGATAAGAAAAAAGAAACTTGAAGTCAATTGGTATTTAACAGCTCAATTTACACGTGTCAGAGGTGGGAAGTCAGTGGTTCGGTTCGGTTTGGTTTGACGCAAGTTCAATTTCGTCGGTTTCTGTTCGATTTTGTTTCAAAAAACAACTTTAAAATACAAACAAAAAGTAATGGTTTATTTAATATTATAATTCTTTAATATGATTATGTCTATCCCTATTCGATACATCGGGATAATTAAAAATATAATTGTTAAAAAATACGATAGGCTTATTCAGTTTAGTTACACAAAAAAAAGGTATTGGTAGGGTTTCGATTTCAGAATTTTGGATTTCAAAAATGTTAAATAAATAAACAAACGGTTAAAAACTATTTCGATTTAATTCGGTTGAATTTTTTTTATGGCACTTGGTATTTTTTTTAGCTCTGACATCTCCAACAAGACACATATAATGGGCCGTGCATAAGCCCACTTTATACTTGCGAGCGGCACGTGTGGTTCTTCGCCAAGAAAAATCTAATTCAAGCTCTCACTTAAACGTCTGAATCTCAAATCTCCGATCGAAATTCGGCTAAAATGACGAGAGATATCGAAGACGAGATCAGAGACGAGAAGAATCCTCGGCCGCTTGACGAAGATGATATCGCTCTCCTCAAGACTTATGTAAGTGTTTCACCTTAGAACCATAAATTTTGATTGCGTCGATATATACTTTTCTGTTTCATCGGAGATTTCGGATCCAGCGTAGATTTGAGTTACTTTACCCTTTTTGCGCGAGTCCATGTTAGTCAAATTTGCTAGGTTTTGTTTCTCGAATGTGAGTCGTCTCTTAGCAAACCAATTTGATGTTTCCTCCTGAGTAATTTCGAGCTAGGTTCGTTCTTAATTTCTCTATGATGAGCCTGATTGTTCTATTTAGTTTCGCGTGACTCTGCTTCACTGTTTGAATTACTAGAAGCGGAAAATGTCATAGTCATCCTTGCTGAGCTTCTTAGATCTCATTCGTTTGCAGGGGTTAGGGCCATACTCTGCACCTATAAAGAAAGTGGAGAAAGAAATCAAGGAACTTGCCAAGAAGATCAATGATCTCTGTGGTATGTGCACACTCTTTGTTGCTCAAGTGTTGAGCTTACTATGATTAGTGACTTCTGTTTACGGCATGACTAATATGGTTATTTGTTACTTATATGGAAACTGTTATACAGGTATTAAGGAGTCTGATACTGGGTTAGCTCCTCCCAGTCAATGGGATCTTGTATCTGATAAGCAAATGATGCAGGAGGAGCAACCTCTGCAGGTAGGCTCTTTCTTTCTTAGATAGTTCTCTGAAACTGCTTCTCATCTTACGGTAACTATAAGGTATTAAGTTTAACGTTTGTTTCTATCCAGGTTGCGAGATGCACAAAGATAATAAGTCCAAACACTGAAGATGCTAAATACGTCATAAATGTCAAACAAATTGCTAAGGTACGATATATCCCTAGGCTGATGGGGCTGCATAACCAATTGTGTGTTTAGAGCCGTCTGATGTTTCGTTATACTGATTTAGTTTTGCTCTGTAATTCCAGTTTGTTGTTGGACTTGGCGATAAAGTTTCTCCCACTGATATTGAAGAAGGCATGCGTGTTGGGTATGTTTCGTCTTTATGAACTGCGATTTCTCTGGTTAATTATCATTTCCCTGCTGTATCTTTCTATTTGGTTTTGTTTTTTTCAGTTCAATCCCTTTTGTTGTTGTACATTTCTCATGTGGATGGAAACTTATGAGAACGTTCCGTCTCTGATTTGTACTTGCAGAGTTGATCGTAATAAATATCAGATACAGATCCCTCTACCTCCGAAAATCGATCCTAGTGTCACCATGATGACAGTGGAAGAGAAACCTGATGTAACTTACAATGATGTTGGTGGCTGCAAGGAGCAGATTGAGAAGATGCGAGAGGTATGTTGATATCCTGTGTCCTTGTATTACAATGTTTTCCTAAAGTTAAACATGACGGTTGTGATGTAAATTTTTTCAACGAAGAAATTGTTAAAAAGTTATGTTGTCTTTGGTGATGCAGGTTGTTGAACTACCAATGCTTCATCCAGAGAAATTTGTGAAGCTTGGAATAGATCCTCCCAAGGGTGTTCTCTGCTATGGTCCTCCTGGTACCGGTAAAACTCTTCTTGCTAGAGCTGTGGCCAATAGAACTGATGCTTGCTTTATCAGGGTTATTGGCAGTGAGCTTGTTCAGAAGTATGTTGGTGAAGGAGCTAGGATGGTTCGAGAACTGTTTCAGGTAATCGATTGTAAACCCTCGTTTTTGCTATCTGAGTTCTGCAAGCAATGCTGCTATATTTTGTTCTAAAATGTATAATACTCTCTTTCCAGATGGCACGATCAAAGAAAGCTTGCATTGTGTTCTTTGACGAAGTTGATGCCATTGGTGGTGCAAGATTTGATGACGGTGTAGGTGGTGATAACGAAGTCCAACGTACTATGCTTGAGATTGTGAATCAGCTTGATGGGTTCGACGCACGTGGTAACATCAAGGTTCTTATGGCAACAAACAGGTTAGTCACAATCCCCTTATCAACCTTAAGTAAACTGCACAACACAATTAATTATACTGCTTGACTCATTGGTGTCTGTATTTACTCTTATCTATATTCCAGGCCTGACACATTGGACCCTGCTCTTCTGCGTCCTGGACGTCTTGACCGTAAAGTTGAGTTTGGTCTTCCTGATCTGGAGAGCAGAACACAGATCTTCAAGATTCACACACGAACTATGAACTGCGAAAGAGATATCCGTTTCGAACTACTTGCTCGCCTCTGCCCAAACTCAACTGGTAATGATCCCCCAACCATAAAACAGGTCTCATACTTCTTTGTCTCCTGAGTTTTGTTCTGACTTGGGTTTTGTTTGCAGGAGCTGATATCAGAAGTGTATGCACTGAAGCTGGAATGTACGCAATCAGAGCAAGGAGAAAGACTGTGACGGAGAAAGATTTTTTGGACGCAGTGAACAAAGTCATTAAAGGTTATCAAAAGTTCAGTGCAACTCCCAAATATATGGTCTACAATTAGAGACAGCGAGATAGAGAAGTCGTTTTGCGTCTTCACAAAGCTTCTAAAGCAAAACTCAGAAACACTCCTTGACCTTTGTTTCTCCCCCCTTCAATCTCTTTTGCACCACTTGTTTTTACTTCTTCCATTAACTCTGTTGGTTTCTTCTTTAATATCTGATACTCTTGATTCCATAAATTCTCCTTTTAAGATTGTGTTTGTTGCAGTCAATTACTAACAAGTTGATGACCAAGAAGCGAACCAACCCAAACAGAACCAATGTAGAAGATAAACAAGAAATAATTTATGTTCATTGTCAGGATCTAATAAGAACTACAACTTTGGAACATACAGTTACAATAAACAATGGGATTATACAAAGGGTGATTGTTTTAATTTTCCAATTTTCTTTTTGTTGTCTGTGATTTCATCCGGCGGAGCAAAGTGTTTATCTTTTTCTCTCCGGCTAGGAATTTACATGTAATCATTGGTTGTGTCGGCACTACCAGAACGTTGTGATGGATCAACTCCAACAGTTCTCTTGCTCATGTTAGCTCTCTGCACTAACACAACCAGAGCTTGCACCACTTCAGACATCGGTGGTCTAAACTCTGGCTCCGGCTGTTTTAAGAAACAAAACCCAATATCAGTAAAAGACTTTCTTGATTTTGCAAGTTACTGACAAGATTTGATTTTATAACCATTGTTTTACCTGGACGCAGAGAGCGATAACATCTGCAAATCGAGAGAGAGATTTAACAGGATAAAGCCCTTTAAGAGCTGGATCAACCATTTTAGCTAAAGCATCAATGTCGTGAAGTTGTGGTGTTGCCCATCGAACCAATGACTGCTCAGATCTTGACCTTGTGCTGCTCAAGTTATAACCCTTTTTTAGATTCAAATTCAGAAACACATTCCTCTCTAAATTTAGCTTTGATCATATAATAGATTCTACCTGTCGAATGGTTTTCTCCCGGTTAAAAGTTCAAGCATCACTACTCCAAAGCTGTAAAGATCGCTCTTCAAAGAATATTGGCCTGACATTGATACTTCAGGTGCACTATACCCTTCGTCGGTTTGGTTTAGTAACTGCACATATCAGAATGATCTAAGCAATGAAATAAGTTGAGAAAAGGTAAAGAGTTTGGAGAACAGCTTTTAAATCCGACCTCATTCGCTGTGGGAAGGAAGCTAGCAAGACCTGAATCTGATAAGTGAGGATTCAGCTCTGAGTCGAGTAATATATTGGCTGACTTGATATTCTTGTCTACTATAGATGGTGAACAAACTTCATGCAGGTACCTGCAAGAACAATACTTTCAGTTATTCGAAAGACTCTAGTTTCTTTTCAAAATAATGAGCTAAGCAATGAATTGTCTTTGAAATTTACTCCAATGCACGTGCAGTCCCAAGAGCAATCTTGACTCGCGAATTCCACACCAGTGATTTACTTTCCTCTTCTGATAAGTGTAAGAATTCATGTAATGATCCATTTTTGTGGAATTCATAGACTACAAGATGTTGTCCGTGCTCAGCACAGTAACCAACAAGCTTGGTCACATTTGGATGATCCAAATTGGCGATTTTCGATACTATTTCAGTGAATTCATCGGTCATGCCATGTGGAAGAGCAGACGAATCAATTTTCTTCACAGCAAGAACCTAGTAGATACGATATTTTCCAAAAACATTATGACATATTTCAAGAAAAAGAGATTGGGATTGCATAATAATATAAATAATATTTACCTTTCCATCATCAAACTCAGCTCTGTATACTCGTCCAAAGGTCCCTTCCCCAAGAAGATTATCTACGCTGAAACTGCCAGTAGCAATTTGGAGATCTGCAACTGAATAAAGTCTCACATTCGAAGGAACCAACACCGTCGATTTCTTGACAGTAATAGGCTTTCTTGTTGAATCTTCATCATCAAATGATTTGTGTCTATCAGCTGGTGGAGGCCGAAGATTGATAGACAATGAAGTATCCAGTTTCTTTGTCTCAACTGACGAAGAACTCTGAATAGAACTGTTTTCTGCAACAATATGGAGTCTTAGATTTAAGTTTTTACTTTTTAAAAGGTGAATTATAATGTTTATGTGTGCATACCGTGAAAGTCGTTTGGAGGAAGAGTGAAAGGCTGGTTATCGGTTTTCTCAATGTCCATGGATGATGATCTCTTTGATCTTTTTCTTTTAAACAAGAAGAAAGCCACAAGAAGAGCTGTAACTACTAAAAATGAAATGATTATGCCTGCAATTGCACCAGCTCCGATTCCTGATTTCTTGGAATCTCCATTGCTGGTGGTATCACCACCAGACCGACTTTTTTGTCCTCCGGGTTTACGGCTCGGGGGGGAGCCACGGCTTGGAGGTGTACCAGGTGGTGGTGGAGGTGCAGGTCCAGTACTGAATGAGTTGCCATCTTTTCTGTTTGCAAGAAACAATAAAAGTTAGAACAAAGGTTCAAAGAAAAAAAAAAGTGTGTGTTAAATGAGAACTTACATCAAAGTAATGCCCTTTAAAGAACTGGGGATCCAGCCTGTGAAGTCGTTGTTTGCAATGTTCCTGAGGAACATTCAAGAGAACCAAACAGTAATGAATGTTTAAGAAAAAACTGTTTCGTTTGTAATAAGGTTCGGTTACTCACAGAGTCTCAAGAGGAAGGCCAGCCAAGACATCAATTGTGCCTGAGAACTGATTGTTCTGAAGAAATCTGTGAAATTAAAAGCCACATGTTTAGCAACTAGGAAACTTTTCAGTTAGATCAGAGGTTCCAGAAAACTTACAGTGATTTTAAACTTGTTAGAGAGGTAAAAGTTCCTGGTAGAGAATTCGTGAAAGAATTGAAAGAGAAGTCCCTGAAAGACATGTAATTTTGTCAAATATTTTACTAAGATCAAAACTTGAGAACAATACGAATCTTTCCAAGGATCTTACAAGGTTGTGAGAGAGGTGAGCTTGGTGAAGTCAATAGCAATCTGACCCTTAAGCTGATTGTGACCAAGATTGCTGAATTTTTTGCACAAGACAAAACATTATTATTCACATCCTTATGAGAGATATATAGAGAAATGTGAAGTGAATCAATTACTTACAGATACTTAAGTGGTGCCATCTGACTAATTGAGTATTGAGCAGCTCCAGTGAATTGGTTATTTGCAAGATTCCTGAAACACAGAGTATTATAAAATCGCAAACACGGATATTAAGTTAGAAACCAAAGAAAAAAAAGAGGATTGATGGAAATGTACAATCGTTGCAGATTTGGAGGAAGCTGATATGGTAAATCACCTCCAAGGTTATTACTACTTAGATCACTGCAAATTCAATCAAATATTATAAATTATAAAGACTCATTATCTCAAACACAAAACTTTGGATCATTTAACACACTGATCTTACAGCTCAGTAAGAGAAGTCAATCTATCAAGCATGTATCCAAGTGTTCCAGAGAGCTCAAGACCTGACAACTTTCTGCCAAGTAGATATAACACGTTGTATGTTAAATATAAATCATATGATTTAAAGTAAGCTAACAAGAATTTGGATACAAAAATCACAAACATTTGAGTAACTCGTGAGCCAGAGCAAGTAACGCCTCTCCAATTTTGGCCACAAGGATCACCAGCTGCTGCAGTCCATTGTGTTAGTTGAGCTGGATTATGCATACTACTGAACAATAAGTTCAATGCTGAAGCTGCAGATATTCGAAATCAGAGACCATTAAACCACAATCCAATCAGTTTCTGCTTTGAAATCAAAAACTTGTTAGGACCCATGACTTGAGAAATCATCAAGATTCTACATAACCCAAAACAAAAACTAAAAAGATTTGAGATTTGGGGGAAAAGTAAAGATGAAGAAGGAAAACAGAATCAAATTGAAGAATATTCGAAAAAGATTGAAATTGTGAACAACCCATTAAGCTTAAAAATCAAAAGCGAGAAAGTGAAGAAGATTCTCAGACTAAGAAGAAGAAGAAGAAGAAGAAACTCACTGTCTGATGCATCTGTGGCTCCATGGATGAATCTAAGCTCAAATCCTACAATGCATACTGTTAACAGAGTCACCACCACCACCCAATTCCCCTTCATCTTCATCTTCTTCTTCTTCTCTCTCTCTCTCTCTCTCTCTCTCACTCTCTCTCTCTCTCTCTCTCAAACCCAGATGCCAAAATCTAGTCTTGTGAAAAGGGAAAGAAAAAAATTGAGAAATGTACAAACTTTTTGTGTTTTTGAAATCTAATAATTTTTTGGAAAGTGAATTTTTTCGTCCTAGAATTTATACTGTCAGCTCGTAAAAAAAGAATTTTTACAGACTAGAAGCGGCGGCGCGTCTTTGGGCATAAATGGACAAATATATATATATATACACACATAAGGGTGTATGTATGTAATACAGAAACTAGAGCTGTCAAGCACGATTTAGCAAAAAAGAATTAGATGAGAATTAGGCGCATTTGTTTGATAAAAATGCCACATAGGCCCATTTTTTCTTCTGTATAAATAATTTAATAATTTGCCTTTATTTTTATTTTATTTTCTGTTAATAATATGAACATTATTTTTTTTATGACCAAAAAATTCAGATTCGCGAACCTTTAATCATTTTAGGATAGAATTTAAACTAAATTAAATTAATTGTTTTTTAAAAAGTATATTTTTTTAACGTGAATCAAATTCATGACTTTTTCAACCTTGATCCATTAATCCGGTCAATAATATAACCATTAACTACAGTATTATTTTTTGGTTCCAATTTAAACTGATTATAAATTGTTCGTTGTTGGTGTATCATGATTATGGTTTGACGGCCCATGATAATAGATAAATAACAATTAGGTTGCCCGTGGATTTCATCACATACGCGCTTTGGTTGGTTGATTTTCATAAAATACAAAACTATATGTTGATTTTCTTTCGTGTATTCATATTTTAATTAAAAGTAGCTTTCATACAATGGATTGTGGAGAATTGGAGATCACTATGAAGCTTGGAATTGGATCTAATTGGATCTTTACTCTTTGCATTGTCCCATCATCGCTTTTGTTGAATTGATCGTTTTTTTCCTTTACGTTTTTTCCCCCACTTCTCTTTCGTTTAAATACACAGAATAAATGAAGTGGACGTAACAATTGTGGTTCTTTTACTAAAAAAGTAAAATTTGAACGCAAAAGCTAGGAAAGCGAATTTGTTTACAGATAAACGTTTTATAGTATATTTTTATACAAGAAATTGTTGGATAAACTTAAAGTTTAGATTAACTTGCAATCTAAAGAAATTTAATATATGTTAAGATAAGATAATTGGTAGGTAAAATAAGTCAATTTGAATTAGTATATATCTAATTCTATTAGGAATAGATTTAGCAAAGATGTGTTATTATTATATATACATCAATGTTGAGTTATAATAATAATCTTCAAAAACAATTAAGAGATATACATTGTTGATTTAAAACACGAGAGTTTTTGGTGTTTAGTTTTGAAATATGTTTTAAACATAATAAAAAATATCCCAAAAAAGAATTTGATATATTACTTTAGAAATTTAAATATTTATAAAAAATATCCTACTAATGTTTTCAATGTCTAAACTCGCATTCTGTAGTTAGTTTTTTTTTGGGGTAGCCTCGCATAGTTAGTTTTTATATAAAACAAATAAAATTATTATTTATTGTAGGGAAAATACCATAAATATCTATAAATATTAACATTTTCCAACTAAAATCTCCAAAAATTTTTGCTAAAATAAATTTTCAAGTCATCAAATCTGAGGCCGATGGAAGGTTGACTAACAGTCAAAGAGAACTTTGTTTTTACACAATAACCATCTGCTAACTATTTGTTAACTTCATTTTATTATATGTATATTTTTGACCACATGTTATTTAAATAGGATAAAAGGGATTTTAGCCTTAAAACATATGGAGTTAATAAATAATTATTTTTTGTTAAAAAACAAACAAAGTTAACTAAATAGTTAACAGATGTTTTGTGTTATACAAAATTTTCGTTGACTGTCAACTTTCTATCGGACTCAGATTAGTAATTATTCCACCAAAATTATGTATTTGGAAGTTTAATAGAGAAACAGAAAATTTTTGATGGTATTTTTCCTTTATTGTAATCAAAGTGTACCGCTGACAACATTAAAAAATCCAAATTGTAGCACTTTTATTCAATCTTTATATTGCCGAGGAGCTCGTGAACCCAATGCTACTTGTTGCATGCCTATCATGCATGGTAATTCCATTACTTTACCAGGTACGTAATAAAATTTATCATGATATTTGATCATATAAATCATTGTTTATCAAATATTGTACGTGTTATGCTAGTTGCAACTAATATATTCGTTGAACATCTCATCATGTGTGTTTCGCTGTACTTGTTTTCTCTTAATCATTAACTTGATTTTTGTTTTTCATATTTGACCGACGAGACATACAAATTTATCAGACTAGGCCTCTGGATTGATCGTAGTTAAAAAAAATTTACACTCGATATAACCTTTTTTTGTTTGGTACGTGTATGTGTGGGCTAACTTATTCAATTGGTTGTGTGGAAAACTTTTCAAATTATTCTATTTCGGGCAGCTGAATGTTAACTTGAACTGCCAAACAAGTGCCAACAAGAACCCAGAAGGGATGACAAAAATATTTGTTTAAATAAGACATTTTGACACTTAATTTATTTATAACGAATATTCATATATATTAAGTGAATGATCCAAATTTCATTTTTCTTTATTAAATATACAGGGAATCTTAATTCATGTTCATGTTCAGCCTTTTTCATATAACTTTATTAGTCTGAATTTTAACAGTTAAATTTATTTTTATCACTTTACAAATTCTATCATTTTTTATTCTTTTTACGACTATATATATGAATTTGTTTTGGTCAACATAATTCATTCGTTCAACTTAAACGTTTAAAACACCATTAGAAGAAGAAACAAACAGAGAAGATAAAGCCTTCTTAATTAGCTAGAGAGTCGGCCATGCGCTCTAGGGATAAAAACAAACGAAAACATTACGACTCTATTATATAGATAAAAAAAAACATTACGACTATATGATCTAAACATCGTAAATATTTGAATAAATACATAATTAGCGGGAAAAAATTATGCATACAAGTTGTATTATGTACGACCATGACGAATACGGAGTGTTGTGTCGAAAATACAACCAGGTTGCTTCCTAATTCCCACGACAACTTCTCCTCTTATGTCGGTGGCTAAACCTATTTTAATTCTCTTTGTCTATCATAAGTTAATTTTTCTTTTTCTTTTTCTTTTTCTTTTTGACACTCAACTTCTCATATCATCAAATAATATATATAGAACAAAACTACAATTATTTTTATTCTCTTTAGAGAAAGAATATTCAATTTAAAACATAGTAAGTTAGTAACTACTAATACATGGCTATGACTGTTTTTGAGTCCTACAATTTAGAAAGAGTAATTTTGAGAGAAATGTGATTAAGATTTAAGAATACACTTAAACCAACATAATGTTTAAGAGGAAAAAAGAAGAAAATATAGCTTTCTAGAAATGACTAGTTAGTGTATGCAGTATCCATGACCGTCTCGGCCTCCACAGCAATTTTGGAGAGAAGATTAAACCTGCAAGGTAATCGTGAGAGATAATGGTCTTGCGGATTATAACCAAGCATAATTGCTGTCGGGAGACTTACTGGATCCTTAAGCTAATCGCGATCACAAACTAACAATGAACTAAACTCAACAAAAGTAGGCAAACCAAAGGCAGCCATAAAATGGGATAAGTGCGCATATTAAATATCAAAACGCTGAAGAGTGAGGACGTGTACAAAGCTCCCGAGCTAAACTAAACCGTTCCAAACCGAAACGAAAAGTACATTCCGTTTGGACCAAAAAAAATATTTTAGAAAAAGGAAAAAAAATATTTTAACACATAATCATCAATGATATGATGTTGAAGACCATTGATGATGACATGAGGATAGAGATCTCATTGAGCTTTGTTCATACTGTTACCGCCTTGTACCATTCTCACTATCACTTTTTCTTACGCCTTTCTCCCTTGCAAAAAATGAAGACAATTTGAATTTTGCGTGACATAAATCATGCATTTCTTTAAGGCTATTTTTGCTCATTTTGGAACCCACTTTGCCAAATGGAGGAAGACAATTTTGACTTTGACAAACTGAGTAATACAAACTCAAAAATGGATATTCAATTATCCTTTCTTGCAAACTCAAAATTAGAAATGTACATACATACCATAGCGATTAATAATAGAAAAATTAGGAACATGGATTGTTGTGAAATTGAAAAAGCATTAGATCAAGAGTGAGACCAAGGCAGAGTACTCATGTTTCAAACTGCTTATCTCCAAAAGACTCAGAACTGAATAGAGAAAGAATTAAACACTTCCCTAATCAAAAACCACCTAAACTCTACTCGCAAAGAGCACAAATGAGAAGCACATGCTTTCACCTATCCCTTCTCTCATCTCTCACTTCTCTTCTATGTCCAATATCTCTCTCTCTTCTCTCTTTATAATCTTTATCACTTCGATGATCATCGTCTCTTTCTCCCCGACTCTCTCTATCTCTCATCTCTTCGCGGTTTCGTCTTCTTCTTCTGTCTTCATCTTCCCTACCATCTCTTTCTTGTCTTCTTCTTCTGTCTTCATCTTCCCTACTGTCTCTTTCTTTTCTCTCTCTGTGTTTCCTCTCCACTTCTCTTAACTCTTCCTGATGATGCTGTCTTCTACCATCGTCACCTTCATCTCTGTGCCGTCTTTTGCCTTCCCCATTACCATGAGGACTTTTCCTACGAATCTTTTCCCTCCTCTCCCTCACATCCTTCTCATGACTATGCTCTCTCTTCGGGATTTCAGGTAGATCACCCTCAAACACCATATCATAGCCTTCACCTCCCCCATGCTGTCTGTTTTGATCTTTTACAATGAACTTTGAAGACTGATTACCACCCTCACAGTCCTTGGCCACATGATCTGTTGAGCCGCATTTGAAACATCCATTCCCTGTTTCATGTTTGTCAAGTATTCCATTACGTGTTTCCGTCTATGGCAAGTCAATACTTCACAGGAAGGAAAAAAATATATATACCTTTACCCTTTTGGGAGTCTTTTTGCCGGAACTGTGACCAAAGTTTGGACACACTCTGACTAAAATCCACATGTATTCGTCTATCATCGATCAGAGCATTGTCCATCTGCAAAGCAACAAGTTGGTTAAAAACCCCAATTCATTTATATTCACAATCTTCTCTATGCTATTATATGTACTTTGTCAGGAAGTTGACATATACCTTAAAATATGCCTGTTCGCACGCCTCCTTGTTCTCAAACTCTAGAAGAAAGACAAACCTCTCAGTAAACACAAAGTTATATACAAAATTCAAGGTTTCCTGACAGTAACCATATCACAGAACAGAGATTCTACTTACCTACAAAAGCGTAGCACAAACTATCACCTGTCTTGAAATCCCGGATTACATCAGCCCTGCCACATTCAGACATGAAGATAAATACTACAACTGCAGAACAATTGAGTTTTCCAAACGAATAAATAATAAAGGAAATATCACTCACGATATGACAGTCCCAAAGCGTGAAAAAATGGTATGGAGGTCCTCATCCTGCATGACACAAGAGAAAAAATAACAGAATGTCGAAAAGACAGGAAGGCTTTGCTTACAATTTTATATATCAAGCACGTACCTCAGTCACGGGATTCAGTTTGCAGACGAACAAAACATTGTCAGGAGGCTTTACCTCGGCCTCTGGGATATCTCCTATCTGCGACAACCATACAAGCTCAGATATTAAACATGATTGATATAACTATAAGACAACTGAATCTGTGATGCGTACACTTTCAAGTACAACAGCACTGGAATGGGCTGCTTTTTCGCGGATAACCTCCTCTAGTTCATGAGCACCAAGTTCTTCATCCATTGGAACCCAATCATCTTCAAGTCGAACGTCATCTTTGACCTCTTCCTTCGGCTTTCCTTCGGGGGAAGCATCTGGTATCATTTCAGCCAGCTGTGGGGGATCATCAAATGGATCTTCAAGTATATATGCGTGCTTGATTCTAATGTTTTTATAGGGTCTGTTCTTCGCATCAACATAAGCTTCGTTTATCCTAGACAAAGTGTCAAGCCCCTCAGCAATCTCCCCAAACACCTGAAAAAATGGCATATTATAGATAACAGATATATACAAAAGAAAGAATAGGCAGATAATGCTTAAAGTTGTACTTACAGTGTGCTTCCCATCAAGATAGTCCAAATCATCACGAAGTGTGAAATAGAACTGCAAAGAAAGTATGAAAAGTCACATGAGGACATATTGATCGACAACACATTGATGGGTTATACTGAACCCAGAGGGAAACAAATACCATTTCACAAGAAATTTCATAGAGAAATATACCATCACAAATAAAGTAACTCAAGCCAAATGATTTAGCTTACCTGGGAAGCATTGAGATTTTCTCCACCACTGGCCATTGCAACAGTGCCAGTCTTTGAATGTTTTAAATCAAGATGAATCTCATCGCCGAAAAAACGAGCCTGCTCACCATACAGAAATCTGGAAATTCAACAAACAAAGCAAAATATGGTTAAGGAAAGTTTAAACATTGGCCACAGAAAACACATACAAGGAGTTGGGAAAGCAACACACTAGGCAATACGGGCTACATGATCAGAATATACAAGCAGTCTTACTTGTAGATTGAATCTCCACCAGCTCCCGTACCAGTTGGATCACCCGTCTGTGCTGTGAAATCATTTTGCACAGTGTGAAAGAGACACCCATTGTAGTATTTGATCCTAACCAAATAAAAAAATGTTAATACCCAATTACAGACATAGAGAGTAGCATAGAAATGTTTGTTAGGAAGATAGGCAAAAAAGAGAGACTTACTTGCAGAGCTTGAGGAAATTCTTGCATGTCAAAGGACATTTAGTGGAAAAGAGATCAATCACTATATCCCCAAGACTCGTCACAATAAGAACTGACATTGTTTACTACTAATAGAACCTGAAACCAAAAATTAAGCGGAGAAAGGCAATTTAAAAATGAGGCTACTAAATAAACTGACTGAACCTTTTAACACCAAATATACTCAAACTTGGGAAACTTGAGCTTTTACAGATAGAGAAATTGAAATATATGTATATATGTTGAATTTCTCTTTGTCATCAAATTATTCTGTCACAAAATTATCGGAAAAATCTTACAGAAAGAATCTATAAATACAAGTCTAGCAGTAAAGTATAGTTATCCAAAGACAATAATAATAAAGATAATTTTGTTCGGAACGTTTTTGATCTATCGGAGTGAGTTTCATCTTCAAACGATTACTAAGACCAAAAATCTTAAATAACAGAGCCATTTATTTAAACTACAACCAACAAACCCTAAATTATCTCCAACAATCAATCACTCACTATTAAATCCCTAAATCATTTCCTAATGTGATTAGTGATTACCACTTATTTCCTTTGCAAATTTTCGTTAATTCTCTATCATCTAAACACCAAAAAGGAACAAATAGCTAAACCTATGCAAAGAGAATCAACAATCGCGATTCGCGAGCAATGTCTTCGTACATCGTAACTGAATCAAGTCAATTACGAGAGACGATCGATGAGAAATACGAACTAACCTCAGAAACAGAGCCAGATAAGAAGTGAAGAGCAACGAGGCGCTCATATAGAGTCGCCGGAGCTGCTACAGTCTCGGCTTATTTCTGAGTTGGGGTTTTTGTGTGCCCTGAGAGAGCGTCGTCATTGTTCCTATAAGCGTACGCCCAATATAAACTCGGCCCAATTGTTTTATCTCATTTAACATGCGTGCTGTTTTTTAACATAAATATGATAAAAACTACATGACGTTTTCGATTCTCACATTCCGCAGTTTCGGCGTTTTCAGGAATAGCTCAAACGCAGCTCAGCGTCGCGTCTTGACCGTTCTTTTGGTCAACAACGATCACCAGATATCTCGGGGAAGCCGAGAAGAGAGATTCAAATGCTCGGAAAGATGAAACAGCACCATAAGCTCACGGTGGCTTTATGTCTCATCTGGGCTACGACGGTCCTCTACGGCGAGATGCTCGCCTTCTGGGTTCCATCTCTCTTCACTTGTTCGTAATCTCATCATAAGGTCTCTCTTTCTTCAATTACTAATACTCAATTTTGGGATTCACTGACTTTTATTCGACTTCGATTGTGCATTTTCTTATTTCTCTAATAAAGTACACTAAATCTGTCTTGTAATCGTCCTTATGTTACTGAAAATTGTAAAAACGAAGACTTTGAAATTGAAAACCGATTTTGTCGACATTGCTATTTTTGGGAATGTAATCGTTCCTTAACCTAAAAATAGCTTTGATGCAACATTATTATAAGGCCAATGTGTAAAAATCTCAGAAGCTTAGATTCATCATTTACTCTAGTCACTTTGAGTTGTGATTTCTAAATATCTGTTACCTTATTTTTTGTTTACAGAATGATGGGAATTTTACTAAAATAGCCATTGTTACTGATCCCCAGGTGACAAGCTCTTCTAATGCTGTTTGATTTTTGTTGTGTGTTGTTAATAGAGTTGATCATCTGTTGTGTGATAATGTTGTTGTTGTTGTATATATGCAGCTCATGGATAAGACATCGTTTCGTTTGTCGTCAAAGACGCTTGCTTTTGAGCTTGCACAGTGTTATACGGATATAAACATGCGGAGATCGTTCTTTCAGTCTATCTTGCCTTTCAAACCCGATGTTGTTTTGTTTTTAAGTGATTTTTTCGATGGCGGACCATTTCTTCCCGAGGAAGAGTAAGCCCTCTTTGTTCTTGTTTTTCCAGTTTTGGAATTGTGGAGCAAATGGTTAATGGAAATTCTGAAACCAGCTATCTTCTCATTTAATCAGATGGCAAGAATCTTTAAGCCGATTTAAACATGTATTTGGTTTGAATTCACAAGGCAAAGTTGGGGATATCCCTACATTCTACATCCCCGGGAACCAGGCTATTCTCGGATTGCGTCCCATAAACAAGACGTACTACATTTGTCACTTCTTTTTTTCTCAAATATATCGAATATGTCAGCAACCTATCTATTGATATAACTTCATATTTCAACGGGTGATTGATGGATACGAAAAAATATTTTCGATCAGAAACCACAGATTTATGATTGGAAATGTTGAGTTCATCAGCATTGATGCACAAGCTACTGATGGTAGTTACAAACTTTTCTCTAGTCTATGCATTGATCATTACGATATTGTTTAACATGCTTATAATTTCTCTTCAAATAGCAACAAGGATCTGTAACCAAAAATTTGATGTTTATTTTGCAGTGAATCCTCAAAAAGATTTGGCATCAGAAGTTTGGAAGTTTTTACAAGATGTCTCCTCCGGTGAGCTATTCAGCTATATGCTCTTGTGGATTTACTATCTTTTCATTTTTTGAGTTGTAAAGCTTACACTTAAAACTATCTTATCTTTTTAGATGCAAAATCACATCCTAGAGTTCTATTGACACATCCCATTATATCTGCCTGATCAAACCCCATGCAGCCCTCACCGTCGTGTTTCTGTCATTGATCAGGTGATCTATGAGCTCGGATTCAAGTGTAAATCAAATTATAACACTTTGTTTGTGGTCTAATGTCTACTCTTTCATGTGCGGTTTTGGCGTCATTTTCAAGATCAAGAAGTAATATAAACTTCTACCTTCCCATCATATTATACAGAACTTGACTTAACTTTTAATAAACCCATTTTAACAGGGACAACTAATTCAATGCTTTCCTTTTTGTATTTTTCAATACAGATGCCAGAATTATATTACTGCAGAATCATCAAAGAAGTTACTGGAGTTGATCAACCCTGTAAGATAATTTTTTTCTATTTTTTGTTCATGTGAAAGTTCGATCTGTGTTTCTGTCAATGTCACTTCAAATACTGCTCTCACTAACGCCAAACCATCACAATAGTAACGTTTTCGCCTTTTTTCTGCAGATACTCGTTCTGTCTGTCCATGATCATGACCAGTGTACTATAACCCACAAGTTAAAAACGGGATCTGTAACTGAGGTAACATCACTCAGTAATGGCTACAAAAATATTTGTATTTCCACAATAGACAATCTTTGATAGTGAATATCAAACTACAGCATACTTTAGGTACTATAAGCTGGCAACAAGGAAATATATATCCATCATTCATGCTATTATCTGGTCCTATTACCGTCCATCAAAACTCATCTGATCTAGATGAAATGGTACACACCCAATTATGCTTCCTTCCGTGCCAATTATTCATCTACATGTGGTAGGTTTCTGATCAGAGAGTTCTTGGCTTTATGATTATAGTTTTGTTGCATGTTTATGAAATTTTTGTCCAGTTTTGAACTACCAGGTACCTTTCTGTATTCGTTATGTCCCTTCTTGCTCTCCTTCTCTGGCCAAATCATGGAATAAGCGTCTCAAACAACACTGCAGACTGGGTCTCTAATATAGTGAAGTTAAGCTTTTTAAGTAGTGTCACAAAAGAGAAGAACGAAGATGAGAACTGTGAATATGAATGATGTGGGATGCGGAAGGATCTATGCATCTTGTTAAGAAAGTTCTTGAAACTCCCGTGAAACGTGAAAACGATAAACCTCTTGTAGAAGGTGAGTAAACCCTCAACCATCCTTTGGATTCTCACTACAGACACAAGTTTTGATTTCCTCTTCTTTTTTTCTCTCTTTAGGGATAACGCAGTGATGAGATCAGCGGCTAGAAAGAACGCTAGCGAACAGATCGAGCTTGTGATGGACTCAAATACAAATGCAGGTGGGTCTGATTCTCTGATAAGATCAGCATCAAAATCAAGAACGAAACTTGTGATCCAGAGAGTGATACGTACAATAATGATGATCATCGTCATTGCGGCGTTTAACGTTCCCATTTACATGATGTTGTTGTTCAAGGATTGGATCGAGAAGTAGTGATATCAACTAAAGATAAATCTAATTTACATGAAATTTTGGACTGAAAACTATAATCTGTAGGATTTGAGATCTTTAGATGATGAAAAGGGAAAATTGTTGTTGTATTATTATAATATTGAGAATCAAAAGAAACATATTTTGTCTACATAACAATAGACTTATTCGAGTTTATTGTTCTTATTAGGAAATAAAGTGAAACTGAAAATATTAGAGAGTAAATGTCACTGATGAAACCAAAACATTCTTCTCCTGTCAAAGAGAAACCAATCCAAACCCTTCAAAGATCTTCAAATTCTTATAGAAGAAGCATATCCAGTGTCTGTCTCAGACACAGTAAAAACTCCGATTGGCGGATAAATCTCTTGCTCTCTCTCTCATCTGGTGCAAATTAACCCGTAAAGCAATCCCAAAAAAAACCCCTAAAATATTGATCCTTTAGGTTAAAAAACAACATGATTGAAAAATGGTTTTGCACCAGAATAGATCTGAAAGAGAGAATCAAGTTTCTTGTAGGAATTTCCAAGCAGCCAAAGGAGAGCTTCATTGTCAATGTAGCTTCAAGAACTATATATTAGGGACAAGGTGATATATATAATATGTTTTTTATATATATAGCATTTGGGATGTTATATAATTAAGAAGAAGAGTCATCGCTTGACCCATCGCCATGGATGTACCAGCAACAAAGCATGGTGGCGCAACGACGGAGAATGTAGATCTATATATCCAGAATTTTTTAGTATATTTGGATGTGTATCCGTATCGCAAATATCTGTATTTGAAAAAAAGAAAAAAATTTGTTTCGGATATCAATTTTATCCGGAAAAAAAACAGATATTTAGAGGTAAAAAGCAAATATCTTGTATTTTTTTATCGAATATAGATATCCATACGAAAATATTTTAGTATCCGGATTTGTATCCGTTTTGTTCGGATATCCATTTTTTGAAAGAGATTCTGATATATGACGGATCTAGATAATCATACCCTATCCTAACCACAATCAAGTTTTTTTTGCATTTATATCAATTAATAAAGAGAAATAAATTTTTGTAAAAAAGTTGAAACTTTTGGGTATAGAATGTGATGCAAAAAAAAACCCCTAGAGTATATATAGAGTGAAAAGGAAGAAGAGAAATCTTGAGAAAAAAAAAAGAATTGGATATGAAGAAAAGAAGAAAGAGATGAACATGGTCTGAGTTTTGGTTCACTAATTGACTGTGGGGTTTACATGGATCGCTTTTTTTATTCTCCAAGAAAGTATATTTTTCATCATATATATATACTTTTTGTTTGTTAACTTAACTTTAATTAATATATATATATATAGTTCACTGATACAAGTTACATTTTCATATGTAATTACCTTATCCCAGCAACATATGTATATAGTCACCCAAAATTTTAAAATATGATCCCTCACATATAATATATATATATATGTAGTTAGATGGAGGACCAAATGTGCAGTACTCTATTCTTTAAAAATTTTATTACAGTAATGATGAAAATTTTGTATTATTATGAACAGGATAATTATAACTCCAAAACGAAAATCACAGGAACATTTGCATTTAAATCAAACAAATGAGAGTAAAATACAAGAAAGAGTAGAACAAACTCTAATAATTAAACAAAAAAACTAAAACCAAGATTGTGCACACAAAAAACCCCAAAATCAAGATTGTTAATGTTTATGTTTATTTTTCTCTTTATCATAGTGTCTTGTTACAAAATGTCACAAATATAAAGGCTGATAAAAATAGAGAATAACTACTGTGCCTTTGGGTCTAAGACCAACCCAAAATGTAGCTTTATATTTAGACATTCAGTAGAAAAAAATTAGAGGGCTGTTAGCATACTTCTGAAGCAGGTGTAGTGTTCATAAATGGGCCTATATCTTTGTGCCCACTTATGGGCTAGGAAAAAATCAAAAGACTCAAGAAAATATATTTCTGAATTCGGTTTATCATTGTAATTTAATTTTCCTTTGGTAAATAGTTAGATGCCGGAAATAATTTTTTTTTTTAAGTATAAAAAGTTGTATATATTTATAGTTTCTTGGATGAGTTTCAGAAACAACAAACAAACAAAATATGTCTAAATAAAAAAATGATCAGACTACTAACATAAGCTACATTGTATACCTCCATCCCCTCTGTTTTTCTACAACTAGAATTGTATGAGATTTTTGTTAACATGTAAAAAGGTAAAACGCCTTAAACGCGTTTGGGAGTAGCGTTATAGCTTTTACCCACATAATGATAGTAATTATTATTGCTCTGAATTTTACTGCTACTTCTGCTCAAGCTTTTACTACGCAGTAAATGCGTTATGGCCCACCACAACCACTTCCTCCTCCGTGGCGAAATAGCAGTCACGTGACCAGCATGTGCCTTCGTCTTCTTCACCAAACCTCGAATCTCCGGCGGTTTATAGTTTCTGATCAACGGCCACTTGATTCCGTTGAAAAACGGATGCCTTTTGATATCCTGCGCACCTCTGGCGCATCCTAGCCTTTTCCTCGGATCCTTCGCTAACAGTTTTTCGATCAAATCCTTCGCTTCAACCATACCTTCCTCTTCTTCTCGCTCTAACGGAAACGCCACGTCATCATTGGATGCTATATTGCGCAGTGTTTGTTCTTTGGTCCCACCTTTAAACGGTGTCGTTCCATATAACAATTCGTAGAGAAATATCCCAAACGCCCACCAATCAACTCCGCTTCCGTGTCCGTTTCCGGTGACGAGCTCCGGTGCTAGATACTCGTGAGTTCCAACACACGACCGAGAAAACGCCGTCACTGGCTCCGCCGCAAATTCCGCTACTATCTCTTCTCGCTCGTACTTAACCTCCGAGGAGAAACAACCGACACCACACCGATTCCTCCTCCGATACGACGACGGAGAAGACGAAACTCTCCGGACTCTTCGAGATTGGAAAGTGGGAACTACATCAGCTTTGAAACAGAGATCAAAATCTGAGAGCATAATGTGTCCATCTTCACGAATCAAAATATTCTCCGGTTTGAGATCTCGGTAAACAATTCCGAGAGCATGAAGATACTCCAAGGCAACGAGCACTTCAGAGGAGAAGAATCTAACCGGAGAAATCGGTAACCGGTTACCAGGTTGCTTGCGGAGCAAGGAATGTAAATCGCCGTTAGGGCAATAATCGATGAGAAGGCAAATATAGTGAGAAGCATCGATTCGTGCGTAGAGTGTAGGTAAAAACGGATGGTCTAGCAAGGAGAGGATCTCAGCTTCCGTTTCCACGTGTGAAAGCTTCTTCGCCGTGAGAGCATCACGATCGATTACTTTAAGTGCGAATCCGGTGGAATTAGGGCAATCACGGAGGTGACAGAGGAAAACTCGGCCGAGATTTCCAGTTCCGAGATGACTGACGAGTTTTAGGTGACGGAGATGAAGTCGTCCGTCGGAGGAGAGAGTGGTTGCAGCTCTGATTGCTGTCCAGTGAGGATCGTAGCGACGGTGGTGGAGTGTTGTTGCGGCGGCGGAAGTTGTGGTTGAAGGAGTTGTTGCGGTGGAGAGTCTGTCGTTGAAGCTTAATGTAAGGCTTGAACGTGCGAGACTTGATCGAGCGCTAGATGAAGCGAATGTACGATCTGTGGTGGTGGAGGTGAAGCTGAGATCGAGATCGGTGTCGAAATTATAATAACCGTCGTCTTCCATTTTTATTCTGATGAAGTTTGTTTTTGGTTTTCTTGAGCAATGGGCTTCAACATGATGACGAGTTGTATATAAAGGGAGACGAGTAATTAGTTATTAAAAAAAAAAAATTGTGGTTTTGAGTAAATTAGGGTTGACCTGTGTGAGAGGACAAAGATGAGATGGTTGTTTGACCTCACAATGAGTCATGTCATTTCTTTAATTAATGACTGGAATTATCATTGTTTTTGGATGTGTAAGCACATGGGTTTTTTTCATCATGTATATTTTAAAGAATTTTAGAGTGACTAATTTAATTTCTACGACAACAACAAATTATCGTAAGTAAATAAATATAGCGACAAAATCTTATAATAGAAATGTAGTAGTATGTGTTTTATTCAATGTACGTTCAAAACCTTTTGAATAATTCTTTGATAGTTTTAATATTTTAAAAAGAGAACGTTGGTTTGCAATATTACGTTGAAATAGCGATTGATCAAAGAGATCGCTGGCTTGCACTTGCACATAGCTAACAGGAAAAAAAGAATCGTTGGTTTGCAATGTTGCATTGGGATTCTCTGGAGCAGAAACCATTTTTGATAAAGAGAATTCTATGAAAAATATTAATGAGACAGTAACGGCTTGTCGGCTTTAACGTCCTCGAGAATTAGCTTCTTAATTACATCATTATTATTTTATAAAATAAGGAATCAAATTTTGTTGTTGACCCAAAAAAAAAGAGAATTTGTTAATATTGGATTTGTAATTCGTAACTTCAAACTTGCGTACTCTCCAAGAGAAGTAAATGTTGTGGCAGATAGCATAGTAAAGGAGACTTTCTCGTTCACGAATTATGTCTCTAAGTTGTATCAAGATTGGCCAAGTGGTTATATCATTATGTAGATGTGGATAAAATATATATACTCTAATCGTTTGGTCTAATGAAAAGGTGAAGTTGAGCCCACAATTTTTTTTTAAAAACGAATATACTATGTTACGTGTGAAAGTGTTGGAACTTCTTCTGAAAGCCCTATTTTTCTGTGGAACTAATGATATTTGAAGTTTTTTTTTATAAGGGTTTGATGAAATTTAAAGTTGAGTCATAAAATCGTGGAGCTTAGAACAACAGAGGCGCATAGAAAATGACACTAACGTACAGTAAGCAGCTAGAAGCAATTCGTACAAAGCTACTCACTTAAAAGTATACTTTATTTAATGCTCGATAGTTACCTTACCTCACATTTAACAAGAAATAATTATGAAACATTATATTCCCTAACGTAATACTCCCTTTTTATTAGGTTTGTGATCGGCTAAAATAATTTCACGTTTGAAGGATTCATTCTTTGGCTTCAACTAACATGATGGATCTGTACCACTTAGTTATATATTTGATAAAAAAGTATATTTTGACTGAAAAAAAACTACCTTGAAAAACAGTGTATTGTACAATATTTAAGTTACAACAAGATACGTATCAGTGTATTTGTTATAAATGCATGCATTAGATATGTTTTTCATCAACCTTTTGGTCAGTGACAATATATATATACGTCATAACTTTGTTTGACCGGATCCATTTTTTTTTGTCGGCAGACCACCAGTTTAACCAGATTTTCATTTATCAAATAATATAAGCTCCTAATAATATTTTCGCCAAAATAAACATTTTTATATTTTACTAAAGCGAGTTAAGTTTATTTATTCTAAGGAAACGGTTTTATATTTCATTGGAAACCCTGCTATATCGTTTATTATTTCCTGGTCAAAAGTCAAAACGAAAGAGTGATTCGCATGTTAAGAAGAATATGGGAACTGGATCCATGTGATGGGCCAATACTAAGGCCTTTTACCTTAGCGGGACCCACGTTTGATCAAAGTCTAATTTTGTCTGCCACGTGGTTAGCATAGGACCCACCTTTGTCGCTTAACCATATGCTCTCTGGACCCTGGCTTAATTAAATGTAATAGATTATTAGGAGTTAATTATTCCTCCATAATGCCGCCCAGTTTACTTCCTAACTAAACCATTGTTTTAAGTTTTTGTTTCAAAAGACTCCATTATTTGAAATCACTTATATCACGACATAAAGTTATGACCTTTGTGGGCTGTTTGTGATCAAGTTGCAACATGCAAAATATGAAACTTTCTTAGGATAACTAAAGTATATAGTCCACTTTTAATTATTCATATTTCGAAAATAAATATTAAAAGAGATAACATGAGAAAATGCGTTTTATCAGTGAAGTTAAACTTTCTTAGGAGTATCATTTTTGTTTGGTCAACAATAAGTTGACTGTGATAAGGCACTCCATAAGATTAATCTTCGGCCGAAGCGCAGTTTCACCAACACAAATTTCAGTAATTTTGTTTACAATGGGAATCGAAGTCAAACCAATATGGTATATAGTACTCCTTTTCCAAAAAAAAACAAAACAAAATGCCACTAGATCATGACAAATTTGGCTACGGTAGTTTTGTTTGGTCATAACTAAAACCAAAAAAATAAAAAATAAAATAAAAGAAAACTAAGAACCAATTGATATAATAAATCTAAAAATAGTTATAAGACGACATATGTGATATGTAAGACTCCGATTTGTGTTTTTCTTGAAAGTAGTATTCATAAGAGTCATGTTTTGTATTTTGATTCAAAAGATGCTTGTACCATTTTATATATTCGATTGTTGAGTCGCCAATTTGTTGGTTTATGACTAAATCAATCGTTTGAATAAAGTTGACTTTGTTTTGTATAAATAATCTCAATTTATCATCAGATTCAATCAATCAAAACGAATTAATTTGGTGGTTGGATCCTAATCATAACAGACGCTTTTAAAACAATCTCGCCTACTTTTTATTTTATTTTGTTGTATATGCAGCTATCATCAAAAATAAATAAACATAACAACAACATTTTTATAAAGTTTTACCCAGTAGCCAGTTATTTAATTTTATGCTAGTACATGACGAACGCGATAAAGAGTTAAAGACCACCTGATGAAGAAACCGTTCTTTGGTCCTAAACAAAGACATGTGGTTGTTTTGTTTAGGGTTTACGATTTAAATATTAAGCTATATTCATAGGTATATAGATTATAGACAAGGTGGGAATCTACAGATGCAAAATGCAAAATGCAAAATATATTTCAATAGTAAAATAAACCAAAAGATCTTAGGCAAAACACGAGGATCTTCCCCAAAATACTCTGTTAACCGATAATTGAACACCATAATAACATTTGCATTAGCATACTTAATTAAATTTTCAGTTAATGGGATTTCATTAACTAACATGGGCTGTTTGGTATACTACATGTTACTTTTAAAAATATATGAAAAATACGGTTTCACTATACCGACTCTTGTAAGTTAATACTAAGTTTTAAACATTTTTTTAGGTCAAAACTAAGTTTTAAACACTTACAAGATGAATTTGTAACACTAACTACAACATCTACCATTTTTTAATTTGAATTTGGTATGCTGAAGTAAACAATTTTCAAAAAGGAATTTTTAATAAATTTAATGGTAGTGGTAATAATAAAATATTATCATAATCAATAAGAGGAATAGAATCCAACCTGGATTAATTAGGAGAAATAATTATTTGAAAATTGAATGAATATGACCTTTCATTGTGTCGCAACCACCTCTAACCGAAAAAGAGAAAAATCTTCTCATCCTAAATGTGTATACATGTCTCGACATAATTAAGTAGAGGGGTACAAGGTATACAATCGAGCAATGCTTGGTATTATTATTATTTTTAATTATGCTAATTTGTTTTTTCCCCTCCTAGGAATAATAAAATTGAAGAGCTATTTGTTTACCAAAAAGTAAACAACCAAAATAAAAGCTCTCATTCTAGCTTTATTAAATAACTCGACATTTGGGCAGCCATTTCCCAGCTGATTATTTATTAAATCTGGATCTCGCGAGACTTGATAAAGCTATATTGTTGAGTTTTCTTGTGGTATAGAAGATGTTTGATGATATTAAATATAATACTACCTTGAATATCAAGTAATGTCGCAATGCCCTTCATGGCAGAACCAAAGGCTTTAGCTAGAGACGAAAAAAATTAATATCCTTTTCCGACCATATGTAATGTTTGCTTATTGCCATATTTAGATTCTTGAATCTGAACCTACGTTTCATCATCCGCATGTTTTGCGTTTTCGCATTTTAGCATTTTACACCATGTCCTTATATACACACAATAAACTTATAGTATCACATATGGATGGATGAGGCGAATTCAGAGATCTAGTGTTAAATGTTTGGTCTTCTAGTCTGTCTCTTCAAATTGTGATCATTACTTTAACAAAAATAACTTTGTGATCATTATCTAGTTATTCTCTTTTGAGATGCAATGCATATCGTCATAAACTCTTTAGTAATCGTCTGATTAAAATATTATAATCGAAGATCTCGTAAGCTTAAACCCCACATTTTTGCGGCCAGTCCAATGCATTTAAACTAAAATCAACAACTTTGAAATGGTCACATGTAACAACGTTCATTATAATCAAATTCAAAACATAACAAGAAGATCCTAATCATTACATTGGTGGCCACCAAAAAAAGCTTATAATAATAATATACAATAAAACACTTCATATGGGTGTCAGATAGATACATTGAACCACACCGTTTTTGTTCTTCATTGATTAAAAGCAGTTTTCTCTAACTATAAACTTATTACAAAAACAAAAATTCTCAACAGCCATTGTTCCTGTAATTAATACAGTTTGTTACTTGTTATTGGTTAGTGATGCAATGGTGACCCACTAAATCAAGTTGGACAAAATCGAACGCAATAGCTAGGGGTAGTCTCATCTATATTGTAATCCAATATCTTTGGATTAATTATCAATAACAAAAAATTCAACTAATTTACTCCTAACGAAATAGTCAACGCCGGCGTTTGGAGACCCAACTTATATGGGCTTTCGTTGTAAGTCCATATTATAATTGTTTTTATCAAGAAGCCCATACGTACATGGATCAATGTTCGAACCGTTATAAATCTCCTACGTCTCTCATTCTCTCTCGTCTCTTCGCTCGTGTTCTCCCTTCAGATCAGCATAAACCCTAATTCTTCATAAACCCTAGCTATGTAGGTAATTATGAAATCAATCCCATCTGATAATTTTTTTTCTAAATTTAGACACCCAAAAGATTCATTTTTGCAATATTGCACTTTCGCGTTTAGATTCGCTTGACTCAAATTCAATTTATGTGTTGCGTTAGGTTCGAATCGAATTCATGGATCCATTTCCCGAACCAGTTACTTACGTCTGCGGAGGTAAAGCTCGAACTGTCTTCTTCCTCTCGAAAATTTCATCCAAATTTGGATTTTTTTGAAACTTAATACTCTCTGCTTATTCGTCTGTTAAATATTGTAACTTTTTGTTTATAGGAGAACATATTTTTTGTAAGATATGCCTCTTTTGAGTAGCCTTATGAACCTAATATTGTAGGCAATTTTCATAATTGGCTTAGTTAGGAGGCATAAATCAATCTGATCATCTATACTTTACTGTATTGTTTTGATCTATTTGAGTTGAGGTCTTTTTGAGGAGGAGCTTTGCTTTTGCTCAAATCAAGCTTTTCCCAAGCAGCCTCGGACATTAGCAATTCGATTTTTTGGATGTAAAGGTTGCTCTTTTTCTATAGGTTTGCTTAACTTGTTAGTGTGAATCATTTGGTTTTGAAGATTGTGGACAAGAGAATACTTTGTAGTCTGGAGATGTGATACAATGCGGAGAGTGTGGGTACCGTATTCTCTACAAGAAGCGTACCCGCAGAGGTGAGTTTACCTCTATATCAAGACTAATCTTTAATCCTCCTTTTGTTTGTGTAGTAATGTTTTGTAGCTTTCTTTGACTGCTCTTTGGTCTTGTTCTTAATTTATGACCCTGATGGCACGATTTTGAATCTGTCTCACAGAACACTAATGTTGTAGGGGTCAGGTTTTAGAATCTAGTTTGAGTTTGGAGCTCTGTGAAACTACTTTCTGGTCGTTTTGACTGCTAATGTTGTGACCTTTGTTCCGGCTAATTATATTGGTCATTTATCCTCTTGCAGTTGTTCAATATGAAGCTCGCTGAGCACCACAACTCCTGGAGATGGTTCGAAGTCATCTGTTAAGAGGATAAGACTTTTTTTTTCTGCCGGTGTTTGTAGTATGCTAAATGGCCTGTTGTTTGGTTTGATTTGATCACAACTAGTGTGATTGTGTAACCTCTTTGCCTTTTTGGTAAAGATGAAATCGTGGAACTGAGTAAGTTTAACTACTAAACATTGGTGAAATACTAAAATCCTTAATTGGCTATATCTCCTCTAAAGTTGCTTGTCTTCATTCGCCATTTTAACAAGCAACACCTCTCTCTCTCTCTTTCTATTACTGCCTGTTCTTTAGTGATTTTTTGCTTCTAGTTGCTCAGTTTCTGAAAACAGAAATAGTAGTTTCTGTGCCATAATCACTTTTGTTGCTCCAAATTCGCTGAAGTGTCTATAGAGAGTGGCATGAAGAGAAACCACCACAAAATTACTTGCAAAAATTCTTCATAGTAATAGTAAACAGAGTAGTGAATTAATGCCTTAGTATCTGATGAAACGTTAGAGCTATTGCTACGAGTAGAAGAGTTGAAACCGGAGCAAACGCAATTAGCATTCACCTGATCATAATGATGATGATTACAACACCTGATCATAATGATGATTGATGATGATGATGATACATGGATAGATATCTGGAGTCTGACATCGAAAAGAAGAGAAGGAAACAGAGCCAAGGTCAACTTGCCGGACACCATAATCAGTTTTAGATTCGTTGGTAAAATCGGCAAGTCATCCTTGGCTCAGCCTCATTCTCTATTCTTCCATGCAAGACCCTCTGATACAATTAGTGACTCCCAGCATCATATCAACATTTATTTTCTGTACCTCCAATTTTCTTATTATGATCTTGTCATGGCAAAGTCTTTACTCATGATGAAGGTATTTATAGGCATTTCTATTGAGAAATATGTTGATTAATTTAATTTATAGATATGCAATTATTATTTTTAGAACAGCATTTATCCATGCATGGTTTTAGTGCATGCAGGCAAGCAAAAAAAGGAATATAACAAATGGAATTTTTGACCACCGCCGTATAAATTGAAGAATATAACTACTTTAGAAGTTTGCCTGACCTTATACTATCAAATTCGAATTCCCATTTTGAGTGAATAATTGATATTCCCACCTCACTACTACAATCGTATATAGTCTGCGACCTAAAACTCCACGTGTCGTATTTTTTCTTAGGATTGTACTCATTGTCTTGTGGTTGATCGACAAAAAGAAGTAATCGATCGTCCCATAACAATTAAAAGATTCTTTATAATATTTTTCGTGGATAAAATGGACTATAAATTTGACCAAAAATGGAATATAAAAGAAAATTCGATTTGTGAGAATATATTATTTGGAGACTCATCATATTGTCAAAGGAGCACTACTCACGTCTACATGAGAAACAAATCTGTTAATTAACTTTTTTTTTTTCTTATCACTCAGTAACTAGTGGGAGATATCCGAAGGAAATGTTTTATCAATATCTATTTTCAACTATTTATTTTCAACCGTTTTGTATAGGCTACAGCGAGCAAGTAAAGAATTTGTAACTAATTAGTAAGTCTAATATTTAAGAACCAATGGGATATAATTTTCTTTTGGGGTCGAAAAGAAACAATGGGATATACATAAAATTCATAAAACAGTTTCTTCTTAATTTTCGAGAAATAAATTGGTTGTATACTTGTATTGTATCAGGGTGTGCAAGCAATTCAATTTCGTTTGATGCAACTATCAAAGACAAGCTCGTTGATAAAAATATATGAACAAATTAAAACAATATATAAAGTTAAAATTCATTCTACTAAAATAATAAAGAAAACAAAATATTCATTCTATCTATTGATGGGTCACATCATGAGATCATGGAATATCGTATCCGATTAGTCAAATATATACCAAATCGATCCAAAATATGACAAGATTCTTTGGAACATTATGACACAGTTGTCTCTCTTTTTTTTTTTGGTCAACTGTTTAGACACTCATTTACTTAAAAAGTTTCCTGACCTTTTTTTTTTGTCTAGTATCATATTCGTTATAATTAAAATTGTAAAATCTATTGAAGTGAAATACAAAAGTATAATATTGTTAGAATAACAGCTGCCATTATCATTTTATAAAATGTAGATATTGTGAACTTGTTTCCGGCTAATGATATAGTCCTTTATTCTCTTTTTGCAGTTGTTCAATACTCCCTTCGTGTCACAAAGAGATGCACAATACACAGGACCATCCTCAAAGTAAATGATTTGTTATTATTGTTCTTTGTCAATAATTTCTCTGCTCATAACAAAAAATATAAAAATAATAATAATTTCTCTGCTTCACAAACTCTACAATTCATGATTTAGAACTGAACTGATATCGAACTAAAGAAAGACTTCATTCATCAAAATGTCAAAAAGATACAATCTCTGCAGAAGTTTTGTATATTCTTTACATGACCAAAGCATATTCGATTTACTTCTCTTCCATTTTTCCACTATCCCGAAGGAATATCTCCTATCTGCAACAGCAATACAAGGTCAAGAAACTAAACATGATTTGATGATTATTTGATATTACATCACGACAGCTTAATCGGGTGATACTTACACTTTCAATTACAACAGCTACACTAGAAATCACCAAAAGGTTACTTACAAAATGTTTCATTGGAATAGGAAATAGAGAAATGAATTAATGCTTTAGTATCTTACGAAACCTTACTGATAAGAGCTACGGCTACAAGTAGAAGAGCTGAAATTACATGAAAATAAGATAATAACCGGAGCAAATGCATGCTATTAGCATTCACCAAGTACTTGAATTAAAAGAACACATTTCAATGATATTACAAATTTACAATATTTTCTACATCTGATCACGATGATGGCGCTAATGATGAAAATGATAATACACGGATGGATATCTACAGTCTGACTTTGAAAAGAAGAGCCAAGGTCAACTTGCCGGACACCAAAATCCGTTATAATTCGTTGATAAAATCGGCAAGTCATCCTTGGCTCAACCTCATTCTCTACTTTTCCATGCAAGACTGGATGATACAATTAGTGACTCTCATCACCATCATTATTAATTTTCTATACCTCTCCTATATATATATTTTCTTATGATCTTGTTATGGCAAAGCCCTTACTCATGATGAAGGTAGTTATAGGCATGTGTAGTGGGAAATATGCATGATTTTACTGCATGCATGCCGGCAAAAAGAAGAAAAATAATAATTGAATTTTGACCACAACCGTATATTGAAAAATATAATTATTAGCAGATTGGCCGACCTTATTTTATCAAATTCGAATTCCAATTTTGTGTGAGTAATTAATATTCGTACCTCACTGCTCCAAAGGCATCGTATATATATAGTCTGCGACATAAAATCCACCTGTCGTACTTTTTATTTAATTATGTATATTATGGGAATAAAAAAATTATTTTAAGAAACAAATATTAATTAGATTTTTTCTAAACAATAAATTGTAATTAAACATTAACATTAATTTAAAAGATACAAAATATATAAACTGTTAATTTTACACCAAATATTATAATCTAGATTTCCTAAAATCAAATTAGTGATTATATCAAACACAATCTAAATTTAATAAATACTCAAGATATGCATTCAATATTAAATATTCAATTTTTTAAATCATATTCAAGTTTTAAATATATATAATTATTAAAATATAATAAATAACATATAAAATTTTTCAGTAAGCTAAAAAGAATATTATTATCTAAAAATTCTTAAACAAATAAATTTTTTGTTACTAATTAAATTGTTTCCAAATAAAATCATAATAATCTTGCTAATTAAATTGTTTCTAAAATGATTTAAATTTTTTTGCCTTGATCCCTAATTTTATATTTTCCTATAAATAAAATAAAGAGTTTCATTTTCAATCTCCGATCACCTCCATCACGATTTTTTTCTACTTTTTATTTATCTCTTAAATTTTTTATTATTTGCATATTCATAGTAGAAATTTTGTAATATTTATTGTTAATAATAATTAATATTGACTAATGTTTATGTAGAATGAATGATGGTTGAATTTTCTATGCTATATGATGGTCAAGCGGACAGTGGTGGGGCCAATTTTTATTATATTATAATCTTGTGAAACTAGTTTACTTTATTTATTTATTTTTCTTTTATTTCATTGCTATTTCAAAATCAAAAATATATATCCGAATGTGCAGAGGGAAGAGAGATTTGATCAAATCAATACTAAAAAATCAGAGACTTAATCTTTCTAAGATCAAACAGGTGAAACTATAGATTTTAGCTTTGTTTTTTAGATTTTATTTTAATTTTGTAGGTATTAGAATGAACTCCAATAACCATTAAATTTGTGATGTGTGTGTGTTTTGGCGTTAAAATTAGAAATCGTTTATCATGTTGCTAATTTTTGTTGAGTTATATTCTTATTTCATAGTTATATTTGTTGCAATCATGATGCTAACAAATTTTCATAGTTTTCCTTTTTCTTTTGAAGGACATAGCGAATGAAATTTATAAAATAGCAGAAGATCATAAGTTATGCGGATGAAGGAATCTTTCGGTTGCATGTTTATATATTTGTTTACTGGGGAGAAGACAAGCATCACCGCGAAGAAGACAATCGCCGGTTTCAATTGAGTTTTTTTCACCGACAAATTAGTGATTTTTGGACAAAATGAGTAGCATGCAGTGTTTTTGGTGTTGTTTTCGTGATCGATATGGTGGACGCCTTAAATCAAAGGAGAGGCATGACAAAGACTACGGAGACTACTTCTATATTATATCTTTAAAAGGATTTTTGATTAACGTATTAGTGTTTTTTATATTAAATAGGATTAAACAATTAAACAATTTTGGATTATGTGCTTTTGATATTAAATAGGATTTAATCGGATTGAACTGCCGCAAAGTTCTATTTCTCAGATCCGGTCAGATATTATTATTAAGCATCCGATCAAATATGCTTTACAATATAGCCTTTTGAAAAAAGAAAGAATGTAATCGTGAGGAACAGAATAATAATGTATTATTTAATTTTATTGAAAGTAATGTAAAAAAATTTTTTAATTGATTTAAACGTGTTTGTTTTTTTGTTAATAAATAAAAGGAGTAATTTTAATATATTTTTCCTTAAATATTGTTTTGTTCCAATATTTCTTATCTTTAACCAAAAAAATATGTAAATTTTGTATTTATAATTTAATGATTTAAGCAAATTAATATTTTTCTTACATGTATCTAACAAAAATCATCGTTAACCCACTCTTATTTATAGAAATAACAATTGATATTAATTCTCTATTAATCTGATTGGTAAATTTCTCACTAAACTTTTCGACTTGAATATATCAAATCTTTGATTTTTAAAGATTATTTGTGTAACTCTAATCCTCATGAACATATATCATGATCTATATATTTTTCTGAAAAGTAAGCAAAATTTAGTCAATAACTACTCAAATGAAAATTTGTTCTAAGAATTTTTTCTTGAGGTTATTGTTACCTTCCGAATAACATAAAATTTTATATGATTTATAAATATTATTATAAATATCAGGTGATTTTAAATAATTTTAAAAGTATTTTGTGTTAATTCTATGATAATATTAAACATTATTAGTTGAATAACATATGATATAAGAAAAAGTTAAATCCTTCCTAACTTTCTAATCTAATACATCCCTTTAGTGATGATTTAGACAATCCGTAGTTTACATGTTTAATTATTTGCAAATCAAAGCATAATCACTAATTGGATGATTTGGTTTTAAAAAGATTATTTTAAAATTAAACTGTTCGGTTCAATATTGAAATTTACAACTGAAAGAATAATCTAATACTAAAAACACATTTTTAACCAAACTAAACTCATACAAATGTTATATCGTTACATATTACACTATACTCTTATATAAATCGAAATTATAAAAAAATAATCCAACAACAATATCCACATATACAATTAATATTCTTACAAACTTTAACCTCGTTCAGAAAGAATGGATCATCATCTATTTTGGTTTCAAACATTATCCTCGTTGTACATCACTAAGAAAATTTTTTTTAATAATATATCACATTAATATGTTTACATACATTATCCTCTGTTGGATGCATGGATCCGAACCTAAATAATATGACGACAAAACCAGAATTTTACAATTCATCGTTTGGTCTAATAAAAAAAACCCAATTGAGAACTCATAGAAATAATAAATCGTTACATATTTCGACCTTTTCATTTATATATGAAAAATACAAAAACCAAATAAATTTAACCAAATGTTGATAATTAAAATTGTACCAAAATTATAAACTATATATATGATTAATATTCTTACAAATTTTATTCTCGTTCGGGAGGATTTGGTAGTATTTATTTGAGAAATTGCTTATTTTTATCGAGAATTATACTAGTGTGAATTTTGTGCAATTTAATTTGTGAATATTTCAAATAAATTATGTAGGTAGACAGATTTTGAGTCAACGTAGAATTAAGATGATTGGTTTTTCAACATTTGAATTCTATATTTTAATATTTATCTTATAATTTTAACTCGTCCGACAAAATATTCTTATAATTTTAGTATTGTCTTACGAATATCAAAGAAAGCTTTCTTAGCAATATTGACATGACACATTGATGAATCTATCCAAATCCTTCCGTTTTTTTCCATTTCTTAGAAATACTAATATCAAAGAAACTTCTCTTACCAATTCTTCCATTTTCACCTCCGCCTCCGCCATATCTACCTACACTAGCTACAGTTGGAGTGTTTAATGCAAAATTCATATTCAGAAGTAGATGTTTCTAGCAAAATTTTCCCTATGAATTAAATGCATACATAACATCTAGCATTTCGTTTTTGATATCACAACCTATCTCTTCCGATTGCATTGCTTCATTTTTCATATCACGGATTAAATTTTCCCAATCCATTGTTTTGATGAATTAAATTAATACTCTTTTTTTTTAAATTAGTAGAGTTGAGCTAGCTATTTTTTCTCCTAATTATTCCTATGTATATATACAATCAAAAAGAGTCATGAAATAGTTTTAAAAAATCAAGAACAAGAAGAGATAATGAATTATAAAAGTATGTAAGAGAAAAAAAATGATGTTGAATTAACTCATGTATATTTTTAACATCCAAATTAACTCATGTATATTATGTTTTTATAAAGAATCATTAATTTCAAGATCACGATGACCAAAAAAAGAAAAATAGTATAGATACCCGTTGGAGAGGAAAAAAGTTGAGAATGCTAAAATTGGGGGCACTTGTGAAGAAACAATAAAATAATGGGGGTTTATGTGTAATTGTCTAAGTTATAAACCAGAAGGGGAACATAAAATATAGTAAAAAAATACAAAACTTCTTACTCCGGAAAAGAAGAGTGAGAGTTTGCGTCTGTTTTGATTGCAGTAGAAAAGACCAAAAGGAAAAACCAAAAGCCATCATTCCTTCTTCTTCTTCTTCTTCATCGCCACCGTCTCAAACCATCGCATCAGATTTCTCTCTCTGATTCCGTATTTTTGTAGCTACGATCAAGCATTCTCGTCTTCTTCATTAAAACTCGCATTTCTGAAAGTTTTTTTTGATTAATCTCATCAAAATTTGAAATTTTTTTGAAATACGATTGAAGAGAGGAAAAACAGTTCACAACTTTACTTTCCTCCGTCTCTTGTTTTTTGAATTGTGGTTTTTTTTTGGTATTTATTTATTTGAAAATTTTTCTAATCTAATGGCTGCGATCACTGAGATTCCCAATATTGTCTATTCCGTTCATGATGACGTAATGGACGGTGGTGGTGACGGAATTGAGATGACAGATTGTAAACCGGAAATCGAATCGGACCTTAAATCCAAATCCGAACCGGAATTTGATCAAATGAAGAAGCTTGTGGCGATGTTTAAGAAGCTGAATCCTGAAGCTAAGGAGTTTTTTCCTTCTTACAAGGAGAATAATAATCAATCTCTGTCTCCTGAAGATTTCGTGATCGCTAAGAAGACATCTGCTGAAGAATTTAATGCTGACAACAAAAAAGATGGCATTAACCGGAGGGTACATTTTGAGATTATAATTTGATTAAAATTTTTGGATTTTTTGGTTGTTGTTGAACCTGTCAATGAGTTTTGATTCTAAGTGGTTACTTATGTGATGATGTTTCTCAGTTGGGTTCTTTGAGCTAGAAAGTCTCTAGCCTGAAGGTTCAAATAGAAAATTTTGGTTTTTGATTTGGTTGTTTGTTCATAACTTACAATGTCAAGTTTTGCAACTCTTATATGATCTATACTTAGATTTCATCATATTGAATTTTGGTAAATTTTTCTGTTTTTGTTTTGTTGTGTGGATTTACAGAGAAGAAACAACTATGACCAAGGGCGGAGAGTGGGGTTAAATGGAAGGGCTTCTAAGGCTCAAAGAGAAGATAGTATTAGAAGAACAGTATATGTTTCTGACATCGATCAGAGTGTAAGTTACTTTAAGTATCTCATCAGATTATCAGTAAAGGAATTCAATTTTGCAATCATCATTTACCTATATTCTTCTTTTCAACCAGGTGACTGAGGAATCCCTCGCTAGCTTGTTCAGTAGCTATGGACAAGTAAGTTGAAATCTATATGCTTTGTTTCCGGTTGTTTTCGTTTGTTGGTGAAGTAACATTGCATTCTTCTTCTGAAGATTGTTGATTGTCGAATCTGTGGAGATCCACATTCAGTTCTTCGCTTTGCATTTGTTGAGTTTTCTGATGACCGTAAGTAAAAAAGCTATTGGATCTTCTTTAAAAAAGAATTGAGTGTTAAGTTTGGCTTACATAAGTCTGAATTTGAATCAAAACAGAAGGTGCACGAGCGGCTTTAAATCTCGGTGGAACAATGATCGGATATTACCCACTTAGAGTCTTACCTTCAAAAACTGCTATTCTTCCAGTGAATCCCACATATCTCCCCAGGGTAAAAAACAAAAACTTCCATTTTTGATTATAGTGTTCTGTTTTACAAGTAAATTTACTGTTTCTACTATTCCCTTTGGTGTTTTATTCAGTCAGAAGATGAAAGAGAGATGTGCACAAGAACCATCTACTGCACAAATGTCGACAAGAATGTAAATAATTTTTACCGGTTAGTACTTGATTTGCATTTGCATACTTGTTCCCTGTTTTGAGATATTCCTGTAAACTGCAGGCCACTGAAGATGATGTCAAAACCTTCTTTCAGTCTGCATGTGGTGAGGTCAGTCTAGAATCCGAAAAATACTATTTTCTTCTCTCTAAAAAGACTATGAAATTTGTGAATGCAACAATAGCACTCAAGTTTTTGTTTCTTCTTTTATATAGATTACTCGCATAAGGCTTCTTGGTGACCAAGTACATTCTACTCGCATAGCTTTTGTTGAATTTGCCATGGTAAGCTCCTCAGATTCTGTTAAAAATTAGCTTTTTTTTGTACAGCATTACTGTGCAACTGAATTTATGTTTGTTTTGGGGATGAAAAAGGCAGAGAGTGCAGTGGCAGCACTAAACTGCAGCGGAATAGTCTTAGGATCTCAGCCGATAAGGTACACAAGTTTCTGTTTGTAATAAACCGTTCATTGAATATGAAAATTTGAAATGTAATCTTTTAATTTCTTCAGGGTAAGCCCTTCAAAGACACCAGTGAGATCACGAATCACTCGATCACCATCGACAAACTAGGAGAAACAGACTCAGTACTAGCTTTTGCTGATGAAGGAGAGTGATACAACATTTAGTTTTTCCTTCAGTATTTCTTTTCCAGTATATTTCTCTTTGGTCCTAGAGCGGTTATGTAGTATCTGGAAAGCAAAAGAAACCATGAACATGCTTCTGAATTTGGAGTTCTTGTTCTGAGTTCTGAAACTCATTTTTTTAGACTGAGATACTATTGCAGTTTATTTTTTCTCAAAAGGAATTTTTAGGAGTTTTCAGAGTAAAATACTACTGGAGTTCTTGATTGAAAGAATTCTCATCTCTCTCTTCTGTGATTCTCGTGATGGGTCATAGAGCCTTTAGTGAAAAAAAATCTAACGGAGCCAATGTTTCTCTGTTATGTAGCTTTCAAAGTCAGCATCGGACGAGCCATTGTTAATGTTTACCGACAGTTCAAAAGATGTTAGTACTGTAATGAAATTACAGTGTCGTATGTATCAAATCAGGTCTCTTGTATTGAACTTCCACTATCTTCATTTCGAAAACAGAGTGATATAATGCACTTGAAATCGATGGCGAAGGTTTACTCATCTAGGCAAATCCTTAATATCCAAGGAAGAGAGCGCTATAAAGAAAATCTGAATGTTTCACATATAGACACACACTGCCATTGTCTGAAAAGTATCTTGATAAGAACACAAATTACAAGAAACTCAGGAATTAGATGATGGAGCTCCTCCCACTAGCCCCTTACAAATTCCAGTACTCTCCATAAAACTTTCTCTATACTCATAAGACCACAACACAGTATATAGTCATAAACCCATGATACCTCTAAACCAACTATTTCCATCATATCTCTGTAATATCGATGTTCTCTGAAACCCAACGAAATATTCTTCTTACCTTCGGCTTGTCCCGTCAAGTCCGGCTTTGAAGTTTCTTTTTCAATCTTCTTCAGTTTGGGCTGTGTTCTCAGAGGAGGTAGGAGATATTCAGTTTTCTTCCTGCAAGGAAACAAAACAACAGTATGAATGTTTACTGAGTGGATATATTGTAAATTTAAGTATCAAAGAAAGACTTGTGGTTCGATAACTTCCACGCAGGAGTTCTTCACCATCAATCTCCACCAGCTGGATATGCTTGATCTTGAACTATTCAAAATCATTTCTACATATATTTTCTTTCAAAGTAGAACAATCATTTATCCGCAGGAGAGACATGGAGGAAGGAAGGTCTTCATCTGGCAGTGATTCTAACTCATCACATCCGCTGATTTCTAGCATCTCCAGAGTTGGTAAGTCTTCAAGTCCTTCGTAATCCATGTTAAAAAATATTGATTTCCCAATAGAGTAAGAGAAAGAAAAAACAGAGTAAGAGATAATTATTTCTCGTTCTCTTTTATAGAATACGAAATTTATACTTTTGTTTTACTTAAACTTGTTATTTACATCACTGACAAAATTAATTTATATAGAAAACAAACAGACACTACAACAAAATGAGTTGTGTCTCTTCCTACTTGTGACACTACACGTTGATTTGAAAAAGAACTTGGTAAACAAAAAAATTCTGCTCGTTCTTGATGATATATGGATTGAAACTTTTCAGCAGTGGGATCAGCTATGCCGACCCTTTTCATCTGTTGCTAACGGGAGCCGAATTATTGTAACAACAAGAAGTCACCATGTTGCGACATATGTGCGTGCTAGCTACACACACACTTCGGCCACTATCACCTGAAGAATGCTGGGCGCTGTTCAGGGAACATGTACTTGGTGATCAGGAGCAGGATCTAAATCAAGAACTCGGAACTCTTGCAGAAAAGGTAGTGGACAAGTGCAAAGCCCTGCCTAGAGATTTTCATTATTGGAGGACGATCCTAAACAGGAAAATCTGGACTCTTCCAACTGGTTCAACCAACATACTCCCTGTTTTACGAGTCAGCTATCATTACCTTCCACTAATGGGAAAAAGTTATCAGCATGCCTATAAGAATCATTACCATCTGAATTACCGTATTTTATTAATATTATTTACAATTACAACTATATATATTTAGATTTTTCAAATAATTATATATAATTATATTTTATTAATATCATTTACAATTACAACTATATATATTTAGATTTTTCAAATAATTATATATAATTATATTTAATTGTACTAAATTGTACCACACACTTGTACCAGTTGTACCATTTGTATCAATTCTAATTATAACAGTTGTATTACTATTCCAATTGTACCAGTTATGATACATGGGCGCGCTCCGAATGTTAAAACCATCTGAGATACCGTATTTTGTTGGTATATTTTACAATTACAATTATATAATCTGATTTGCTCGATAATTAGATTTTATTAAGGGTAAAATAGTAATTTTTATTTTAATAAAAAATAAACAAAAAATGAGAGTGGCATTCTATTTTTTTTTTTAGTTTGTGGCATTTGAGTTTCTCACCCTTCACAAAAACATGAAATATGTTGGAGATGGATACTTTTCACATCAAATTTAATATCTATGATCTAAAATCTATGACCCGGTCCATGATCCGCTTAGAAAGATGCGGATTCTGTTTGGTTTTAGATCATATCTCTTTTTCGTGAAAGATTAAAAGGAATTGAAATTGAAATTGATTTTGATATATTTGTGGACATATTTACCCTTATTAATTTGATAATTCATTTTATAAAAGTCAACATTTAATGAAAGTTGATATAAATAAGAACTCGATTTTGGTTATATTAAAAATGTAAAATCCTAAAAGTATAAATCCTTCACTACCAGGTATAAAAACTCCAGGGACGAGATCACAAATATGCAGTTATTAGTCATCTGAAACGGCGTCGTTTACGAAAACCCCCATTCCGATTTAACACAGTAACTCTCAAAACCCTCAATCGCCGTTGTTTACGAAAAATCTTGATTTGAAGAGATCTCCCAGATGAGAAGTGTTATAGGAAGAAGATTGTCAAACCGTAATGGCTTCACCATTACATCAACAGTCAAGCAGACTCCATTTCTCATTCAATCCACATCTCATTTCTCCTCCGGCCGTGGTCGTGGACGCGGTTCCGTTGGAGATGAAGGATTTCCTGGCGCTAGAAGGGTACAATTCGGTATCAATCGTGAACCAGAAAAAGCTAACGAACCGGTAGTTCCCAGACGTGACTCATCGGAACCTTCATCTGTTGGAGGATATGGTCATGGTCGTGGCCGTCCGATCCAATCTGGTTCGATTTCACCTGCGTTGAACTCTTTTGTCAAATTGGATTCTCCTAGCGTTGGCCGTGGAAGAGGATCCGTAGGATCAGACTCCGTTTCACCTTTCTCAGCTGAACCTCCTCGCCAACCACCGCCTCCACCACAGTATCAACAGTCACAGCCGCAGCAGCAGCCACGTTCACAATCTCAGCCCAATGAGGAATCTCAGGGAAGTCCTGTAGATACGAAGCTGCAAGAGATGAAAGACGCAACTTCGTTTTCACCACCACCACCATCACCAGAGTTTAAATCTGGGCAAGCAGCTCCACCTGACAACACATTCAATGCGTTAGGAAGTGAATTTCCACATCCTAGTGGAGCAGGTCGAGGAAAACCTCTTGTGGAATCTGCTCCAATCCAAGAAGAAAACCGTCACATTCGACTCCCTCAGCCATCACAACCGCAGCAGCAACAGCAGCAGCGATCACAACCGCAGCAGAAGCGGGCTCAGACTCCAAAGGTTGAAACTCCTAGGCCTCAATTGAGTAGAGAAGAGGCTGGAAGAAGAGCAAGGAGTGAGCTTTCGCGTGGTGAAGCTGAAGGAAGTGGTGTGAGAGGAAGAGGAGGAGGGAGAGGTAGAGGAAGAGGAGCAAGAGGGAGAGGTAGAGGTAGAGGTGGTGATGGATGGAGAGATGATAAGAAAGAAGAAGAAGGTGAACAAGAGGCTATGAGTGTATTCGCTGGAGATTCAGCTGATGGAGAGAAATTTGCTAATACAATGGGACCTGAGTTGATGAAAACGTTAGCAGAAGGTTTTGAGGAAGTGTGCGATAAGGCGTTGCCTTCTACTACTCAAGATGCCTATGTAGATGCCTATGAAACCAATCTCATGGTAAAAGTTTATGCTTTTTGTTATCTCTATGAATTGTGTAGAAAAGTATACAACTTGCTACTGAGATTGCTGACACTGAAAGTCTGAAACTTCAGATATTATTAGGAATAGTGAATTCTCGAGAAACAATGGTAATTAATATTGATTCAGTCTATAGTGTGGTAGAATTGGTTATGGTGGCTGTTGAAGTTTAGAAATTGTTTGACTTAATATTCACAATTACAAAAGTAGGCCATGAGTTCGTCTTGTAGGATTCTCAGATTTATAACAGCCTCTGAGGTTTTGTTCTTTCATTGTAAAATTGGTCTTTCAGCCGAAGGAGCGATGGAGATAGTTCCTTTTTTGTTGTTTGGCTATACATTAAAATGGATTTTGAATCTCTTTGTTTTCTCTGTCTCTTTCTCTTTTTGGTTTGCAGGTTGAGTGTGAACCAGAATACATTATGCCTGACTTTGGGTCGAATCCTGACATTGATGAGAATCCACCAATGTCTCTGCGTGAGTGCCTTGAGAAGGTGAAGCCTTTCATAGTTGCTTATGAGGGAATCAAGGATCAAGAAGAATGGGAGGTAATACTGTTTAATTTTGTGAATTTTGCTTTTTTATGAATCCATGAAATTTTTGTTTCATATGATGATCACTTGAATTTCTCACTTTTTGCAGGAAGCAATTAATGAAGCAATGGCACAGGCTCCCCTTATAAAAGAGATTGTTGATCATTACAGTGGACCTGATCGAGTAACTGCTAAGAAACAGAATGAGGAACTCGATAGAATTGCTACAACAATTCCCAAAAGTGCACCTGATTCCGTGAAACGATTTGCAGATCGTGCAGCTTTTACTCTTAAGGTTCGATCTCTTTAACCAAACCCCAAACTCTTCAGCTAACATTACTCTCTTTTATCAGATATCTCTATAGAGGTACTGATGATTTTCTGAAACTTGGGCAATGCAGAGTAACCCTGGTTGGGGATTTAACAAGAAATACCAGTTCATGGACAAGCTCGTTGTGGAGGTGTCACAAAGCTACAAATAGAGAACTCAGATTTCAAACTTTTTTAAAAGCTTCATCCTCGCATTTTTGAGTTTAGATCGAATTTTAGATCGTGCCTCCACTTAAACGGTACCCATTTCTTTGAACAAGTACTCGAAGTTTGGGCATTAGCTTTTTCGTCATACGATTTCAGGGTTCGGTAATAAGGGCATTGTTCATTCGATCTTTGTTACTCGAGATTGTATTATACCCTTTTTCTTTAATGGGTTTAAGCCTGTTTTTGGATCTGTAATCAAAAAGGAATGATTCTTGACTCTTGACTGTTTTTAAGGTTCCAGTGTCTAATACATCCCTTAAACCTAATAGAGAAGGAAAAGAGAGAAAAAGAAAGAGAGATTATTAGAGTGTGTGCATTGTAAATCTTTTTGTTTGAACAATTCGATAGAAACATACAGTATATGGTCACTTGCGATAATTGCAGCTACGGTTGCGGCTGCTTCAAACTTAAGCCACCATCTCCGGTGGCTGTTACGTGGTGTAACTAAATGGTCTGAAGTGTGTTTTCTCCTCTTTTTTTTAATCTCCCTACTTACCACAAGCCAAACAAGCGTTGCGTGGTCCGAGGTCTATTACCACATAAAAATTTCTGATTGCAAACATAGATATGCTAGTAGCAAATAGCTTAAAAATATATTGGAAGATTATAAAGTCAAAAGAGAATGTGTTGGATCTTCTGTTGTGTGGTATAAGTGAATGGTGTGTTTTTCTTTCTTTTCTTCTTACGAGACAAACAAGTGTTGTGGTCTGAGTTCTATTACCACATATGTTTATCTAATTATAATATTAAATATATAGATATACTATTAGCAATTAGCTTTAGATTACATTGGATTATATAGTCAAAGGAGAGTTATCCGTTTTCCGACATTTTTGCTTAGATGTGTAGATTTTGAATGGATCTCCGATCCTGTGCATTTGAAAGAAATAACGGTTACATTCGTTAGCAGAGTTGAAATTTCTTCTGCAACTTCTTATATTTTTTAAAAACGAAAAAGTCATGAAAGTCAACGGAGATTTAGGGATATCTATATATATTTAAGGACATTTAGTCATTTATGTATCATTATAGCTAGATACATAATTTGTTTCATAAAATTATAAGGACAAATAGTTGACGTCGTAAACTTATATTATACAAATATATATATTTGTCAAAGTCTACGGCAATTTGGGGCTATATAAAAGGGCTTTTACATCACCTATATTTGCATCATTATTCAGAACATTGAAAACAAAAACTTTATACATTCATTGTTGACCTTTATCACAACCTCTGAGAGTACAACTGGAATGTAAATCCATTATCTATTTTTATTTTTATGAATTACTATATATAATTTAGTTTAATAGATTTATCCAATAAGACTAATTTAAATAACAAAAAACTGATAAAAATATGTAAAATCATTATTTTTGTAACTGTAATTTAAAAATATAGGAGAGTTTTAATAGTAAAAATATGCTATAGTAAATTATGTATACATTTTCTTCTTGAAAATTATCATATCATAAAAAACATTTTTTCATTATTATTTTAATGATTTTTTTTTATCAGATTGATTACGTACTAACACAGCTTATTACAGACTTTTCCAAGGACACCTTTAATAATAAATATTATTTAACTTCCATCTTACCCCAAATCAGCTTGTTAAGTCTGTGGTCGGGTCGATTGAATCAGCCTTTCACATTCATAGCGTATGTGTTGAGGAAATCTCGCGGTCACATATTCATGGTCAATGCATCAATTTCCAGATATGTTCTGTTAGAAAATATGGTTTTATATGGTTTAAAGATTAAAACATTGTTTCATATAGTTATTAAAAAAACATTGTTTCATATAGTCATTAAAAAAAACATTGTTTCATATATATTTTCTGCATATAGCTGATGTGTATGCATGTATATTTTCAGGCACACGCTACTTATGACAAAATGTAAATCATCTGTCATCTGCGTGGACTTTTAGTAATCCAAATTTATGGTGATCTCATTATATTTCGAATTATTTGTGTATTTCTTCTTTTATAGATCCACAGACGCGTAATAGTTGATTTGTTAAGAGACAATTGCACTCTAGCACCACTTCTAAGATGCTTAAAATTGTCACTCATCCGAAGAACTGGTCAACATGAGAAGATCTTGCCAGTCCGTCTCGAAAAATAAATCAATCAGCGGGATCAAATTTAGGCTTTCCATTGCCTAAAGTAAAAGTTTTTTGTTATAGTAAAAGTTCGTAAGACCATTTTCAATAAACTTTTCAGATAAAACAGTTTAAACCAAAAAAATTTTTAGAGACGATCTTAAAAGATTTTAGAAACTGTCGCAATATTACTAATTCATTATTTATTTAATAATATAATATTAAAAATTAAATTAAAAACTATTAAAATATTTTTTTGAAACTCTTACGAATATCAGTGTTATGGATTTTCTGACTCATTGATTGTGGAGCGGAAAATATACATCGTTAGGATCATTTTAATAAGAGATTACATCATTTCAAGAACTTCACCTTTTCAACTGATACCCTGCGTTGGAGTATATAAGTATTTAATTATTTAAACTAAAGTTATAAAACCTCAACTTGACCGGATTGATTGAGTTAATATATGACTGTGACCCAGATATTAATTGCTCACATGATTACTGTCTAGATATAACCTGTCGAAAACACAAAAATCAAATTGAAAGAAATATTTGATCAGCAAATAAACATTCTATATATATATATAATTTATATTTATTAACAAGAAACATATCGGTTCAATAGTTAGTGATCTGACTAACTTAATGCTGTATTCGGTTTAATTTGGGCTTGAATAAAAAGCCTTTGAAAATACAAATAAAACCTAACAGAAAGTCAATGGTTGACGAGATGACTTTTAAATACAAAGCCAACGAGATTTTCATAAAAGGTCATCATCTCTAATTCTCTATATATACACCTTGTTGTTTCCTTATCTGAGAAGTGAAAACCAAAATTCACAACTGAGAAGAAATTTTTTAAAAAGAAAAGTCAATCAAATGAGTCTTGTGACTCCTGTGGCGATTCTACTCATAGTGTTTGGAGCATTTCTCTTGTTTATGTTCATCCTGTGGCTCATTCACTTTCTCTACCACAAAGCTAAGAAGGATGGCAAGGAAAGCATCGGCTGTCTAGGCGGCGGTTACGGCGGCGATTTCGGCGGTTGACTTTAATCTTACCCGTGGCAATATGCGATTTCAATTAACAAAAACCATTTTTTGGGGGGGGGGGGATATGTATATATCTATCCATCCAAGTTCTTTGTTTGAAGTATCATATATGGATTGTCTAAGTACGTATTTATGCAAATTTGTCTATGTATAATGTGATTGTTGATTGCACTATCTATGTAGAAGTTTTAGTTATTTTTCGGTAAGAAATATTTATCGGGAAAATTGATTGAAAGTCTCTTACTTAATAATTTACTTTAACGTAAATTAAAATGGGTAAATTAAACAAAGGGTAATTAAAATGAGCAATATTTTTCTTGACCTCTTGACTTATGAATAAACACATTCCACTTTTGAGTTATGAAGAAAAAGAATGAATATATATACACACGATACGTAGTGAAAATATTGAATGAAGAAAACACATGTAATACCAACCCCATCCAGGTGAATTTTGCATACCAATTAGACATCTATTTATGTTATAATTTTACTTTTATGTTCTTATGATCGATTTTTTTTCAAACCTTTAAAATATTCTAAAAATGTCTTTTGTTACGAGAAATTTACAAGCCAAAGACTAATACAAGCATAATCGTTATAATAGGCGACTCAACTAGCTTAATTGGAACATTTACCCAACCTAAATTCCCTTAAAATATTATAACAATTAAAAAGTAAAATGTCAATCGTCAACGAAACAACAATTTCCAAATACAAAGTCTCAAAAATGGCTCGGCTCCAAAAACAATTTTTGGAATATAATTAGAAACTACAAATATCAAAGAGAAAGTGAGATTATTGTTTCTCTCTACGAATCAAAACCATAATTTAGAAGTTAAGTAAAACAAAAACCAATGACTCCTTTGAAGATTATGGACATAGTGATTGGGGTAATATTCTTAATAATATTCATCTTATGTCTCTTCTACTTTCGTTACAGCAAGAGTCAGAACAACGGCCGGAAAGAGAGTACCACCGGTGGTTGTTGCTGAAGTGGCACGGTGGCTACCACCGCACGAGTTGTTACCTTAACCGTTTCTCTTAAAGATTTTTGTGATTTATATAAGTAGTTGTTTTTAAATATGAAAGATGTTATAATTTGCGTTTGTGTGTGCGAGCAACAAATAAGTTCATATATATATATATATTGAGATGTATAGAAGATGATACAAATAAAATACATTTAAATAACATTATTCTTTGTTTAAAAATGTTTATTTTACAATTTTTGGAATATAATTAGAAACTACACATATCTATCACAAACTAATAGAAATTCAATTGTCCATTTCTTAAAAATACACAAATTTTCAATTGTAGAACATACTAGAATATGATATATCTAACTTGGAGATGGAAGTATGTCCCAATTACATATTTCTACTTCCAAGCCGGCTTTTCTTATTGACAAGGAGCTTCAGCTGACGCTTCACAGTAAGTTGTCTGACCTCGATAGGCAATCTCTTCCAAGACTTCTTTCCTCATGCACGACCAGACTAAAGGAGACTCATCTCTCCATCAAGTTCAGATACATTCAAAAGTGACGCTATCTCTCGAGTCATTCATCGACTCACCGCTTGCTTCACTCTTGCTTCACTTGAGTTTTTATTTTCATCCTTCAAATGATCCATTGTTTAGATCATATTCTCACTTCGGGGGAGGAAGAAAATATCAATTTTAAAAATAAAAATGATATATATATATATATATCTAACTTTGGAAGCTAATAATTTGTATATAATATATATAATTAGTTTATCTATGGAGATATGGAATAAATTATTAATTGCTTTTATTAAATTTTTACCAAGAATATGAATTTTAGCGGATTAGAACATAAAATGATACAATAATCATTAACTAGTATTGGCGACAAAAAAAATTATTAACTAGTATAAACTACGTACCATGCTATCTGTCATGATCATATTTATTTGTTGTGATTTGAGTAATGTTTTTTCTAAAGGTACATAAATTTTATAACTTCTTGAATTATTTTCAAGTTATCAGATTATTGTACTTTTTAATGGTTAGAAAGTAATTTAAAGTTAAATAATCGTACTATGACTGGATCAACTTCAACATTATCTTTACTTTTGCACTAGATATACGACTATATAAATAATATTCAGTCCAACAAAATCGAATGGGAATATAAAAAGAGATTAAATCGAATGGAAAAAAAATCCAAATAGAAAATAGAAAAAAAATATCTACCCAAACTATAGGAGCGCATCATCTAACTAGAACTCGTTATACATAACTAATTTCCTCCTCCGCCACCGCCACCGCCGCCGCCGCCACCACCACATCCTTCTCCACCAGCACCATGATGTCCGCCACCACCACAACCACCACAGCCGTGATGGCCACCCTGATGGTCGTTAGGCTTTTGAGCAGACGCAGTGGCTGGATAAAACATGAAGGCGCCATTGCTTGTTACATCACTGCTTTTATGGTCGTTAGTCTTTTGGCAGACCCATTAGTGACAGTCTTCTTCTTCTTCCCCAAACAACAACATAATAAGTTTCTACCTATCAAAACAGTGAAAACACAGAATATCAAGACAATTATAGCTTCTTTAGTTTCCATGATCTCTCTCTGTCACTGCAATAAGAAACCAGAATCGTATAAACTTAAAAATTTTACTTCTTCTTTCTTAACCAATGCAATCTAGAGTATGGTTTACCTTAATACTTTGTAATTTTGTATTACCTTTTGTAGTTCCTCACTATATATGTTTTTGCAGAATTTGTTTGATGTTTTCTCATATTAAACCCTATACTTTACAAAAAACATTTCACATCACAACCTCCCTTTTACTATACATGACCTTATGCTGCACATTTTTTGGTAGTTAGTCTTAAACTAAATTAAATTTGTTTTGCACATTGGACATAAAATCTATTGTGAATAAGCGGAAGAGGGCTTTGATGAAAACCCTTTTGGGTATGATCCTATCAACAAACTATTCAAGGTGTTGTGTGTGTCCTCCAAGGATTTTGCGTGTCGAGTTTCAACAGTGGCAACAGGAGAAGTGTCTTGGAATTGGAGAAGGATCACGAATGTTCGAAATGCTATCAACCTTTACATACTGAGATATGCATCGATGGAGTTTTGTATTATATAGCTACTTACATTGGCGAGGGAATTATAGGACCTTATATGGTAGTTTGCTTTGATCTTACGTCTTAAAACATTTGTAAATTCATAGACCATGTAGAGAATGTAGAGCTTATGGTTATGGATTAGGACATTATAACATAGCTATGTAGCTTGGCTTCTAAGTTTGGGCTTATATCGCCAGAGGTTATCAACAATCATTTCGATCTTATTTGGACATTGATCGTCATGTTACAGTTTTTGGTTAATTACTGTTTGTTTTATTATTTCTCTTTGTATCTTCTATACAAAACTGCTTTGTTTCTCTAATAAAGTCTCGATTTGTTTCATAGTTTCTCCTTTTCTATACAATAGTTTTGAAGAATAAAAAAACAATAGTAATTGCTAACTAAAAAGAAAAAATATCTTGATGTTAAAATAAAATCTAAGTAGAATCGTTATGCATTACTAACTTCCTCAGTCGCCGCAGCCACCACCACCACCACCATGATGTCCGCCACCACCACAACCACCACCACCATGATGGCCACCGTGATGATAACCGCCATGGGAGACTTGATGGCCGGAATCGGAGACAGTAGGGAGAGACGCAGCCGCTGGATAAATCATGAAGCCATCAGTGCTTGATACAGCTCTGCTTCTCTGGTTGTTAGGCTTCTGCGCAGGCCCATTAGTGACTGTCTCCTTCTTCCCTAAACAACACGAAATTAAAGCAGTGAAAACAATGAAACCACCAATGGCTATAACGACAATAACATAAGGTTCCATGATCTCTCTAGTCTCTCAGCAAGAAAAAAACCAACAATCGTATAAACTTCAATAATTCACGTTTTGTTTCTTAACTTCAATAGTTAAGTTTTTTATTCCTTTTTCCGTCATAAACGTAGTTAAGTCTATCCAAAAAAAGTAAATAACAAACAACTACGATATTAAGAAATACAATACAAAACAACAAAAAACAATTAGTATTAGTAATTAATGTTATTTTTATCTATTAAACAAACTTCAAGTACGAAACAACATACCTCAATAACAGAGCTTGGTTCAAGGGATAGGTAATCCCTCTTGCACCACCACTTTAGAGACATCACTGTGAAGTATATATACACAAACCCCATCCATTATTTAAATACATATGTGAAGTATATACTACATTTATCGAAAACATAAACCTGATTCATAGAAGGAGGTTCAGGAGGAGCTCACAATGTTTATCTTTGGTTCATGCTAGGAGGAAAAACTTGAGGCATTTTAGTTTTTACAAGGTGATCAAGTGAGCTTCTTGCTTTCTGTTGATGAAGTGAAAAGTTGCGTCAAAGATGATAACTTTGCACGTCGCTTCACTGAAAACTACTTCCATGGCTGAGAGAAATCATTTCCATTTCCATTTCCTTTTCAATCATCTGCAGAGTGAATGTTATCTCTTCCAGATTCAGATGAGATTCATCTCCTGCGAGAAAATTATGTACTTCACCCTTTAATATGATCCAGCTAGAACCAGGATCCTTCTTTATTCTTTTCGATTTCTTTATATTCCTTATCCGGTCACCATCTATGTTTGTCCCAACGAGTGCATATAGCTGAGACAATACCACCTAAGGTGTTGCGCTATCAGGCTCAAGTTCAATTAGTTTCTTAGCAGCAAGCTCTGCTAGATCAACACGTAAATAAGTCTTGCTTGCACCAAGCAAGCTGCCCCAAACCCCAGAATGAGGCTCGCAAGGCATTGAGGAGATCAAGTTATATGCTTCATCAAGTGATCCACTTCTGCCAAGGAGATCAACCATGCATGCATAATGATCAGGTCCTGGTTCAATGCCGTATGAGAATTTCATTGATTTGAAGTATTTCCATCCTAAGTCTACGTATCCAACATGAACACAAGCTGATAATAGAGCAAGAAAGGTAACACCATTTGGCTCTTTTCCTATACTTTCTAATATGGAAAACAATTTAAGAGCTTCCTTCCCGAAACCATTATAGGAAAACCCGCTGATCATCGTGTTATGAGTAACAATATTGGGCTCACTGATGCATGAGAAGACCTTGTACGCATCATTTGTGTTCCCGCATTTGGAATACATCGATACCAATGAATTCTGAACAGACAAGTCATTCGCTATGTTCGTCTTCACAACTCTAGCGTGGATCTGTAGTCCTTCAATCAATGCTGCCAAACTAGCTGTTGCTCTGAGCACACTACTTAAAGTGTAGGAATTCAGACAAACTTCTTTCCGGAGCATCTTATGAAACCAGCAAAGCGCCTCCTCATAACATCCATTGCTCACAAAAGCAGATATCATAGCAGTCATGTTATGTCGTCCTGCTCAGGCATCATTCTAAACAACTCTACACACTTAGAGATTTCTCCTTTTCCAGAAAATCCCTTAATCATATCTGTCCAGGATACCATGTCTTTATCAGGCATCTTCTCAAAAAGTTCATAAGCTTCAGAAATTTGTTCACGCTGAAAAAGACCTGTAATCAAGGAATTCCAAGAAACAATGTCTTTATTTTTCATTACGCCAAACACTGATTTTGCCTCTCCCATATAACCAAGCTTAGAGTACATTGAAATCAATGAATTCCCTAGAAACAGATCAAACTCTAGAGGCATGCGTGAAACTAACCCATGGATCTTACTTCCCTCTCCGTATCTGAAAAAATCCTGACAAGCTTTAAACATGACAGCTAAAGTGTTAGAATTAACCTTGATATCTCCCTCCCGTCTCATCCTCAGAAACAAACCAAACCCATCTTCGAAAAACCCAGCTTTGAAATACCCATCAATCATAGCAGTCCAAGTAATCACATTTCTCTAATGCATTCTACCAAAGAGACTTCTAGCATCAAAAATTCTCCCCATTTTGCAATACCCATCAATCATTGAGCTATATGATACCACTTCTTTCACTGCCATACCCTGAAAAACACGAACAGCCTTGTTCAATTTCCCTGCTCTCAAATAGCCACTCAACAAAATGTTTGAAGCAACAGGATCACGAAACTTCACCGGTGTCTCAGCATACAAACATTCAGCCTAGTCAAACATCCCTGCCCGAACAAAACCAGTATTCATCGACGCGTAAGACACAGCATTCTTCTCCGGTATACTACAAAACAAGTCATAAGCTTTTCCCAAATCACACTTGTTTTTAATCATAGCAGTAATCATCGCATTATAAGAAATTGTAGCTCTCACAGGCATTTCATCGAACATTTGCCATGCTTTACTCATTTTACCATTCTCCGCGTATGCTGAAATCATCGCATTCCAAGAAACTATATTTCTATGTGACATATGTCTGAAAATAGCTTCAGCTTCTTGAAGGTTCCCATTTCTGGCGAGCTTCGAAATCTGAGAATTGCATTGAAAAATAGCTGTGCTCGTCGTCGTCTCCATAAAGTTTCGAGTTTTCTGAGTAATGGGCTCGTGATTAGACAGAGAAACCGTAGAATTACATCTGAAACAAAGACTGCGTCTGTAAATCGAATGCGGCCTCATCACCATCGATTCCAACAGATGAGAGAAACAAAAAAACCCGGGAAAACTTGTAGGGTTTTAAATCTATGTAAGTTCATAAGTTAACTGACAAATTAAATTTTGCCACGTCCGCCTATTTGAGAAGAGAAGAAGAAAAATAGAATTCTTATATAATAAGCTCAAGAAACATCATAGGTTTGATTCGTAGGTTTTCAAATTTTGTAAACCAATAAACAGATATATGAACATGAATATGCATAAGATTGACATTTTTAGTTCGAAGATGATTTTTTTTCTTCCCCTTCTTCGATATTCTTAGGTGTCTCTACTTCCTCATCTTCAGTTTTGATGTTCATGGTGGTACTGATATCTCTAGTTTCTGATTTGGCTGCTTCCTCTGATTTCTCTGCTTTAGGTTCAACATCTGTCGAATTTTCTGCAATAGCACCACTTGAATCTTCCTTAGCGTTAGCTAATGTTGTATCTACATGATCGTTATTGTCTCTTGTTCCACCGATGTTTCCTTCACGTGTGAGACCACTTGGTGTTGTTCCTGTTCCCAGATTCTGTACACAGGTATACGCATCGTCATCATCATCAGAAGAAGATTCAGAATCAGATTCAGGATCGATTTCTCGTTGCCCATCTCTAGTTTTCTTGGATCCTTTACGCGCGAACGCGTGCTTTATCTGTTTTGCAGACTTCTCAGCATGTTTTAGAAAGCTCTTTGCAACATCCTTCATATGAACTTTACCTGAATTCTCCTCTGCATCCAAACTCTCACAATCTAAACTCTTGCCTGAAAGAGGACCCGAGAGATTATCATCAACGATGAAGTTAACTCCGACATCCTTTTGGTTTACTGCCTTCAGATTGATCCGAGGAGACTGAGACTGCGACTCTTCTTCAATTCTACCTATTGAAAACTCTTCCTTTTTGCCATTCCTATGAAACACTGACCCGATTTTCCTCAATCCTCTACCAACAGACTTCAATGGGTTCTTCGATCCCTCTTGACTGTCATCGCTGCTGCTGCTTCCACTGTTGGGCGATCCATCATTATGAGCAAGTCTTTGTACTTGGTTATCAAGACGTCTAGTCTTGCCTTTTCTCGGCTCCCAAATCTGCGTGACTTCAGCTCCTGGTTTTTGAACCCAAATTCCAGTCTCTTCTTGTCCTTCAATGTTAACTGGCTCAAAATTATCCACAACACTTGGAGATTTGTCGGATTTCCCCGACGAGAAAGAACCTTTGTTTGTAGTATCAGAAGTAAAAGAAGTCTGTACGTCTTCCTTGCTTAGATTAGCTTCTTTGATGGGATCATCACTCCACTGTTTCAAGAATGAGAAGCATTTGATAAAACTAATCGTGAAAAACTGTGGTGAGTTTCGGAGGAAAAATCAGAATTTTTTTAACCTTTGCATTGTCCTCAACGACGGTTATAGCAAGATTTAGCCTTCCTATTTTGATGTTCTGAAGAGGCAACCACATATCGTTTCTTTGGCCGCCTCTAAACTCTCCGATGTTCACTGAACATTCACTGCAAGAAAACAGGAACCCAACAAAAGAAATTAATGATATTCACACAACTTTGGAGTAACGAATCGAGGTTCAGGAACATACCCAAGGGTATCATCCACAGATTGGTCTTTGTCTCGAACTTCAATATTAAGTACAGTTGGAGAATCCCATGCAAAGATTGGTATCTTAAACTCTTCACGCCATATTGGGGACAATGTTTTTCTATGTATCTTGGTTTTGAATTGGTAAGCACCAAGTTTCCCTTTCACATAAGGATCAGCCAAACCTGAAACCAAAAAACATAAAAGTTTTTCACACCGAAAAAAACATAACTGTCATGGTAATATCCAAACTGACCATTTAGATCGGATGGTTTAACATCTGATGCTTCAACGACTTCAACTAAGACGTGTGCAACTGGTTCTTTCTCATCAACAAAGAACCAATTTTCTGGAGGCCAACACAGAAAAAAGTGCCAGTTAATGAAAGCTTGAGAGATACCGATGATTTAAAGTGTGAGGAGTGTAGAGAAGCGAGGAAATTCGAAAACAGGAATATGACATGGAAGCTAAGGAGTTGATAATCCTGCAATAAATACCTGACTTTGTGCTAACAAATTTCTCCATGTCAACAACCAGCATATTTGGCTGCAACCAAATTGAAGGGAAAATAATAAATAGTAAAACAATTGCTTTATACGGAGCCATCTGTTGCTTAACTACAAGAAGGAAATATTCAGAACCAGCAGAGAAAAGAAACCAAATTACAAATTCTTTACCTGAACAAGGGTCTGTTCAAATGCGATAGAAAGAAGTTTGTCCTGATTAAATTAAAGAAATGGTGTGACTTTTAAGAAGGTAAAAAATCAAAAGTGCGAAGAAGAGATTTAAAACTCTTGTTAAGACTATTAGGCTGTGTAGTACTTACTAGCCATCCTGCGATGCCTGGAAGTACAGCAACATCAAGCCCGTGAGTGAAGATTGGTTTAACAGTCATCTGGAAATATGGAGGCTCTGCAAAACACACACGTAAACGCCCCAAGAAAGGCCATCGACGAAGAAACTTCACTCCTATCAACACCTTTTAAGAGTAGAAGCAAAAAATGCGTTTACAAAATAGAAAAGTTCACATTCCGATAAAGCAAAGGCTACACTACCTTTCCTTCCACGTGCATTCCCGTCAAATGCAACTTTGTCCACATGCCGAAACCAAGCCTTTTCCTTAATTTCACAGCAAGTATTGCACTCATATCATCAGCTGCAAGAAAATTCATTCCAAGTTTCAGCACCTGTATAAACTCCAGCATAAGTTCCACTTCTACTATAGATAATTAAGGGAAAAGGTCAAAGAGTGATGTTCTATGAGGCGTTGCAACTATACCAAGTGATCATCACCCGTAGATTGGCGAATGACCCTTATATCAGTCAGCTGAGGCGGATTTCTTCCCATGTAAAGGTGCTGTATCACAGCTTTTTTCTGCACATATATCATACAAGATGTCAATAATAACAAGTGACTTCTTACGAAAGGGATGTGATTTCCGAATTAAAACAAAACACCATTTGCAGAGACGTATACCGCTGTCCAAGGTCTATACTTGTCCAAGAACCAAGGTATGATTGGACCCAAAATCTTTTGAGATGCAATCTGCTCCATGCATATAGGCCATATCTTCTCGACAGCATGATTCAACCACCGCACAGATTCAGAATCAGATAGAACCTGAAAGATTCATAGCAAAGAACAAGGAGGTATATAACAGTTCATGTAAGGTAAGAAAAACTGAAAACAAAAACAAATCCAAATGAAGTTAATCACAGACAACAAATACACAGTCAAAAACGAAAGAGTAAGCATCCTTAGTAGCACTAAGTCCGTCCATAAAGTGGCTAAAATCTACCACTTTCACAGCTTCAATATACGATTTTAACCATTACAAGATCATCCATACTTAAAACACAAAGAAAAAGCAACTTAGGAGATTTGGACGTTATGATCTCTGTCTCAACCAAAACAAAGATAGAATCTTTCCACCTCAAGAAGAGTACAAACAGAGAAATTTAAAAATTACCCTTCTCTGATTAGCTTGCTTCCTCTCTTCAAACTGCAATTTTCTCTTCAATCTCATCACATACCGTTCGTGAACCTGTATAAACCAAAAAGACAATAAAGTAACGATCTTTACCCATTCGATCGAAGTCCAGACAAGTATCCAAAAGAAACAAAACATGAGAGAAGTAAAAGACAGTACCAGATAAAGATAAATCAAAGCGAGGAAATAGAAAATGGCATGGGATCGATTCAACGAAGAGATAAACCAGAGTAACAGTAACACAATGATGATATGATGAATTAACGAAGACTCCATGGGGTGAGCCTTTTCTAATGATCAAAACCCAGAAGAGAAGAGCCGACAAGATTCCCAAAGATTAAATCTTTTTCGCCGAATGATCTCAAAAAAGGAGAACCATACGAATCGATTCGAAAATGGAAGTGTTGTATTTAGAAAGATCGAAAAATCCAAGAAACGATAAGAGCCACTGTAGCGCGGAATGAAACGTTGATTCAACACAATTTGTAAATCAACGAGTTTAGGATTAAACCGTGAGTTTACTTTTTTCTCAAGTCTAAAATCTCAAATCTTGATATTTACTCTTTGCTAGTTCCGAGATTTAAAACGGCGTCGTTTAGTACATGGATTGGAAATTTTAGGGTAATTTTTTTTGTTAATTCTATCGTAAATAATAAATAAACGTTCCACTTCGGGTGCCAAAAAAAAAAACCTTCCACTTCGACACGTGCAGCTAAGAGCAACGGATCAATAAAACATACTTTTGTGGACTTGTGATACTGATATCGATACGAAAAGAGAAAAAAAAAAAAAAGATGACTTTCTAACCATACCGTACAATTTTACCACAATATTCTTTTGTTGGTTGGTTAAATCGAGTGTTACAAAATTTGATATTTATGTTGTTGTTGTACTCATTGTACCTACAATGAAATCCCATCACCAATCCACGCCGATGCCACGTTGAATCCTGAAAAAGATCTTGACCGTTGACTTAAAAAGTGGGGTTGACCAGATGAACATGTCGGCAACACAATCGTTTTATTAGGCCCATTAGTTTAGGCCCAACATAAAATGAAAAGCCCTGATTATAGAAAAGCTCTCAAGTCCCATCTAAAACGAAGGATAAACATAAACATTCGATAGAATCATTTGATATATTATAGACAAAAGTGAAAAACCATCGAAAGTTTCATCATCTTCAAGGTAGATTCATGAATCTCGGATAAAGACAATTCTTTTTTTTTTTAGATCATTTTTTAAAAATATTCTTTCCATCTTATCTCATAAAAAATCATCAATTCCCAAAATTGTTTACTCAATTGGGCAAAAGTAGGTCCCACAATATTTGTTTGAAGACGTTTGTGACATCGACACATTTCGTTTCGTAGCCGATAACAATGGTGATGATACCTTGTACACGACTCCAACCCAAATTCCTCCTTTATTCCAAATCTCGTTTTTTCCCTTCTTCTCGAACATTTCTTCGATCATTGATGACTTCGTCTTCGTCTTTCTCCCCGAAGCTTCTCTTCCGTCAGCTCTTTGAGAAAGAGTCTTCCACCTATACTTATCTTCTCGCCGACGTTTCTCATCCGGATAAACCGGCTTTGGTAAGTTTTTGCTTCAAAGATTCAATTTTTCGACATGGGTTTTGAGTTTTTTTCGTGTCTGATCATTGTCTTTAATCTTATCTCTGATCTGCGTGATGATGAATAATCCAGATTAGTTTATCAGCAAATTTGCAATCGGTTAATTTTGCTTTGAATCAAGAGGATAATGAGATTGGATTGATTTCGTAAAAAGATCAATTTTGGATCTTTTGTCATGTTTTTGTTCTCTGTTTATCTGATTTGTTGAATTGTATTGTTTTGTATGATGAACAGTTGATTGATCCAGTGGACAAGACTGTTGATAGAGACTTGAAACTGATAAATGAGTTAGGTTTAAAGCTAATCTATGCTATGAACACTCATGTTCATGCTGATCATGTCACTGGAACTGGACTTCTTAAGGTCTGTTTCTCTTGGTTAATATAGTTGTTTACATTTCCACGGTTTTGGTTCACAATAGAAAATTCAGTGATCTATCTTTGTTTGCTCCACATAGACAATGGCCCCGGGTGTGAAATCCGTCATTTCAAAAGCAAGTGGTGCCAAAGCAGATGTGTTTCTTGAACCAGGTGACAAAGTGTCTATCGGCGATCTATACCTCGAGGTATGAAACCATAAATGTCAAACTACCGAGAAACGACAAGTCAAGAGGAGTAATAATCGATTTCATTTTGTCGCAGGTTCGTGCTACGCCTGGACATACTGCAGGATGTGTTACATATGTGACTGGAGAAGAGGCGGATCAGCCCCAATCAAGAATGGCTTTTACCGGGGATGCTGTACTTATCCGTGGCTGTGGGAGGACGGACTTTCAGGTACACAAAACAGAGGACTTATCAGTTATAAAGAACCAAAAACCGTTATTTCGATACTTTTTATTTTTATATTGGTTATAGAGAACCAAAAAATACAATGTAGATGCATGAGATGTAGATTTTGTATTAAGACATCGGTTATAAAGAACCAAAAAGCGCAATGTTGATGCATAAGATGTAGATTTTGTAATGAGACATCGGTTTAACTTATCAAAATGTATTCCTCGGTGTTTCAGGGTGGAAGCGCTGATCAACTCTACGAGTCTGTACACTCACAGGTAAGTGTTTTCACACTCCAAAGACAAGAGGTTCATATTTTTCCAAGGACTCTTTTAAACGCTTTCGTTGATATTCTTACCAGATTTTTACATTGCCAAAAGACACATTGATCTATCCAGGTCATGACTACAAAGGTTTCGAGGTAATGGAAAACGCAAATTGATTCACATTGGCTTGTTTAATGAAAATGTGATTCATTAACACAGTGGCTTTTACATCTTTCTGTTAAAATTCAGGTCAGTACAGTTGGAGAAGAGATGCAACACAATCCGCGTCTAACTAAAGATAAAGAAACATTCAAATCCATTATGTCAAGTAAGTTTCTTTCCTTTATGCTTAGGTGACTGTGGTTTCACTCAATAGATTCAATAGAATAACAATCGCGGTTTTTGCTCATGGATTTACATAGATCTGAATCTGGCGTATCCGAAGATGATTGATGTTGCAGTACCAGCAAATATGGTATGTGGATTACAAGATTTTCCTTCTGCCATCTGAACGCCCTGCACAATTTGTTACTCTTTTTCTCTCTTACGTTCTATATTCTACGAGAAGCCAATACAAACTATCGTTTATCCAATAAAAAGTGGCTGCATTAGATAAGATGAACATTTGGGATGAAAACATATTTGAGTGTTCAACTTTTGTTTGGTTTGTTGATTGATGTGTCAACTACTTCAATTAATAATATAGTCGAAATGAGCTTTTTGATAACCACCACTCGTCCATTAACGAACGAGTGGGAAAGAGACAAAAACAGAGCAGTTTCTCCTGCATCTTACGACACGTTTCAAGGTGTCCCCACTTATCAACCACCGTCGTATCCTCATCCGGTCACTGGATTTCCTCAGCCGTCCCAAAGGAGACAACCTATTGCTTCGCAAAAGCCTTGTCGATAGGGCGTGTGTAGGTCAAGTGGTCACAAGGTTCCATGGAATACAATAACATTAACGGACCCACAAAGCTTGTGAAGATTCAAATCATCCGAGTACTTTATTTAGAGAATACTCAATAGAAAAGACTAAGCCTCAATAAGCCATTCATAAATCAAGTTATGAGATTCCCTAAACCCAGCCAGTTGAATTCTTGAAACCCTTTTTGCTCGATTGGTAAACTATGGCAAAGATCCATCCAGAAACATTTTTCTGAGTGTCTTCAACTACTGGTGTCAAAATGTGTCTAAAACAAAATAAACATGAGTACCCTAATTTAAACTCATGACCATTTTTTTCTTCTGAAAAATATATTCACACTGTACCTCAAAACAGTCAAACGACACTCAGGGAGACCTTGAGAACAAATGGTTGAATATCATCTTTGTATAACAACACAACTTTACTATCTTTACTTGTCACTCTATAAGATGCCTACATGCACAACTAAGGTATCAGTACTTCATATTTCCAAAGACACTGTTGTTTATACATTTTCCTTGGGCCTTTTTTTATGGTATGTGGCTCTCAGGCTCTCAATGTTTCCTCCGTTTCTATAAAGAACCAGACAACGCAATGTAGATACATAAGATTAAGACATCGGTTATAAAGAACCAAAAAGCGCAATGTTGATGCATAAGATGTAGATTTTGTAATGAGACATCGATTTGACTTCTATGATGTTTTTCTCGCTCGGTGTTTCAGGGTGGAAGGTCTGATCAACTCTACGAGTCTGTACTCACACTCCACATGCTAGTGGTTCAATATTTGTAATGAGTCTGTTTAAATGCTTTCTTTTTTACCAGATTTTTACATTGCCAAAAGACACATTGGTGATCTATTAAGCTCACGACCACAAAAGTTTCGCGGTAATGCAAAACACAAATTTAATCACATGAAAATGTGATTCACTTACACAGTGGCTTGACTGTATTTCCGTTAAAATTCAGGCAAGTACAGCAGTTGGAGAAGAGATGCAACAGAACCTGCGTCTAACTAAAGATAAAGAAACATTCAAAAACATAATGTCAAGTAAACATTGTTCACTTTAGTAAACTTTAAGCTTATAAAAAGCTATATAATTTTACCTTGAGCCTTATTAATAAACTTTTAAGTTTAAAGCATAACTAATATATTTTTACCGTTAACAAATGGTACGGTTACAATCCCAACTACGATTACGGTTTATTTTTCGTCATGCCTACTTGTAAGATCTATTCTCTACATTTTTCTTTCTTTTTAGTAATTTCATTTTCTAGATTCTGTCGAGTTTGTACGTTAAATTTGTATATGATTTTTTTCGTCAAACTGAATCCTCCACTATTGTTACTCAATTACAAAGTAACTACTCATAATGGGTCTTACAAAGTTTGTTTCCAGACTACTGACCAACACGCAGAAAGCCTTCTTTTCTTCTTTTTTTTTTGTCAAAATTATGTAAAAAGCTTTTAAAATGTGATTTGTTTATGATGAAAAGGATGTTTCAAGAAGAAGAAGATTAAGACTTGGATGTTCTTCCTCGTGATCAAAAGATTCAATGCAGCTATCTAATTTGATCCTGAGCTTTATTAATAAACTCTTGAACCATAACTAATACATTATTACGGTTACGATTACGGTTTGTTTTTGGTCATGTCTACTTGTAAGATATATTCTCTACATTTTTTATGATTTTTCTGATGAAACCGAATCCTCCACTATTGTTACTAAATTACAAAGTAACTGACTTATAGTGTGTCTCACAAGGTTTGTTTCGAGACTGATGGCCAACATGCATAAAACTTTTTTTTTTAAAATCATTCATAAGGCTTACAACTATTGACACATTGTTTATGACTATTGGTAAACCATCTCCAATTGTAAGACTCATAAGAGTTTAGAAGATTTTAAAAACTATTTATGCCACGTGTCACAATATTCTGGCGAGCATGCACAAGTTTATTTTATTTTAAATTTTTAAATCATGTAGAAACTAAGTTATAAATAGAACAATGGTGATGGTGATGACACATTTGTTCACAACTACAACAACCAAAATAACACTTTATCCCAATCTTGTCGAATTAGGTGTGATGGGTTCTTCTTCGTCTTTCTCCCCGAAGCTTCTCTTCCGTCAGCTCTTGGATAAAGAGTCTTCCACCTTTTCTTATCTCGTCGCCGACCTTTCTCACCCGGATAAACCGGCTTTGGTACGTATGTTTGCTTTAATTTTTCGACAATGTATGAGGGTTTATTTTTGTTAATGTTTGTGTTGTTTTTTATATGATGAGAGCAGTTGATTGATCCGGTGGACAAGCTTGTTGATAGAGACTTGACACTGATCAATGAGTTAGGCTTAAAGCTTGTGTATGCTATGAACACTCATGTTCATGAAAACCATGTCACTGGAACTGGACTTCTTAAGGTGATCGATTAATATAATTATAATCGTTGGTTTTGGTTTAAATTAAAACGAAACCTCACTTGTAAGTCTCTCTTTGTAAATTTAGACAATGGTCCCAGGTGTGAAATCAGTGATTTCGAAGGCAAGTGGTGCCAAAGCAGATGTGTATGTTGGACCTGGTGACAAAATTGCTATCGGCAATCTATACCTCGAGGTATATATGAAACTAGGAATCAAGAGAAACTAGCTAGGAGTCATCAAGAGAGTAATGATGATCCATTTGAATTTTTCTCAGGCTCTTGCTACTCCTGGACATACTGGAGGATGTGTTACATTGGTGACTGGAGAAGGAGCAGATCAGCCCAAACCAAGAATGGCTTTTACCGGGGATGCTGTTATCATCCGTGGTTGTGGCAGGACGGACTGTGTGGTACACTAAACAAAACACAGATATAACTTATATATATATATATATATCTACATTTTAAGATGTAGATTTTGTAATGTTTTAACTAATACATAGATGTTTTCCTCGGTGTTTCAGGGTGGAAACTCTGATAAGCTCTACGAGTCTGTACACTCACAGGCAAGTGTTTCTTCACACTCCACATGCAATATTTTGTATAATGACTCTGTTGATCTTTTTTTGGCAGATTTTTACGTTGCCAAAAGACACATTAATCTACCCAGCTCACGACTACAAAGGTTTCATGGTAAATACAAAACGCAATATTCATTCGCATTCATCCACATAATGGCTTTTAATTTACGTCTTTCTCTGTTAATATTCAGGTCAGTACAGTTGGAGAAGAGATGCAATTCAACCCGCGTCTCACTAAAGACAAAGAAACATTCAAAACCATCATGTCCAGTAAGTATCTTGACTATGATGATTCTACTCAATAGAAGATTCAATGGAGGATAACTACTCAATGTTTTTTGCTGCAGATCCGATTCTGGCGTATCCCAACTTGCTTGATGTTGCAGTATCAGCAAATATGGTATGCGGGTTACAAGGTCTGCCTTCTGCCATGTAATAGCACTGCAGAGATTGTTTCTATCTTTCTGTCTGTCTCTACTCCCTTCTATTTAATACTACCAGATTGTCCAATAAAACTCTTTAGAGTTTGTGTTTGTCCAATAAAATATGGTTGTATTAGATAAAGACTTCTGTATCAATTCACCTATGTAATTTGTGTGTTGTTCAACTTAAATGTGTTTTGCTTTTTCATGTGTCAACTACTTGAGTTAACACCATCATAATCTACTAAATGAGCTTTTCTAACAACCACCACTCACGAACTCATTTGCTGCCACGTGTCGAGATCCTTTAATACAATCAAACAACAATGAAAAAATAAAGAATTTGACAAAAAGATATATAACATGGCAAGTATATATATATACACAACAAGATCAAATCTAGGAGATAAGAATGTATCTCACTATACAAATATTCTAATGTATATCCTAACAGTTATGTGTCATATTCTCCAAATCCTGTCAGTTGAATTCTTGAAACCTTTTTTGCTTTCTACCAACTAAACTATGGCAAACATCCATCCAACAATATTTTTCTGAGCGTCTTCAACTACTTGTGTCAAAAAATGAGTCTAAAACCAAATAAACATAAGAGTTTCCTAATTCAAACTCATGACCTTTTTTTTCTTTTGAAAAGTTATATTCACACTGTACCTCAAACGCATTCAGGTTGAACTTAAGAACAAATGGTTGAATATCATCTTTGTATAACAACACAACTTTACTATCTTTACTTGTCACTATAATCTTTGTATTCATTTCATGTTGCTCTTTACAGCTCTCTTTACCCCCCTGATTTCTCCTTGTTCCAAAAATATCCATTTCTAGTAGATGCCCCCCACACACAACTATCATAACTTCATATTTCCAAGGGTCTACGGAAGGAGAAGGCCAAAACCAGGGGGAGACGCTGTGTTTATACATGGTTCTTGGGCCTTGTTTATGGTATGTGGCTCTCAATCTTTCCTCCATTTCTACACCAGTCTTGATCTCAAGGGTGAATTCGGTGTTTGAGCCCTGAAACTAGATGGTTCCATCATTGTGTCTTTCTTAACCCTGAAAGGGCTGGCAGCAAACTCTGCTGGGTTGTACCCACTTTCTTGCACAGGAAATGCATAAGGGTGAGGAGGCGACAGGAAACAACTTTTGTGTGCCGGCCCAAGTTGGCGTAAAGGGCTTGAACATGGAGATACTGGCAAGGATGTGATGGCTCTTACGTTTTCTCTGCTGCAAGCACCAAATACCAAATTAGTTGACACAACCAAGCATCAAATAGATTGAGGTATAACCATTTTACCTCGGGCTCTTTATAGCTCTCGAAAATGGCTGTTTTGTGTAATTATCATGGCTCGCTCTCCAGGAATAAGGTTCCCTTGTAGGCTGGTCAAGAAGGAAAGTCAAGTTTAGCTTGTTGGCAGGAAATCAAATTGATCCAGCTCAACATATTCATTATACACATACCAGTGTCCCGTTTCCATCATAGGAACGTGGAGAGGCATCTTTGGGCATGACAGTAATAGCCACTCTTGTTGTGTGTACACGTAGAAAAGGGTGTTCTAAAAGCTGAGAAGCTGTAGGACGTACTGACGGATTTCGTTGCAGACAAAGCCTTATAAAATTCTTTGCATCATTTGAAAGGTGATCAGGTATTTCTGGGGTGTCTTTGCTGTTTCCGATTTTGAAAATCGCAGCAACCTGGTAAAAATAATGTCACAAGACAACTTGAAATTTAGAAAATAAAAAGAAGAGTGCACAAAAAAGATTATATACAGTCTTCATTATCATATACCCCTTCAAACTGGCTCCAAGGTGGCTTTGATGTTGCCATTTCGAGAATAGTACAACCCAAACTCCACACATCAACTGCAAGAGTGTAGCCATTTTTGTTCATCACAACCTGGGAAAAAACAGAAGAATGATGTGTGACATTCTATCAGCTGAAACAACATAATGTCCTTCCACTGCACCACTTGGCAGAGAAAGCTAAAAAAAGAGAGAACAGGGGAATTACCTCGGGTGCCATCCAATAAGGACTCCCCTTGAAAGAAAGCATAGTAGAATAGGCTGTTACCTGTCAGAAAGAAATGGCTATTAGAGCTTCTGCAAGCAAAAAATTTCAAGAAATGTTTTATATCTTCGTTTGCCTATAGATGACGTTCTAGAATAAAAGAACATTTGTTCATGTTATGGTTATGAAGCACTTACATGTTTGGCCATCCCAAAGTCTGCCAACTTGATTTCACCATTTGGATCCACTAATATATTTGCTCCTTTGATGTCCCTGTTGGAACAAAATACTTCTTTATTAAATCTCCAAGTACAGGGAAATTGAATTCCATTCAACCTTTAAAATGTAGTTTTGAATATTCCAGCCAAACTACTACCTATGCACCGTATTTCGTCCATGTAAATACGCAAGCCCAGCTAGAATCTGCCGCGTGTAGTTTTGGATAACAGGTTCAGTGAAAGGACCATACTCCTTGAGTAGTTTATGGATTGAACCACCTGACACGTACTCCAAGTAGACGGACAAGGTTTCTTCACTCTACAAGCATAACAAATGTACAGCCAGGCTTCAATGTTGGTTTCTAGATAACAATATTACACTGCCCAAACTCAACAAGCATATATGATCTGTTCTTTTCCCGAAGCTCACAGATATTGCCACATACCAGTTCACTTCCGTAATACTGAACAATATTCGGATGACAAAGCTGGCTAAGCACATTTATCTCCTGCAAATAAAATTGTCTGGTTAGAATTGTGACAAATATTAGTGTTTCACAAATCACAATTTAGTTTTAAATAAGAGCTGAAAAGAATCAGATCTTGACTTATACAAAAGACAAGGCGAACTAGATAAACCTGATTTAGTTGCTTCAGACATTCTTTTGACGTTTTGTCGTCAGAAATGACCTTGACCTCTTTAATAGCACACATTTTTCCTTTCTCACTGTTAGATTGGCCAAAACATTATATGATGGAACCAACCAAATTAGAAAGTATGATGCTACAAAGTTATAATGTAAGGAGCTAGCATAACAGAAACTTGTGCATCCTATTGCCTATTATCTAGATGGCAATTTTGATCAAGTAATTGCAGACATGAACCATCACAAAAGTCCACACAGGCCACAAACATAACTCCAACAGCATATCACAGATAAACCATCTCAGGAGTCATAACATATATCCAAAGTTCCAAACCCATCACGAGATCTCTGGATACTGGTTCAAGAGAGCTATTGACCTAGATATCAAATATTAGTGGCCTCTGGATCCACGCTATGCAAATATAGTTTCCACTTATGGAGAAAGCTAGCATCAAACATCCTATCTATCAAGACATCGCAGATTAAACTATCCAAAGGATTCTGAAGGCTTAGCTAAAACCAAGGGTAGCTAACTCTTGTCACCTAAAACTTAAGCCAACTCACTAAGTTGATCAAATTTTCCTTATCTAACATGATCATATTTCTCCAGTAGAAGAATTCATCTGATTATCTCACCTGTTGAAGCCTTGATAGACTTGGCCAAAGGTGCCACTCCCAATAAATTTCCCTTTTTTCCACTTTGAAAACCCCAGAGGAGACGCCTCATAGCCTCCTCCAATCCAGGAACCATGTACAGCAGAAGGGCTTGTAGGAGAAGTTGGCGGAAGAGGCAAAGGATGCAACTCAGAGGACCTTCCATCATCATTCCTCCCAGCAGAAGAAGACTCTAAGCTGCCGCCACCAGACAATCGGTTATGCAGTGGAGACATGGGCCTAGTAGAAGTTGCTGCTTTAGGAGAAGCTCTTTCATTGAATTTCACATCACAATGACCCCTGCTAATATCCTTGTTAAGTTAAAGCCACAAAAACCACAACCCAAACAACAAAAACATAATCTTTGATTGAATTGCCATTTCTAATCACAAAGATTCATGAGCTAAGAGGTCTTAGATCCCTAAACTCTAAATACGTAATCTTTGATTGATTTCCATATCTATGAACAAAGAGATCCTAAATCCATACAAGCAGATGCACAATTCAATGGAGTTGGATACAAAACCAATAAAGGGGGTAAAAACAAACCTAGATGCAACAAGTAGACCTGGATCTTCAGCTGATCCAGATGAGCTAACACTAGAAACAGAGGTAGATCCAGAAGTGGATCCACTTACGTGATGTTCTTGATGAATCGAAACAGGAGAAAGTGATGGACGAGGAAGAGGATGACCTTTCTTCTCTACAGAATCAGAGTCAAAACCAGAGAATCCAGAAGAAGCTCCACCAAATTCTCGACTGCAACGAGGTGTACCACCACGAGAAGGAGTAAGAGGAGGATCAACGTTACAGCTCTTGCTATGATCGTCCTTGTTCTTACCAGATTTTCTACCCCACCAAGTAGGCATATCACAAAGTGAAGGATTTGAATTGAAAAGTGAGATTTTTTTTGAGTCAATAGAAGAGAAAAAAGATCAAGTTAGGGCATGAGAAAGGAAGATAGATACGGAAGATGAAGGTTTCATCTGGAAAGGAAGAGGAAGGAGAAAGATAGAGAAAGGACAGCTAAGAATGAAAGGGTAGTTGGAGAAAGAGAGACAAGTGGGTTAAGATAGAGAAAGAGAGTCTTTGGAACATTTTGCTTATTTATCTCTTCTCGCCCAGCCGCCGAGGATTAAACTTGCTCTGTTTTGGTAACTTGTAAGTTTGCATCAAAGATGGGATTTTTATTTGCAAATAAACCATCTAACTTTTTTATTTTTTGCAAAAGAAATCTTTACCCGAAATTTGTGCAAGCCTATGATCTGTAAAGTCATTCGTAATATAAATTTTCTTTATATCGTTGACGTGGCCACGTTTATATCTGTTAGAAAACTAACGGATTGATAAAACAACTGATCCTAGTGACCAAACTAACTTTTCTTAAACCAAAACCAAAGTTAATTGAGCATAGTAATGTTAAACTAAAACCAAAATCAAAACTAAAATTTTTATTAAATCAAAATCAAAACTAAATCTTTATTAAATCAAAAAATCAAAACTAAATCAAAATCAAGCCTAAATCTTCTCAAACAAAAATCAAAACTAAAATCTTGTTAAACCAAAACCAAAATCAAGATGTAGATTTTGACCTTCTACTCGGACTCTCTTCCGATGGCCACCTCTGTCGTCGTCTCCGGTACTAGATTGATGCTTCGATCTGCTTTTCCTCTCTAACTTTAGCTTATTCTCCCAAACCTCCAAAAAAATATATCATTCCCAACCACGTTTTTCTTGCAAAAAAAAAATTGATAGTTTATTTGCAGTAAATCTTTTTTATTTTTATTATTAGATAAAAATAAAAAAAATTGGAATTTTCCGACATAGGTAAGTAATCAAATAAATGTTTGGTTGATGGATTAGTTAATCAGCCTATGTGACTGGACAAATTAGCACTAAGCTGGTTAAATTTCTATATGTAATCAAAGAGGATGTTGAGATTGAATTGGCTTCCAAAACATCACCAATTTTGGATCAATTTTAGGGGCCGTTTTTTGCATTTATAAATCTGTATGGTATTTGTAAATCCTCATTGATCATACATGTAAATTTTTGAAATAGTATAGTTTGTCCTATTAATTTGAGTCTTTCTATTTTTTACTTCCAAATCCATGAAAATCCACATTTTGAAATTGCGGAAGAGATTTTAACTAGTATGAACCAATAACACATGATTTTGATAAAGATTTTAAAATCAATGATTCAATATAACATGATTTGAATTGGATTTTCAAATCCACTAAAACCCATGAACTAATACGGTCCCTTATATTTGGTGTTAAACTTGCTTTTCTTCATCATGTTTTTTTGTTCTTTGTTTATCTCATTTGTTTAATTGTATTGTCTTATACTGCAACATGTGTTACATATACGACTGGAGAAAAGGCTGATAAGTCCAAACCAAGGAATGGCCATTACAGGAGATGTTGTACTGATCCGCTCATTCAATTTATAAAGAACCAGAACCACAATTTTGATGCATAAATATCTAGATTGTGTCAATTGTTGATGCATAAGATCTAGGTTTTATAATGAGACATCGGTGTTCCAGGGGGACGCTCGGATCAACTCTATGAGTCTAGACACTAACAGGCAAATGTTTCACACTCCACTGATAAAGTGACTCATATTGAAAAAAATCTATTTGAATAGTTTTGATCTATCCAGCTGCCAGCTCACGGCTACAAAGGCTCCTCGGTAATACAAAACGCAAATTCATCCACACTGGCTTGTTTAATTGAAATGTGATTCATCTATACAATGGCTTTTACATCTTTAAAATTTAGGTAAGCATAGTGGGAGAAAAGATGCAACACAATCCACGTTTAACTAAAGATAAAATAAACATTCAATTTCTTCCACTTACTATGCTAAAGTATAAGCCAGCTCAAAATAACCACGGTTTTTGCTCGTGGATATACAGAGATCTGAATGTGGCGTATCCAAATAAAACTGTTGAGAGTGTTTGATCAAGATAAGATCATTAGAATATTAAAAAATTAGATTTGAAGATATCGAAATTGTTATGAAGATGTAGAGAGTATTTACGTGTTGAACTTTTGTTTGGTTTTACTGATTGATGTGTCAACTACTTCAATTATCATAACTCTAAATAAGCTTTTCTAATTACCACCATTCGTCCATATCGTTCCACCACGTGTCAAAATTGCTAAAAACCGTTTAAGCTGATCGAACAACAATAGCAGAGGATAAAGAAAGAATTTGAGAGAGAGATAAAATGAACAAAGAAAAAGACAAAAACAGAGTAACTTCTCCTTCATCTTACGGCACGTTTCAAGGTGTCTCTACTTATCCTCCACCGTCGTATCCTCATCCGGTCACCGGATTTCCTCAGCCGTCTCCGCCTCCCGGAGCAGCTCATCACGACATTTCCGTTCATCATTACATTCAAGAACATCAAACCGTTCCTGGTAAGTAACTCTCCCAACCCAATCTCTGAAACCTTTGTCGTTGAATCTTGATCTTTCAGATGAAAAGTTTAAATTTTGCTTCATCTTTCATCGACCCTTTTGATAGTATTTCTTGTTACTAACAAGATTCCAAATTGAAGGTTACTAAAGGTGAGCCTAAGACTATGCCTGTAAATTGGAATCAAAACCTCAGCTTGATACTAAAATTTTTTAAGATCCAACAGAGTAAAACCTAGATCCTAGATTCACTTTAGTTTGAATCAATTGCGCAAATTAGATCTCTATTGTAAACTTACTTCTCATTGACCAGAGTGGTTCTACTACATCTTGAACCAATAATTGTGAGATTAAAAATGATATAAGAGTTTCTTTCTTCCATTAAGCAAGAAATTAAACTATGTAATCTTATTTTCTAAAAATAGTTCATGAAGATTTAAAAGAAATTGTGTAACTAAATTGCAGGTTACCCTGTTTCTCAAGGAAGACCAGCAAGAGAAAGGCGTCTTCCTTGTTGTGGTATTGGTATTGGTTGGTTCTTGTAAGTTCTTTTTTTTCGTAGTAATATCAAATTAGTCTTAGATTATAATCACTTTGTGTGAAAAAATCGAATTTTTTTGTAAAGGTTCATCATTGGTTTCCTTCTTGGTGCAATCCCGTGGTACATAGGCGTATGCCTTCTAGTATTTGCTCGGATCGATCCACGAGAGAAACCAGGATACATAGCTTGTACCATTGCAGTGAGTCTTTTCATTGAACGATCATCGCGCTTTATAGCTTATACAGATCATTTCTAATCTTGTGTTTTAATCGCTTTGCTTTCACAGGCTGTTCTTGCTACAATTGCCATTATTTTTGGTGTCGTTGGAAGAAGAGGAGTCTGGTCGTGAAGTTGAAATTAAAACATTGTTCATCAAATATCTTGAATTTATATTCATCAGAAGAAACAGTGTGAATAAATATGATTTAAGTCCATGTGTTTGTAGTAAATTCTGAATATTGAGCTGTGTTTGCAATTGAATCCGAAGATTTGAATACTTTTGCCTTTTGGTAAACAAGATTTGAATATTTCATCATGGAACAATCTAAGACTTTGACTTTTCAGACTTTAACTTTGCAGAGACTATTCTTTCACATTGCAGAGTTCCAGAGATAATATTTCCAATCAAGATCCCTCAAAATGTTCAGCCTTCTTAGAATCATTTTATATCCTTCAAGCATGCTCCTAAGGATCAAACACGAAAACTCATGTTTTTGTAACTAAACAGAGAAATAGTAAATTCAAAAACAAGACTCAAAAGATGCAAAAGAACAAAGAACGCACAAAAGACCTTGGGAGAAGTAAACACTTAAGTGTCACATGCTCTTCATAGTTTGAAAATGTATAAAGTCTACAATAATGGGTAAACTCTTTAAATACCGGAACTTCAAGTTTTACTCTTGTAAGAAAGTTGCTCTCGAGATTGTAGTAAAAGATGTAAGGAAGTCATGTTCTAATATAGCATAGGTACAACACAATTTCGCCACTAGCTATCATTCCACCATATAATACATAAATCGTGTTTTTTTTGTCAACAAACCTCATTCATTAAGATATCGGTTTAGTCTCTCCCAACAAGGAGTCAATCGGATATCGATGTACTTACATGGAAAAAACAAAAACTTCGTACTCTTGCACATTTCGCAAGTTGATCCGCACGGATATTCAGACTTCTTAGAATAAGTCTAATCCTAAAAGACACAAATGAATTTCTAAATAACGAGAAGTCTCTCATTTCTTATGCAAATGATGGTCAATCCTCCGAATTTGTCGTCATATCAATGAGATCTGACCAATCCGTGATAAATATAACGTTGCTCAATGTGATATCTCCCAGACACTACATCGCCCAAACAAGAGTCTCTACCTCAGAGTGCAGAGACGAAAGGCATTGTCGATATCCTTTCAAGCCAACGTGTAAAATCTCATCTCTTTTCGTGATAATCCACCCTTGTCAATTAATAGTCTTGGCTAGTCTTCCTTTGTGTTTGCTTCCTTTTCATGAATAGCAATGTCAAGAGTATCACACAAGTGTTCATTAATGTTCTCAAAGATTTTTTGGTTTCTCATTTTTCAAATGGGAAAAATGTCAAAAAAACCATGAATTTACTAATTTAGGCCATTTAAAACACGAACTATGATGTAAGTCATTTAAATCATGAAGTTTCGTTGACTAATGTTTTGAGTCATGGATTTTCATTGACTAAGCCAAAGAAGACACGATGTTAACTCTAATGACAAACCAATTAACAGCCGTTAACCAATCCGTTAACCAACCCGTTAGTATCAAAACGACGACGTGTACTAAAAAAACAATGAATTAAATAAAAAAAAAGAGAACTATTTATTTCTTTATAAAAAGAAAAAAAAAGAATATGAAACTTAATCCTGCACCTATCTCCACCAGAGTGTAATCTTCCTCAGAATTTTAAACCAATAGGATGTTACCACGTGTACTGAAATCCAATTCAGCTAAGTCATCCAAAAATTGTAGCAACGTGGCCGGATGTTACAAAGTAGTAATCTTCAGCACAAGTACCAAATAACCCTTACTCTATAACTATAACATAGATAAAAACTGAAATTAACGTAGGGGTAATATCGTAATTGTCTTGACCATCGTTCTTCTTCCCTACCGCGCCTAACTTCTCCGTCTGTCTCCTCCATGAAAGCCAGTTAAAGCTTTTTTTTTTAAAACAATGCACTTTTTTGGTGCCGACTTCTTCGTCTTCATCTCCTTCTCCAGGTAACACTTCATCATTCTCTTTTTTTTCTTACTCCTCAAATTCCTGAGAATCTCTGTAAATTACCAACAAAGACCCATATCGAACTATGATACATACTATCAATCGTTTCTCATACATACTATGAACTCATCTAAGAACACGTCTCTGTGTGCAGTCGTCAACTGGTCTTCTTCAGGTGTATCATTGCAGCAGAAGGAATATGCAAATGGCGAGGGATATGAATTTAAGACAGAGGGAGAATTAGTAGTTCGACAACCGTTGTTAGATCAAAACATCGTCGTTTTGATACTAACGGGTTGGTTAACAAATTGGTTAATGGCTATTAATTGGTCTGTCATCGGAATTAACGTCGTGTTTTTTTTGCTTAGTCATCAAAAATCCACGACTCAAAACATTAGTCAACGAAACTTCATGATTTAAATAATTTACATCATAGTTCGTCTTTTAAATGGCATAAATTAATAAATTCGTGGTTTTTTTGACATTTTTCCCTTTTTCAAATATACCACATAACCCAAAAAAATCATAGATGAGGAATTTCGTAGATATGTTTTGACCATCTATGTTCCCTGGCATGGTAAAGATCACAGTTACAAGCACCTAATTTTCCCTTGTAATCATTCAGACTGAGAGTGAAAGGTTCTGATGAGATCTTTGTTGCCATGTCTTAATCACTGTTGATAAAACTGAATTTGTTAGACCTAACATCAAAGCAAAACATGGTATATTTTCGGTTGTTTGGCCTTGCTAGATAATACAAAACACCATTGATGCATATACCATTATTTTCTAAAAGATAGAAGTGTGCAACATTGGATTTTTCTCCATGAAAGATGTGCAGTCCCTAATGTCAGAACTTGGACCACTCTTGTGAGCAGGAACGCAACTATGTAATACGCAATACCTTTGATTGTTTGTCAATTGGATCATACCCAAAATAATATCTTACTTTTCCATTTCTCCTCTCTGACTTCATCCCTCCCATTCTCAGTTTTGGTAAGGTTAAATACTCTCCTGTGATGGGATTAAAAACCACCAGTCATGCTACTTAGTCCGAATCTTTTAAAGTTTAGTTATATATCCTCCTCCGCCTTTTCTTTCAAAGTACCATCGACTCGTGCTTTACAATTCCTTAGCCATAAACCAATAAGAAAGGAAGAGGAGAAACAAGTCGAGATCTTTACACACATCGAGGATGCTACAAGATTAACTCAGACACCGAAAGTTAGTAACTTTAGATATCTGTTTAGCGACTCCAACAGAACAGGAAAGTAATATTTCGTAATTGGATATCTGTTCTAAGACCAAAATTACACTTTAGACGAACCAAAATTTAGGGCAGACTCTTCTGATTTCAGACATGACAAAATAAACATGTAAAAATCAATGAGAAAGAGACTGCTCCATAACATTGAGTTAAATCTTGGCCGGGTGAAATTGGGAGCAAGCATAAGATGCAAGAACCCATTTGGATCGGCCGAATTACAAATTCATAACAGACTAAAATAATAAACAATAGAAATAACTGTTCTTGATCAAAGAAATGTGAGATCTTACCTTCCGTTTTGCAATAATGAAGATTATTTGCAAGAGGTAATAGAGAAAAGATACATGTATTTCGATTTATGCCCGCAACGGAACAAGAACAACACTGATATCTCGCTGCTCTGATCTCTCAAAGGCACTTGGATTAAACCCTAATAGCGGCGATGTTTATTTATAAGCGCGAGAAGAAAGCTTCAGTGTTTCGAATAGTCAATTTTACCCCTAAACCTATTACCATATTTTTGCGTATATTTTTTAAATTATTATGAGGGTCTGGATCTAAATTTGTAATTTTTAGGTTGAAAACCACATCATCTAATATAAGTTTTGTCTACTTTTTTAATAGGCTATGTAGTATTCATGATTTTGTATTGTATATTTGTAATTTTGTATGTCATAAAATGGTTTAATTAGGCGATGAAAACACATAAATATAATCAACATTATAGTAAACCACAATTCTCAACCCAAAAGGCACAAACTTTTTCAATCTTACAATATAAATCTTAACATTAGATATAGTTTCAAACTTTCAGGTATCAAAAACAATGTCAGGTCCATGACTTTCCTCTAATAGTGCCAAAAGAGACATGACAAAAATATACTTTCATTATCTAATCAAAATTTGAATGATACATTATTTGCATGAGTCAAACAGTGCAACAAAACACCGGAGTAATCTTTTGACGCATCTTTCTGCGGAAGAAACCAATATCCCAGAGAAACAACCTTAATGTGTATGTATATGATCATCATCTCAATGACCCAAAGCATTCATATGGCCAGACCTAGAAAAGCAAACAGATAGTTAGCGAAAAGATTTTTGTCACTGTTTCATAGCAAGCAAATTTGAGTAAAGAATGTCGTATAGAAAGAGTTACCCGCATAAGTGCTTTTCCTTCAATGAGATTGTAAGGTACATGTCCAAAATGACGTAAATAAGTCGAAACATACAAGTTATCTCCCTGAATCCAAACATGAGCTTTTGGAACCTATTTAAGAAGTAAACATATAAACCTTTAATCAGAAAAGTTTTGGTGCTGCAAAAATAGAGATTGGTCACACAATATAGAAATATAAGACATAAAAAAAGTACCCAAATTGTTAACACATAGTTGTATTATAGTTATATTATAATTCTACCTAATTTCTCAGTTGTATTTTTCAATGTACACAATTGTAGTTTAATGATTTAAAGTTTAACTAGTTATATCATACTGTAAATTATTTTTAATAGTTGTACTTATCCCATTAGATTTATAAAGTACATTTACTATATTTTCATAAAATCAAATGTGTTAAAATATATTTTTCACCATTTTGATAATTTCAAATGTTTCACATCCAAACAAAACTTAAGAGTATAAGACATTTGTTGATAAAATATGATGTTATGTGAGCAAAAAAAAAATAATAATTTTTTGCCTTTCTTATTTAGAAGTTATTGATCTTAAATAAAAACAAATTAACACAAATTAACATAGTCTTTCTAGTATAACTAACCAAACTAAAAAAAATGCAACATAAGTGCACCTCAATTTTACGTAGTTGTACATTAATAGAAATAAACACAAACTAATATTTCTAATACAAATAACCAAAAAATACACATGTTAAGTTTTTAGGGAAGGGTATCACATACAATAACATGTGACCATTACCACGCTCCAACCAGTTAAACATGCATCCTCCACGTTGAGTCGATCATCGGCCACTTCCGGAACGTAACTCAGTTTTAGCTTCGTAGTAGCTTCTTCTCTCATCATTTTCTTGGATATGCTATGAAGCAAATCAGAATAAGTGATCTCTAAAGCGTAAATTCGATCTTTGCTTTACATTCATTTCATATAACCTCCGTTATTTGAATAATATTCTTCATAATCAAAATGTATGATTATACATCAAATATTATTCATTTTTCCCTGAAAAATGATATAAATAATATTGGATTTAGTTTTTCGATAGTTTCAATAGTACAAGGTGTACTAGTTTTACTAAATTACACAGTCGTACCAATTTTATTAAATGTACACAATAATATCAGTTGTATTCGTTCTACATAATTTCGGGTTTACCAACATTTTTTATTTCTATCTACCTACGATTCATGGTGATTTCACTACCAGAATCCATAAAATATCAACTATTAACAATGTAAAACACTAATTGATCAAGACAAATAGTTTAATAATCCAATGTGCGCAAAAAAATATTACAAAATTGAAATTCACAATATATTATAATTTCAGTACCGATGAACATTGTAATTTCAACTTCTCAAATAGCTTCATGCCTACAGAAAACAACAACAAATCGATTATATAACAACAATAAAAAAAATCATCTCAAATAAAATTTCAACAATGAACAATTGTGGTTTTGGATAATTTTCTTGAAAAAAAGAAATAACTACGTATTATTGGTGCAAAATTAATTCTCACAATAAATATTCCCCAATACAAACCTACCATATTTATTCTTTCTCCTATGTCACACATTCTCTTTTAATTAAATTTATTTGATATAATCATTATTTTATTCAACGGATGGTTTTAATGAAATCTGAGACAAAAAAATCCGCTAATTTGCAGAGTCAATTCACAACTTAGGATTTAACGCCGGAGTCTTGGATATGGACGGGATTCCTACAGCGGTTCCATCGGCAATGTGTGTCTCTCTACGCAGTTCTTGTCGGGACCGGTATAATGCTGAGTCAAGCTACCATTTTCCTGGAGCATCCCTGAATCGAGTTTCAATGCTTCAAACTGTTAACCACGTTCCTTCTCTCCAAAAACCCTCGATTTATCCTTCTCAAAAAGGCAATATTTTGCTTAGAAAGCGACATTATGGTGAAATTTCGCGTGGGATCGTACAGTCAGCCGCTTCTTCAGGTCAAAGTTTGAACCTTTTCTTTAGAAACAATAATTGATTTGAAAATTTTACCTGATTTTGCTTTGAATTTTAGGATTAATCCAACCACGGGATCTCCTTGAAAGACATTACAGCTTAAACAGACAAGATCTATGTGTTTCTTTTCTTTTAGAGCTTGAGGAAACAGTGTTAGAGTTAACAATGAATCGTTTTAGAAAACAAATATAATAAATTGAAATGTATTTGAGTTTTAACCCAATTTCATTTTCGTCTGTGTGGCTTGTGTAGTTGGAAATGCAGATGAGTACTCTGAAGAAACGGTTACAAGCGTAAAGTTTCAGAGATCAGTGACATTACCGGGTTGTTCTAGTCCCTTGTCTTTGCTTGGAACTGGTTAGTTTTGAGTTTTTACTATATCTGCACTCTTTAACTTTTAAAATGTTATTTTTGCAACGGTTTTATACATCTCTGTGGGATATTGTGTAGATGAAGTGCTTTTAAATTTGCTCTGAGTCTTCCTTCAATGAATATATCTACCAAAATGCATCAAATTTTTTCAGGGTTTAGGGAGAAAAAGTTTGCTATCATTGGTGTCAAAGTCTATGCTGCGGGTTTATACGTGAACGAATCTATCCTGAGCGGGTTAAGCGCTTGGAAAGGGCTATCTGCTGATGAGATCCAAAGAGATTCATCACTGTTTAGTTCCATTTTTGAAGGTAATGAAATGGTAAAAGATGATAGCTTTCTTCTTTCACATTTTATATCTCTCTGTCCTGAGTCTTCTTCCTCTTATCAAATGCAGCTCAAGCAGAGAAATCATTGCAGATTGTTCTTGTGAGAGATGTTGATGGTAAAACCTTCTGGGATGCATTAGACGAAGCCATTTCACCGAGAATCAAATCTCCATCTTCTGATGATACAACTGCTCTCTCTACATTCCAAGGGATCTTCCAACACAGACCTCTCAACAAAGGAAGTATCATACTCTTGACTTGGATCAACCCTTCTAAAATGCTTGTAAGCACATTTTTCAGGCTTTAGCTAATTGAATTCTTACACATGATCTTTTATTGTTGCTTGCTTACTTGTCGGTTCTTTCGTTAGGTTTCTGTGGTGGGAGGATTGCCAATGAACGCGGATGCAACGATCGAGTCAAGTAATGTTACATCTGCTTTGTTTGATGTGTTCTTTGGGGATTCTCCAGTTTCTCCTACATTGAAATCCTCAACGGCTAAGCAATTAGCTATGACCCTTGTGTAAAAGTGAAGATCATATCGTGATTTTATATCATGAATCTTGCAATGTGTTAATCTCTGTTTATGTTATCTTCTTAACCAGATAGAGTTAGCCAACAAGACAATTTAATACTTGAAATTTCATGTGAAACTTAGTTAAATATACATGATCAAATGTGTTTTTTAGATAGAATATGGTGAATATATTCTTAACACGATATCAAAGCAAACTAATTTTTTAAAAATTACATTTAGTCCAAAACAGTGACTCAAACAGCCAATTAAAATGGAAGTTAGGCAAGCATTTAAGGGAAAAAAAAGTCTCAGATAGTTTCTACTATGGGAAATAAAAGATGAGTGTGGAAGAGAGGAGAAAAAGAATGAGATTTAAATGGTTTGGGCCAAGTTGAGCAAGTGAGTCCTTTTCTCTGTGTGCCATTTACCACATGCAACTTCCTATCTCTCACTGGACCACATTACACATTATTAAATGATGCATTCTTTTTTTAATCATCATTATTATATCTTTTGCACAAAATAACATAGAATTATACACAGCTGAAACTTTTGTTTTTAGTTATGGTTATAGCCTTATAGGTGACCCCGTTTGTTTTTGGGTGATTAAGGTGGAGGCCCTAATTCTGGAAGTCAATTGAGAGTAACCATGAATTAGAAAAGTTTGGTAAATGACCTTTTCAAAAAGTGAGAAAATTCATAAATGTTTTCACGCAAAAATAAAAAATGGATGATAAAAAAAACAACACATATTGCGTTAAAATAACACGATATAAATAATAAATTAATAGTATAAAAAAATATAGTGTCACAATACAAAATAACATGTCACATAAAATATATAGCGTTTCATTTGAAAATAACGTTTACACATAAATAATAACGTCTGAAAAAGATAAATAGTTTGAGCGCATGATTAAAAAAAAAACATATGTCATATTAAAATACCACTGTATATATAGACAAAAAAACAGTGATATAAAAGAAAATTAGCGTGTTAATACAAAATACCATAAAATTTTAGATAAAATGAAATAAAGATTTTAGGAAAAAAACAAATATAACATTACGATTAAACAAAAATAATAATGTGTCATTATAAACTATACTACGAATAATATGAGATTTTTTAATTAAAAATAACATAAAATATAAATGAATTACCTATGATAAAGCAAAAGTTTCAATAGTCTTTTCCACCATCCTCATGACAAACACTGTGGATCAAAGGTTATGTAGTTAATTCTTTTTTGGTCTTGGTTATCTACTACAAAATCCCTTTGTCTTTCCCCATCTTTAAATTTGGTTTGCAGATTTTTCTAATATGTAACTCAAATAAAGAAACAAAATAAATCTGCTTGGTGGAGATATTTTGGGTCCTTTAGTCAAAACTCTAAAGTAAACGAACAATTATTTGAAATATTGGGCGAAATCTTGTTTTTACACGATTTTGTGTAAATTCCGTTTAACCTACTCCAATTATATGTAGTCGATCCTTACATGAGTCTACAAATCTAGAAATACTTGCACATCAGATATTAATAATTTTATAGTTAGATTAAACATATATTTTTATAATCACGAGTTTCAATAACTTAAAATATTTAATATTCGTAGATCTTGACAAATCTGAATGTAGATGATTCGAATTCACTTTCATATATATAAACTATAGTTAATAAAACAGAAAATTCCACATGTATCTTCAAATCTGGTACATCTTAGCGATGATTGGGTTGCAGATGCTCTCCAACTCCTTCATCTTGTCTTCGAACTTATCAGCCTCAGCCAACTGGTTACCCTCGAGCCACTGAATCGCCTGCTCAATCGAGTCCTCGATCTTCTTCTTGTCGGCAGCTGGGAGCTTCTCACCATAATTCTTATCTTGGATGGTGTTTCTCATGTTGTAAGCATAGTTCTCGAGAGCGTTCTTGGCTTCAACCTTCTTCTTGTGTTCCTCATCTTCGGACTTATACTTCTCAGCCTCTTGAACCATCTTCTCAATCTCGTTCTGAGATAGACGACCCTTGTCGTTGGTGATGGTGATCTTGTTCTTCTGTCCGGTGTCCTTGTCCAAAGCAGAGACGTTGAGGATACCATTGTGGTCAATGTCGAAGCAGACTGTGATCTGAGGGACACCACGAGGAGCCGGAGGGATTCCAGAGAGCACGAATTTACCGAGAAGGTTGTTGTCCTTGGTCCTTGCTCTCTCACCTTCGTACACCTGGATCAACATATTGGGTTGGTTGTCTGAGTAGGTGGTGAAGACTTGTGCCTTCTTGGTTGGGATGGTTGTGTTTCTGGGGATCAAAGTGGTCATGACACCACCGACAGTTTCCATACCAAGGGAGAGAGGAGTGATATCGAGCAATAGAAAATCTTGGCACTTCTGGTTACGTTCACCGCTGATAATAGCACCCTGAATGGCTGCACCGTGGGCAACGGCCTCATCGGGGTTGATAGACTTGCAAAGCTCTTTGCCGTTGAAGAAGTCTTGGAGCAATTGCTGAACCTTGGGGATACGAGTGGAACCACCAACAAGAACAACCTCATGAACGGTGCTCTTGTCCATCTTAGCATCACGGAGACACTTCTCAACTGGCTCCATACATTTTCTGAACAGATCCATGTTGAGCTCCTCGAATCTAGCACGGGTGATGGTGGAGTAGAAGTCAATATCCTTGTGGAGACAGTCAATCTCCATGGTGGTTTGAGCAGTGGAGGAAAGAGTCCTCTTCGCTCTCTCACAGGCAGTTCTCAACCTCCTAAGAGCTCTTGGGTTACCAGTAATATCGTTCTTGCTCTTCCTCTTGAATTCCTCAACAAAGTGGTTAACCATTCGGTTGTCGAAATCTTCACCACCAAGATGAGAGTCTCCGGCTGTTGCCTTAACATCGAAGAGACCTCCATCAATGTTAACAAGAGAGACATCAAAAGTACCACCACCAAGATCGAAGATCAACACGTTCGTCTCTCCAACGCTGGTTGCCATCTTGTCAAAACCGTAGGCAATAGCAGCAGCGGTAGGCTCGTTGATCATACGCATAACATTCAAACCAGCAATAAATCCGGCATCTTTAGTAGCTTGACGCTGAGAGTCGTTGAAGTAAGCCGGAACGGTGACAACGGCGTTCTTGATTGAGGTATCAAGGTAAGCCTCAGCAATCTCACGCATCTTAAAGAGAACCATAGAAGAGATCTCCTCAGCAGTGAACTGTTTCATTTTACCCTTGTAGTTGACGTGGATCATTGGCTTTTCGGCAGGTCCTGGAAGAATTTTGAATGGCCACAATTTCATGTCGCTCTGAACAGAGCTGTCACTGAAACGACGACCAATCAACCTCTTAGCATCTGCAACAGCATAAATAACAAATAAAGTTAAAACAGAATCAATAAATGAAAAAAAATTAATAGCCAAGCAAAAGAGATCCAAAAAGAGTACTTGCACCAACTATAAATCAATAGAAGATTTTAAAATCTACAACACGACTACGACGAACGAAATCTAGATTTAAGTACCGAAAACGGTGTTAAGCAGGTTGATGGCGCCCTGGTTCTTAGCGGCATCACCGATAAATCTCTCGGAGTCGGTGAAAGCGACGTAAGACGGCGTAGTTCTGTTTCCTTGATCATTAGCAATGATCTCAACACGGTCGTGTTGCCATACTCCGACGCAAGAGTAAGTAGTACCGAGATCGATTCCGATCACTGGACCTTCACCCGACATTTTTTATCGAAATTAAAACCACAAGAGATCAAAGAACAGAGACTTAAAAAAAAGACTTTGTTTTTTCGTAAGTAATACTGGCGCAGAGATATGTTTAATTATAGAGGTGGAGATTGAGGCTTGAGTTTGATCGGACGGTCACAGATTGGTTAATGAGAGTTTAGATCTAAGGCGCCAGGCTGTTTAAAAAGTTTCGAGAAATGTTCGATGGGGATGTGAGGAAAGTTTGGCACTTCATTGTGTTTCGAGGAATGTTCACAATAAATTTTCATCAATACAAACATACCATATTTATTCTCTCTTCTATTTCATTATTATTATTTTTAATTAAAATTTGTTTAAATAATCATTATTTTATTCAAGGATAGTGTGAAAATTAGAAGGCATCTGACATAAAAATCCGTTAATTTGCAGAGTCAAGTTACAACTTAGGATTTAACGCCGGAGTTTTGAATATCGATGAGATTCTTACAGCGGTTCCATCGGCAATGTGTGTCTCTCTACGCAGTTCTTGTCGGAACCGATATAATGCTGAATCAATCTACCATTTTCCTGGAGCATCCTTGAATCGAGTTTCAATGCTTCAAACTGTTAACCACGTTTTGTTCTCTCCGAAAATTGTTTGAGAACAGAGAACGTCTTCTTTAAAAACAAGAATTGATTTGAAAATTTTACCTGATTTTGCTTTGAATTTTAGGATTAATCCAACCATGGGATCTCCTTGAAAGACATTACAGCTTAAACAAACAAGATCTTTGTTTTTCTTTTCTTTTAGAGATTGAGGAAACAGTGTTAGAGTCAGCAATGAATCGTTTTAGAAAACAATTATAATAAATTGAAATGTATTTGAGTTTTAACCCAATTTCATTTTGGTCTGTGTGGTTTGTGTAGTTGGAAATGCAGACGAGTACCCCTTCAATGAAGTTAGTCAATTTGGTTGGGAATGGGATGGTTGTTCCTTCGTAAAGTCAGTCGATACAAATATTTTTAATTAAAAAAACTCGAAAAATCTATTTTTTTATTAGTGATTATCATTAGAAAATAGAGTAGATAATGTAATATATTCTGGTACGAGAAATACACTCACGTGGGTTAAATTGACCACTTGGGAAAAGAGTGGCTACAATCAAAATTTCAGATACGGGTCAAAACCGGTACCAGAGAAAAAAAGTAAACGGTCCAAGATAATTGTAAAAAGGTCGTCAACACAGGAGGAAATCAATTAAAACATTACTCTTAGAATTTGTAAGTAATAACGAAACTACCATTCATCTGGGATTTGTCACCCGTACGCAATAAGTACCACGATAATTGCTAGAATTAGAAATTATTTTAATTCAAATTTTGAAAACAGAAGAGAACTTCAAAATCGGCAATTTTAAAATTCTCTCGTCTTCGTCTTCAATCGCTGGATCTAGGTTTTGCTCTGCTTTCTCGTTTTCTTCTTCACAGACTGGGCTTGATTACAGTTCGTCTGGTTTTGGGAGTTTTGCGAATCTAGGGTTTTGTTTTCAATAACCCAATCGAGATTTTTATTTCCGGACTTTTTTTGCTATCTGAGATTCAAAGAGTTGCCATTTTTAATCGTTCTCGTGATTTCTGAGACCAATTCGGAGTTTTGAGTTTCTCGGTGTTCGTGTCGATTGGTTTTTTTTTTTCTCAATTTTCGTCGAATAAGTTAGGCAAGATTCAAGTTTATAACTTTGAAGATGATGCAACAAAATCAAGTGAAGAAGGTTAATAAATCTCTCGCTCTTAATTATATTTTATACTTTGGCTCAAAATGTGAGAAAGAGAGATTAAAAAATCTTCCATTTTCCAAATCAACAAAAAATATCTTTCCTTTTTCAATTGGGATAAGGTTTCTGAGTATCTTTTGATTCATAATCCTATAAATTTTAGTTGCTTGAGGATAATGTCGTCTAGATTCTCATAAAATTTATGTTTTCTCTCTAATTTTGTGATTAATCAGGACACGAAAGAGATAGAGTTTTTCACAGAGTATGGTGATGCTAACAGATATCGGATTCTTGAAGTTATTGGGAAAGGAAGCTATGGAGTTGTGTGTGCAGCTATTGATACACATACTGGAGAGAAAGTTGCTATTAAGAAGATTAATGATGTCTTTGAACATATCTCTGATGCGCTTCGTATTCTCCGTGAGGTTAAGCTTCTTCGGCTTCTACGGCATCCTGATATAGTGGAAATCAAAAGTATTATGTTGCCTCCTTCTAAAAGAGAGTTTAAAGACATTTATGTTGTGTTTGAGCTTATGGAATCAGATCTTCATCAAGTTATTAAAGCTTCGTGCCTTAAAGTTCATGCATACAGGTGCAATTCGTTTCATTGTTTCAGACCTGATATTGGCAGCATACTTTTCTAATTTCTCTGGCTGTATCTAACTGAGTTTTTCTTTGTATGGGTTCAGCTAATGTTTATCATCGTGATCTTAAGCCAAAGAATATACTTGCAAATGCAAACTGCAAGTTGAAAGTTTGTGACTTTGGATTGGCTAGAGCATCGTTCAATGATACGCCTACAACTGTCTTTTGGACGGTGTGTAGCCTCTTGGACACCTTTTGTTTGTTAACTGTTAAATTCTGTGTTTGTTACTGTCTCCAATTTTGTTTGCTTGACTTTTCCCTTTTGCTTCATTTAATCATGATGCAGGACTATGTTGCCACAAGATGGTACAGAGCACCTGAGCTCTGTGGATCATTCTTTTCGAAGGTATGTGTTACTGTGGACTTAGACACTTGTTTCTACGCTCACTAGCTCTCTTCTGTTGTTGTCTATGCTTTATGTCTTATGTACAGAATAGTGTTTGGTGTATATCTACAAAATTGTGTTAAAAGATATAGTTGATATTTGATGTTGTTTGAATGAGTATAGAGTTGTGCCCCAGTGGGATATTAAAATAATTCTTGTTCAGGGATGACTTTGAACTCTCCCGGAAGAAAACCTGTGAATCAGGTAACCTTGTATCAGGTTATGTTCATTGAGTGGTTTCTTTTGCATCTGCAACTTTATATTTCTGGAATTTTTTTGGGTTCATATTCTGATTTATTGTTAATATATTTTTGCAGTATACTCCAGCTATCGACATTTGGAGCATTGGCTGCATCTTTGCAGAGGTACTAACTGGGAAGCCATTGTTTCCGGGAAAAAGTGTTGTCCATCAGTTGGAGTTGATTACTGATCTTCTTGGCACACCAAAATCAGAAACAATTTCTGGAGTATGATCCCTATGTCTGCTTCACATTCACTTGCAACTTATATATATTGAACTGTATAGCTGAATATCTATTTCTCTGATGCAGGTTCGAAATGATAAAGCTAGAAAATACTTGACTGAAATGAGGAAGAAAAATCCTGTCACCTTCTCACAAAAATTCTCCAAAGCAGATCCTTTAGCACTCAGTCTTTTGCAGAGGCTGTTGGCTTTTGATCCAAAAGATAGACCGACTGCTGCAGAGGTCTCTCTTCTGTCCTCTTCACTTTGTTATTAGATTCTTGTTCTGTCCTCTTTGAAAGCTGCCTTGCTTCTTGTTTGTATCTCTGCTTACTTTGCTTTCTTTTTGTTCTTCGATAGGCATTGGCTGATCCTTACTTTAAGGGTCTTTCTAAGGTTGAAAGAGAACCTTCAAGTCAGCCAATCTCGAAGATGGAGTTTGAATTTGAGAGACGAAGGTTGACGAAGGACGACATTAGAGAACAAATATACAGAGAAATACTGGAATACCATCCTCAGTTACTCAAAGACTATATGAGCGGATCTGAGAGATCAAATTTTGTATATCCTAGGTTTAGTTTCTTCCTACACCTTTGACTATAATTCGCCGATTGAAGCATTCTTTATTTCTTTCTCCCTTTGGATTTATGTCAATCGCCTGCTTCTGGCTTTTCATCCATGTCTTGACTTTTTCCACTTGCAGTGCTATTGGACATCTTAGACAGCAGTTCACTTAGAGGAAAATAGTAGCAGAAATGGCCCAGTCATACCGCTCGAGAGGAAACACGCATCACTTCCTCGGTATGTTTTTTCATTCCATGCATGTCAGCTGTGGAGAATATGATTCTCTTTTGTTCTTCCTGCTGTTGCTGCATATGGTCGATGGCCACAAACAAACTTTCATCTATTCTTTACTCTTCTAATGGACATGATTGTCCTCCACAGGTCTACGGTTCACTCAACTGTAGTCCATTCCACCACTCAACGTGCAACAGAGAGTAGACGTGTTTCTTTTGAACCTTCAAGAAATGGAGTTGTTACTGCAGGACATCCATCAACTTCAGCATATCCAACTAAATCTATGGGACCTCCACCAAGGGTACCACCATCAGGTAAAATCTCTATCACATCACCTAATATATGCCCTAACGTTGGAAGCTTTAACCAACTTTTCGCCTTGTTTTTACAGGTAGACCAAGTCGTGTTGTGGAATCATCTGTGTCTTATGAGAATGGTAGGAACCTCAAAGCAGCTTATTTCAGAAGCGCAGTATCATCTCCTCACTGCTACTTCCGAGCAAAGACCTTGATGAACCCAGAGAACCACAACGTAGAAGCTTCTTCATTTCAGCCAAAATCCCAAAATTCCTTCCACCAAGTCAATCCCACCGTGCTGCCAGCTGCTATGACTAACCAAACAAACGATGAGATTATGAACCACCCAAACCCTTATTTCCAGCCACAGCTCCCCAAGATAGATCAAGTAAGCATCAACAACACACATATCGCCATTGATGCTAAGTTGTTGCAGGCATAATCACAGTTTGGTCCAGCTGGAGCTGCAGCGGTTGCAGTAGCAGCACATCGGAACATAGGCACAATTAGTTATGGTGCAGCATCATAGACAACTCAACAAACAACATTTCAGACGGATCTTTAACCAGGTGATTCCGGTGTCTTTAGTTTTTATGTAAGTATTATTCAGTCAGGCTCTGATTTAAACTACTTTGCAACAATATATCGAAGACTTTTCAGTTGTAACTCCCCAGAACGAGATCACCTGGATTAGTCTGATTTCGGGTCAGTCCGGGTGATTGTTTCGGTTATCTTGTTGGCTCCATAATCTTTAAATTTTCCATAAACGAAGTTCATTGAAGAGAATAACATTGTTGTGATTATATACTTCTTAAACTTCTTGATCGGTCCCATTACTCTTTATGTTGTACTTCAACAACGTGGAATCTCCTTGTTTATTGGTAAAATTGGTCTTGATTTGGTTAATATAAAGAACATTAGACCGAAGAATGTGGAAGTAAAGAAAGAGTCATCGGTCCTTAGATACTTCTCCTCCGTAAATAACTCTTTTGCACATTATAATTAGACAATTTATTCAATTGTTACAAAAATAAGAAAGCTGTAGAAATCAAATGAAAACTTGCCAATGACAGAAAGGAATGCTCTTTGACCTCTGGACTCTGCATTTTTAAATGTTTACAATTTACCCGCCAATTTAAGGAAACGAGTATATGGGCCCGAACTCAGCCCATAAAGTATCATAATGGATGTTCATTTACTACTAATAACGAATTTCACACACTCTTTTTCTTTTTTTTCTGAAGAAGGTTGAGAAAAGTGTATTTTTCTCTATTTAATTTTATTAATTAAAAAGGAAGCAAATATATTTATTCTGTTACGTGACGGTGACATTAAGCGTCTGCAATGAATGATCCGTTAACGTTGACATGTAGCTTTCTATTTAATCAAGTATTAAATTTTGAACTGACATATATGTACGTTACAATCATAAACAAATCATGGATTTTAATTAAGTGACAAGATTACCTTCTAATTAAAGAAAATAATATTGTGCCGGTTAAGATAACAATTTATATACTGGAATATAATCATTTCTTTAAATAAATAGTTAATTACTTATCAAGATCTCATTATCTTTAATTTTCAGAATTTCCTATTTTAGTATGGCCAATAGATTGACATTTATGTTGAAAAACAAAACAAAAAAGGATCTCGGTAGGCTCACGTGAAATCCGTAATAGCTAAGACAACTAAGGGTTAAATTACAATTTGCTCCTATGGTTCTCCGTAACTGTCTCAGAATATAAGAGGCGCATTGCTCAGAGGCGCTCCGTAGACCGTAGATTCCCACCTCTTCTTCTTCTTCTTCCTTTGTACTCTTCTTTCTTTTGATTTTTTTTTGACTCTCTTAAGAACTTTTTCTTGGGCTATCTGATTCTAATCTGAATTGTGTCGGTACGTGAAAATGTTTCTCTCTTTATGTTTTGATAATTCTTTCTAAGATACTTTTTGTGAAATGTTGTACGTGAGTGACTATAATTGATCTGGCTTTTATAGATTTCTGTGTTCTGTTTATGATCCCACATGAAAAGTTGATCGTTTTGTTTGTTTAAGATCTGCTACTGAATTGGATCTGGATCTGCTCTTTCTTCTGAATTCCATTTGATATGCTGTAACGTTTTTTTGCAGATTTCAAAAAATGGATACTTCATATAAGCCTAAGAACATTCTCATTACTGGAGCTGCTGGATTCATTGCTTCTCATGTTGCCAACAGATTAATCCGTAGCTATCCAGATTACAAGATCGTTGTGCTTGACAAGCTTGATTACTGTTCAGATCTGAAGAATCTCGATCCTTCATTTTCTTCTCCAAATTTCAAGTTTGTCAAAGGAGATATCGCCAGTGATGATCTTGTTAACTACCTTCTCATAACCGAAAACATCGATACGATTATGCACTTTGCTGCTCAAACCCATGTTGATAATTCTTTTGGTAATAGCTTTGAGTTTACCAAGAACAATATTTATGGTACTCATGTTCTTTTGGAAGCTTGTAAAGTAACAGGACAGATCAGGAGGTTTATTCATGTGAGTACTGATGAAGTCTATGGAGAAACCGATGAGGATGCTGCTGTAGGAAACCATGAAGCTTCTCAGCTGTTACCAACAAATCCATACTCAGCCACTAAGGCTGGTGCTGAGATGCTTGTTATGGCTTATGGTAGATCATATGGATTACCAGTTATTACAACTCGTGGCAACAATGTTTATGGACCTAACCAGTTTCCTGAAAAACTGATTCCTAAGTTTATCTTGTTGGCTATGAGTGGGAAGCCGCTTCCGATCCATGGAGATGGATCTAATGTTAGGAGTTACTTATACTGCGAAGATGTTGCTGAGGCGTTTGAGGTTGTTCTTCACAAAGGAGAAGTTGGTCATGTCTACAATATTGGGACTAAGAGAGAAAGGAGAGTGATTGATGTGGCTAGAGACATCTGCAAACTTTTCGGGAAAGACCCAGACTCAAGCATTCAGTTTGTGGACAATCGTCCGTTTAACGATCAAAGGTACTTCCTCGATGATCAAAAACTGAAGAATTTGGGATGGCAAGAGCGAACCGGGTGGGAAGATGGATTGAAGAAGACAATGGAATGGTACACTCAGAATCCTGAGTGGTGGGGTGATGTTTCTGGAGCTTTGCTTCCTCATCCGAGAATGCTTATGATGCCTGGTGGAAGACTTTCTGATGGCTCTGGTGAGAAGAAAGACGCGTCAAGCAACACAGTCCAGACATTTACGGTTGTAACACCTAAGAGTGGTGGTTTGGGTGACAAAGCTTCGTTGAAGTTTTTGATCTATGGTAAGACTGGTTGGATTGGTGGTCTTTTAGGGAAACTATGTGAGAAACAAGGAATTACATATGAGTATGGGAAAGGACGTTTGGAGGATAGAGCTTCTCTCGTGGCAGATATTCGTAGCATCAAACCTACTCATGTGTTTAATGCTGCTGGTTTAACTGGCAGACCCAATGTTGACTGGTGTGAATCTCACAAACCAGAGACCATTCGTGTCAATGTCGCTGGTACTTTGACTCTAGCTGATGTTTGCAGAGAGAATGATCTCTTGATGATGAATTTCGCTACTGGTTGCATATTTGAGTATGATGCTGCACATCCTGAGGGTTCGGGTATAGGTTTCAAGGAAGAAGACAAGCCAAATTTCGCTGGTTCTTTCTACTCAAAAACCAAAGCCATGGTAATATTGTATACCTTATCAACTTTCTCCAAAACCACAAGTGTCTTTGTTCATAATTGCTCTGTTTTTTCACCAGGTTGAGGAACTCTTGAGAGAATTTGACAACGTGTGTACCTTAAGAGTGCGGATGCCGATCTCATCAGACCTAAACAACCCGCGAAACTTCATCACGAAGATCTCTCGCTATAACAAAGTGGTTAACATCCCAAACAGCATGACCATACTAGACGAGCTTCTCCCGATCTCTATCGAGATGGCAAAGAGAAACCTAAGAGGCATATGGAACTTCACCAACCCAGGGGTGGTAAGCCACAATGAGATACTAGAGATGTACAAGAGTTACATTGAGCCAGGTTTTAAATGGTCCAACTTCACAGTGGAAGAACAAGCAAAGGTCATTGTTGCTGCTCGAAGCAACAATGAAATGGATGGGTCTAAACTAAGCAAAGAGTTCCCAGAGATGTTACCCATTAAAGAGTCACTTATCAAATACGTCTTTGAACCAAACAAGAGAACCTGAGCCCTCAATGAAAAACACACTCTTCACCCGCAAGTGCTTACTTTTAACTGTTTTTTTTTCTTCGTTTTCTTTTTGCATTTTCTTTCAACAAAGTGGTCTTCCTCTATTTACTTCGTCTTATATCCCATAGTAGGTAGTTTCACTACATGGATTCTACTAAAATATGATTTATCATTATTATTTATATAGACGAGGGTTTTTCTTATTCACAAATCCTAGATTTTCCCTCAGATTTTACTGACTAAAACAGAAAGTTTATAAAAACGAGAGTCACTTACTGGTTGTGACTGTTATTGCTTCCACCAAGGCAGGTTCAGAAGGCTTGAAATTGCTCCTTAAACTATAGCCTGAGAAGAGAAACAACACAAGAAAAATTATTTTAACAAACCCAAGTACCTGATGTGTACTAGGTGTATTCTTAAGGTTATAGTTTGCTTACGTGAAGAGTTGAGGGCGGGAAAGAGAGAGCTGAGAGCGTTTAATAGGGGAGAGAATAAGGTTCCGTAGAGTGGATTGGGGATTAGAAATGCCACCACCAACACCAAATACAGGATGTCCTCCTCCTGCTCTTCTGTTTCCAAGGTCGGTTGGAATAGCGGGTGAATCGCTGGTGATGTTGAATGGACCCGAGTTTGAACTATTCTGTCTTGGTGGCCACATCTCATCTTTAGGTCCTGGTGTTGCAGGAGAGAAAAACGACCGGTCTGCATCAAATAAGTCAACTTGATATGGAGATATTTAACCAACAATATAATCATAAGAAGCACTAAGCTCAAGGCACAGAAATAGTGTTGTTAAATTAACCTTTGCGAGTGGGCTCTCTTTTCTCCATCATGTTAACTGCTGGGTTTGAGAAAAAGTCAGGTTCTTGGTGCCGCGGGTAGAAGTTGTTTGCTGGTTGGATGGCTGTACGTTTGACTGACTCATACTCACTTCTTAGCTGGTCATACATCTCATCAAGCTTCCTCTTCTGTCTGGTATTACAGTCGAGTTTAAGATAAGGAACAGAACCAGGAAAAAAATACGTATCTCAAATTACTGACCTTGATTTCTCAGAGAACTTCTCTTGGAGCTCTTGTTTATCCTTGGTCAAGTTTTCTACCTCTTGCTCCATCATCTGACACCTCTTGCCCATCTTCTGGTATGCTGTATGCACTTGCTCCATTTTCTCGCGAAACTTTGCTTGCATACCTTCACATTTCTGACAACACTGTGCAACAACTCTATTCATCTTGTACTGCATCTCTAAGTCCCTTTGGGCAATGTAAAACATTACACTTCGGTATGCACTCTTCATCACTGGAGTTCAATTAAGGAGAACCCAAGATTCATTGAACCTTACACTTCGGTATTCTGTCATTTACCAACTTTTACAAATGTGGAAGACACTTTCAGTTGATGGAAAAAGTTATAGCACTTCAGTTTTTATTTCAAATGACAGAGGGACATTTTTCTGCAGAAGAACATAAGTGTAGCTGATAAATTCTACCAAGAGTGAAAGGACTACATTTATGAAAAGGATACATATTTGTGGAGAAATTCCAGCCATCGCCATCTGATAACAAAGGTAAGCAATGAGGAGATAGATGGGAATATTGAAAAACTGAAAAAGAAGAAAAGCAATAGCATCCTTGCTTACACCAGCTCAATAACTTACATTTATCCATTCTTCATTTGGATTGATATCCACAGGTTTCATTAGACTAAGATGGAAAGATAAAGACAAACTGTCAAGTAGAGAATAAGGCGACTAGGGCAAAACCGAATCTAGGCATGTAACTTAGGGAATTTTTACCTCTTGGAGAGTACTTGATCACAAATGGGGCATGCCCCATCATTACTGAGAATCTTGCTGGCATCTTCAGTACCTTCTCATGGTGTTAAGGTCATCTTATTCAAGCTCACAAGTGTTGCTAAAGGACTCAAACAGAGTACAAAGGAAACTAGAAATATAAATTGGATACATAATAGGTGACCGCATGTAGTGGAAATTGCCCGGCTCTCCAAATCCTTCCAGCACGCATTGCATTTCATGTCAACCTTTAATATAAGTATCTCAAGCTGCTACACACCTGAGAATTAAATTTATATCAAACTAGATGAAGAATCATGCTCTAATTGAAACTTACATGCTGAGATCACCAATAAAATAGTATTTCCAACACAGAATTTGATTAACGGCTGAAAATTGTTAAATTGCAAACACAAATTGGTACAACAGGTTGATGGAAATACAAAGTAAGCAATAAAATCTAACGAAGTTCTGTAGTTAGCAGTGATGAGAGACATAAAACGATTTTCAAAAACGGAAACCCTAGAAATTGGGCTTAAACTGCACAGATTCCGGAGATCAGCAAAAAAAAACATAGCGAAGTAGAGATTACAGTGGCGATTTTTAGGATGTGCAAACTAATCGACTTTCACAGGACCCGAAATTAGGGTTTCTACATCACAACGATCAACTCAACCCAACAGTTAGATGCCGACTAAAATTTCTACAAAATCCGGAGACAAACCTTAGAAATTGGAAAGAACTTAAGTCTACAAACGAAATCACAGCAGCAATGTGAAGATTTAAGAAGCAAATTGAATAATATTACCTGAGATTTTGAGAGAGAACGCGTCGTAGAGAGCGAGGAAGAACAACAAACGGCGATTAAGCTAACCGAACCGACGGAATCTGAAGAAAATCACCAAAAAAACAGCGAATGATCTCAAAATCGAGAATCGAAGAAGAAGCAGATAAAAATTCGAGAGAAAATACAAGAGGTTTCAAGGATCGTTACCTCTCTCGCTGATTTCAATGTCGGCGCGAGAAACGAAGATTTCAAATTTCCAGAAAATAATGAGCAGCAATGCAATAAACAGACTTCAGCGCCGTTGTGACTTGTGAGGAATAGTCCAAAACGACGTCGCGGGTCAATAAGGTAATGCACATGACAAAACAGCGTCGTTTAATTGAAATGTTACTTAGATTATTAAACGACGCCCTTTTCAAGGTTATGTATATGACTAAACGACGTCGGTCGTGTTTCCAAAGATAACTTTTTTTCTGTTCATTGTTGATCTTCAACAGACTCAACAGCTTATAGAATCAAACCTCAAATGTCGTAAGCTTTTATTTCATGACACAGATATACACAAAAGTAGAATGAAAATAAAGAATCCTCTCAAGTCCTTAAAACAATAAAATAGAATGAGGAAAACAAGAAGAAAAATTCTTTTTTTCACTCTCTACAAGTACAAAACTCAAAATTTTCTAATCTTCAAGCACTGCGTTGTTGATTCCAGCTCGGTGGAATGCGATCAGAAGTAATGGAAGTAGCAGGAGGAATGCTTTTGATATTGATGTAAAGAGGATATAACCGATATTCGATATCCAATTCTCTGCATAATTTACCGATATTCGATAGCCTAATATGCATCATAGTCTATGTTACATAGAATATGATGCATATTAGGCTATGTTTTTTCAAAGTTTTAGAAGGGTTTAGGGTTTTAGACTCTAACCTGAGTATCATCTGTTTCAGTACAGTTGTCTTTTCAGGTGGTGGTAATGGACAAAGAACTCAATGGTATCTTGCATGTCAGGACTGCGGTAATAGTTAGCGATAGGTTTTGTACCGAGAAGACTGTTTGGATATACAATCTTCTGATTATCAAATCGAAGAAAACAGAGGATTAGCTCTATATTTAAGTATGGAGTATTGAGTTATGTAAAAGCAGAAACAGAGCTTCAAGGAACAAACATGGACACCGTCTATTTCACAACGATCACCGACATCAAATGGATGCATTACCAAGACGAAAATGACAGCTTCGAAGATGGTTTTGCAAGAATTTCCAAACACAAAGACTACAAGAAGAAGCTGAGAGCTTAACACAAGCAAGAACTTAGTTGTAGCGATTCCGAGGATGAGAAGCCAGATGATTATGATCACAATGCTGACTAATACATCGACGATTCGATGAAGCCTGTTCACTGCTGTTTTTGTATCGTTTAAAGTTAAAGCTAGTGCTTTTCGTTCTCTATAGGCATTACCCTAAAGAAAGATTCAAGAATTTAGCAACGTTGTCATACAAATGAAAGCTTTCGAGATTTCAATAAAATAAAACACTTACCACCCAATTCTTCAGACAAGATTTGCTGATTGTGACTCTCAGAAGCTCCTTCAAAGAGACCCATAGCTCTTTCAGACTCATCTTCAGACCGAAAACGCATAAATTCTTCCATATATATGCACCTAAGATCCCAAAAATGTTCCTCTGTTTCTTATCTTGATCTTAAGAAACATCAAATCAAAGTTGTTCATGACTCATAAGGTCGTATGTATAATATACCTGGATCCCGGCTCAGCAAACATTCTGGAAAATCTTTCTAGCTGCAAGTTTTGCTTCGAATTCGCTTCGTATCTGTGTGGCGTTATCATCTTCATGAGCCGTCGTGTCTTGTATCTGTTCATCCAAAGTAGAAAGAGTTCATTTTCTTATTACATTAATAAGTCTTTTCATTTTCCAAGCTGAAACGTTTTTAGTGTTCATTCTCTGCAGATGATAGATCCTTATCCCTTCTTCAGCTCCTTCTTTCTTAGAACCACATCACGAAAGCACCAGACTTTTCCCAACTCTGCTCGCACTCTTCTGCAGCCTTCCGCTTCCAACGGTCACTTGTGGCGAAGAAGAAACCGCCTTTGGACCTAAAGGATATAGCTTACGTCCAGCCTCTCGAAGGTCTTAACATCGTTCACTTACTTTCTCCTCTTCTATATGAATCTCAACTCGAGGAGGTCCCGAAAGAGTCTCAATCACGTATTGAGTAAACAAGATTCTTGAATCCTATCGAAGTAAGTACTCATATGGAAAGAAGAAGCAAGAACTTTAACTAGTAAAGTCTTTATGAGCCAGATGATAACAGCAACGAGTAAACAGACTAATACTTTAGCACATACTTAAGCATTGTGCTTCTCATCTCTGTTTCCACTTTCTTGTCAAACAAGAAATGCCATGCGATCAACACAAGCCCTAGCCATAGACAGTTCTGTCCGCCTTTCGAATCCCGTAAACGAAATACAAAACCTTTTCCCTCCAAAGAAAATTGTTTCGATGAAGTAGACAAACAGCTTCACAATCCAACTCGAAACCAATCTCCCACATATCAACACAAGAACCATCACTTCCCATTTCCAGAAAGATAAACCCCAAAGTTTCTTACCACGCAAGAAAGGTATCATAAGGCTACAAATCAAACCAGCAATGATCAGAATCAGAAAAACCCATTCCATGATAACCCAAATACAGAACTTTTCCTTTTTATAACCTTCCGGTAAATCCTCTTCCGAAAACGGATCTTCCTTTTCTTCCAAATCCATGGCTCATCCTTGCATTGGAGTTCCCAGTTTAGTGCTTTTCCCACTATACCCTGGTTTTAAATTCGGATCTTGGAGTCCGACCCGAAACCAACGCAAGAGTTGGAGGATCCATCAACCTAGATCTAGTCTTCGTCTTTATCAAAGTCTTAGTCATCCTCTGAAATCCAAGAGATTCATTATAAGAACAACTTCTTTTACTGATTAGAAAACTTCTCAAAAACTAAATTTCTTTCTCTTTTTTTGTAGAACAAATCTCTACATACTCTTGTCTTGTAGAACAACTCTCTACATACTCTTGTCTTGTAGAACAACTCTCTACATACTTTTGTCTTGTAGAACAATTCTCTGTGTACTCTTGTCTTGTAGAACAACTTTCTTCATAGACTTCTATTTATAAGAAATCAACTTCTAATCCTAATAGAATTTGTAAACACAAAGCTTTATCTAGTCCTAACTAAATCTTGTTTGTATTTATTCTTATCTCCTCAATCCTATCTTATTTAGGAAATACTTGTTCCTCAAATCATTATGAATTATCTAACATTCCCCCCCCCCTTAATTCTTAAATTTGAATTGAAAAAGTCGTATACTCCGGTGTTGTTTAGATCGAACGTTTGTTCTGATGCATCAACAAGTGGGATATACTTGTTTCTATGAACCTCGTTTAGAAACTTCTTCACTAATTTGCGTTTTCGATGATTTGGCCTAGCGCTGCCGATCTTGAGGTTAGAGTGGATATTCTTCCAGCAAAATCATCGATATTCTTTGTTTCCTTCATGGTTAGACGTTCAAATTTTGAAGCAAGCGTTTGAAGCCTTGCTTTCCTAACTCGGTCTTCTCCCATGTAATGGCTTTTGATTGCTTCCCACATAACTTTGCCGTGTCTTGATCTCCAACTTGCATGATCAAGTTTTCCAATATAGATTGGAAAAGCAAAGCTGTCGCAACATCATTCTTGATGATGTCTTGCGTACCTGGTTCAATTGCTTCTCATACTTGATGCACCTTTAAGGTTACCTTCATCCTAATTGTCCACACTGTGTAGTTCGTAACGGTGAGCATAGGCTTTGAATTGATGAGATCTTTGGCTTTTTTTGGTTGTGCACTTACGGTTATGGCTTGCTCCATCTTGTATCACAAGCAAAGATATGCTTGCTCGAGATCTTCTTCTTCGTGGGGGGGGGGGGAAGATACTCTTTTCTCGAGTTTGACAATCAACTCCTTTGATTGAAAACTCTTTTGATTGAAACTTTGTGTGATCTTGAGTCCTCCTAACGATATCAAAAGGTCTGATACCAAATGAAATCCAAGAGACTTATTATAAGAACAACTTTTGTTATTGATTCATAAAACTTAAAAAAAAAAAAATCTATTTTTCTTGTCTTTTATAACAACTTTCTGCATACTCTTATCTTCTATAACAATTCTCTGTATACTCTTATCTTGTAAAACAACTTTCTACATCAACTTTTATTTATAAGAATTAACAACTTCTAATCTTAATAATTTGTAAACACAAAGATAGTCCTAAGTAAATCTTGTTTGTATTTATCTTTATCTATCTTATTTAGGAAATTCCTGTTTCTTATATCATTAGAAATTATCTAATATCCTAGTTGATAGCTACACTTCACAACCTCTGCTTCATCTACTCTGTTTTCTTCATCTTCACTACTATCACTATCTTTAACCGATGGAGAAAGCGTGACTCTGTTCTGTCTCCGTCTAACCACATCGCCGGTTCCGTTACGTACGGTTACTCGCCGACGCTGTCACCGGTGAAGCAGAACCGGAAACAGCCGATAGAGGAATCGTGTTGCTTTGAAGCTCCGGCATGGTAAGTTCCATGTCAAGAGAGACCGGAAGCTTTTTGCTTGTTGAGAAATTGACTTAACGGTGGATCTGACTCCTCCGATTTATCACTCCTTCGCCGCATGAAATCAAAGGTTCCGTCGTCTTCTTCACCTCCGGGATGTTTAGTGTTCTTATCACTATGCCAGAAATTAATGCTTGATTCTCTCCAAAACTTTTCTCCATCACCATTGTCTTCACCGTCGATCTTGACAACAAAATCTCGTCGATGATCAGTCGAATCAACGACCATGTTTGAAAGAATCAAACTTTCTGGTACGATCTAATTGGGTGTGGTGAAAAGAAAGAGTTGGGATGGTATCTGCAAGTAAAAAGTTTGGTTTTTGTTTTCTATGTGATGTTGTGACGATCTTGTTGGGGCTAAAAGACAATGTATAAACCTAAGATAAGAAAGAAAATTAATATTTTTCTTCTATTTTGCATGGGAAGAAAATGTCATTGGAGTTATGGACCAGGTGATATTATCATTTCTCTTTTCGCCGCCTCCGAATCATTTAAAAGCATTTTACTAAATACCAACTCTGTTTTTCAAATGCCAGTACAAGACTCGTGTCCTGCTCTCAATAGTCAAAGTGAAGATAAATAAATTTTAAAAAGTTTAAAGTCAAAAGTAATGCAAAGATGTTGGAACCTGGAAGCTCGATTATATTTTTAAAGAAACAAATTTAAATTGGTATTGCTTCAAGAAAAATGGGGGCAGTTGAAGAAGTAATAAAAATTGTTGTACAATTAACAATAGTGAAACTGGCTTACGTGGCGAGATCTTGCGGTGCAGAGGTGATATGTATTAATTAATGGTATCTGAGTCAGACACGTGGTTGGCTAAGGTTTGGTCTGCTTAAGGTATTTTTTTTAAACGTTTTTATTGGAACTTTAGAAAACGTTTACATAGTGTTAAATAATAAACTACTTAAACAATATGAAGAATAAAAATAAATACTCGTAATCTCACGTTGTGAGCGAGCCAATTTTGCCTACTTAGCTACTTAGTTACTTGGTTACTTGGTCATCTTAAGGTATTTTGTGGGGCGTATATATACAGAAAAAAAAAGACCTAATTCAAAACAAGTAGAAAACGACACGAAAATGGCACGTCGATCAGGAAACAATTACAAAGTGCATCTTAGCTAACGTGAGAAGACACATAAGAATTTGTTTTCATATATCTTATAATTCTCTAATATTACTAAAATATTACATAATTATTACTGGCCAGATAAAAGAAGTATTATTTAAGCTTTAAAAGTATAAATGCATAATCAGAAGAAAACAGGTTGATACATGTGATATAAACAAAAAGAAAATTAGAAAAGCTGTTTGATGTATGCATGTGACGCGATCTTGAAAAGATTTACGATATTTTGTTTGGAAATGTGAAAAAAAAAATCATTAAATTCTTTTCGTATAACTAACTAGCTGAAAAAAAAAATCGGTCTTGACATCTAAACGGGCCTATGAGGAATCTGAGAAGACCGGCTAATTATCTTAATGGGCTCATTCAGTTCATGAAAACAGCCCAAATCTGGGTTCTCCTTAAGCTGTTCTGTTATGATAAGCAACGTGGGAGTGGGACGTAGGACAGAACAAGATCCAAACTCCCAGACAAAAGTGGTTTTTGTTAACCAGTTTCCCGGTACAAATTTAACTGAACCGGATACCGGTTTGGTTATTTGTTTTAGACTATTCTGGTTTGGAGATTTGTTTTAGACTATTCTGGTTTGGAGATTTGTTTCTTCTCATCAAGACCCTCTCTAAACCCTTAGCGTCTCCTTCTACAGAAGATCCAGGTGCTTCAATGTCTGGCTTATTATTGAATACCAACGATCAGTGAATCTGTCAACTTTACCCTCTCTTGTTCATTTCTCAAGGTTACCCTTTGAAGCCATGGTGATTATGCTCAAATCAATTCTCAAAAATCAGACCTTGTTTAAGAATCTCTTGAAACCTCAGTTCATATCGCCTTCGATTATCTCCAGAACTTTAACTTCGGAAGCTCATCATAAGAAGCCACTCTCTGTTTTATTCGAAGAGGTCGTAGGATTGAGACCCAAATCAGAAACGAGCGAAATCGAAGAAGAAGAAGAAGATGGCAACGAATTGAAGAGAAAGCTTTTGGAATTGGAGAGGAAACTCATAGAATTGAAGAAATCTGAACCTGTGAGAACGAATAAGCAGAAGCGTAAGGTTGTGGTTGAGAAAAGGCAGAATCTTTACAAGTTGTTTAATGGAGATGAAGAGAAGGATATAAAGAAACATAGTCAGGAGAAGGAGGACGTGGTTAGGGTTTATAAGGAACTTCCTTTAGAGATGGTGTCGTTTGTGAAGCTTCTGCATAAAGAAGGGTATTTGAACAAGGCTAATTTCATCCCTGGAGAAAAGTTGGATATGGGGAGTCTTGATGAAGAGTATGCTAGAACATTTGTTAAGTTTGCTGCGGAAAGATTTGGAAAGGATTACCAGGAAATAGCAAAGTAAGAATCTTTTTACTTGTTTATTGATCATATATTGTGTTTGTTCTGTTAGATTGTTACAAGTTTGGATAATTGATGCTCTTAGGTTTTGTTTGGAGACATGTTTGTTAAAATGTTCATCTTCATAGGTCTCGGATAAAAAACTGAAGCATGTTTAGTTGAAAATTTTGGCAGTGCAGAGTTCATTTCTATAAATTGCAATAGTTCCTAGAGTTTGCGTTGTATCATTTGTGATGAATTGAGTTCTTAGTGATTCGATCATAGGCTAGTTCTAGCATTGATTGAGAAATTCTGATGTAAGAAGTTGTTAATACTTTTGTAGATGCTTCAGATGGAGCTAGTTGTTATTTGTCAAGTTGTATGAATCCCTTGTGTAGTCTTGGTTGACTTAACCCTGCAGCAATTTATTTGCACTTCGCTATTATTGCGGCTTTTCATAACCTCTGATTTAACTTACAGGTGGTTATCAGGTAACGACCTGAAGAAGATTGTGCTCTTTGGTTGCCCGAGTTTGGAAAAAGGGTGATTTTCGCTGCTAAAACATTGCGCAACTTTTTTGATATCCATGAGAATAATGTAAGCTTATATATATACACACACACTACTCAGTCTTTATCTCATTTTGCAAGTCCCCAACTGCATCTAACCAACTCTTCTGGCACAATAGGTTTGCAATGCATGCGTGTTAAAAGAGAAGTGTAAGTTTCCAAACCAGAGTGTTTGGGATGGCAAAACAAAAAACTTGCACTTGTCTGTTGTTATGAAAGTCATCACGCTATATCCATTAGACTTGACTCATCCAAAGCTACAAGTTCCTCAAGAAGTACAAGACTCAGTCTCTAGATTACTCAGGGAGATTCAAAACCTAAGCCGAACTATCTGTACTCCTCTTGCATGATTTAACCTTATCAAAGATTTGTTTGTAGTAGACATCAATTTTAGTGTTCTTGCAAATGGAAGTTGAACGAAAAAAAGACTGTTCTGAAGAAGAGTACAACAATTGCAACTGATAAGGGTACAGATCCAAATACTTAGTTTTATTTTGATTCTGTTCTGTAATTAATCTGTTGTAATCTGTAGACGATCTTTGTTCATTGAGTACACGAAATATTATAACAGAAAACAACCTTGTAGCTTTGAGCCTTTGACTTCATTAAATCAGTGAACCCTCTGGGTTGTAGACGATCTTTGTTCATTGAGTACACGAAATATTATAACAGAAAACAACCTTGTGGCTTTGAGCCTTTGACTTCCTTCATTAAATCAGTGAACCCTCTGGGTGAGTCAGAAACTATCTGGATAAGTATGAATGAACGAAGAGGTCTGCAGAAAAGACAAAGGCTCGCCTGAGAAACAAGCGTATCATCAAGAGCCACAGGCATTGCTATCAAACGTGGCGGTAAGGTGATTGATTCGTGCGCGTCTTTAAAAAAAATCTTTCTTTGCTTTGAAGTTCACTCGCTTAGATTCCATAGCATCTCCATAGATTCGATTTTTGTTAAACTCTCCCAAGAAAAAAATATAAATTTCCAATTCTGATTACACTAGTCTCAGCTATTTGTTAAACCCTAATTCTGATTACACTAGTCTGAATATCGTAAATTTGTGGCTTTTTCTTCTCTTTCTCGTCAATTCGAGTTTCTGAGTTTGGAGATAGCCTGCTTAAACCTCAAGTTCTTACCTTTTTACTCTTGGTGGAGTTGCAAAGTTTAATCCTTTGATAAATTCTCCGAGATTCCGAGTTTGCTTTGCATGTGGATTTGAATACCTTAGAAAAAATGTCTCTGGAAAGATCTTTGGAAGCGTGGGAAGAGGTTCAGAGACAAGGACAAGACTTAGCTGACCGACTTGCTCAGGGCTTTAACGGTTTGATTCAAATCAACTCACCTTCATTTCCATGGCCGAATCATCATAGTTCAAAGCTATTCGATCTCGAGTTCTCCAGTCAGCATTTTGGGATTAGGGATTCTAGGTTTTTCATCGACCAACCCAGCAATGGCGTTTCGGCTATTCTCGATATTGGGAACAAGATTGGTCAAGCTGGTGTTGATTTTGGCGCTGGATTGAACGTGATGGTTCATCAATTCTTCAGAAGGTTGCCTATGCCGTTTTGGCACGATGAGAACGCGTCTGTTACTACTGAAAGAGATAGTGTTACGAGGAGCCATAGGGCTTATGTAGACAAAAAAGAAGAATCGAGGTTTTATAAAACAGATGCTGCTTCCTCTGTTACAGAATTTGATTTAAGGAGTATTGAATTAATTGGGAGCTCAAAGGTACTTGTTGTCTTCGATGTTGTAGTTCTGCAATTTCAAGTTTGTATTTTGTTTCTTACTGATCAAAGTGGCCTTTAATTTTTTTATAACTGCAAAGATATTTAGATTGCATTGGAATGTAGGAGATCTCTTAGAGATTTGAGCATAAGCAAATGCATAGTTATAGATATCTTAGATGCTTGTTGATTGAGATCTTGTGAAAATAGGATTTAGCTGAGGTATGGCTTTAGTCAATATGAATCTGGAAGAAACTATTGATGGTGTGAAACAAGTTCAGTGGAGTTGCTGGCAAGAGTGAATTTTGTTTACAGATTATAGTTCGGCTTCTTATAGGGAACGTTTGAGATATCGTCAAGTTATGAAAGTAGAACAAGTGGTATGGAACATTCATTAGCAGCCAGGGGAGATCTTTGGAGAGTAGAAGCTTCTACTTCAAGTTCCACTGAGAGAGATGATAGTTCGTCTCTCTTTCTTCTCCAGCTTGGACCTCTATTATTTCTGCGAGATTCAACTCTTCTTTTACCTGTTCATTTATCAAAGCAACATTTGCTTTGGTACGGATATGATAGAAAGGTATGCTTAAAGCTCAACCTTATTATCTTCTGTCTCAATGGAGATATGATTGATAGGGTTGCTTGTGTTAGTCTTTGCATCTCAAGTTTTTGCTCATTTGTTCCAAAACTTGGTAATATTCATATGATAATCTCTTTTCAGAAAGGTATGCATTCACTGTGTCCAGCTTTGTGGTCAAAGCATCGAAGATGGCTTATGATGTCAATGCTCTGCCTCAATCCTTTAGCTTGTGTAAGCGTCTTTACTTTTAAAGTCTTCATATTTGTATATACGTGTTTGCCTTTATATTCTTACATATTGGAACTAATTCCGCACATGAAACAGTCATTTGTAGACTTGCAGTTCCCAAATGGACAATTAACATATGTATCTGGTGAGGGATTGACGACAAGTGTCTTTGTTCCTTTATGCGGTGGTCTTCTTCAAGCGCAAGGTCAATATCCAGGGGATATGAGATTTAGTTTCTCTTGCAAGGTTGGTTAATAATTGATCAAGTATAGTCACAGGTCCTATATTCAAGAGCTTGAAAATCTGTTTTTCGACTTTGATGAACAGAGTAAACAGGGAACACGAATCACACCGATGGTAAATTGGCCTGAAAAATCATTCGCATTGGGTGTTTCTCAAGCCCTGGCTTGGCGTAGGTCCGGTCTCATGATGAAACCGGCAATTCAACTTAGGTAATTAAAAAATCTGCCTTTCTTCTTCGCAATCAAAATTCTTTTCTTTTTCTAACTCGCGAATACGGACACAGCTTGTGCTCTACATTTGGTGGAAGCAATCCCGGGATAAAAACCGAAGTTATTCACTCATTGAATGATCACATCAATATGATCTGCGGCTGCGTGTTTACAGCTCATCCTTCAGCATTTGCATCTGTTTCCGTAAGCTAATCTTTCTTTATTTTCTCTAACCAGAAACCATTTCGGTTCTTACTGGCTCTCATTTCAGTTATTTTCTCTAAAACTGCAGTTTGGTCGATCCAAGTGGAATGGGAACATCGGACGAACCGGAATAGTTGTTAGGACTGATACTCCTCTTGCAAGCGTTGCTCAACCTTCTTTCTCCATTCAGATTAACAATGCTTTTGAGTTCTGAAAATATCTAAGGGCAAGTTTTTGGCCTGTGTAGTCTCCTTAAAAGACTCTTTTGCACTCGTGATATACTAAAGTTGTATATAGTAAAGTAAACTCATCAATCCACAAGACAATTTTACAGTGACATTGCCAAATTCTGAAAAGAATTCACTTGTGAAAATTGTAGATTAAACCAAATTCGATTGATATGTTGATAAATTACAGTTGTTTTTAAAGTTTGAACAAAAAAAATCTGAAACTGAAAGATTTACAATTTATTACTCAATCTTCACGTCGGTAAGATCATCATCATCTAAAAGCTTCCTCGACGAAGATGATGAACGTCCTTCTTCTTGTTTTTGCAGGTTAGCAACATCTTTGCTAGGCTAAGAGAAGGAAGAATCAACCCAAGGACCATCCATCGACGAGGAGCTTACGTGTTGTTGTTCTCTGTTTCTTGCAAAGGTCGAGACTTGTGAGTCGCTGTCTTGTGACAAAAGCTCAAAGGCTTTAAACTTCATTGCAGCTGCACCATTTGGATCAGCTTCACGTTTCACCAATGGTGGTTGCACTTTGCTTTTACCTTCTAACATACTTACAACAGATGACATTGGTGGTCTCAATGTTGGAGAAGGGTTTGTGCAGAGTAAAGCTATGTTCAACATCCTCATTGCTTCTTTTTTCGAAAAGCTTGTACCGAGATCCAGATCCACGAGTTCTAGAAGACTGCCTTGTTCTTGCAAGACATAAGCCCAATCAAGAAGGTAAACAAACTCTTCCTTTGGTCTGTAATTTGTGTTACTCTTTCCACTAACAATCTCTAAGCAGACAACACCAAAGCTGTAAACATCTGCTTTGTCTGTTAAGTAACCTCTCATTGCATACTCAGGAGCCATGTAACCTCTGCATCAATGAAATAAAAACTCGGACAATGTTAACCCTGAAAAGATAAAGACTTTATAAGTAATGAACACTCACATTGTTCCTGCAATCCTTGTGCTGATGTGTATTCTCTTCTTCGTCGAGTTTAGCAAGACCAAAATCAGGGATCTTAGCATTTAGAGACTGATCAAGAAGCACATTCGTTGCTTTTATTTCTCTATGAACAATCTTCAGCCTTGATTCCTCGTGTAGATAGGCCAATCCTTTCGCAATCCCTATGCATATCTTGTTCCTTGTTGGCCAATCCAAGTGAAGTCTCTGTTTCTCTAAACCTGTTAAAACCACAACCCACAAGAGGCTTTAGCATAAAGATCAAATTTACCGATCTATCTTTCTCAGATGGGTAAAAAACTAACCAAAGAGTGCACGAGCGAGACTGTTGTTCTCTAAGTACTCATACACAAGCAAAAGCTCTTTCCCTTCGATGCAACAACCATAAAGCTTCACAAGATTTGGGTGTTGCAATGCAGATATCATCCCGATTTCAGTCACAAATTCTCGGTTTCCTTGCTTAGATTTTGATGAAAGCTGCTTCACCGCGATGGTCACTCCATCAGAGAGTACACCCTAATAACCAAAATCCATCAATACCTATAATCCAATCTAACAGAACTTGTGAAAATGTAAAACTAAAGCAATCATCACCTTATAAACCGGTCCGAATCCTCCTTCACCAATCTTGTTTTCTGGATCAAAGTTATTAGTAGCACGTTTGATTTGTTTCAATGTGAACGATCCTGTCTGCAAATCAAGCCCCCTAAGCTCATCTGATAAACAAAAAGTGAGATTTCGAAACAATCAGAATCATGAAAACTCTCAAGGATTTCTTGAACAAAAGAATGATGTGTTCTTTTTTACCATTTTCATCCTCTTCTTTTCCACCTAAGTAACCTGTAAGCCGGAGGATTACAAGTACCAGCAACCCGCAAGCCCACATGCTGCAATTACAATACCTGCAACTGCTCCAGTAGACAATTCTTTTCCGGTATCAACCTTGAAATCTACAACAACAGGCAACAGAACAGAGAAAGAACATTCATTCATTCAATTCACTCACCCCTAAAATATTTTTAAAAATTCGAGAAAAGATAGGAAAGAAAACTCACTTGGTGTAATCGTTATGGCGGATATGAGAGGCCCGTAACCACCTCGTGTAGGTAATATGTTTGTGCCTTTCCCTGACCACTGCAAATGAATCTCCAACGTACTTCCATTCACCTGAACATCATCAATTTTCATCGTGAACGGTAAACCAAGTCCACCTGCTCTCTCTGCTATGTTAAAGTCCCTCTCCAACAAATTCCCCTGCACAAGAGAACACAATTTTGAATTTAAACATACTGATCCAATAAAACTGAAACTTTGTTTTGAAAAAAAGTTCTTCTTCTTTGTTCTGCAAAACTCACTTGGACATAAATGTCGAATATTCGCCGCCCTAAGCTACTATAAGTCTGGTCATTTGAGAACATTATCTCTGCAAAATGGAGCTGCACTTTGTAACTTTTTCCTATCATGCATAGTGCATAGTACTTGAGTGACTGTGGAGTGAGACGGGCTGTTTTGTAATACTCTGGAGTTGATTCATTGATCAAGTTAAATCTGTCTGTTGCTAAGTAGCCAGCATTCTCATTGCCTAACCAAACTCCATAACTGCTGTATCCCCATCTATCTGAGAAAGAAGAGAATGTTGATCGTCCTTCAGGGGTCATATCCTCTTCATACATGTCTTTTTCAATCCTGTGTCCCTTTCCTCCACAATTGATGAACAGGGAAGACTCTGCGAGAACCCAGAATCAAAAATATTATTTCTTTGAATCTTTAAGATGTAAATGTAAGTACTCACTTACGTTCTGAATCTCCGAGACATGGGAGATCCTTTCTCAAGCACCATTGAACACTACAAAATTAGAGATTTTTTCCATATGTAAGTATCCTTGGTTTTGCGGGTTTTATGAATCAAAAGGAAGGTAAGAAGGAGACTTACGAGTTATCGGTTACTGACGGGTAGCTGGAGATCAAGTTCCTGAAAGTTTTCACCAATAAAGCTGATTAGAAAAACATATAGACAAGGTTAAGATGAAAAACCACTGATATGAAACAACAAGACTGCTTACACATCTGACGTATTGTAATTTCCAAAGTTGTGACACATTGCAAATCTAAATATATCCAATACTTTGTATACAATTCAATGAAGTAAAAATGATAAAAACAGAGTTCTACTAATAGAAATGGGATGTAGTCAATTAGAAGATGCTATTGTGTTATTTTTTATAATTGAAATGTAGTGATATGTGTTGTAGATTAACCTTGATACGTGTTGGAGATTAAGATTCAAACTCTTGGAGGAAGTTTGAGAAAAAAGGATTAGTTGCATACACAAATGAACAAAACTAAAAAGGTATTTTCTTTTTTTTAGACACACTTACAGAAAATAATTTCAAATGAATTATCACTGTGACATTTCTTTCTTTTTAATTCACAAACTTGATATCTAAGATATGTAACTTCATCACCATGTAGTGATTGAAAAAATTATGCTTCTTCAGCCAAAGTTTTCCATTTAATGTTGATCCAATCCCTTAGATACTTTTGACTTTTGATAGATATTATAAGAGATCTAGACAAAATGAATTTAATCTAGCTAAGATACTAAACATTTAATAATATGCAAATATATAATAATATTAGATATATAAAATGTAAATACAGTAAAATAAGAAATCTTTTTTCTTATGATCATTATTAATTATGTCATAAAAGAGTCCTTACGGTCCAAATCATTATGTACGCCCAAAAAAAAAGAAAATGACCATTTTACGAAATGTTATTTTCTTAAATTCCCAATATATATATATATATATATATATATATATTTGATAAAAGTTTTGACCAATATTTTACTCTTCTAAAAATACTTATTTTATTTAGCTTTTTTTTTTATAAACAAAATAGCTGATTTATTAGTTCATCTCCTTTCTCCATTTCTGATTTCTTCGCAAGTCCTTCTTTATCTCTCGTCACAAACAATCCCACATATGATACAACAATCTAAATTCTACTGTGAAAAAAGCAACAACACAAAAAATGTTGTTTGATCGGTTTCTCTTCACTTCCTTCTTACTCTTTCTCTTCTTCCTCTTTGGTTTCGCATCATCTGCAACTTTACCAACCAAAGAAGGTAGATATATGCATATATAATACGCTCATAATGGTCGTGTCATTTGTATAATCATATGATCTATCATCCATGTGTGTGAAATTCATTGTAGCGGAGGCTTTTAAAGTTGCACTAACCATATTGAAAAAGACGAATATTGATTTAAATGTGGATCTATGCGAAGTCTCACCTTCTGGAAGTGAATGAAATTCTGACCCCAGAGCCTCTCCATCATTTTAGATTCGTCAACACCAAACTTGGAAGCATATATCTTGGCAAAGTTGGTAAGAGTAAAAGCCCATCCCATTGCCATTGCTTCTCTCGCAGAGTTAAAAGACTTGTATGTATAATTAACTATCTACTTAGGCTTTATCGTTGTTACATTGTCTTGAATGTGTATTTACTTTATTATATCTGATTGGACCCAAATCTCCATTTCCACCACTAAAGAACATGACAAAGGTGGAAACGTTGTGAGTATTCTTAGATTAAACTACACTTTGAACTTTGTTTTGGACATTAAAAAGCTAATATTCACTCACTGTTTTTTCCTTTCTCATTGTAGAATTCTTAGGAACTGTAACCTCACAGGAGACTTACCGCATATCTTGGAAATATTACCTCCTTAAAGCTCTTGTTAGTATATCTCCAAGTATAAACAATCTATACGAGGATGAAGTCGAAACTAAGCTAACTTTTTAATAATCTCTTTTGCAGAGATCTTAGCTTCAACAAATTGAGTGGAGCCATCCCTAAAACGTATTCTAATCTTAGCGATGGAGGTTCCATGTATGAATTCTTCTCTTCTTTTTGTATTTTTGTTTAATCACTGAGAATTTTGTTTGAATTATTTCTTTCTTACAGATATTTAACAGGAAACATGTTAAACGGGTCAGTCCCTACTTGGATGATGAACAAAGGATATAGAATGTGAGTTTTCTTACTTCTTTATAGGGTACATTGGGAAAATTATTTGTTAAATCATAATTAACATGTTTCTTTGGTTATTTGATTTTATTTTGTAGTGGTCTTAGTTACAACAATTTCTCAGTTGATCCAACCAATGCAGTATGTCAGTACAATAATGTGTAAGAAAAAACTATATACCTCTCGCAATTATATGTTCATTTTTATAGTTTTAAGTCTATAGAGAAAAATTTGCTCAGATTTAAACTTTTTTCACAATTTGTAGATACTAACATATGTTTTGCTTGCTACAGACTTTCATATATGAAAAACTACCAATGTCCTCAAAGTAAGCTAGTTTATATGCATACACCGAAATTTTAGTCGGTGTGTAACCTGTGTTAGTCTGATTCATGCTTGATATTTCTCGTGTTCTAGTTTTCAATGGTCTTCATATAAATTGTGGTGGAGATGAAGTGTCAGTAAACGGGACAGTCTATGAAGCTGATAAGTATGATAGACTGGAGAGTGTATATGAAAGCCAAGTTGGATGGTTTTCAAGCAACATAGGAGTCTTCGTAGACCGATAAACATGTTCCCGAGAGAGTAACCATACTTCATCCGAGCTCATTGTGGTGAATTCTAGGCTATATATGAAAGCTCGCCTTTTAGCCATCTCACTTACTTACTATGCATTATGTTTTGAAAATGGAAATTACAAGTTCATCTCCATTTCGCCAAGGTTATGTTCAGTGGTAACAACACTTATCAAAGCTTAGGTAGACGCTTTTTCGACATATACATTCAGATAACTCGAAAGACATATATATATATATATACACACACATATATATATATATATATATATATATCTTAAATGTCTAAGAAAAGCATGGTCACATTTTGAATTATGATGAAGCTTTTTGGTGAAATAATGCAGAGAAAGCTCGAAGTGAAGGATTTCAATAAGAGAAGGCAAAAGGTGTTGGTAAGGTTGTGATTAAGACATTTCCGGTAGAGATGACAGATGGAAATTAGAGATACAATGGTATTGGGCTGGGAAAGGAACTACAGTTATTCGCACAGAAGATGTTTATGGTCCTCTTATATCAGCTATATCAGTGGATCCAAGTAAACAATGCTATACTTTTTTTTTAGACTTTTCATATAAGAGTTGATTCATTATCTCATTTCTAACGAAAATTTAACACATGTGTGCAAATAGATTTCAATCCACCACCTAGAAATGGTACGAATGTTACTGTCCATGTAATGGTAGTGATGGTGAACATTTTGATTGTGTTTTTCGTAATGTATCTCATTGGTACTCTTTGGAAAAGAGGTTACTTGAGATCCAAAAGTCAAATGGAAAGAGTTAAGCATAAAGACTACTATATAAGCTTTAACATTCCTTAAAACATTTTTTTTTTGTATGTGTGTTCTCAATAATGGTCAAGAGCTTTGTGTTTTTTCTCAGATTTCAAGAGTTTGGATCTTCAGATTAGTTCTTTCTCATTGAGGCAAATCAAAATTGCTACAAACAACTTTGATTCTGCAAATAGGATTGGAGAAGGCGGCTTTGGTCCTGTGTATAAGGTAAGAACAGTAAGAAAGATCACAACTGAGAACAATGTTTAATGGATCAATTGACAAAAAGTTTGTTTTCTTTAATATTATTACAGGGAACGTTGTCATACGGAAGAATAGTCGTGGTGAAACAGCTTTCGACAGGATCAAAACAAGGGAACCACAAGTTCTTGAATGAGATTGGCATGATTTCAGCTCTGCATCACCCTAATCTGGTTAAACTATATGGATGTTGCGTTGAAGGAGACCAGCTTTTGCTAGTCTATGAGTTTATGGAAAACAACTGCCTCGCTCGAACATTGTTCTGTTAGCCTAACTCTAGATCCTCTAGAAACCCGTCAAAATATGAATCGATTGTGTTAACAACCAATTTTTTTTCCCTTTCTTGATAAAGGTCCACAAGAAACTCAACTGAGATTGGACTGGCCAACAAGGCGGAAAATCTGTATCGGGGTAGCAAGAGGACTAGCATATCTCCACGAGGAATCGAGGCTAAAGATTGTACACAGAGACATCAAATCCACTAATGTGCTGTTAGAAAAAGAACTGAATTCAAAAATATCAGACTTTGGTATTGCCAAATACAATGTTCAGGCTGGATCAGAGACTAGGATCAGATTACAACAGAGAAGAAGCATTGACCATGATCCAAATAGCGATAATGTTTACAAGCTCAGAGCCGTGTGATAGACCATCAATGTCAGAAGTGGTGAAGATGGTGGAGATGGAGATTGGAGACATTTGAAGAAGTTTCAATCCATAGAGAAACAAAGAGACTTCAGCACATGAATACATTGAAGAAGTATTATGAAATGATAGAAAACGAGGTTAGTACGAGCACTGGCATGACCATGAGTGATCAGAGTACATCATCAACAGATCACTAGCAGTTGTATACATAACAGATTAAGATTAAACTCAAAAATCTGTTTTAGAGAATTTCAGAAACAATCTGAGTTCTTAGGTACACGTCAGAGAGAGAGAGAGAGAGATGTGGGAATCAATCTTTTTATAAGTGTTAAAATAGACAAAGCAGAGAATCCTAATGTAACTATTTACATTTGGTTCTTTTCTTTTTCATCTTGTCTTGATCTTTAATCAATTTTATTTTCTTCCACCAAGTTGGTAGGCTCGCTTAGAACATACTTAGGTAGCTCATACTTAGCACCTGCAGAGTAAGAACAGTACTAGTCAGGAACATGAAGAACAAACAATCACGAGGCAAGTGAAAAAACGAAAAAGATTTGAATTTTTACCTCTTTCGTCATAGCAGGTTGTGAGATCAGTGTTCTGAACAATAACTCCTGCGCTGTCCACGATTGCTTGTGCAAGAGATATGTCAGCTTCAGCAGCGGCTTGAAGTGCATCCCATATCGCTGCGGTTAGCAAGAGTAAAATACACATGTTTATACTAAAATCACATGCAAAGAGCCAAGGGAACAAACATAGCAGATCAGTTTTCTGACGGATGTCTCTGTTCACTGTGTATAAACTACACTGGCACAATCTAACTGAAGAACCAGTGCACCAAACTTCTCTCTGAGAATAGTAAACAACTAGAAATTCTAAATCTCATCCAATACTATAAGACATGTAACGAAGAACAAATGGCTCCTTAGCTCAGTGGTAGAGCAATTGACTGCAGATCAATAGGTCACCGGTTCGAATCAGGAAGGGCCCTTCATTCTCTCTTTTTTTTTCCCTACTTCCCAATGATTAATATCCCTTCAACTAAACCAGTGAGTATTCTATACTGACTTCAACTAATCTTTATGTGCAACTCATCTCTAAACAACAAATGGGGTCCTTAGCTCAGTGGTAGAGCAATTGACTGCAGATCAATAGGTCACCGGTTTGAACCCGGTAGGGCCCTTAAAACTCTCTTTTTTTACTCCCTCTCAATCACTAATATTCGTTTTCTACAAATCCTTCAATTCTTGAACTGGTATAAGAGCAAAAGCACAAAAACCGAAACAAGGCAAGCTCAAGAAATAAGTAACATTCACCTTTCCTACCACCATAGTGAGGAGCAGTGTCCCAAAACTCTTCTCTCAGTTGCATCAGTTGAGCTTTCGTAATCGGTTGAGTATGCTTCCATGGTTTCGGCTTCCTAATTTTCTTCACTGACCCTATAACAAGCAACAAATCATCCATCAACAAAGCCAACTCCATTATCTAGATCTATGTGTACCATCAACCATTTGCATTGATCATACTAGTGCCGAATTAGGACTCATATGGAGTCAATTTTATAGAAACTAGCTTCCTCGAGCGAAGATTCGTGCTTAATTTCTTTCTATAAGAGTAAGCAAATCATAATGAGGCAAACATGCATACATATATCACAAAACTATCTGCACATAGACATGGATATACACACAAAGACAACATTTAAAACATACATCATATATGAGAGAGGCACACTAGCTTAGTAGCTTCGTCTGTTTACACATCTAGGGTTTCTCTCATCGAATTCATAAAAATGATTACTTTTCTCCCAATCCAACAATACTGAACCAAGTAAAGCCATAAACTAAGAGAGATTCAAGAGATAATGAAGTGATCTCACCATCTCCTTGAGACTGTGTCGATCCAGCACAACCCATTAATGTTCTTGCTTCTTTCAACCCTTAAAGTAAAAATAAAAGAATTTCTCGAAAACAGACTAAAAGATTCAGACAAAACCAGGGTTTGTCGAAGCTTCATCGGAACCAATCAAAGTCGCAAACTTTCTTTTCCTTACCAAATATAACAAGAAGAATAAAATATTTATATCGAATCTTGAGACAAAGAAATTAGATGTCGGTAGAAAGAAGAAGAAGATCAAGACCGAGTTGAAGAGGACGATGAATCGGTGTTGATGATTGTGACATTATTGTGCTGTTTTCATAAATAAAGATTGAATTTTCTTTTTGGGCATAACGAAAAGGAAAAATGTATTTTGGCTTCGCTGTCTTCTCAGTTAAAGGCACAGCTTCCTTTAACGGTTCTAAATCCGATGCTAGCGAATGTTGCATCACCAATCATCTTTCGCCACGTCATCGTAATTTTCTTAAGATTGAAGAATCTATTTTTTGTTGCACTTTAAATAATGATCAAGGCTTAATTAAGTTAATCATCACTTTAAAAGTCGCAACCAGATTATTTTGTTTTAGATTTAAAAGAAAAATAAAGAACGAATAATTAAATTAGTTAGTTAATCCCATTGACAATGATGGTACAAACTACAAAATAAAGATTCTTCATTTTTCTGTTTAAAAGAAAAAAAGATACTCACTCTTTTCTTCTAAAATATGTTTGTGATCAAATAAAAGATTATCATAGCACTGGGAACTGTTCAAAAAAAAATTTAAATTTTTCTAATTTTTTAATTATTCAACTACAAGATCTTTCTGTATGGACAATTATTAAAATCTTTAGAAACAATTGCAGAAATATTTGACAAAAAATGTTCTTTTTATTTCCTAGAACTTGCGTAGTAAGAGTTTATTTTAATGAGAACCAAAACCTATTTTACTGAAAAAGAAAACACTGAATAGAAGAAACACACTCAACTTCAAGTCTTCAACCACTAGAAGAAGATTGAAGAAGTTTTTGGTCATGTTTTAGTTAGGTTTTATCTCAACTTCTAAGAACAAGCCAAGATTTTAAAAGAGCTTTATAGATTAGCTAATCAAACATGACATCAATTCCTCTTGGCTAAATTGTAAAACCAACATTGATGTCACAAAAGACATGAACAAAGTTCATTATCTAACAAGCAAGGAACTAAGATGAACAAAGAATCTCACAACAAAGCTATAATCTTCGCCTAATTTGACCAACCGCAGAATCGAGCACTCTTTTCCTCCTCGGAAGCTTCACAACTCTGCGAACCATAAGCGAATTAAACCCGTAAAGGAAAAATCTTTCTTCACTTCTTTTGAAGTATGATCATCCCCACAAAGGCAATACCACGAGTGACTGCACCCATGAGAAGCAATATCATTATACATAGATTCCATTCATTAATGTCGTAGCCACTCTTCATAAGCGATCCACATCGAGTAATCATCCATACTCCATAGTACCTGAAACCCAATATATGAATCAAACCGAACTTATAGGGGGACAAAGGTCATTTCTTTATGCTTTTGTTCCAACTTGTTTTCATACCTTTGAGCATTTCCTATTACAAAAGCCTCCAAAGCCCACTTTGGATAACCCAAATCAGCTAATATCTTAACAGCTTGACTATTCTTCGGTTGGGTTGCAACAAGTGTTAAAACGACTGGAAGAAGAACAGAAAACTGCACAATCCCCAAAAGTTTGTCAATTAGAATAAGTAGAAAGCATGATTCTTCTTGCAAAGGAAACTGGAATAAAACTCACCAGCTGGGCTGAGCCTGGATGGAGGAAGATAGCCAACACATATGCAATACCAGTCACACAATATACAAGGCAGACCAAAACAATATAGTTATCGAAAAATGTGGATCTCGGGTTCGTAAAGAAATAGAACATGGAGAGATAGACTAATGGCTTGACAAGTATATTGAAATAGTCTATTGTATCTTTGGCAAGGAAACAAGCGGAGCTACTCATCCCGGAAGCACTTTCTCTCCAGTAATGTAACTTGTCTAGTGAGAACGATCTTAAAGCTGCTATTTTGCACAGAAGAGCTGACAGAATAAGAAAACCAAAACAAAAGACCAATAAGAGTATGAAGAAATTTTGTAAGCTGATTAATAACAGTAATGATAGTTTAGTAAAGGGTTTAATCAAACTTACAAACTGCGATAATAGTGTAGGTATAACCAGGAGCTCCAAAGCTCTCATCACTCGCTTTGACTAGTGATCCTAAACAAGCTCCAGCAAGCAACAAGATCAAATAATCTGTGGCTTGTAATTGAGCTTCTCTCATTCGCTGCTTAGCTATCCTGAAATCAAGAACATTTCTCCCTTTTCATCCCAACATCCAAGAATCAGTTAACTGTAAGTAAGTCCTGGAGAATGTAAGAAGTATACCTTCCAAGGAAATATTTGTATTGCAGCCACATAGTAGGGGTTCTTCTGTGGGATAAATCTCTAGACTTTAAAAAGTTGTGACGTATTTTATCACGACGCAACTTGAAATTACTCTTCACATCTCCCCACAGCTCTCTGACAAATGTTTGTTCTGCATTAGTGTGTGAATTATTCCCAGTGTCTAGATTCGTTTCAAGTTCAGCAGCACTGTTGTTCCGCATATCTGATGGAACCGAGTATCCTTTGTGAAGCATCCACCTTTGAGGAAGCTCTTTGTAACCAACACCAGAATTCCCCATTGAAATCACAATTCCTTCCAAAACGTCGATGTAATAGTCAGGAGGGTTGATACGTTCTGGAACATTTATTCCGAGACCCGAAAAGTATTCTTCAACTTTGTTAACTGATCCGTGGTAAACAGTAAGGCCACCTTTCGCGAGAAGTACTAGATCATTGAACGTTTTGAACAAAGTATAACTGCAATCAAGAAGCATTATGAATTAAAAACTATATGACACTTAAAACATGTCCTCTAAACCAAAATAATTTTCAAGATACCTTGGTTGGTGAACAACCATGCAAATACTGACTCCCTCGAGGGCTTCATGCCGAAGTGCTCTAAGAAGAAGCTGTGACGAGGCACTATCCAAGCCAGAAGTAGGTTCATCCAAAAATAAAACTGAAGGCTCCATTACCATTTCTAAACCCACATTCACTCGTTTCCTTTGTCCTCCCGATATTCCCCGCTTCTCTACCGTACCAACTAAAGAACTCCTCACAGCTTGTAGCCCCAAAGAGTCAATGATTCTTTCAACCACAAGAACTTTGTCTGCTTCTGATAGGCCCGCAGATAATCTGCATTTAGCATGGAACCAAAGATTTTCCTCAACTGTCAAGTTTCCATGAACAATGTCATCTTGTGGCACAAAACCAATAATTTTCTTATACGAATGGATTGATTCTTTCTTCCCATTTATATGAATCGAACCACTCAATTTGCATCCAACGGCTTTCCCAGCCAAAGCAGAAAGAAGACTTGTCTTTCCTGCTCCTGATGGACCCATCACAGCTGTGATCCGACCTGGTTTCATGCTTCCCGTGACACATCTCAACAGATGCTTACCATTTGATTTCAAGGTGAGAGTTAAATTTTTGAAAGAAAGCTCCATGAGAGGCCTCTTTCTCGTCTCAGAATTAGTAGCCATTGAAACTATTCCTGAAAAGGTAAGATTTTTATTTTCTTGCTCCATGGCTTTCTCCTTCTCAATTCGATCATAAGCATACTTGAAGATTTGGCTGCGTGTTTTCTTGACTTTATGTCCTTTTACTCTCTTTCCTTCTATATCAAGACTTGCTCTTTCATTACTTCCACCGGCTGCATCATCCTCAATCTCATTACTAAATTGTGCAGCAGAGGAACTTTCATGAGTTGAATGTTTGGACAAGTCTAAATCTTCATCTACCTCAGAAGAGTCCCCACGACCCAACATCTTGTGTGTATCCCCATCATAATGGGATTTTTTTCCTGAAAATGTCCGAGTTATTTGCGCACGGATCTCATTTACATGCTTTTTAGCAGCCTCTCTAGCAGATTTCCATTTTTGATGGGCTTTTGCTTTCTTCACAGCTGCTTCCCTTGATTTTGCCTGCCTTCTTTCCCTCGTTGTTATAATTTGGTCGGAACAATTGTAGATAATGAGTAGAATAGTACTAACTGCAGCCTGCACAAACATATTGAAAGGTCTCTCTTTTAGTGGAAAACATTAGTCTTGGATGTTTATTAATAACTGAAAAAAACTTACAATAACCATAACCCCAAATGCATGCATGTTCTGGTTTGCTGTGTTGGGATTGCAGGACGTTAACTTAAAGCAGGCTGCAAAAGACAACAAGTAATTACTAGATGGAAATGGTAAACATTACTTGGTTATATGACAACAAGCAATCATGAATATTCGAGGACTTTACGTTTCTCAGATGTAGACCCCGTTCGGCAGTAGTGCCTGAATCAACATTAAAAAGTATAACCAGTTAAACTAAAAACAGTTCGAAACTAAGTCTTGTTATCAGCTTAACTATTAGTTTTATATAGCATTGTAACACTACTTTGAGGACAATTAATGAGGATAGAACGGAGTTTGAAGGGACGAAAAATGAATACCCACTATCGCAAGGTACTTTACGAGTGGTGGTTGGGCAATATGATCCCGCGGAACAGAATACTTCACCGCTCGATCTGATATCGGCCCATACATTTGCACCCCCACAAGTGTGATTTGGTCTTCCTGGTGGTAATTGATAAGTATACCTATAGAGTATAGATTTGACATTTCAACATCTTATCATATCCTCGCAATAATATCACATGTATCATATTAGTATCTATATCTAAAATGGAATTAAAAAAAATTACGGTTCACATAAGCTTGTAGTCTTATTAAGGGTAGCTAAGGGGCAATGGGCACCAAGAGGGCAAGCTATTCAAAACAGAACACAAAATTAGCAACAGTGTTAGATCACATAATATATGAAAAAACTTAGAAATCAATGAAGTTTTGAATTGCTTACGTATCATACAAGTGAGTCCACGGGGGCAGAAAAAACCTTCACAGCAAGACATACAATTACTTGTTCTTTCAGGAAAATCTTTCGAGTTTTGCAGGTCGAATTGTTCGGTTGGATCAACACTACAGCCCCATCCAGGTTCACAACCAGAGACCCATGAAGTCAAGTTGCAATTTACATTTGGTTGCAAGTATCCCGGGTTATTCGATTTATTGAAGAAAACATTAAAATAGAACTTCATCTCTGCTGCTGTACAGATACGCTTACCAATATCACCTGTTCCAAACCGAAAAAGTCACAAACTTGTACATGAAAATGTGATCTTTGAAGAAACACATAAAAAGATATGAAAAATATTTCATCAGATTAGCTCCAAGAACCAAAAGAAACATGAGATTTCTGCAACAACTAAGATTTGGAGTTCCTATACAATCATCAAATCGTCGCTCTTTCCATCTTTTTTCATCGACCAAAATAACAAATGTTTCAGTTCATGCTAAGTACAAGTTTGTTACCTCGGGTTTTCTGAATGCAAGAAGATAGGAAATCCAAATTGGTGGAGAAATTAAAAGCTCTGTTCCAATCAGCATCCCTGAGAAGTTTAAATATCTCTCAAGACTTTTGTAAACGAAAAGAACACATTTCACCAAAAGCATCTAAAAGTTAAGCGTAAGATCCAAGAATTGAAAGTTCCACATCCTCTTTAGAGTCTGATATCTTGGTAAACAAACAAAACACTAAGTTGAAATCTTTAGCAGAAAATGAGACATTTGATTGCACTAGCGATACAAGTGTCTAAAATCAGAAATCAAGCAAAGCAAAGAAAGTGCCAAATTATAGTTTAAGAGCAAGAAAACTAACGGGTCTTTGATGCAAAACTTTGCTCGCGTACCGAGCTCGCGGTTAAGAGCAGCGGTGCTATTAGAAAGCTTGCGGTAAACCATCTGTGTAGCAAGCGGAAGAACAGCTGGATTTTCGAAGTCACTGGTATCCCCAATAGTTTGACCATTACCAACATAACAACCCAACCACAGAACTAAGATCACCAATCTGAGATTAGATCCATGTTTGAGCCAATTTCTCCGGTTCACACTCATCTTGAGATTCAAAAGCCTTAAAGAACACAAATGAGAAAGTTGCTAAAGCAGATGTACAAAGCAGCTACTAACAAAAACATAAAAAACGTAACTTTGTTTCTGAAAAAGAGAAGTTTTTTCAAATCTTTTAAATGGAGAGTTCGAAACATTGCGAGTGGAGAAACGTGAAGGAAGTTGGAGAAACGATGGTGGAAATACTAAAATGGTGATTTGGTTTGTGTGAGACGAACGTGACGAACAATGTGAAAAACGATCCATTTTAATTCATATAATTTTTTAATCAATTGCTAAGCTTGATGTTGGATTTAAAGATTGAGTTTTTCAAGTTCCTGGTTTAAAAAGCACTTAGCTTCTGTTTCAAATTAAGAACGAGAATTAAGCAGAACCGAACTCCAAAACAATCTAATTTCAAGAATCTGAAAACCCAAAAACTTAAAATTTTCTTCTTTTTTTCAGATCACATCGAACTCCATTACAACAGAGCTAGTTTTAAATTTGTTTTCTTCGATTACAGAACTCAAAGCACTCTAATTTCCAGAGACTAAAAGAGTGAAACGGGGGGGAACGGGCGTACATTTGACTTGTGAGGCAATGAAGTTCATAACTTGGGAGCTGAGGAATCCATGAAAATTGAGGTTGCTTAGTTCTTGGGGAAGCTTGTTTAATAGTAACTAAAAGGCTTTGACATTTGCAGGTTAATCCGCCATCATTGACCGCGACAAGAAGAAAGAAGAAGAAGAAGATAGTGCGTTGAATGATGCATTAGGACAAGGGAGATATAGACCTAGTTATAATTACAGTTAACAAAATATTGGAAAAAAGTATGAATCTTTGTAGTGATTAAGGAATTAATATATTTTCTTTCTGAGTTTAGTCAAAAAATGCCTCAAAGTATAATGATCGGAAATAATTGTAGTGTGGTAAATGGTAATTACTTGTGTAACTATAGGTTATTTGGTGATTAAGAAAATAAACACTTTTTTAGTGTCAAATTGCAAATTTCTCTTTCCGGATTCAAATTCTAATATCAAATTTTTTGTTTTAGAACTGGAGTTGAAAGGCTTGCGTAAATTGTATGTAATTGACTGAGTAACAAAACTTGTGAAGTATCGATTTTTTCATGACCTATCCCTAATCAATGATATAGAGAAAATTTGCATATTTGTCGTCACGAGGAATTTAGGACAGATTGCGAACTCGTTCATATGTCACAACTAACCGGTCCCATTATATTTAATATGATTGAAAAGTGAAAACATGTATGTAGTTGGATGCAATTTTGGCAAAGAAAAAAACAATTGTTGACTTTCAAAAAAAAAAAAATCGGTCAGCTTCTAAAGATTTCTATAACTCATAAAACATTTACATTTATCCTTTATAAAATTGAGAAGTTATGAGTAAATATGGAGATTACATATATATATAGTCGGGTAATAGTTGGTAAGGATCGGATACAAATAGTTTGAATTTTAGAAACTACTATCTAAAATAGATCCGTTAATATAAGGTTCGTGTAATAAGATCATTAATATCAAAATGAGTAATTTTTATAATTAAAATTGCTATATGAATGCATAATTACGGATAGTTTTATATTATAATAAAATTTAAGGAAAATTTTAGATAATTTATAGAAATTTTTTTGTTATTCTAGATAATTTTATCTAATATTAAATAGTTTGAATAAATTTAAGAACATATATATTACAACAAACAAGTAATTCAAGTATTTTGGATAATTATCAGATCCGACCTTTTTCTATTGGAAATGTTTTTTAATCCAAATAGGTAAATTTTATCACTCCTATCCAAATGGATTCGAGTATCGGGTATGGGAAAGATCAGGGTATCCGTATCAGTATGCTTGGACTCTTGTACCATAGATATCAGCTATGCCCGTAAAAGGCTATAGAGCCCAATAAATTGGTGCTATTAACTGATCTCTTATTTGGCCCATTCATAAGCCCAACTATTAGCCCAACCAAATCCACAAGAATACCATCATATGGCTGGCCACAAATATTCCATTCATGCTATTACTAAAAGACCAAAAACACCCTTCGCGCATCTCGAGATCTCTAAAACAAAGTCATAACGGCCGGTGTAAATAGCCTTTGCTTTTAGGGTAATTTCGGAAAATTCAATTTCAGTCTCCCAATGCTTAGCTTTAAAACTTTGGTCTGTCTTTTGTCCTTTTCCGTCATATTACTCCTTGACTCCTCTGTGACCGTTTCATCTACAGCTCTCGTTCTCTCTCTCATCATCAATCTCTGAACTCTCTCCTCCTCTTTCATTTCTCCCTCCTCGTGCGCTTACGAACCTGCTTCTAATTTTTCAAGGAGGGTTTAAAGAACAGAGAGATCTATTTTGGTGAGTGTTTGTTGTTTCTCCCTTTAATCAGGTTCTGTTTGTTAACTTTCATGTGGGTTTCTGGTGAATGATTCGATTCCATTATTATTATTTTTTCAAATTTTAAATATAACTGAAGTGGAAGGTTCATGTCGCTGGCCGTGGGCCTAATCCCATTGCTGTTAACTAATAACAATAATGGGCGATTTTTTCGCATTAATTGTTTTCGTTCATTTATATATATGGTCGGTTCTTGAAAAGGTTTTTAGGACTTTCTTCTTTTACAGCAACAAAAAAAAAAGTTTTGATTTTTTGTTTATTGAGTTTTTTTTTCTTTTTTCTCATCTCTGTTCTATGGTCTGTTATCATTCTTGAGTTGATTTGTGATTTATGTTTGGATTGATTCAATCTGCAGGGGTTTAAGCAGGGGTTGGTTTGTCAAATTCTCAAGTTTCTTATTCTCTTCAGATTTACTCTATAATGAAGTGAGAACTTCATAAATAAACAAAGAAGAAAAAAAAACTTGGGACTTTAGCAAGGTACGACCTATGACTTTATTATGTTTTGTTTGTTTCAAACTTCTTTCTGAAATTGTCAAACTTTGATCGGAAAAAATCTGAATGTCAAGGTTTTACTGGTTACGTTCACATCTTCACCTCTCATAATCACTCATTTACATTCCTGATTCCTCTCTATTTTGTATGTTTTCTTAGATTTAAACCAAAGTGCTTTGCTCTGGGTTTGTTGATGAATGTCTTTAATCTGTTTGGATAGCTACATAGCGTCTAGACCGCTGCTGCTAGTGCGTTTAGAGTGTTAAACCATAATGTGACGTAGGTTGTGGGTCTTGTGTCTGATGGTACTAAATGTGTTTGGTGGGTTTGTCAGGCTTTGAGGTTGTCTTGTTGTTTCGAGTGGTTTAAATTCATTTTTTACCCATACAGTTTGTTTTTTGAGGCACTATTCTGGTTTCACATTAGGGCTTTGCTTACATGGTCATACAAATTTCTTCTGATTTTTAATTGTTTCTTTTCAGAGAGATGAATTATATAATGCATTAAGTCATGTGTATTTTGCAGAGAGTATTTAGGTACAAGTATTTTATATTACCTGTTATTACTTCCTTAACTTGTTTGGTTCTGTAGCAGCAGATTTTGACTACATAGCCCCACAAAAAAAAAAAGTAGATTGGTTTCATTCATAAAAGAAATGGTACACACACAACTTGCTTAATTCTTTTATTCTTTTCCTTTTTTTTCCTTCAAATTCTTTTATTCTTTCCATTAGAAAATGGCATTTTCTAAGCGTGAACCATGAACTCTTAACAACTCTTGATGAATATTTTAAAGCAGTGTATACAAGCATCTAGATATTTATGTATAGATCTCTCTTTTGTAAGTTGATCACTATTTATTGAAACATTCTTTTACTTTGAGCCTTTTTTCATACAGTGTCTTCGGTAAAGCAAGTCTTATTTAGAGAATATTTCGAAAAAGATGTTTGGCCCTCCATTAACGGTCCTTGATCCAAGTATTAAAGCTTGTTGCTCTTTTTCTTTATGTATCGAAACATTCATTATGACAAGTCTTATTCGTTCTCTCCTTTTCTTTGCTTTTAAATTCCTTTTGTGGTGTTTCTTGTCTTATTTGTTACTGTATTCTTGATACTGTTGTCTCCTTACTAAGCTTCTTTGTATTACGGATCTGCAGATGGAGACTGTGAAACCAATGGTTGTTGCTCCTAAGGGTAAACTCAGACGCAAGTTTGCTAAAGTTCTTAACATTCATAAGTTAACTGGTGTTGCTCCAGAAGAGGAAATGAAGAAGATAAAGTTCGATTCCAAGAATGCTAATTTGTCTGAGTCTTTCTATAAGCTTGAAGAAGAGTATGTGAGAAGTCTGGCATTGGAAGCTCTTCTTGCGAAGCTGTTTGCTACGATTTCTTCCATCAAAGCGGCTTATGCGCAGTTACAGTATTCTCAGTCTCCGTATGACTCAGTTGGGATTCAAAAAGCAGACAACTTGGTGGTAGCCGAGCTTAAGACTTTGTCTGAGCTGAAACAATGTTTCTTGAAGAAACAAGTGGATCCAAATCCAGAAAGAACTCTGGTTCACGCGGAGATTCAAGAGCTGAGGAGTCTATTGAAAACGTATGAGATAATGGGGAAGAAGCTTGAATCTCAGTATAAGCTTAAAGACTCAGAGATTATATTTCTAAGAGAGAAGCGTGAAGAATCGACGAAACAGAACAAGTTGATAGAGAAGAGACTTAATCAAAGCGGACAACTTTGCAACCCTCTAGACAATCTTTACCTATCAGCGTTAAATCCAACACATTTTGTTACTTATCTTCACCACACAGTCAAATCCACTAGGGGATTTGTCAAGCTAATGATCGAACAAATGAAACTCGCGGGATGGGATATTTCATCAGCTGCTAATTCGATCCAGCCCGGTGTATTCTATTACAAGCAAGACCACAAGTGTTTCACTTTCGAACACTTTGTCTCCAATGTTATGTTCGAAGCATTTCATCTACCATACTTCTCAACTTCAAGTGATTCAAGAAACTACAAGAAGAAGAAACAGAGCAAAGCAGAAAGGGAAATTTTCTTTGAAACGTTTAAAGAACTCAGGTCGATGAAATCGGAAAATTATCTAACTGCAAGGCCTAAATCAAGATTTGCTAGGTTTTGTCGAGCTAAGTACTTGCAGCTTATACATCCAAAGATGGAGCAAGCTTTCTTCGGACATTTGCATTTGAGAAACCAAGTTTCTGTTGGTGAATTCCCGGAGACGAGCTTATGCTCTGGATTTCTTGAAATGGCGAAAAGGATTTGGCTTTTGCATTGTTTGGCTTTCTCGTTTGAATCTCAAGCTGAGATCTTTCAAGTACCTAAAGGTTGTAGATTTTCTGAAGTGTTTATGAAGAGTGTAGCAGAGGAAGCTTTTTCACCTGCCCCGGAGAGTTCGCCGGAACCTGAGCCACGTGTTGTGTTCACGGTGGTTCCAGGGTTTACGATTGGGAAAACTTCAATACAATGTGAGGTCTATCTCTCGCTTTCGTAATCGCCGTCCAATCTAAGATTCGAAAATGGACGGTGAGGATTTCTCGGCCGGTGGTGGGTCCTCAAGGAGGGTTTGGTAATTTCGAGAAGTGATGGGGGTATTTTTTGGAAAATGGGGAAAAAGTTGTTGGCCGTTGGATTTGTAGTAGCGGCGTAGTGTGGTGTTGTGTTTATGTTTTCTCTTTCTTTTAAGTTTTGTCGATATTAGTTCAGAGAAGACAGAGGCATCTATTAGCTGTTGTCCATTGAATATTTATCACCTTTTTATATTGTATGTAAATTTTATGATTTTTTTGATATTTATGAAAAAAAAATTAAGGATCGTATATTGGAATGTTGAACTCTAGTGAAATATTGATTTTTTTAAAAGATTTGGATGTATGATTGAAATTCATTAATACTTGAAATGTTGGTAAGATAGTATTTTATAGTACTCTCACTCACTGTTTTTTAAAGAGTATTGTTCTGACATATTTCACATATATTAAAAAATTTCAATTTATAAATATATATCCGTATTCAAGGTTAATGATTTAAATTCAAGAAAATAGTGCGGTTAACCATAAATTAAGAAACTAGATTGAAAAATCACGTGAAATTATAAAACAAAAATAAAAAAATTAAACGACATTTTTCTTAAGTATATAATTACATGTATATAAGCATTGGACCCCTTCTAAATGAATTGCTAAACTACGAACCATCCAGCATTTTGTCTCCCTGTCTTGTATTTTTTTGTTCATTTTTAGGTTTGAATATTGATAAGGTATTTCTACCACAGAATTATCGGAAAAATTAATTGTATTGACTACAAACACGTCAATATTTGGTAGGATACCACAAGGGCGGTGCTATCAAAAGTTCATCGAAAATATAATATTTTATTATTTTAGTAGTAAATGATACGTATTGGTATTTGGTGAGCATTTATATACTATTAAGTTTCTTTCAATTTTTAGTAACGAGAATGATGCTTCCCTATGCCAAGAATCTAACATCAATTGACCAAATCTTATGGTGGGGTTCGAATCTAACCAAATGACTGAAAAATCTAAAATTTTGGTTGTATTGTTTGTCGGAAAAGTCCTTTTATATATATATATATATATACGTTTAGCATTCTTGGTGGTGCTGTAAGATTTATATTTACCAAATATAAATAAAAGTATTAACTTTTAATTACCAAATGACTATATTCTAAATTTTACTAGATAAAGTTTTATAAAATCGTTGCTAGGCTCATATGTTTCTGATCGATCATATGGCCCATAATCATATTCAAGATCTTACAGTCTGGGTCTAAGCATGCGCCGGTTTTGTTCCCGGTCTTGTAAAAGATTTATTAGGGCTTTGATCCATTTGTTTTGAACATTTGAATCCAGAAATTTCAGTTCTTCGGTTCATGTACCATGGGTAAATATTTTCATAGAAATCAGTTTTTAGATAAATTAATAGTTAGTACGATGTAATTATCACTAAGGTTACAGTTAACCAAAAATTGCCTTTTAGTGAGACACTCTTCTTTTGTCCAAACTGACATGTCATATAAATACTTTTACAAGACCTTGCATTGTTGAAAAGGATCAATGGAATGTCATCAAATGAACAAAGTGGACAAAACAGATATGATTTTCATTCGCTCTACTGCTCATTAGTGGCCACAGTTGATAAATTGAACACTTTGGAATGTGTTGGACTTTGTAGTATGGTTTTAATGTGAATAAAATGTTTTCGAAATTTTTAAACTTTGTAGTAATCTTCTCCACCGATTACCAATCTCTGCATCCACTCCCTCTTCATTCGTTTTCATCTTCCGTTCTTTTAAAGAAGTTATGTGTTTGAGCCCATTTGGAAGTTCTTTCAACTCTTTGCAGTTGTCTATAGTCAAAGTATCGTACTACGAAGACATGACATCGACCCTTCTTCTACTCCCCACTCTTCCAATACATTTTTAGACCAATAAATTGAGGTAACCTGCCTTTTGAGCACGCCATTCTAGAGAGAAAAATATACAATTTAGAAATATGAAATATATTTTTAATAAAGTCTGAGAGGAAAAAATTGATTTTGGAAATTGATTCATATGATTTCAATACCTAAAGACTTGAGGGGGCATGGGGAATAACTCGGCGAAAAATGGATGGCTTGCAGAGCTTTGATACCGAACAACACTTAGCTATAGACTTCAATGGCGATCACGAGCTGAGTATTATTGATGATGAGTTACGTTGGGAATTGGAAGATCTATGGTGTATTGCACCGAGAGATTTTTAGGTGATCCTCTGAAACTTATTGTTCATGGCGAACGCTAAACCCTAGAGTTCTAAAATAGACTGATGGAGAACAAAATATGATAGCCTATTGTCAGTATGGAAACGTCTAATTGTTTACCTTGAACTCGAAACAAGACCCTTGTGGTTTCGCTATCGTGTCTGTGCGGAAAAAACTGCTAGTGCTCTCTTTGTATTTCATTTATGTAATCCGTTTCAAACCAGGTTGAATAAAATAAAGTGGAAAAAAATATATGATAGCCAGAGATTACTCATTGAGTGTGCATTATATTCCGTTATCAGTATATATATTATGGCAAGCTCTGTTTTGAAAAAAAATCCAAACAATCTAAAGAGAATCATATCATAAAAATTGAAATCCAAAATATAAAGTCTCTAAGTTATGAAGGCTTGAACACACTAAAATAAACTTCATATTCTCTACATAGTCTAGAAAAATGTGAACGGAAATTCGATGATCCTTAGACTCTTCAAATCCCTTAATATAGACTCTTGTCAAGTGTCCCTCTCGATACTGTAGTAACAAATGTAGAAACGTTTTGATGGATCACGCGGCATAAACACTAGTCATTCCATCAATACAGTATCTTTTGACTCTGTAGGGCAGTACGCAAGTGGAGTGAAGTGGCAACAAATTCCTTTGAAGAGCTGAAAGGCGCCATGATGACTCTACCTGTATTGAGCTTGCCAGATTTCACTAAATCTTCCGTGATAGAAACTGACGCTTCTGGCGCAGGTATAGGTGCAGTACTAACACAATAAAACCACCCCATAGCCTACATCAGTCAGGGGTTCTCCACTAAGGGAAAGGTGAAGTCTGTGTATGAAAGGGAGCTCTTGGCTATTGTTGTTGTAGGGAAGTGGACACATTATCTCACCTGTAAGCATTTCACCATCCGGACTGACCAAAGGAGCCTTAAGTACCTCTTAGATCAGAAGGTTGTGATAACTGCGCAGCAAAAATGAGGTTCTATATTGCTGGGGCTGAATTACAAGATAGAATATAAGCCTGGCTGGGAAAATAAGGTGCCAGATGCCTTGTCAAGAAGGTCTCACGAGGAGCAATTTCTGCAATTTCAACTCACAGCTCCTTTTTCTTTGAACAGGGAAGAATTTAATTAAGCAGATGGAGGGAGATGCTGAAATTAGAACCCTGGTGTCCGCTCTGGAAAAAGGAGAAGCTGTGGAGGCTGGGTATCGATTGGATCAAGGGCTGTTGCTGAAGGATGACAGGTTAGTATTGCCTAAGGAAGCTCCCTTTATTCCAAACATCTTGGAACAATTTCACTCTAGTTTCTATTGGTGGTCATGAAGGGGTTCTAAAAACATACAAGAGGTTGTCAAGGGAAGTGTGCTGGAAGGTAATGAGGAAGGACGTGGCCAGGTTTATTGCACAATGTGAGGTTTGTCAACAGAATAAACACTCAACATTTTCACCTGCAGGTCTGTTAGCCCCACTACCAATTCCCGATACAAGTATGGGCAGACATCAGCTTCGATTTTGTGGAATGACTGCCACTATCCCATGGATTCGACATTTTTATGTTGGTATTTTCATTTGAGAGACCTATAATATTTTATTTTTATTTCTTTTTTAATTTTGTTTGAGAGATTTGGTGAGAGAGCACCACTAAATATGTTCTTAGGTACATCAAATTATGGGTGTGAGTGGTCTCACTAGTAAAAAGGGCGTAAAGGAAAGAAACAAAAATTGAAGAAAAGAAAAGCCAAAAATCTAGGAGGACTTTTTACCATATATTTGTAGTAAGAAGTTTTTTTTTTTTAGTGGTAAGTCTTCTTCCTTTTATTTCACTTTTTGATGAATTAGGAAGAATAAAAAACTCATCTACTTTTTATTTGACTAATTGTAAGTTAAAAAGTCTAATATTTATGTATTTTTCTCTTTCTTTTTTCTAGGAAGTACTTACAAGTCAGAGCTTCATGTGTTTAATCGAAATACGACAAAGTTTTCAATTAGTTTTAAATTATCTATTATTATTCCCACGACCACGATAAACCAGAAATATACGTTAATTTCTTAGTTTTGTTTGACAAGTTTTAAATTTCTTAGTTTTTTTACAAGTTTTCATTTCTTAGTTAGTTTTAAGATTTTAATTGTTAATAACTTATATAAAGGATAAAACAATAAAAATTTACCAATTTTAAGTTTTTATATAAATTATTTTCGAGTTAGAAGTATATCTTGTGCTCAAAAGCTTTCAACGGCATTAATCACGGAAGCATCCCACTAATAAAGTGTCTAAACGGATGCCATCCAAAAAGCTTATAAAAAAGGAGCAAAAGAAGTTTTCACACTTGTCCTCTCTTGATGATAATAGACCTTAATTATCATCTTATACGTCAACCAAATTATCAGCTTCAGTTTATGCAGCCTTGTTACTTTTTTTTTTTTTTTTGATAAAAGCAGCCTTATTACTTTACATATATCTTAATTATAATTCAGCATTATTCATAGTGACAAAGAAGTGTAGTAAACATTGTACTAAAAGTCTAAAACACATCTTAATTAGACGCCGCGCTAAAATCATACACGATACACGCATCCATTATGAAAAAAGAAAGAACAAAAAACAGTGACATGTTTACAAAATTAAGGAGTGTACGTAAGCCATTTTTAAAATTCTATTTCAGAAAGTGTAAATTCAAACACGGCAAACAAAATACGTTAGTTTCATTGTACATGCATGATGCATCTTTGATCTCTAACTCAAAAGGAAGATTCTATTTCATGTTTTCGTTTTCTTTTACTTTCACCTTTTACAACATATATAAAGCACTTTCTTAGTTGGTTTTTAGATTTTGGATTTTATGGTTTATGGGTTTTGAAGAAGATTTTAGTTTTAATTCTACCCAAGAGATATCAATGTCCTAATTATATTCCAAAAAAAATTTATGTGATGGTGATCAAAATAAAAAAGAAAGCTGTGATAATACGATGAAATTAATAATTTCGCAATAGATTAAAGAAAAATTGAGTGCCGAATATTCTAACAATTAGACTATCACTCATGCCTGCTAAGTGTTGACTTGAGTAGATAAAGACATGCCAAAGAATCCGAATATTCCAGTAATACATAGGAAGAAAGATCCATTTTTTTGAAATAAGTGGAGCCGACCAGCATAAAATATTCAAAATGTGACATCACACCACATGTATGACTTGTTCACTTAGCAACGTAATATTAGAGTAAGAATAATAGCAAGGCATGATGTAGTTAGCATCATATTGTGCTATTATATTTTACTAGTCACATTTTTTGGTTCACAACAGTAATATTTTACATGTTAATAACAAACATATCTAAGTACACGAAAACAATTACCGAACCTACTATTAACAGATCCCATAGTCTACCAATGAACCGGTATATGGATTCGATCCAATTTAAACCGAACCAATATAATCGATTAAAAATCGAATCATATTAATATTAATATAGTCACTTTTATATCCAAATATGGAATCTATTTAATAATGAAATTTCTATAAAAGTTAAGGAGCATATATATGATCAAAAAGTACTAAACTATCTATAATAAATTATGTTTTGCTTTGGTGACTAATAATTTATAAACCAAAATTAAAATAACTTAAATCAAAACCGAACCAAAATCCGGATTACAGTACTGTTGATAGATACTTTAGAAAAACAGTAGATTGAATTAAGACGGAAATAAAGAAGTGGTCGATTAAATACTTAAACCCTATACAGTAAAAGAAAGTGTCAACTTGATTGCTTAAAGTAAAAGTTAGGCTCAAACTTTCAGAGATTCATCAATCTCTGTGCACGACACATGCTCTTCTCTACATACTTCATTCGCTCGCGTGAATTTGAGAAGTTACAAATACGTATTTTACAATAATAGTAGACCTAGTAATTGCAAAATTACAAAATTATTACCCAGTTAGAGGGATAATGTTAGTGTTACCCCTCTCGAATTCGAGTTCTAGGTGCAAGTATGACTGTCAAGTGTTAATTTTCCAAAATAATTTTTTTTTTGTTCTGGCATCAAATAATTTGTTTTCTATAAAATCAAAAATTTTACCATCTATTTATTATTAGAATATTCTATAGAAAACATTTGACAAGTGTTAATTTCCAAGTCTGTAACAAGGACTCAAATTTTTGATTAGAATATTCTATTTTTAAGAAAGTAGTTGTTTTTTGTCATCTGATTTGATTAGTAAGTAATAAGATCAAGCATACAAAAACAAACCACTTGAGTGAATTATTTAAAAAAGAAAAAAATAAAAATTGAAAGGTTAAATTATTCAACGAGAAGCGAGCATCACATAGAAATAAAATAAAAGATAGGAATCATGATCACTCTCTATATATACATACGTAAGCCAAGTTTCTTATTTTGCTTTCATCTCTGAAATCTGAATCTGACCCCAAAGGACACAGCTTTTTTTTTCCTCAACTGGTTAGTTTCTGTCTGATCCGCTTATTAGATTTACTTTTTCTCCGTACCATCAGCAAATTTTTCTCATCTGGTTCTGTCTCAACTGACTTAAATTTTCGTTTTTTCTTCTTGTTTACTTCTCTACCATTAAATTCCCGATTTCATTGACGAAATCTCAGTCAGCTGTCTATAGATTTTTCTGTTTTTGGACTTAAGATTTTTGTTTGTTGTTATTCTTCAGAGAGAAGAACGAAGACAGCAAAAAAAATGGCGAATCGGAAGTTAGAGAAGATGGCATCAATTGATGTTCATCTTCGTCAATTGGTTCCTGGTAAAGTTAGTGAAGACGACAAACTTGTTGAGTATGATGCTTTGCTGCTAGATCGATTTCTCGATATTCTTCAGGATTTGCACGGTGAAGATCTCCGTGAAACTGTACGTTTTCTGTATTTTTGGATTTGACCCATTTGCTAAAAGATCCTGAAACTACATACTCTTTGATCATTTTTGAGTAATGGTTTTGACTTTGATTTTCTTAATCATGGGTTGGATTAGGGTTTTAAACGCAAAAAGATTTAAACTTTGTGTCAGTTTAGAGATTTGTGGTTTCATGTGATCTGTAATAAAGAGTAAACATTTTTTTGGTCTTAAGTTTGATGTTTGTGTATTGTATAGGTTCAAGAGCTTTATGAGCATTCTGCAGAATACGAAGGGAGGCATGAACCAAAGAAACTAGAGGAGTTAGGGAGTGTTTTAACGAGTTTAGATCCAGGAGACTCCATTGTTATAGCCAAAGCTTTCTCTCACATGCTTAACTTAGCCAATTTGGCTGAGGAAGTTCAGATTGCTTATCGCCGAAGGATCAAGAAGCTGAAGAAAGGTGATTTTGTTGATGAGAGTTCTGCTACTACTGAATCTGATCTTGAAGAAACTTTCAAGAAGCTTGTTGGTGATCTGAATAAGTCTCCTGAAGAGATCTTTGATGCACTCAAGAATCAGACTGTGGATTTGGTTTTGACTGCTCATCCTACTCAGTCTGTGAGAAGATCATTACTTCAGAAACATGGGAGGTTAGTGTTTTAGATTTAACCGGGTTTGCTTTGGATCGATGTTTTGATGTTAAAGTTATCTCCTTTGTGTGTTCTTTTAGGATAAGAGATTGTCTGGCTCAACTATATGCTAAGGATATTACTCCTGATGACAAACAAGAGCTCGACGAGGCTCTACAGAGAGAGGTAAAGTTGCTTCATATTGACTTGATTTTGAAATCAAATCCTCAAAATGTAACGAAAATATCTGGGAGTTTTCTTAGATTCAAGCGGCATTTCGAACAGATGAAATCAAAAGAACACCACCGACACCTCAAGATGAGATGAGAGCAGGAATGAGTTATTTCCATGAAACTATCTGGAAAGGTGTTCCTAAGTTTCTGCGCCGTGTAGATACGGCTCTGAAAAACATAGGGATTGATGAACGTGTTCCATATAATGCTCCATTGATTCAGTTCTCTTCTTGGATGGGTGGTGATCGTGATGGTACATTTCGATAAGTCCCTCTCTATTGATGGTGCTCTCCTATTCGCTCCCTCTTACACCGTCTTTACTCGGGTCAAATAACGTATGAATTTGCAGGTAATCCGAGGGTTACACCTGAAGTCACTAGAGATGTCTGCTTGCTAGCTAGAATGATGGCTGCTACTATGTACTTTAACCAAATCGAAGATCTTATGTTTGAGGTTTGACCTCCCCTTTTTTTTTTGGTTTGGTCTCCTCATATTCTATATCTATGTTTACCCTCGTTTCATTATTTCTGCTTCTTCCGTAGCTGTCTATGTGGCGTTGCAATGATGAGCTGCGTGTGCGAGCTGATGAACTTCACGCAAATTCCAGGAGAGACGCTGCAAAACATTACATAGGTAAGAGAAGGAACCAATTTGTAACATTTTTGTATGTTTAAGCTTTGTGTTCAGAATCGAATTAATTTGGAACCAATGATTCTATTTCTTGATTGTAGAATTCTGGAAGTCAATTCCTCCAACCGAACCATACCGTGTGATTCTTGGCGATGTAAGGGACAAGCTTTATCACACACGTGAACGCGCTCGTCAATTGCTCAGCAATGGAATCTCTGATGTCCCTGAAGAAGCTACATTCATTAACTTGGAACAGGTATCATTGCTATTAGAATCCTTTAATTCCTGGTTATGGTTTGGTACTAAACCGATCTCTCATGCTAATTGTGTAGTTCTTGGAACCTCTTGAGCTCTGTTACCGATCTCTATGTTCATGTGGTGACCGTCCAATAGCAGATGGAAGCCTTCTTGATTTCTTGAGGCAAGTCTCAACCTTTGGGCTCTCTCTTGTGAGACTTGACATTAGGCAAGAATCTGACCGCCACACTGATGTATTGGATGCCATCACCAAGCATTTAGATATCGGATCCTACAGAGAATGGTCTGAAGAACGCCGCCAAGAATGGCTTTTATCTGAGCTAAGTGGCAAACGTCCACTTTTCGGTTCTGATCTTCCTAAAACCGAAGAAATTGCTGATGTTCTTGATACGTTTCATGTCATAGCCGAGCTACCATCAGACAGCTTTGGTGCTTACATTATCTCTATGGCAACTGCGCCTTCTGATGTATTAGCAGTTGAGCTTTTACAGCGTGAATGCCACGTGAAACGACCTTTGAGAGTTGTTCCGCTCTTTGAGAAGCTAGCGGATCTAGAAGCAGCTCCTGCAGCAGTTGCTAGGCTCTTCTCTGTTGACTGGTACAAGAACCGGATTAACGGTAAGCAAGAGGTTATGATCGGTTATTCAGATTCAGGGAAAGACGCTGGACGTTTATCCGCTGCTTGGCAGTTATACAAAGCTCAAGAAGAGCTTGTGAAGGTTGCTAAAGAGTACGGTGTGAAGCTAACAATGTTTCATGGTCGTGGTGGCACGGTCGGAAGAGGAGGTGGACCGACTCATCTTGCTATATTGTCTCAGCCTCCAGATACTATTAATGGTTCGCTCCGTGTCACGGTTCAAGGGGAAGTCATTGAGCAATCGTTTGGTGAAGAGCATCTATGCTTTAGAACGCTTCAGCGTTTCACCGCTGCTACACTTGAGCACGGTATGCGTCCTCCTGTTTCGCCTAAACCGGAATGGCGTGCTTTGCTCGATGAAATGGCGGTTGTTGCAACCGAAGAGTATCGATCTGTTGTGTTCCAAGAGCCTCGGTTTGTCGAGTACTTCCGCCTTGTAAGTATTGCATTAACTCGGAAATCTTAAACTCACGCTACAGATTCTTAAAACTCACAGAATCTTTAAAATGCGTTGCAGGCTACACCAGAACTAGAATATGGGCGTATGAACATTGGAAGCAGACCTTCCAAGCGTAAACCAAGCGGCGGCATCGAATCTCTCCGTGCAATTCCGTGGATCTTTGCTTGGACACAAACAAGATTCCATCTTCCTGTATGGCTTGGATTCGGTGCAGCGATTAGACACGTGATCGAAAAAGACGTCAAGAACCTCCATATGCTTCAAGATATGTACAAATACTGGCCTTTCTTTAGAGTCACCATTGATCTAATTGAAATGGTGTTCGCTAAAGGAGATCCCGGTATCGCTGCTTTGTACGATAAGCTTCTTGTTTCAGAAGAACTATGGCCTTTTGGTGAGAAACTCAGAGCTAATTTCGAAGAAACCAAGAAACTTGTCCTCCAGGTTTAAAAACAGAGCCATCTTTCTTTCATATCGTTTTTTTTATAGATTTTGTTCTGAATTGCATCGCATCCTTTGTTTTGCAGACCGCTGGACACAAAGATCTTCTAGAAGGAGATCCCTACTTGAAACAGAGACTGAGACTCCGTGATTCGTACATCACTACTCTCAATGTCTGTCAAGCTTATACATTGAAGAGAATCCGTGATCCAAGTTACAATGTGACTCTGCGACCTCACATCTCTAAGGAAATAGCGGAATCGAGCAAGTCAGCGCAAGAACTCGTGGAGCTTAACCCGACGAGTGAATACGCTCCTGGACTTGAAGATACACTCATCTTGACAATGAAGGGTATTGCTGCAGGTCTGCAAAACACTGGTTGAGTTTAAAAGAGATGATGAAACTGACTTTGAATCTCTCTTTCGCTCAAGTCTCTCCCTTTTTTACTACGGATTGGAAAATAATAAATCACACGGTTGGATTCCTGATTTATTTATGTATCCACCGTCTAAAATACTGATCTTGGTGTATGAATTCTTTGAGATCATGCCCACGTGCTCTGTTTTTTCTCAAGTGCTACAAAACAGAGCAAGAGAATCTTTTCATGTTTGTTTGTCTCTTTTATTTTCCTTTTATTTGATCGGTTGAGAATTATCTAATCCGATTTTGAGTTTTTCGGTTTAATAAATCTCGTTTTCTTTGGTTTTAACACTTCGGTTTGGTTTTTTCCGGTTACACTTATTGTTCCCACCCTAATCATTTGTGCACACAACTACACACACATGTCGTCTGAGTATGCAATGGTCCCGAAAAACGGCAGACAAGTTTGCGGATAGAGGCCTTGGCAGAAGGAAAACGGTTCGAAGAAAACGACAAGGTGTGCGAGTCTCATATATAGACACGGCTTGCATTTTTCGTTCGAGTAACGTCCCAACGGCACTATTAATTATGGGAATTTATAGCGTACATGTACGGTGTACCAGTTTTTTACCAACGTACTTTATGCTAATAATAAGTACGTTTTAATTTAATTTCACTCACAGGGGTCAAAAAGTTCACACTAGTCGGTGAGTGTTGATCATGTTAATCACGCGACTCCCCTGATTTAAGGAGGACGAATAGAAGAATAGAAAAATGTTAATAAAATCATGAATTTTCAAATTTAAGTTACTTAAAATATGTATTTTGTTGACTATGTTTTTTATATATGAATTTTTATTGATCCAGTTAAATAAGATATATCATTAAATTAAATAACAAAACAATTAATGGATATTAATTTATTATTAACTACTATTTGTTAGTAATAAAACGATGTTATTTTGAAAGAGGAAAAATGTCAATAAAATCACAAATTTTCAAACTTAAGTTATTTAAAACATAAATTTGTTGTAAACTATTTAAATCATAAATTTAAAATTTTGTGATTTTATTAATATTTTTTTTATTATTAAGTAAATAGGCTTTTCTGTGATATATAATATATGAAATGGCTAAAAGTTGAAGACGACCAAACATATATTATCCGAAAGAGATAAATACGTGTCAAACAACCACAAATTAAGAACACCGGCTAACGACCATAAAGATCATAACCTTCCAACATTTTTCTTATTTTATTTATAGGAGTAATTATTATTAGTTTTGGGCGTTATGTTGTTACTATTTTCCTTATAAAAGGTTTTTATTGTTTTTTGCATATTTTATTTATTTTTTCCTTACAATCCCTTGAAAAGAAAACATTGAAGAGAAAACAATCTATACTATTAATTGGAAAGCATAACTTTGTAAAAAAAAACTTTTAAAATGTAAACAATTACATGAAATATTATTAGTTTTTAATGTTTTTAAATATAGTGATTAAAGATACAATAGTACTCACAAAATTAATATAATTAAATTAAAAATAGAAAATATATTTTAAATAATTATGGACGAAAATAAAATTAATTTTTTTAAAAATTATGAATAAATTATTTTACTTTAAATTACAAAATAAAAATTTGAGATCTATAACATATTATTTATTTTTCTTATTAAAAATGGAAGATTTGGTTAAGATTTCAAATTATGATTCTCCAATCATCATATTTTTAATTTGATTTTAATTGTTATATAATACATAAAACTAATAAAAATCAAGATTTTTTTTTACATATGTTGCAATTCAAATTTTTTAAAAAGACATATATTACTCAGTCGATTAAAAAAGTGTGTTCAACGTCACTAAAATTTTTAGTTAATGTTTTAAATTTATATTATAAAAAGGACAAAAATGATTCAAAATTTGAATGGACAGATAAATTGGCTTAATGATTTAACAAACAACCAAATTTAAAAATTTTATCCGATTTAATTCAATTTTTATTTAAACATATAGTTTTACCAAATATAATCATTTTTATAAATATTTAATTATTAAAAAGTTTCAAATATTATTACTATATATTATATAAAAATTAAACTATTATTAATATATAAGGTATATAAAATATTTAAAATACTACGAATATTTTAATTTTAAATATTATTAATATTTAAGCTTCTTAAAAGTTTAAAACGTTATTAATATTTAGCTATATCAACGGTTTAAAAGTTAAATAATATTTATATGAATATTTACTTTATTAAAAAATAAAATGCATTTAACTAAATATATATATCATTGTTTTTATGATTCTTTATTATTATTTAAATTTATATATATCACCCATATTATATAAGAAATTAAATTCGTTTTTTTAATTTTAATAAAAATACACATCAAATATAATTATTTAAAATAAGAAAATAATACATTATACCATGAAATTTAATAAATTAAGCGAATTCAATTTTTTATATAATAAAACAATAAAAGTCTTGATATATCAAATCTAAACAAATGCATATATATAAATATATATAACAAAATCTAACACCAATTTTGAATACATTTTGCATATCTTACTATTTTAAAAATAATTAATTAACATTTTTTCATAATTGTTAGATAAATAATTTTAAAATCATAAACTTTGCTTAACACTCTTAATAAATAAAAAAAATTTATGATAGATAAATAAACTCGATTTCATAATCTTTGCGGTTTAAATGAGCAAGATTGTGGGTTTAATTTTCTTTAAATTTAGTTCACAATAAATACAAATTTCAAAATTAACATCTAATACTTAATAGTTTAAAATATGAAAAAAAATTTAGTATTTGAAATAACACTTTCTCCTTAGAAATCGAACTGATCAAGTAATATATATATATATATATATATATATATACTGTAGATAATCTTGATAAACAAGTAATTAAAAATATAAAATAAAAACTATCAAGGTATTTTTAAGGGTTGGGAGGAAAAATTAGTCCCGAGTGAATCACATTAATATACAAAATACTTGTAAAATAATTTGTAAAGAATTAAACCATTTATTATAAATCATATTATAATACTATTTCACTTCTACAATTGATTTTTTTTATATTAAATATCACATAAATGTTTACAAATATTATCTACGTGTTGTACGTTTATATATATTTATATGAAAAAATAATTATATATATATATATATATTATTTGATGTAGCTAAATTTTATCCGTTTTTAAGTAATTTTTTTTAGTAAATATATTTAATTTATGTAATAATATAATTTGGGTAGTAGGACGGGATCGAAAAACTTTGGTAGGTAAATTCAATTTCAAACTCTTATTAATTTGTGAAGGGTCAACTTCGGGGTGTATATTTCAAGTATTTTTGAAAAATAAAGATTTTAAAAAAAAATATGAGAAATTTTTTGATAATTTCCAATAGTTTGTAAAAATTTTAAAAATATTCTTTTACATCAAAAAATTTATATAAACGGAAAAATTCCATTTTAATCTCTTATAAAATCTTAATCTATTGGATTAAAATAAAATTCTCAAACGGCTAATTGTTTAAAAAGAATGCTTAGTGAGACGAAAAAATATTGACGGATACATGAAAAACATATTTTTCGTTCCAAAAATATTTTTGGATGGACTTAAATTTGTTTACCAAGATATATATATATATATATATTTGTATAGCTTTTAATAATAGTAAAAACAGGTAAAAATATTTCAGAAAAAAAACTCATCGCTTTCCACTTTATTTGTAGATAGAAATAGAATCATGTATGGAATTGGGTTGAATGTACGAAAATAAAAGGCATTAAACTTAGTGCAAAGTAAATAAAAATATATAACTTTTTATTGATGAAAATGTTGAGAAAAGGAGGAGAATTGAAATGACAAGATGGTTCACTTTCTTCTTGGTTTTTCACTAAGCCCTAAAAGTAAGGAAAAGAAAAAAAAAAACAGAAAATGAAGAATCCAAATCTTCCTCTTCTGCCCTTTTAGTAAGCCCCTTCTTCACTCACATCCAAACTTCTCTTATGTACAACACAGTAATGTCCAACTAGTAACATCTCTCAATACCTAAACAAGTGAAGCTAAAAGACGGAGCCAATGCAATCTCAATCTGCAGAGAAAAATGAATGAAGGGAAGAAGGCAAAACAGAGACAGAGATCACAGGGCAAATGAAGAGGGGAATGAATGAACAAATCATTAAGAGCTGAAACTCTACACTAATGGGTTCCCTGGTAATGAAGCATCTTAACAAGTTAAGTGAGATTATTGAGAAAGTTTCTTAAGGGTAATGAGGAGGTTGCAGAAGAAGCGTAAACTTTTTAGTTTTTAGCCGCTATAGTGTCTCACCGAACACTCCAATACTTCTCTGCTTGGACAGACAATTTCTTTAACCCGAGTACCGTTCTTGTATATCTTCACCGTTGGTACAACCCTCACATTCTCTGCAGTACCTATTGAAGGACATTTATCGATATCCACCTAAACAAAAAGGTAGAATTTAGAGTCAATCTCTTCCCATGGAATTATGCAACGTTTCACTACCATGAGCGAGGTTTTCATGTAACTTTACCTTGAGGAAGTGTATAGATGGGTAACGAGTGCATAGAGAGTCCACAAATGGAGATATCTGCTTGCACTGATGATCAGAGGCTGTCGAGAAATGGATAACCGAAACTCCTGGGTTTGATTGAAGTATATCACATTACAAATTTCATAAATTAAATCAGAGGTCCCATCAAGAAACGTTATCAATGTAAGAAGCAGAGAAGATATGTTTTACCTGGTAGATTCATGACAGCTTTAAACTGTTCACGACTAAAAATTTCCTCAACTTCACCACCAAATTCCATATTTAAAACTTCTTCTCCACGAGATTTCTTTAATGCCACTTGCGCATGAAATAAAGATTCAGCAACTTCCTTGTCATGAGGTAGTTCCCTTCTCAAGGCCTCATAATCACTCACTGCGGCTCCCCATCTTTCTATCTGTAGTTGAACAGAAATCTCGAGGATCAACGTAGAACAAATTACAAGGCAAACTAAGTCAAAGAGCGATATTTATGTACCTTGCTATTTGAGGCAGCCCTTCGGAGAAGAGGTTTTGTGTAACTTGGTTGAAAATGCAGCGCTTGGTTACAATCTTCAATTGAACGTTCCCACATTCCAAGTTTAAACCAACAAGTTGCCCGGTTAAAATATAGAATAGCGTTGCAGGGATCAAGCCTAAGGCCTTCTGAATAAGCTGAGCTTGCTTCCGTGTATCGTTCTGATTTATAGAGATCGTTACCACGAGCCCGAGCCCTAGCAACCAATGTAACAGTATTGTGTAACATAGCAACTTCATTGCTTCGTGGATCGATTTGGCTAGCTTTCTCAGCAGCCATAACTGCATTTTCAAACCTGCAAAAATTCACCATCTGCTCCTTACCCTTTTTTTTACTGATGGCATTCAATAATTTATTTAACATTAGCAATCTGAAAAAGGTGTCTCTAGTCTCACCTTCCTAACGCCATCTCGATTTGAGCTTTAACAAAATATGTATAAGCTTCACAGGCCATACCACAAAACCGAGTCTGCGAACAAGACACAGGGAACGGCTCTAGTTTGGGAACTTCTAATAGCTTTGATTGGGCATCATCAAGCCGATGAAGTTTCAAGAATGCTTCTATTTTACACATAAATAGCTGCAGATTCAAGACACAACACTTTAAAACATTTGATTCTGATTCTTTCATAAGAAAACATCTCATCTTACATAATTTGATTTTTACTTGAGGAGAAATATCAGCACCAGAAACGATAGCAGCATCTACTTCCGTCAAAACTGTTTTCCAATCTCCAACCCTTCGCACATCTGCGCATTTGCTCAAATGTTTCTCCACTGTTTCAAGCTTCTGCAACTCCATAGGATCTGATGGTCTCCCAAGAAAACAAAGATACTTCCTTGCACTATTAACCTGACCTAATCTGCAATGCAATGAAGTAATTAAGACACACATTGAAGTTTCACAAACATATCATCAACATCAACAAAAAACCTAAAAGTAACAGCTTTATCTCCTTCACTGTATCAACAAACTAGCACCATAGATAAAGAATCTATTTTGATGATACAGTAAGCACAGAACCACTTGCTAAGCTACGAGAAACGAGAAGCAATTTACCTAATAAGCAATAAAGCCAAACGGTGATGAGCTCTTGCATAGTTAGGATCCGATCTCACAGCATCTTCACATTCATTAACAGCTTCACCAATTCGATTCAAACCGGTCAATGCAGCAGCTCGATTACTCCGATATGCTGCGTTTGTCGGTGATAAAGCTATAGCTCTATCATACAATTTCAAAGCCTCATTAAACAAACCTTTCCTATACATTGCATTCCCTACTCTCTTCACTTCCTCTGAATCCGAACCTAAAACTGCTTTCCTCCATAAACTTTCCGCTGCAACAGGACTACTTCTGCTAGAGCTACCGACAATTACCGGCGAAGTCGTCGGAGATCCTCCTCCAATAGAAGTACGTTTCGCCGGAGATATACTACTTCCTCCGCCTCGCATTATACTTCCGTGACCGTACGTTCCAGTGCCAGTTCCAAGAACATCGCTTCTTGAACGGCTTTGTGTCATTCCAGTGATTTGGATCTTCCCGGAAGGACAAATGTTTCCGGTAGGAAGTACATTCACCGGAGATGTAGCAGAGGAGGTGAGTGGTTGTTGTGAATTTGAAGAAGTAGCTGAGTCCGATCTAGATTGACTCGGTCTTAGATGATTATTCCCACTCGACGAACCAGATTGACAACGAACCGAATTAGATCTTCCAATAACCGGAGCGTGTCTAATCCGACCGGTTATAGATCCGGAAGAACTAGAACTGCTACTACTTGTGGTTGTAGTGAGTCCACGTGGCTGAGAACGAAGCGGAGAAACCGGTGAACCGAGATCTACTTCACGAAAATCCAGTTTATTGATTTCGGAGGTTAATGATGAATCACGGAAATGATCGGCGAGATTGTCAGATTCAGGAATGAGTTTACCTGACTGCGGCATTTTTTTTTATTTTTCCGGCGAATAAACAAAACTTAATCAGTGAGAAACCCTAAGTAGGAGGTTCTTGGGAATAGCAATTAGGGTTTTAACGAACTTCGGTGAGCAATGGGCATTAATGGAGATGGAGAAGAAGAAGATGATGAATGGAGGAAGGATTAGATACTCTGTGAAAAGGCATCGAAAAGAGAAGAGAGATGAGATGGGGATGTCGTGATTTTATAAGGGTGAAGCAAAGAATGAATGTGAGTGGCTAGAGAGAGGAAGTTGTGAGAAGAAGAGAAGAGTAGAGAGAAGGTTCACAGAAGAAGAGGAGTGAAGATGGAGAAGCAGAGCAAATATTTACCATTTTATAATATTATAGAAAAAAAGAAAAAGAAAAAAGGTAAGTTAATAATTAATTTCCGTCTGACAAAGAACAAATAAAGGTTAATTAATTACTAACTATGTATTCTACAAAAATAATAGAAGGCGAATTAAATAACACAAAGTATGACAGAACTGAAATAACAAACTTTTGAAATTATGTCCAAAATTTTTACTCCAAATCAATAACCAGAAATTGAAGAGATTTTTTTAATATTGGATATTTAATATATGAAGATTTTATATATGTATAGGAAAGTTTGGAAATAGTAGTGATATATTAAATGTTGTTCAAAGAAATAACACTGCTTCTTCACCTGCTGCTTCACGAGACATGTTTTCATTCTTGCTTTTATTTTCCTTTTTTTGGCTTTATCGTTTTATCAAAAACAAAAAGTTTAATAATTATTTGTATTGTAAATAATTATTTAAAAAAAAATCTGCTTACTTCGCTTTCGGTACTGTTCGATTTTTCTTTTGTACTTTGGCGCTTACAACATCCTAAAACCCCACTCGTGATTTATGCGAAGTGACGGCTACGCTCATATACATCTATATGAATTGTGTTGTGTCAATAAATAAATAAAAGCAGGAATTGAGACACTAAAATAACATTTGAGATTTTGCTAAAAATAAAATAAAATTAACATGTGAGATACAACATTTTATATCTATTTATTTTTAACTGAAATTCTTTGTCTATTTTCTGTTAAGTGACTTTCACAATTAGATGGTAAATTAATAAAAATCAATAATGTGTCAAATACATTTCACCACTAATTAAATAATTTCTTGTAGTTATAAATGCATTTTACTACTCCGCTTTTCTTCAATCAACTCATTTCCTTATTAATCAAATGAACAAATTCAGTGTATCGACATCTAACTAGTAAATAAAATTGTCAGATTAGTTCTGACATTACTTGTACGGGTCTATTTAGTAAATAACAATATACATGTACAAATAAATTGTTTTTCCACACAGGTCTTGTACGTAACGAATTAGTCCTAATATTACTTGTACGAGATACATATACTAACACAAAATTTGATAATAAATTCATTAACGTAAATCCATTATATAAAAAAAAGTTCATTCACGTCTCAAAATCGGCTATTTTTATAGTGTTTAAAAAAAGCTAGGAACAAAAGATAAAGAAGGTATAGATAGATTTGGGTATGATTGGGAAATCTAACAATCACATCAATGTAATAAGTGACCTCGTAATTTGCACTCATCCCTATTGGCTTCTTTCGCACGAGATTTCTTTCTTCTTCTGGTTTCCTCGTCTTCTTTTTATTCTATCTTCACAGACACTTCCGTCTACCCCAAATTTACGCTTACATATTTACATATAGAATGATATAACCCATATTTCTGTATGAGCATTTGGTGACAAAGATACATGCACTTCTTTGGCCAATGTACATATTTTAATCTTTTAAAGTATAGGTAAGTATATGTGTGTCAGTGTGTATTTGTTTATTAACAAAAGCAAAACGTTTGATTCGGTTATACGTATGCGAAAGTGTAGCTTAATGATAATGGAGCGGTTATGACTCGGAGAAGAGTAGTGGGTTTGGTATACCGACACTTGCACAATATTGTGTATTTTTTTGGTATCCATAAGCTATTGTTTTATCGAGCATAGAATATCATGTAACCAAAAGAAATTTTTTTTTTTTTTTTGTTTTTGTCAATCATAGGATATACCGAAATCTTGCTTATACTTCATACGCTTCGAGCCACATGTTTTAATATGCGTATATTTTGTAAAATATGCCATTATGTATAGAAATAGATGGTGGTTTCTTTTGGAGCAAGTTAGGTGGTTAAAGAAATGAAAAAAAAAGTTGAGTGCTTCATAAAAGCTAATACTTAATTCAAAAGCTTAACGATTCTAGAGATTTTTTTTTCTTTTGTATATATCGTTGACACTTGGGACAGTCTCCGAGTCAAAAATTCTCCACAATGACGATTTACATTTGAGAAAAAAGGACGATATACATGCATGTTGGTGTCATATTTTAATTAATAAGAGGTATTTGCGTAACACGTTAAACTAAAAAATTTATTAGTTGTCATTATGAATATTCATTTCGCCAATTAAGCTGTTGTAGTATAGTATTCGTTATATCCCAGACATAATTTACCATTAATCTGTCGTCAAATATTAATTGACTGATGTGTATTTATTACGTAACGACTTTAGAGGGATGGGAAAAGGCATATCCATATGCAGTTACGAGTTGTATTCAAAGTAAGTGTTCTATCATTCTATGAATCCAATTTAGAAACTTCCTTTAAATAGAAGTGTTTTCTAAATCTTGAATTTTTCTTGTCTATAGCCATTATGGTTATATGAATGGTGTGAAACAAAAAAAAAAATACTGCAATGCGATTGAATTGCTAATTCCGTATTTTATTACCATTCACAAAACAATATGATTTATATAAAATGCGGTAAATGTAAACGGTTCAAATTTGTTTTGTTTTATGTTGAGTTAAGAGAAAACCTGAAATATTATATTTTAATTCTATAAATACTAATATATTTATTCAAGAGAATACTTCATGTATACATATTTTATGGTATATCTGATAAAAACAGTGAGTTAAATTTCACCAAACGGTAAATTCGGGAATTAAAAATACAATATTTAATAGCAATAAGTCACATCACTATTATTTTCTTCATTTTACTATTTATATTGTCATTTACCTAATTATGATAAATGTTTTCCATACAATATATTTATTGTGGTTTTCAATCATCTTTTGCTGTAGTTGTTCTGTTCATCTTGCATTGACTATACTTATCCTACTCATTTAATCTAATCCGTTTAATCTTTACCGCTCCATCGACAACACGAGATGCTTAAGATAATAGGGTTTACATTATAAACATTTTGATGCCTTCTACATGACCGAAATGGCAAAACGTAGGGTGCTTATATTTTCAAATGTCACCATAATTTATTTATCATTTAAAAATTTTCTGATTTGACCAACCGTTTGTTAGTTTAAAATGTTTCCAACAAATACTGTATTTTTCGTCTTAAAGTCAAAAGTATTTTTGTTTTCATGTTGAAAATTTAAAGTTAACCTCAAATAGTCTAAATTCGAGTGGTGATGCTAGAAAACTACGGAAGTAAACCTGCGTTAATGTTTTCACACGAATGAAATAAAATATAGTAAAACTATGGTCAAAACACATATATAGATTTGGTCAAAGATGACGCTTGTCCTTCAAAAGTGACGTCAGTGGCTGAGAGTAACCACCATCACTGGTTTCTTTCTCAGTTAGATGTGATTACGCAGCACATGGCATAGACCCAGAATCCAATTAACGCATGATATGGAGTAAAGATTTACACGTTTGCTTTTAATCACTCATTTTTTATTCGACTTACCACTGATTCTCATTAAACGTTATTATATGTTGGGGGGGAAAATGGAGTATTTTATATATTAAATAAATAAAGTTATAAATAAAACAAATTTTTGAAAAATCAGATATGAAACACATATAAAAAACAACTGATTTGAAATTTGTATCTTGTATTTTCGTTTAGCAGTGCAAAAACTTTATCATTGTTTGTTTCCATAACACAATTAAAATTAAAATTCACTTTTAGATTAAAGAAAATAAAGAAAAGAAATTCCTATTTTTTCAACTCTAGTCCGGTTGTTTTTAAAACGATGATATATTTTGTATTTAATTACTGCAAAAATTCGTCTTACTGCTGTTTAGTTTAATATATAGCCATATTAAAATTGACAAATGAAAATACAAACTTTTCGATATGTGAATAGATCGATTGATTTGTATTCAGTTTTCCATTTAGCTATTTATTGAAAAAAAATTCGACCAAACCAAATAAAGCAAACTGAGCTGAAGTCAAAAACTAAATGTGTGGGTGTGAATAATGTATATACATATATAGATTACAAAAATAAAAATCTAAAACCAAGTCAGGTAAAACCCTGTATACAATATGTGTATTTTTGTATAATTTATACAAATCCACACAATAATACTATGTAAAACAAAAAAAATGGAAAATGCAAGTACCAAAGGAGTGAAACTGAGACATCATCCAAAAGAGGAAGCTACAGAGTAGCAGAGACGAAGAAATTCAGAAAGCCCAAATGGGTTCAGTCACTCTTATTAGAAATGTTTCCATCTTTCCCTCAAATCTTGATGATCTGTACGGTTACCTATTTATTATATATATTTTTCACGCTGCTACAAAATTATAAAGAATTTCAAATTTGGAAAAAAGTGAATTTGTTCAGAATTTAAGATTTAAGAGCCTAATCATAATGAATTCTCGTTAGATTCAGCACATGATCGTACACAGAGGTCGAGCCATCCACGTGGAACATGATGACAAAATCCTTCCAATCCCATTTTTCGTTTTCACTTTTTAACTCATCACTTTACAAGACAAGAATATATATATATATATATATATATATATTGTTCTTCCATTAATTCTTGTCATCCGTAAAATATATAAATACTACTCATTTGTTAAATTTACTTGGATTCTTTTGACATTACGGAAAGATGCGATTTCGATTTTTTTTGTTTGCCATCAAAGAAAAGCAGCCATTAATTGGGCCTCACATAGCCCATATTGGATTCTGTTGCTGAATCCAACCCATCTCCAACTCAAGAAATTTAATACAATGCAAGTAGAAAAAAATCGACTACACACATTTGTTAGCTCCGGTTAAAGAATTTGTAGTCATCATCGTTATAAATCAGAATACATGGTATAAAGACTCTGGCGGCTCTCACTAAAGTCTCCAACTTTCTTCCTCAATGAACAAAAGCAAAGAACACAGAGCAATCTCTATAAAGCAACCACATTTCGATGCGGGCTTGGGTCATAAGGACATTTCGAGGTAAGAAGAAGGAATAAGATCACTCATCATCTGATGGTAAAGTCGGGCTTTTCGAGCAACTTTCTTGCTTGTGGAGTTCCAACATCCTTTTCTCTGGGTTACAAAGCCCTGCACCAGTTTACAAATTCTATGATCAAAGGGTTTTATAGTTTGTTAGTTTATAACATTACTACTACTATTGCTGCAAGAAATAAATACAAGAACCTGAGCATTTAGGGATGTCCCAAACAGCAACAGAGGAAGGTGAGCATTCTGGTTCGCAAAGGATGTGATGATTCTCATGGTTGACGTTCATTGCTAGCATCCACGCACCTATTGTTACATCCTCGTTGCTGAACATCCTGAGACTGCAGTTGCAGGACAAAATTTTCCTTCTTTACTAAGCAAAGAGGACACTATGATCTTTTGTCAAGTTATGGAAACAGAACATACCTGTTATTCTTGAGGGCAACCAAACTCGCAACGACATCAGCAGAGAGAGCATAGATCGGGCCATAAGCATGGAGAAAGTATTCTTTTCCCAGTAGATGAGACAATGGTTCATACCTGAAAAGTTTCAATTTTGATACAAGCATAATTAGTTCTCAGTTTTGTTCTCGCCTTCTTCATGTTAACGGCTCTGAGTTTTTACTTTTCGTCCTTACCATTTGAGCTTAGGATCTGTGAAAACCGGACCCTTTTTCAGGCATCCTACGTACGTTTGAGAGTGACTCCGCTCTTTGGCCAATAGCAGAGAGAGTCGATCTGTGGATATAACAACAGAATTCCATTAAAAGTCTAAACTTTTTCATCAAGACAGAGATCAATATAAGGATAATCACCTGGTCTCAAATATATGTCATCGTCAGCTTTGACATAGAATTCAGAATCATAAAGCGCGTATGCAGCTTTGAAGAAAGCCAAACTATACAAACGAAATAAGAATAAAGACTACCACGAATGAGAGAGTTTTGAATCACATTGTGTTAGATAAGATCTGATATAAACAGAGAAGCAATCACTCTCACTAACGTTTTGTAAGGAAGTTTACTGTACTCCTCTTCGATATCTAGCAGTATAAAGTCATCATACTCTGCGATTTCCCTTCTAAGCTCAGCCATTTTCTCCTCGTTTTTGGTTTTCCCTATCACAAACCTAATGGCTAATCCCGTAGATTCTTCCAAGCTGCAAATAGCAGTGTTATTCAGTGAAAACGCAAATACAAGCAGACCAAGAATCAATGGACTATAGCAAAACAAGAACCATTAAGTTGATTATACAGTACTTTCTTGAATCTGTTGAGATTATCAGTACCTGATTAGAATCATTTCAACCTAGGAATCAAGATCAATACCAAAATCAAGTTCCTCATCGCCTTCAATTTCATTCTATGAAGTAAGAACTCTTCACACACCAAATAAACTTAAAAATCTCAGATTTGCCAAGTAAAATCCAGATCAAACCATTTTGAGTGATCTCATGATTCCACAGATGTTCTGAAGCTAAAATGGAGAAATTCCAATTTCATTTGCCATCAATTCAAACAGATACTTACAAGAACAACGGCAATAGAATCTAAATCAATCAGTACCGTCGAAGTCCTTCTGGATCTGACGGCATCCATGTCTTCCTAAGTGCTCGTCTCCGGCCAGCCGATCCGAATCCGGTTTGAATACCAACGAATCCCATAACCTTATGCCTTTTCTCTACGCCACGAACGCCATTACTATTTCCGACGACGTCCCAAACGACTCGAACCGTCTTCGGAGGAACGTTCGTCAAGCAGTTACGGCCGGTTAATCGAAGACCCGGTATAAAAATCACGGTGAGTCCAAATGTGAAACCGGCGATTCCGATAGCTAGTGAAGTTAATATGAGAAGAGCCGTTGATCGGCGCGTGGCGAGTGATGGTCGCGCGTGGAATAGCTTACGAGGAGATGGCATTTTGTGGTAAGCAGCTCGACTTTCGTTAATGGCGATACGGTAATGTATGTTAAGACACACATGAATGTCTTTCTTTTCCTTTTTGATAAAAGGCTTAAGACACATATATATCTCTTTCATTATCTTTAAACCATAAAAAAATGCTTCAACGTTAAGACACAGTAAAAAACAATCGTTGTTATTATCATCGTCTCTTGATTCAACATAAAGCTAACTCTCAGATTTATCTTCAGCTCCATTTAAAACCGGTAGCTTATGATTCAAACTAATCATCAATGCATGAGAAGATCTGTAGGAAAACTTGAAAACGACAACAAGTGCATCAACGATGAAAAATCCATACTAGAAACAAATCACGTCAATACAATTCTGAGTTTTCCCAAAGAGTGGGCTCAGGAGCTTACTTCTCATCTAGAGTTTTTCACTTAAAAGAGTAAGGCTTGTGTTACCGGGAATATTTCCTTTTTTCGCCGGATTCAGAATATTTCGTCGGTATTTCTTTCCATAAGTTGGTGAAACTGCCATCTTTTGACAAGTTCGCTCTAGGTTTTCTTCGCGTATGCTAGAGCAGCCGTTTTTGGGTGTCTAGAGTGCTATAGTTTGTACTGTTTCTCTTCATTTTGTTCGTCTGTTTTCCATGGTGTGTGCGTGATGGTGTTTGCTCTGGATCTTGTTAGTCTATTCCTAAGGTTAGTGCAGTTGAAAGGAACAAATGTAGTTTAATGGGGAGATTGCTTAACCCTCAACAACAGAAGATGTCAAGCATGATACACGATATGCCGCGTCTGTGGCGTACGTATCATCGTACTCGTAGGTTTGCACTGTCAAATGAGAGGTTCCAATTCATTTTTGATTCTGAAACTGATCTTCAGAATGTTGTTGAGGTGGGTGCGTGGACTTATGATGGTTGGAGTATGGTTTTAGAGTGTTGGGGGGAAAAAAGTTGATGGCTGAAGCGATTAATGCTGGTGATGGGCGGAACAGTAGGTTTCTGTTTGAGCATAGGAAAAATTTGTCTAGGTCTCAATATGATTCACAAAGAGATGACTCTACAGTTTTCAGAGCTGGTGCAGCTGCTGCCAGTTCATCCGGGGTTAATGTTGTGGTGAAGTATCGTAAGAGGCCTAGTAAGTGGAAAAGACAAGCTCAAAAAAACAGGAAGAATGTTCTAGTTTATAAAGAGAAGAAGCAGATTGAGAATGCGGACGATACTACTCCAAAAAGGAAAGCGGAAGAGAAAGCCAGTGATTATGAGGTTATAAATTCATCCAAACGCACGAAGCGCAATGAGGAGGTGGTTCCTTATGAGGAGCTGCCAACTCATTTATAAGTGTAATGAGCTGAAACTATTAAGGTTTGAGGAGCGACTTGACAATACAAATTTTGAGAGTCTCAAGAAATGAGACGCGAGCATTTTTCGGACTTTTTGTTCATAATGGAGATTAAAAACTCCAGAAATCACATATTAAGTTTGAAAGGTAGTTTGGTTATGATGGATGTCATGTTGATCCAGAAGGTCTTAGTGGTGGTTTGGCGTTTTTTTTGGAAAACAACTTATAATGTGGTGGTGCTTCAATCAGATAAACGCATCATTGATGTTCAAGTGAGTTTGAGGGCCATAAATGTTTTTATATCATTCGTATATGCGACCCGGTGCGACATAGAAGGCAAGAAGTGTGGAATGGTTTAATCAATATTGGAACCAATAAAGATAAAGCATGGTTGTTGTGGGTGATATGAACGAGCTAATGAATAAGTCAGAGAAACTTGGTGGTCCACGTAGAGAAGAAGCTTCCTTTTATCCCTTTAGAAATATGGTGCAAGATTGTAGATTAAGGGAAATCCCATGGTCTGCTTATTCAATGTCGTTTGGATAGGGCATTGGGTAACTCAACGTGGTTCCATCTTTTTCCGAGAGTACATGCAGAATATTTGGAAATGATAGGGTCTGATCATCACCTATTCTAACTCGTTTCACCAATGAGAATATGTCAAGACATGGGAGATTTATTTTTCACAAGAGATGGGTGTCTAAACCTGAGGTTGCGGACCTGATTCGAGGAGCATGGAGGTATACTAATAGTGATAATTTGGCCTCAGATTTGCACCGCATTATCAAGATTTTTTGAGTCGGGACTCTTTCCTAAGGACTGAAATTTTACACAAATCTGTCTTCTCCCGAAGATACCAAATCCAAACAAGATGACATACTTAAGACCTATTAGCTTGTGTTCAGTGATATACAAGATTGTATCAAGGGTATTGTGCAGTCGTACTTGGCTAGAGGAGGACCAACATGGTTGCAGACAATCATTGAAAGCGAGAGTCATGGTTAATCTTTCTCGTTTTGGTTATGTCTTGCATGTGTTGTTACTTTTGGAAGAGCGGTTAGGCTCTGTTTTCACTCCTTTCATGGAGTTCACAATTAATAGACGGGAAAAAAAACAAATCTTAATGATGACGTGTAAAGATTAGTAACTCATTGTCACTTTTAACCAATCATATTTAGACACGTCAGGATAGTGCTCGTTTCATCGCTGCTTCTCTTTCATCAAAGTGCTTAAGAAACAAAAAAAAACGTCAATGGCGTCGTCGTTGTGTCACCGCTATATTAATCCAATCACTGTCACTCCATTTTTCAGCACTAAACTCCATTTCTCCTCTTCTCAATCTTTGAGACAAACCTCTCTTCGTGCAAATCGACGATCCTTCTCTATCTCCGCAACTATGGCTTCATCAACTAAGAAGGTAATCGTTATCATCGATTTCGTCTTACGCCTATCGATCCTTTAATCTCTACTGATAATCCGAGGTTCCTTTAGGTTTTGATTCCCGTTGCGCATGGCACGGAGCCGTTTGAAGCGGTGGTGATGATCGATGTGCTGCGGCGAGGCGGAGCGGATGTAACGGTGGCATCAGTTGAGAATCAGATTGGCGTTGATGCATGCCATGGAATCAAGATGGTCGCCGACACTCTTCTCTCTGATGTTACCGACTCCGTTTTCGACCTTATTATGCTCCCTGTACGTCTCTGATCTCTCCGCCGATCCATTTTAAAAATAATTGCAGAATTTAGGAGTCAATTGAAGCAAATCGCTAGTTTATACACTGTTGTAGATCATTGTTGTGCATCTGCAGATTACATAAGCATGATTAGATGTATGGATTTATGAGAAATTGAATGCTAATTTTTTTTTTTTTTTGGTGATATGATTTGTCAAGGGAGGACTTCCCGGCGGTGAGACTCTTAAGAACTGTAAACCTTTAGAGAATATGGTAAAGAAACAAGACACTGATGGACGACTTAACGCTGCTATCTGTTGTGCCCCGGCGTTGGCGTTTGGTACTTGGGGTCTTCTAGAGGGTAAAAAAGTATGTATGTAGTGATCAGTATTCAAGAAATTTTTTTTCTTTTTGAGTTTGTGTATTTGGTGTTTACATTACATATGTTGGTTGCAGGCAACATGTTACCCTGTTTTTATGGAGAAACTAGCAACTTGTGCAACTGCTGTTGAGTCAAGAGTGGAAATAGATGGGAAGATAGTGACCAGTAGAGGGCCTGGAACCACCATGGAATTCTCTGTCACGCTTGTGGAGCAACTGTTTGGGAAAGAGAAAGCTGCTGAAGTCTCTGCTCCCTTGGTATGTTCTTGTCCCTGACTCTTCTGTCAACCTTAATTTTCTTCAGCGATGAAGGAAAAATTAAGCAGCTGTTTCTAATTTGATGCTCTTGTAAAGACACCTTACTAATGCTAGAGCGGCATTTGTTCATGGAAAGCAACAAAAACAAATAAAATAACCCTTTTAAAACCTTACTGAATCTGAGGTCTATAAAGGCTGAAGTTGCCAGGATTAGTTCCACTTTCGCGAGGGACAATTGGCAATTGAAAGCTATAGGATGCAACTAATTTTGGTGGCATAGTGTTTATTCCACAGTATCCTCTTTGACTTGCATTTTCTCCTTTTGACATCAGGTGATACGTCCCAACCCTGGTGAAGAGTATACTATTACCGAGCTTAACCAAATCAACTGGTCGTTTGATGGTACTCCGCAGGTGACTTTCAATTGCTTATCCTCTTGGTGTTATACCGTTAACATTTGCAGATGATTTCTATTTGATGGTTAGTTAAATTTGTAATGTGAAAGAGAATTTGGCTGCAGAAGCTGCTTCAGGTGGTTATATGATGAATAAAAAAAAAGAAAGACATTGGGAAAACTGCTCACAGTTGTTATGATGAACTCATGTGTCTTTCTTAATCAATATTCTTCTATATACTGAGAGTTTATGGTTCCCTTTTCAGATTCTTGTACCCATTGCAAATGGCTCGGAGGAAATGGAAGCTGTTGCTATCATTGATGTCCTGAGGCGGGCAAAAGCAAATGTCGTCGTTGCTGCGCTTGGTGACAGTTTGGAAGTGGTAACATCTCGTAAAGTCAAGCTAGTGGCAGATGTGCTTCTCGATGAGGCTGAAAAGAATTCTTACGATCTGATTGTGTTGCCTGTGAGTGCTAACTTCTTCAAATTATCAAGCAAGCTGAATTAATTGACAACCAACATGGTAGACTTCTTTTAATTCATAGGGTGGTCTCGGTGGTGCTGAAGCATTTGCAAGTTCAGAGAAGCTAGTGAACATGTTAAAGAAGCAGGCAGAATCAAAGAAACCATATGGAGCAATTTGTGCCTCTCCTGTTCTGGTCTTTGAGCCACATGGTTTACTCAAGGTACAAACAAAGTGAGAGAGAAATCACGATAGCATACACATTGTAGAGACTCAGATGCGTAGGATCATAACTATATTTTCTGATTCCATGAAATATTTTGTGATCAACCGCTATTAAAAAGTTAAAACCAAGGGAAGAGTCACAATTTTATTGATGTTTGTATAGGGTAAGAAGGCAACAGCGTTTCCAGCAATGTGCAGCAAACTGTCAGACCAGAGTCACATCGAGCATAGAGTCTTGGTGGACGGCAATCTCATAACGAGCAGGGGTCCAGGAACCTCATTGGAGTTTGCGCTCGCAATTGTAGAGAAGTTTTACGGGCGAGAGAAAGGACTTCAGCTCGCAAAGGCAACACTTGTGTAAACTCAGCGAGGTGAGAATCTTAGGTAAGAGTGACGTCAATAAGTATGAAACTATCGATGAGTAGTTGTGTACCTTTGTTGTGATGACCTTTGTACTGAAAGTCTGAATGTGATGCTTAATAATGTCTTATAAATAAACGAGGTGTTACTCTGTTTTTATCAGAAAGCGAATTTTAGAATATAAAAAATGCTGACCAAAAAAAAAAATATAAGAAAGTAAATGTTCTTTTAAAATTACAAAACAAATTGAATTAAATCTGCAGATTGTTATTATTAAGCTAGCTTCTTGTTCTGTAACATCTGTACCATAAGATGAAGAATCCAAGGACTCTGTACCCAACGATGAAACTTGTCATGATACCAAGATTGCTCCATTTCTGAGACTCCTTAAGGTCTTGTTGCTTTAAGAACACGTCTCCTCGATACTCGTTGATCATCAGGCATTCGAATGGATACTTGAAGAGGCTGAGATAATGCATGAACTCCCAGTAAACCGGAATCCTCTCCTTAGCGATGAAATACCCAGAAAAGAGGAAAAAAGATCCCATGAGACCTGAGATCACTGATGTTCCCATTATAAAGTTTGGGACTAGAGCACTGAAACATGCAACGAAGGAGTTTGACATCAGAAGAACAATCCAAATCACCAGTGAGAAGTAGAGGAACCCGTCTAGCTCTCTTCTGAGACCAACCAGCCAATAAACCGGTGTAGCAAAGAGCATACTTATGATCAATAGGAATGGAATGAAGATGAGGGTATCTGCTAAAACGTAAGATAAAACTCTGTAAGCCCTTCTCGATGTCTCTCTCATTAGGATTCTCCGGTCTTGCAAGAAAATTGGAAGTCCCTCTGTTGTGGAAGATAGTAGAAAAGTGAGTGTAAAGGCGAAAAATCCGGTTCGCAAGACTTTAGCTTCTTGCTTATGATTTCCCACATTCAAGTAAATCGACCCGAGTATTAGACCGGCTATGGAGGCTTGTAAAGCTCTAGTTGTGAACAACTGCTTGGTTCTGAAGATGTTCTTGCAAGATCGTTGCCCAAGTATGTGCACTTCCTCTAACACTGAGTTTCTGTGAGAATCAGATTGATGAAACTCTCTTCCTGCACTATTATAGCAACTCTTCCATGTTTTGCTATGACCATAACATGAGATTTCTCTGCAACTCTGGGTTTTGATTGGTTCAAGACTCGCTGCAATATCAATTGCATACTCCAAGACATTTACACGCGGCGGAATCTGGTGACCGGAGAACTTAATCTTCTGATAAAGGCTATTAACCGATCCATTTTGGACAATCAGCCCATTAGAGAGCAACACTATCCGGTCTATCTGCTCGAGTATGCGAAAACCAGGCTGATGAATCGTCAGAACAATGGTTTTACCTTGTTTAATCGTCATATCTTTGAGAAGCATCACAACTTGAAGAGCCGACGCAGAATCCAAACCAGAGGTTGGCTCATCAATCAATATAACATTTGGATCATGAACAAGTTCAACTCCAATAGAAACCCTTCTTCTTTCTCCTCCAGAGATCCCAGATCTTGATCCTTGACCTATCCTTGAATCCGTAACATGGTCAAGACCAAGTTCTTGAATCAGCCTCTTCACCTTAGCAGCCGCGTCTTTCCTCTTCGTCTTCAGCCTCAAGAGTGCGCTGTACGTAAGTGTTTCTTGCACCGTAAGAAACGGAAACAGAGCGTCTTCTTGTGGCACAAACCCTGAAACCCTCCTGTACTCAGGACCATCCATAGGCATACCATTGACAAGCACCTGCCCTGAAACTTTCCCATGAGAAACTTTCCCGGCGAGAATCTCTAGCAACGTGGTTTTCCCGGCCCCACTAGGACCAGCAATCGCAGTAATCTCGGCGGATCTTGCTTCACAAGAAACATCCTTTAAGATAACCTTGTCTTCTTTCTCACTCAACAAACCACATAAAATGGAAGATTTTGGAATGTTTCCGCATAATGTGTATGATAGATTCTTGGTTTCTAATCTACAAGAGATTTTCCGGCCACCGGGAAAGGGAGCTTTCACCGGTAATTCCATCTAAGAAAGAAAGAAGAAAAAAGAAAGCATCAAACTTTGAGAGATAGAGAAATCAACAAATTGAGCAAAGAGTGTGAGATTAAGTGAAGAATAAATGGTAGAGAAGATGAACTAACACACCAAACTTTAAGGAACCTCCTTTATTATTCAAAAATTCACAAGCTTGAAGACTTTAATAGCTTTCGCTCACTGCCTTCCATGAAAAAACGGTAGACACATTTGTCTATGACTAAAAAATATTAAAGCTATGTTGCCTTTTGTATTTTTAATTTATTAGAAAATAAAAATATTGTCTCTTTCTTTAATTAATTTTTGGAATTGTGAAGAGGAGCACGAAAGGCAACAAAAATAACAAGTTTAAAATTAAATTGGTTGCTTCTGGAGATTCTCAAATTCGGGTGAGCTGAAATGTTGACTGTGAAATGTTTGTCTTGTTGGTGAACTTGTTTTATCTAATTCATTATTTAAAAAAAAAAAAAAGAAAGGGAAACCCAGTTTGGTGGTTATGTACCAACAAAATTCATTATGTGCTTCGAACTTTTGTGCCATTTAGAGGTTTTTACTTTTTACGCACGTGGATTCGGATGTTAAATACTTCTTCTGTTTCACACCTCTGTTTCGCGAATGTTTTTTTTAAGATATTTACATACAAATTAAACAAATCACATTTTTGTCATTTTTATTATATTTCTCGTCTACCCATAATATAATCTTTTTAACCCTGAACATAAAATCTGAAAACCGGAATCAAACTGAAAATGAGGTTCTGAATAGTTATAAAATCCGAATGTATTCTAAATGTTTCTATCCTTATAATTTAAACTGAATCTGAACCGAATTAAAAATCGAACAGTATACCTAACAACCTAAAATAAATTATATATCTAAAGATATTAGTTATAAAAATATATCCAAAAATACCAAATAACAAAAATATCCGAAATAACCTAAATATACTAAAATCTTCAGTTATATTTGTCAAAATTATACATTTTTGCAAAATTAACCAAATTTAATTAAAATTAAACTATTTTTTATTAAAGTTAAACAAAAAACCGATAAGGAGGATTTCTTTCTGAAAAAGGTATTTTCGTCTATGTAAAGTTTGTTAATTTCCTATATAATTCAATTATTCGATGTTTTTTTTGGTTGAAGGAGATTAATAGTGTTGGTGGTGGAATAGAGGGACTTCAGTTTCAAGGAGAATGGACGATGGAGCCAGAGGCGTGGGTGGTGGGCAAATAATCAAAAATCGTTTCGTAGCTTTTTTAGGTTTAAAAGAGATCTTTGATTCAGATAACATCAAAATAGCGGAAGAAGCTAGACAAGAAGGTAAATGGAAAACCACTAAGATTATATGAGCAAGGTTTGTTGCTAATTTATTAGTGCTAGTATCACAAAATGAGATCCAAATACTTGTATTTTGGTGCAGTAGACGAGAATTTAAAATTTTATGTAATTATAAAATTGCTCTCCGAAATTTTTATCTTTAAATAGTTTTTCCAGTTTTTTTTTTTCTATTGTGCCAAATGTATCTGTATTTAGATCTAATTTTATCATAGTGGTACCAATAACTTAGCACCATATTTCCCATCCTTTTTTTATTATTTGCTAGAATCAAAACTATCTTTCAATTCTAAATAGCTAGAAAACGCTTTTATTTGAGGAAGAAATCTCTTTTTTTCATAATTTTTATTATGTTATGACCATGTTTGTTTCACAGTCGCCTATAGCTGCGGTTGCAGCTTGCGACCTGCGGCTAGACGTTGTGTTTCTTGTTCATTTAACAACCGCGTGTCTAGTCGCAGCAGCAACTACAAGATCTTACGTCAGGTAAATGAATAGAAATGGACTGCAAGCGCATCCGCAACAGTGCCAAATTTTTTTAGCAACTAAAAAATTTTGACGTAACAATTTGCGTCTGCTGCATTGTTTAGCTGTAGGAGTAGCTGTAGGAGTAGCTGTAAGAGTAACTGTAGGAGGCTGAAGCTGCCAAATGAACAGGGTTTATATGTCGGATTTTTTATTTAGATGCAGTTTTCTAAACGGGTAAAGTTATGATGATTTCGCAATGAAATGGGTTTCTCATGTAATTTTAGATAACAATGGGACCATTTTGAAATTACGCTTTAACAACTCGACTACATAACAACCCTTAGATTTCAATTTTCTAGGGTTTTACGTTTCCCAAAACCTTTCGATTTACTTCCAATGGCGACTCAGAAAATTTCTCGTTCCATCCTTCGCCGACCGGCGAAAACCTTTTCCGTACTTTTCACTCGTTCCTTCTCTTCTTCATCACCTCTCGCCAATTCCCCGGCAGCTTCTCGATCTATGTCATCGTTGCTGAACCTTTCTCGTCCTCTCGTTGCCGGATTCTCCACAGTAATCCGTGCCAGTATATATTCGTCTAGAGATCTGTCGACACAGGCTACTTCGTCTTCACTGAATGATCCAAACCCTAATTGGTCGAATCGGCCACCAAAAGAGACGATTTTGCTCGATGGTTGTGATTTTGAGCATTGGCTTGTCGTCATGGAACAACCTGAAGGTGATCTCACTAGAGACGACATTATTGATTACTATATCAAAACCCTAGTTCAGATATATATATATCTCAACTTAAAATCTTTTTCCTTTTTGCATTTCCACTGTTGTATATGAAATGTGTATCTCTCATTTTGCATTTCAGTGAAGAAGAAGCAAGGATGAAGATCCACTTTGTGTCGCATAAATGTTACTTTGCTTTTGGAGCTTTAGTTTCTGAAGATCTTTCACTTAAGATTAAAGGTAAGCTTGTCTTTGCTTATATTTTACTTGCTTGAGTTATAAGTATTGGAATTCTTATAATTTTATCTGTGTAATGCAGAGTTGCCTAAGGTTAAATGGGTTCTTCCTGATTCCTACTTGGATGTGAAGAACAGAGACTATGGAGATATGCCGAATTTACTCTGATAATTATGCTTTATAGTCACAATATGAGTTTGATCTTACTCTTGACTGGTTTCTGAATGACTCTTTTTAGGAGAACCTTTCATTGATGGGAAAGCTGTTCCTTATGACCCCAAAGTATCATGAGGAGTGGATAAAGAACAATTCTAAAGCAAATGAGAAAAACAGACGCAATGACAGGTCTCGTAACTCGGATAGAAGCAGGAATTATGAGAGGAGAAGAGAGAATGTTAGGGGAAACCAAGACATGGGTTAGAATAAAGGTCCACCAACCAGGGTATGGGAGCTGCTCCACCACCTCACATGGGAAACAACCTTAACATGCCACCACCGAACATGAACCAGAACTACAGAGGACCTCCTCCACCACTAAACATGGGTCAGAACTATCAGGGACCACCACCACCAAACATGAACCAGAACTATCAGGGACCACCACCATCAAATATGAGTCAGAACTACCACGGCTCACCAATGCCGCCGCCAAACATGAACCAGAACTACCAGGGACCACCACCAGCGAACATGAATGGAGGATGGTCTGGAAACTACCAGCAGAATGGTGGATACCAACAACAAGGTCAAGGTGGTGGAATGGAGCAGCAGCAGCATTACCCGCCCAATAGGGACCAGAACCATGGTTAAGTAGTTGAACTGTCTTGGGTTTTCATGTATAGGAGCTTTTCAATATGGAGCTGAAACTATTGTGGTCAGTGTTCTTCAGTTGTCACTAGAGAAACTGGGAGTTGGTCTAAATAACTTCTGCATTAGTTAATGTAGCAGTCGATCTATTTAATAATTGGTTTATTTATTATATCCTCAAGTCGATCTTTCGAACACTTTATTTCGGTATTTAGTGGCACAAGAAGTAAAGAGACAGCTCTATAACTACAAACAAGGAGTTGAAAAGAGTTAATCAAAATCCATAGATGTCATGGCAAAAAGACCAAATCTCGATAAAACATCATTTCCTCGTTGTTTCTTAGCAGCTTGGATCTGATCAGCAAGTGAGATATCGCCTCTTGTTCTCTCTTTCCTTATCAGTTCCAAATCCAGTTTCTCCAGTTTAGCTGCAATCGAAACTACCCTATCTTTTCCAATAGAGATTTTACCAAGACTTGTTTTCTTCTTGTGAATCTGATAAGAACATTTATGCAAACCAAAGAATCATCAAGTGAGTTTCTAGTTTAGTCAGAGACAACAAAGGAGTAGCTCTTTTTACCCTTGTTAGTCTCTTTTTCAATGTAGAACGTGAGGCAACGGTTGCATTCTGCTTTGGTTTTCGAATCTTTCCTTCTCTTCGGTCTTTCTCTTCGCGTTCTTTCTTTCTTTCTGCAACTCTCCTCTTTTTCTCGGTCCTGGCTTGGGCAGCTTCTTTTGCTAACATCTTGGTTTGTTCCTTTGCTCTTGCTTTCTCTTCAGCTAACTGTAACTGCTCAGATGAAAGCTCTTGTTTTATTCTTTCGTAGCTGTCCCACTCGAGTTCTACTTGGCCACTTCCTCCTTTCCTTGCAGCTTCTGCAATGTTATCTGACCATGATGAAGTGAACTTCTCCTTTAATCGCTTTGATCTTGACCGTTCTGCCCAAACTTGTTTCACTGAAGCTCTTATCTTCTCCTTGGTTTCATCACTGCAAGAGACAAACTTAGCTTTTTATGCTTCTAGTTCATAGTGGTGTATCTACATTTAATAGTTCACAAATCTACCTGTGTGGTTGATGATGATCATACATCTTCTTCCGAACCTGAAAGATATTGAGAGAAAAAAGTTTCTAACTTATTTCACCTAAGCAAAAAAAAACAACCCGAGACAATTTGCCAGATAAGTTTTCTTCTTTCACATCATAAGGTTCTCATTGTAAACAATAGAAGATAACAACCCTGAATTGCATTGAATCTTACTTGACTTCACCTTGGGATTTCTCAAAGCTTCGATTGTTCTCTGCTTGATTCGTCTTCGAGTGTCTGTTAAGATGTTGATCAAACTCATTACACAAAGCGTCAAAGAAGAAACAATTTAGATAATCAAATAAATCTCTCACTCTACCTTCACTGTGTTTCCTTCCTTTGTTCCATGGAACCTTTCCTTTATTTGCTAAACCAATCTTCCTTCTCCTTTCCTCTTCTTTAACCTTCTTATCACTGAGATTAACCTCTGAGACTAAACTATCAGCTTCAGATTCCTTGTCCATAGCCTTCACCTCCAAAAGACTTGGATTGAATTCTTTGCTATCAGTCTCAAACACATTGTACAATGACGACCCTACAGTGGCAATAGATTTCAACTCCAATTGTCTGATAGAATCCAAAGAAGCAAGTGAATTGGATATCCTCAAAATGATTGGTTCTTTCAGATTCCAATAAATTGCATTTGGGAACCACCAAGCGCATCTGATTGGATTACGAATTGATTGAAATGGGTATTTCATCTCCATTGATACCCCTCTGTAAAAAAATCCGAAATCGAATCAAAAATAGGTCGAAGAAATTCAACAACAAGTATCTGAATGATAAAATCAATGAATCTCTACACAAATCCATCAAACAAAAAACAAATCAGCCAATATTTCATCAAATTAGAAGTAATTTTTTTTGTTTCCTAGATTTCGCAGCTAATTTCAAATTACTATATGATATGAAGAGAAAGTAGAAGCACTCACAAATGTAGTGACATTCCGAGACGGAGACAAACCGGAGAAAAGAATTACAAAAAATTTCGGAAATTGCTTCCTTCAATTTGATCGTTTTCTCAGACGCTAAGGTACTTTTCCGGCTAGAGCCATTGATGCAGAAGAGTGCAGAGAGAGAGAGGAAAGAGAGAGCGGGAGACACAGATAAGGAAGATAAAAGGAACAATAATGGGCTATAAATGGGCCTCATCTTTATTCATACCTTAAATTGTTATTATTGGGTCTAGTTAAGCCCATCTTGGGCTCCTTCTTATTTAGGTCGCCGACCACCTTTTTCTCGATTAATTTTGGTTTTTTTGGTGTTCCGCTCTCTCTGGCTCGACTAGGGTTAAGGATTTTAGGCGAAAGGTATCGTTTCTACAGAGAAATCTTCAAATCATGGATATGATGAAGAAGCGAAAGCTCGATGAGAATGGAATTGGGATGCTAAACGATGGAATTATTGGCGCTGTTTCGTCTCGATTGATGCCACAAGACGCCAGGAAGATTATCGAACGATTCTCTACTGATCAGCTTCTCGATGTCTTGCAAGAAGCTATTGTACGGCATCCAGATGTTTTGGACTATGTTCGATCAACCGCTGATTCCGATATCTCTCAGAGGAAGTTGTTCATCCGTGGTCTCGCGGCGGAGACAACGACGGAAGGTCTGCGTTCGCTTTTCTCCAGTTATGGAGATCTCGAAGAAGCTATTGTGATTCTCGATAAGGTAACTGCAAAATCGAAAGGTTATGGTTTCGTGACTTTTAAGCATGTCGACGGAGCTCTTCTCGCTTTGAAAGAGCCGTCTAAGAAGATTGATGGGCGCGTGACTGTTACTCAGCTCGCGGCGGCTGGGAACCAAGGTACGGCGAACTCACATGTTGCCGATATATCGATGAGGAAGATCTATGTTGCGAATGTTCCGTTTGATATGCCAGCGGATAGGTTATTGAATCAGTTTTTGGCTTATGGAGATATTGAAGAAGGTCCTTTAGGGTTTGATAAAGTTACTGGTAAATCAAGGGGATTTGCGTTGTTTGTTTATAAGACTGCTGAAGGTGCTCAAGCAGCACTTGCTGAACCTATAAAGGTGGTTGATGGTAAGAATTTGCAATGTAAATTGGCTATTGATGGTAAGAAAGGAAAGCCACCGGGTCAAGATTGTGGTACTGGGGTTGGACATGGTCATGGTGATGGAATGAGTATGGCTCCTCCTCCTGGACCTTATGGTGTAGCTGGTGGTGGTCACGGTGCACCTGGTGGGTTGGGTGGCTACAGTGGGTATTCAGGAGGACCAGCACCGCATCACATGAATTCCACACCATCTTCGATGGATCTTACTTCTGCTGCTGGAGCAGGTGGATATGGAGGTGCATATGGTGGCCATTACAGTGGATACGGTGGTGCGGGTTCTGGGGGTTATGGTAATCTTGGTGCAGGATCAATAGGTGGTACTGGTGGTGGTTATGGGGGGCCTGGTACTGGAAGTGGTCCTTATAGAATGCCACCAAGTTCGATTTCTGGTGGTGGTTATCCAGAGAGTGGGCACTATGGCCATTCATCAGCTTCAGCATATCCTGGACAGCATCATCAGCCTGTTGGTTCCTCTCCGGTGCCAAGAGTTCCTCTTGGAGCAATGTACCCCAATGTTCCACCAAATTACTGAACGGTGAGATGGTTCTTCCTTCTATTAAGTTGGTCTTTTTGCTTTACCTTGCTAGTGTTAAGTTTTTTTTTTTTTGGGTGCATGATCATGGTCGTTACATTTTGACATATTTTTACTTGTTTTTGCATAGGTTGTCTGCCTGTTACTGTGCCTAGTTTTGTTTTGTAGAAGTTCCTTTTACTGTGTTTGCTTTTAAGCTATTTGCTTGTGTTCAGTGATATTCGCTACTTGACGTGATGCCTTATTCAGTGAGTATCTCCATGTTCCTAGCATGGATTCATGTATATATATTTTTACTCACAATTGATAACCATAAAAGTCGCACCTTTAGCCGTTTTCTGGTGAATAGCTGGGTAAAGTACAATTGTATCCGGCACTAGTACATTTTAGCTTGGGTTTTCATTTATCAAAATATCAAAATCGTCTGTTTGCAACCATCATCATTTGATTTTATCTTCCACATATTTGCTTTTCAATTACCTTCAAAATATGCTTGGGTGACTTGTTTGTTAATCTTGTGAATGGATGTTTGACTCAGGTTTTTGACAGGGCGAAGATGCTTTTTGTGCTTAATGGTGATTACATGATTGCAGCCTCTTTAAAATCTCTGGATTGATGAATGTATTACTACTTTGATCTCTCTCTCTCTCTGCACTTGATCTGAATGTGCCTTGGCCTCTGAAATGTCTAGTTTGTTCTATGACTGATTAGACTAGAAAATCATCTGTACTATTTTCATAGACGTACTCAGGCAGATTGGTTTTGTTTGTCAGCGTAGTGAGTTTTCAATAATATTGGTGTATTTTCCCTTAATACTTTGTTTAGTACTTAATTTTCCTTTACTATTGTGAATCTTTACTACAACCTAGTAACTTGTCTGCGAACTCTGAGGACACTCGTTTGGGTTCAAGAATCGTTTACTTGCCATAAATAAAGTGGCACTAGAAGATTTGCTTTGTGAATCATTGTTGATTGATTGATTCATAGGTTAAAAGTTCTGAAGATGTGTTTTAGCAGCTTGATATACTGAATTGAGCAAATTGTATGGCCTTCCAACTTTTCGAAGATCTATTGTCTGTTGATGTCATAAACAGACATGATAGAAGTTTCTTGAAGAGTGTGTTTTTTGTTATCTGATGTGGTGTTGCCATTATTTGACAAAAACTCTACTTCAGTTATAAAAAATCTGTGTGATTCTTTGTGGTGTATATATATACCAAGTGAATAGAGTTAGTTACCATGATCCTTTTTGAGTTTATCTGTCAGAGATTTTAGACTTATCTAAAAATGGCTTTGTTTGGGTAATTGCATCACATGGCTTGTGATATTTGACAGTTGTTGTTGCTTCTAGCCTCGTTTTACGAAAATTTGATAAAATAGTCTCTGGTCCTCGACAAAGACTTCGATCTGATCTCCCTTCTTGTCCACAAACAGACTAGTCTTTGTGTCATTGTTAGGAATAATTTCTTCAAACACTAACTCGTGACCTCTTGGTCTTTTGTCTTACTTTTTTTTCTCCTTTTAAATGGCCGATTTGCCGGTGCGACCCGACCGACGATGTGCGACAATATGACTTTGGGCTGCGTGAGGACGACTGCAACTCTTTATAACATGTAATAGAAGGTAGAAGATGTGTATCTTATACACTTTGTATGTTTCTAATCATATTCACATACTAATAAGCTAACCATCTATTTAAAAAAGAAAAGAGCCAAACACAGTTAAAATTATCAATCTGTAATTTTCCGATCACTTTTGAAGTTGTTTTTTTAATATAAGCGGTTCGCTTTCACCTAAATGGGTCTTATCGTATGAAGTTCATGTTTAATCTCAATGGGTTCTTCTGTACGGGGTTGATTATCAATAAATTATGGGTTTAAACCAAAAAAAATTCTGATGAAATATATTGGATCAAATAATCATGTATCCATAAAGGATAAAATTACAAAATGTATATATAAGATATTGTTCCTTAAATTAAATTAAAATTCCGAAAAGACCTGAAAGCATTAAAAGTAAAGAGGTGATATCTGATCAACTATTCTCGAGTGTGTCGCCAGCTTCACCACATAAACTTTTTTTTTTAAATATAGCTTCTCGTAGATTGTTTCTTCTCCCCCAGATTCCTCTCGACAAACCCTAGATTTCGTTTCAAAATGTTCAGATCTATGCTCGTCCGATCTTCTTCCTCGGCGAAGCAGGCGGTTATCCGCCGTAGCTTCTCCTCCGGATCCGTCCCCGAGCGAAAAGTCGCCATCCTTGGTGCCGCCGGTGGAATTGGCCAGCCTCTTGCTCTCCTCATGAAGCTTAATCCTCTTGTCTCTTCTCTCTCCCTCTACGATATCGCTAACACTCCTGGAGTTGCCGCTGATGTTGGTCACATCAACACCAGATCTGAGGTATTTACAATCCCCTCATCCTTTTGACTTCAATTGCTTGCTCTTTCAGACTTTATACTCTCTCGATTTCCTGAAATTTATCATATTCGCTTATTAGATTCACTATTCTGCAAATCCTTGTCATTCGTTAGGCTTATTGATATCGTTATTCGTGTGCGATTCATAGGTAGCTGGATACATGGGAGATGATAACTTGGCCAAAGCTCTAGAAGGAGCTGATCTCGTTATCATTCCAGCTGGTGTACCGAGGAAGCCTGGTATGACCCGTGACGATCTTTTCAACATTAATGCTGGAATTGTCAAGAACCTCTGCTCTGCCATCGCCAAGTACTGCCCACATGTAAGCCTACGATAATGCACACCAGAGTTGATTTTTCTTTTGGAATCACATGCCATTTATAGAATTAGTATTACCAAGAGCATGATTTTGCATTGCTTCTCCATTAATTGTTGATTTTTTTTGTCTCAAGTGTCATTTTTTTCTTTTCTTTATCAAATGACTTGACTTTTTGGAGTTACTCTTTTGTTTTGTTGAATCAGGCACTTATTAACATGATCAGCAACCCTGTGAACTCTACTGTTCCAATTGCAGCAGAGATCTTTAAGAAGGCTGGTATGTACGATGAGAAGAAATTGTTTGGTGTAACTACTCTTGACGTTGTTAGAGCCAAGACTTTCTATGCTGGAAAGGCTAATGTCCCTGTTGCAGGTTTGTCTACATTCCTTTTCCCGTTCTGTAATCATAAGTTTTTGCTTCGAAAATGTTCTTCTTAGTTGTGTTCAAGGATGTTGGCTTACCATTTTAGCACTAAGTTGTCTTGTCCAAAAGTGAAGTTATTGCCATGCCTAATGTTATTAAATTAAATGCTTGTTGTGTCTGCAGAAGTTAATGTTCCTGTGATTGGTGGTCATGCTGGGGTCACAATTCTCCCTCTCTTCTCTCAGGTTACCTCTTGCTTCCTCTACACTCAGACTGTGGTTGAATATCTTATTTCTTACTACGGTGGTTTAGATCTGTTCGGCTTCGACTCAAGTTTCTCTCTTTGTATGTAGGCCACTCCTCAAGCAAACTTATCAGGTGACGTACTCACTGCCCTCACAAAGCGTACCCAAGATGGAGGTACAGAAGTCGTGGAGGCAAAAGCAGGAAAAGGTTCAGCTACATTGTCAATGGCGTAAGTATTGTGCTGGCCTTTTTGTAATTGTTCTCATTTTACTTGGGAAAGTTTTCTTGAATCTACTTTTGATTCTTAACTTCTGAAAATATGATCGTTGTTACAGCTATGCTGGAGCACTATTCGCTGATGCATGCTTGAAAGGACTCAACGGTGTTCCAGATGTAATTGAATGCTCATACGTGCAATCCTCAATCACTGAGCTTCCTTTCTTTGCCTCAAAAGTGATCCTCAAAACTTATAATCAATCAAACACACATCCATAGTCTCATGACTCATTTGATGAATGTGAGGGTTTGATTATGATTCAGGTGAGGTTGGGAAAGAACGGCGTGGAGGAGGTTCTTGACTTGGGGCCACTCTCAGACTTTGAAAAGGAAGGCTTGGAAGCTTTGAAGCCAGAACTCAAATCCTCCATTGAGAAGGGAGTTAAGTTTGCCAACCAATAATTTAAACCGAGTTGACTCGGTTAGTTTTCCAATTTTCCTGTTAGAGTTGCCACCTCCTCCTTCATTGAGTTGCATCAATAAAATCCATGTTTGTGCCTCCATTAGTGACCAATGCCCTTTGGTTCATACCAAAACCCAAAGATAAACTGTAACATGTCAGAGTCATGATTCTTTCCTCCTTTTGGAAGCATGCGACCTTTTTTTTCGTGAACAAGAGATCATAAGTGTGGTTGGTTCTTCCTAACGTTGCCTCCGTGTTTCCACTTTCTGTCTTTCCGAGTTTATGGTTATTTTTTGGGGTTTAGTTTAAATTTCATACAAAAGGAAAAACAAATTACAGAGTCAGAGACCAAGGCGATCTTCATGGGCATTTTACAAAAATAAACTCAGATTGAGAAGCATAAGTTTTGGTTATTTGACCATGTTTCTGTTTTGGTATTTTGGATAATACAACAAACCGATAACATTTATGAAGTTATGTGAAGTCAATAAGTCATCTTAGATTGTTTTTATCAAATAATTAATGATTAAATCTTTTATGGACAGTTTTTATGTCTGAGATAACCAAAAAAAATTGAAATTTGACTGTTATTTTATAAGGTTTGGTTTTTAAAAATTTTGGTCATCTGATTGATATTGATTGGAAAAAGATTACAACAAGAGAAAAAAAAACCAAAGTTAACTACAGAGAAACACAATGGTTTTTTTTTACAAGGTTAGGTTTAGTTTGGTTTCTTTGGCAAAAGATTTAGTTTAGTTTCTGTTTGGTTTGAGATTTCCAAATCATTTGTAGATTTTGGTGTGGAGTGGTTTGTATGCCAATCCTAAGCCATTGATGTCTACTTTTTTCCTCAGTTGCTAAAATGTTTTGTAGACTTTTGGCCCATATCTTCGAAAACCAAAATCTGATTTGTTTTTTTCTTCAACGCAATATCAATGCATTCATTCAATCTAAACACAGAGTTACATCTCTGGTTTTTTGGACACTACAAGAGCTTGTAACCATATCAGTACAATGTTGCCTAACCTCGGAACATAGGACAGTAATGTATAAGCGTGATGAGCTATTTGATCCGTCTCTCTAATGCATCTCTTAGTATTAAAACCCAAAGATAAGTTATCAAAAAAAGGCCAAGCCGTGAATATCGTGTCAATATGAATGAAGATCATGCCACACCGTTTAATCAAGAAAAACTTGAATGAAAACTTTTGAATCGGATTCAAAAGTAAGATTCTAATATCCTAAGATTCTGAATGGATAAGACCACAGGACGGCTCATGCCTCTGATTCTTGGACTGAGATTACTCTTCCCAAAACTAGTTTGGTAACACATGTTTCTATCTCTTTTACCCCCTCTTCTATTTTGGTTATTGTGACTTTTTGTTTGGGGTCAAATTTGTGACTTTTTATTACAAATATTTTTATGTTTGCATAAAAATAACAATAATATTTATTTCTCCACAAAAGGGTACCAGAAAACTAAATTAAAGCATCGTCCTTTCTCTTTTAAATTTTAACATGGCACATGCAAATTTATCATCCGTAAACATTCGTCTTTTCTATTGCTCTAAAACTGCATAACGGATTATTGAATTCACATTAGTCCTTTCTATACCTCCTTTAACGTAAATCATAATATGCCTCGATATATGATTATTAACATATATTCTTTATTATTTATTCTACTTATGGATTATATTAATTTATTAAAGACCCTAATAGTACTTAATAAGTTCAGTTCGTTTTATTTAAATCCGTATGAATTAATGCTCAAAATTTAGATATGTGCTAAACCGTTGCATGTTTCATTACAGTAAGATGATATAACTTCATTTAATCTATGTCTTCCTCTCTCACATGAAAGTTTAATCTTAGACGATTTAAGACCATCACGTTGAAACATGCACTGTTACTCCATCAACTCTCGTCAACAATTAAACAAACAATCAATGTTTTTTTTTGGCTTGTAAAACTGACACAAACAAGCAAATACAAAAATAAAATAGGAATTACTACTTAATTCCCTTGTAAATGACAAATAAAAATTCCAAAAATAGACTGATAAATTTGAAAGGGAAAGGGCGAAGGAATTATATAACTTTTGAGAATGGTTTTATTAGAATAAAAAATGGAAAAACAAAATGAAACCAACAAGTTGACAAAAAAAAGGGAAAACAAGTAAAAATAACAAAATAACTTAATAAGTGGGAATGGTCGCTGTATCATACAAGTTCGTATGAATCCGGGTATGGTCGGTGTATAATGGACAAGTAGTTGGAAAGAGAATTTGTAGCAATGACAAAAAAAATGGCAAAAATATAAAGACATCGATCATAAATATTTTCCAAAAATTATATAGTTTAATATTATAAGAATGTTTAATATAGTCATTGTTATACTTTTTTTAAGACGACCAAAAAAAGAAAAAAATCATTGTTATACTTTTTGGGAGAGACTCGGTGGAATGGTTTGCTAATGCTATAGATGATAAAACCATATACATATGTGGTTTATGTTATTGTCATTCCAACGAGATTATAGACAATTATGGAAAGAAAAAAGGAATACATAATGCGATATTTCCTGCTTTTTAAATTGATGTTGCTAACTTTTTGTGATAATGGATTTTAGATTCTTTTGTAATTTTTCTTGGGGAGGTAAAAGAAAAAGATTATGGGTACAATGCATACTGGATCAAGCTGTAGGAAATGCATAATAGTTAAATTATTTCCCAAATTAACACACACACACACATATATATATACCTCTTCTTTAATTTCTTCTTCTCAAGCTCCAAACGAATCACACCTAAAACGTTAAGAATCGATCACATATGGACTAGAAGTTAAAACATGCACAACTTCATCAATCACACATGGCACTTGCATTTGACTGCTACCTCTAGCAGTTTTGCATATCACTCATCACAAAATTGATAAATATAAGACATTTGAAGCATTGGATATATAATAGACGAATCAAAATGTCATCTACATTGTCTTCTGTCTCGGCGTCTCCCCCTTCCTCGGAAACATATTTCATTATTGAATAAATAATACTATACATTCTAAAAATTTTTGCTCATTTTATGCGCATTTTCCTCTCCTTTGCACCTATATTCCTTAACTTTCAAGGTTGTTTGATCTTCTTTTGAGTGTCGATTGAGTTTATGCTCATTAACAAACAAAAAACCATGCAAGTCTTCTATAGACATATGGTCAAGGTCGTTGGATTCTTCTATAGTTAAACGACATATAGTAGAACTTCTCTATCATTGACCGAACGATCTTCTCCACCACATAAACTTCTTATATGTTTTCACCAAGAATTCGTATGTTGCTTGTCGTTGCCATTACGGCATTACCCTTGAAAAGTCTTATGAAACAAAAAATTTAACAAAATTTTATCTCTTGAGTTCTATACTCTTCCCGTAAGGCTTGACGATGAAAACGCTTCATGCTTGTATTTCCCTCATACTTCTTCTTCGTGGACTTATCACCTTTGCAGTGTCCTTTTCAAGGATAGTTTACAAAATAGTGCAATTAATCGTTTGGAATAAATAGTTTTTAATCTTTAAATTAAGTACATTCAGTTTTGTCTTCGCATTCGATAGTGTCTGAAAAATTCATTCACGATCAAACCCCAATACTTTTCGGACTGGATAAACTTTTTCATTGACATAAATCAATTATCAAAATGACCTTGTTGTTTGAGTCTCAATTTCACAACAATTGTTTGTAACAACAAAAACATAATTAAGAAACTAAGTAAAACAAAAAAAAACTTAGGTTAAAATAAGACTAATTCTAACACTAACATACCCGAGTTCCAATTTTAGTGCTACAGTTGGAGAGATTGGATTTGCGCTTGTAGACCCGATACCAATATTATTGATGGTTTTGTCTCAAATAGCTATATATCAAATGCCCTGAATTTTCTTCTTCTCAAAAAATAATAATTGCCAGAATTATTATAGGGTGATTTGCACAATAGCGCATTTTATTATTGAAATGGTCAAATTAATTTATTAAAAATTTTAAAATTTGAGAAATAATTTTTAAAAATATATATTTTACAAACTCTGTGAGCATTTGATAATTTTGCAAATATTTGGCATAATTCGCTAGCATCTAACAGATTTTTTACATATTTGGCACACTATACGAACATATGCTAGATTTTACACATATTTGATAGATTTTGCACACATTTTACGCTCTATGAGAATCTATCAGATTTTGAGAATATTTGGCATACTCTCCAAAATAACTGTCACACTATATAAATATTTGGCAGACTCTGCAAGAATAACTGACAGATTTTGCAAATGTTTGGTAGACTCTGCGAGCATTTGGAAAAAAAATCTCTCAAATTTTATAGATATTGCGAGCATTTGGCAGATCTTGCGAACATTTGGCAGATCCTACGAGTATTTGACGCACTCTACAAATAATTGGCAGACTCTGCGAGTATTTAACAAATTCTTCGAACACTTTGACAGATTTTGCGAGTACTTTACGAACAATTGACATACTTTGCGAAAATTTGGCGCTAATATTTAACAGATTTTTATAATGATTTTAAGATTTTTAAAAAATGTTATTTGACCTTAATCAAATATTTTAAGTAGGAAATTATATTAAAAATACAGTTCTAATTATACATATAAACTAAAAATAGTTAATCAAATAAAATGATAATTCTTCGTTTTTTTAATTATTTATTAGTTAGAAAGAACAATTTTTAAAAATTTAAAGAGGTTATCTTATACAAATTTCTCATTATTATATGGACACGTTTATTTCTATGTAAAGTAAGTTCAAGTTGATTTAAAAGTAAGTTCTATGTATTTCTATCAATTTCGCCTTCCATCTCGAATTTTACTTACATTTGTTTACTATATGTGGAATTGACGAATAGTGGATTCCGAGAACAAATAGTGGATAGTATTATCGACAATGCTGTTTATATATTCCAAAATGATTCAGTCGAATCCTACGGATACTGTGAAGCATTTTACAGGGTGTAACCTTGGAACCAATACAATTTGATTTGGAAAAAGAAATGGATCTGTTTATTTAAAAAAAAAAATTCATTCTTTAGATAATTTATTAAGAACAGACTTAAAAGTAGAGCTCATAAAATATAAGCATGAAAAAATATTATAAAAGCAGAAAAGTGCAGTGATGAGATCACAGAGAGCTCTTGTTATGACCAGACGCACTCTTAGGCCTTTACGAAGAGACTCTTCCCAAACCCCAAACTCATTTCCTTTTTTTACCGTCGCTGTAAATTTTCCCGAGAAAATTGTAAAGAGCTTTCATGTGTTCTCGTTTGGTCAATCACACATCTTTCTCTCTCTTCCCTCTTTAACTTGCTTCATCTGTTTGGTCTGCTTCTTCAATTCTCAGCAACAGAGACAGAGCTAAAAAGAGAAGAAAAACAATCTTTAGACGAAAGAAGAGAAATTCAATTATGGGTTAGCCTGCAAATTCGATTACGTCTTCTTCTTCATCTTCCTCGTCTCTAAGTATTGTTGATTTGGTGGCGAATTTTGGGATTTTTTAGGCAAAATGTTGAATTAAAAAACGATTGATTCTGGATTCCTCGGCGGCTAACGATCGCCATCGCCGCCGCCGTCATAACCAAACCAACGACCTTGAATTTTCTCAATATGCTCCATCAATGGCAGATAACCACCACAATTTGATAGATTCACCGTCTCCGCCTCCTCTCGGAATGAGACACCAATCGGCGTTTTCTGCGGCGGAGAACGATGGTTGCGGTGAGATCGTGGAGGTACAAGGAGGTCACATTGTTCGGTCAACAGGAAGAAAAGACAGACACAGTAAAGTCTGTACGGCGAAAGGACCACGTGACCGGCGCGTGAGACTCTCAGCTCCGACGGCGATTCAGTTCTACGATGTTCAAGATAGACTTGGCTTTGATCGACCAAGTAAAGCTGTTGATTGGCTTATTAGGAAAGCTAAATCCGCCATTGATGATCTCGACAAGCTTCCTCCTTGGAATCCCGTTGACACACTCAACCACGCTAAACCCAGAAAAACCAAAACTTTAATTTCTCCAACGCACCGCGAAAAGCAAAACCTTTTGTTTTCTGCGTCAACGAGAGGGTCTGGAGAAGGAGCAGAGCAGAATCATCATCAGAATGAGCAGCAGAGGCAAATCGGAGAAGAAAATAATGAATCGAGTTTTCTTCCACCGTCAATGCACTCTGACTCTATAGCTGATACTATAAAGTCGTTTTTTCCGGTAGGTATTGGCGTGTGCGGTTCAACACAACAGAACTATCATCATCAACAGCAATATCAACCACCGTCCAATACACAAAGCCAAGATCTTCGTCTTTCGCTTCAAACTTTTCCAAATGGTCCCTCTTTTGCTAGTGAAAGAGAGCCTATTCTCTTCTCCGACCAGAGCAATATTCCGTTAGGATTTGACACATCAACAACAAGCTGGGATCACCAGTCTCAACAGAATCATCAGTCACCGGAGTTGGAATTCGGAAAGATACAGAAACTAGTGACGTGGAACAACAGTGGAGCAGCCCAAGGAGGAGGAGGAGGATTTGTGTTTGCTTCTCCGTCATCATTTCAGCCAGTTATTAGCCAAAGTCAGCATTTGTCTCAAAGGGGTTCCCTTCAGTCCATTAACACACCAATGATTCGTGCTTGGTTTGATCCTCATCATCATCATCATCAGTCTATAACCACTGATGATCTCCATCATCATCATCATCACCATCCTTACCATATTCCTCCGGGGGTTTACCAATCAGCGATTCCAAGTATTGCGTTTGCTTCAAATGGTGAATTATCTAGTTTTCGTATACCAGCACGATTTCAGGGCGGACAAGAGGAGCATGGTGACAAAAACAAACCGTCGTCTGCTTCATCTGATTCTCACCATTAAACAAGATCCAAAACACACAAAAGAGTGTGCTACAAAAATGGTTGTTTTGATATTCCAGGTTCGATTTTTCGAAAACACAAACTCTTAGTCTTTACAATGTAACCATCCAACAAATTGTTAGCTTGCATTCTTGTTAACGTTTCAGGGCGCAAATATGTTCTCGTTGTTATGCGTTTCGGACATTGAAATAAGAAAATGGAGAAACAGATCTGATCAACACTTTCAGGTTCTTCAAAAGTCTAGGCCTTTGTTGTAAGCTCAGTTATGTTTTACGATGTTACATGACCTCACATATTATTTGTTGTATTTTTGATTCAAAAGCATGTTTGTTCTTCTCGTTGTTGTTCTAAATTAATTGTCATTTCCTTATGCTCTTGTGTTGGAAACCTTTAACCCCACTTGAAGCTAAAGTCTCAAGCTTTGCCCTTTATTCCCATGTGGGTTTATTGCTTTCCTCAAGAAATATCTATTGTTTTGTTTGCCATATCCATCTATATCATATTGTTTGGTTTAGCGATCATTAGAAATATTATTTTTCCAATCTCTATCTTTATAAACTTTCTTTTGACTGGCAAATCGAATTTGGAACAATCATTTCTCTTGTGTTTCTTAGTCTCTTCATTTGGCCCCATAGATGAAGAGGTCATTTTCAATACAGAGTTTGCATGTGTTGCTTCTTTTGGAATTTAGGATTTAGAATTATGGGTTTATACCAAAATCAAGAAGAAGAAAAAAACACATCTCCTTTAAATATTTATTTAATTTGTTTAGCTGATGCAAGTTCCGAAACTTAGTATGAGCTTTGGCCTCAGATCCTCGGAAAATTGGTAACTCCTAAAAGAGAATTTGAGGTCTAGTGTGAATAAATGTCATTTAATACATACTTTAAACAAGGGTGTTGGAGATCCACCAAACTTGAGTGTGATATAGTCTTTAATTAGTAAAAAAAAGGAATAGGATAATTAGAATAGTACATGAAGACATCCTTGTTGGTCTAAATGAAGGAAGTGGAAACAAGAGCAAGTCCCTTTCTTGCGAGTTGAAGATTCAGGACTATGGGCTCTCTCTCTTATGGAAAAGGTCTATAAAGAAGCAACACTTTACATGTGATACGATAAGATGAGATGGTGGAAGTAGTGGCTAGACATGCTAAAGTAAATTACAGCAAAAAGAATAAAGATAGAAAAGCCTGAATCTCTATCAAATGTGTGATCACTTTAATCATATCAATTCTACATTTAAATAACATCATTTTTTTGTTTCATTTTCACCTTCTTGTTTCAACTTTCAAATGCATAGGTCATGATGAATCTGGTTTTGTGAAATGAAAGATTAATGAGGTAAAAAACCTATATTATTTTGGTTTTTATTTGTGTGAGTTAAAGGGGGAGTGTTGAAGAAGACATGAACTCAATAATAAAAAGGATATCAAAGTGTAAGAAAATGATGGAACAAAAATGGGAAAAAGGTTGTCACCTTTAGAGAATGGTCCCCTCTCTTTATCGCTTGTCAGATCTCAAGGTTACAGCTGTTATTTTTTCTTCCTTCTATTCCATATTCCATATTCCATATTCCATACCCAATGATCAATTTTTCAAATCTTCAAAGTGTGCAACTTTCTTTTTGTCTTCAAAACTCCATTTCGTTAAGTTATAAGCAGGATATCTCCTCTAATGGAGCGCAAATCATAAGCCATTAAACTTACATGGGAGAAAAGAGATACACGAATTGATGTATTCCTAACGAATCACAACATCCGGACAAAGATATAATAAGATAAAAAGGTAGTACTAGAAAATAGATAAAAAGGTCTAAAGACATTAGGGATAAATAGTTCTACCGCGAAGGTAAACCACTCGAACTTGCAAAAAGCTATCCGATGATATATCACCAGTTACCTTGAGATACATTGCCTCACGAGAATACCAAGATTCTATGGGGTTTTATAGTCCCAACTTGTTCTTGAAATGTTAATGCATCTGTTCCCTAAAAGAGAGATCACAAGTAGGAGGAGATAGAACAGTCGCGGTCGAAAGGCCAAATCTGGCGCTCAAGAGAGCACACCAATTCCACACTTCTTCAAAGAAAGATCTTGATAAAATTAACGTAGAAAAATCTTCCAAATAAAATGACAGCGAATCTAAAAAATTCGAAAAAAAATCCTGAAGCGTAGAATAAAACCTTCACGACATGGTCAGAAAATTGGAAATTAGTCACCTTAACATGTGACGTTGAATAACAATTCATACCTCCGGATCTCACCAAAGTGAGTCCCACGTTGGTTAGATAATTGTCAAATTTTCTCGGTCGGGGAACCGGAGAGAAAACTCCTCTCATAGAGAGGGATATTGGTGGAAAAGCTCTCTCCACTTAAATTGTGACTTAGAGATAGTCAACTTAAATCGTGACTTTGAATAACATACCATAACCTCAAATCTTATTCCAATGAGATCCGTTGCTTCTAACAATTCCGTAGAAACCATCACATAAGAATGCAAAAATGTTAGGATAATGAACATATTCTTTGGGAATGGATCCGGAAGAATGACACCTCTTTTGGAGAGGGAAATTGATGGGATAGTTCTCTCCTTCAAAAAGAAGGAAAATGAAGTTGATCTCTCTTGGCCCAGAGGCAAAGCCACGAGCATGGAAAGAGATGGAGGAAAGGGGCTTCTATGTCCAATGTGGGGAACAGAGGAAACGTGGTGAGGAGGAGGCTCTGCCTTGAAAAAGCTTAAGCATAGAGCTAGATATCAAAGTGTGCATCTTTCAAAGGATATATTAATCTTTTAATTATTAAAGTTACAAACTTTGATGTCATCTCCTTTTGAGTCAAACTGAATTAGAAGAGCCACATTTGATCCAATTTCCCCTATTGACACTTTGATAGATGTTTCTTCAAACACAATCAAATTCTGGCGGGTAGGAGTTTCAACCAGCGATCTTCCTGGTTTACATTAACCAATGTTTCGTTTTCGTCTAACATGTTTAAATAAAAAGTGATAATATTAAAATAAGTAAGCCAAACAATTTGGTCCCGGCGGGGCTCGAACCAACTGAGCTACGGGACCCTAACCTTCTACGGTATTGCAAAATAAACTAAAATATTCAGCGTGGTGTAGAATTGAACATAATGAATCGAAGATTGCAACGACGGGAAATTTCAGATTCCAACCATAAGTTGATTTCAATGATAAGTCTCAGAAATTAACTTAAGTTTTTACACTCTCGAATCCATAACATAGAGAGAAGAAATGTAACACTCAGCAAAATAACGAAGCATGCGAGTACAAACGAAGCTCGCTCATGTGAACAAACCCATTGAAGGAGAGAGATCTCTACGACCACCCGAACCAGTAATCAAGAATATAGACCAGACCCAAGGAGAATGGGTAAAGCAGGTAAGCTATGAAACATGTCCAAAGAGGATAAGTAGTGCGGAAACTCGCAAAACCCCCCATCACGAGACAAACAATGAGAATAACTAACACTTCTGATGAGAAGTTCCATGTTAGTCCTCGAAGGTAGACAATGGCTAAGAAAACCGAGAGACACAGAATGTTGTTCATTGTCACTCCACCACATAGCTGAAAGCAAACACCGAGAAATGGGCTTTTTAGTTAGGTAAGTAAAATGAGACAGAAACATATTCGAATTGTGGTTACGTACCTCGGAGAAAGTTAATGAGGCAGTTCTGATCTTTTTGCGAGAGGCGAAGATGATGGCAGAGACGGCTTCACTTGAATTGGTGGCTAAAGGCAAAGCGATGAAGGAAATGAAGAAAGATGGGATCCCTGTGGCTGCGGAGAAGTTGTTAACAGTATCGACTAAAGGATCAGCAAATGCAGCTGCAATGGAAGCTCCCAAGAGTAGCAATAGAGCTGCTTTAATAGTGATCCATTTTGGGTCTGTAACCTCACCGCCTTCCTCATCGTTTTCCCCATTTTCGTTATCTCCCAACAGAGTATGCTCTCTCTTTGTTTGCTGCAAAAAACGAGATTAAGAGTAATGTAACTAGTTTAGAGACGTTTTGTGACCAAGGGTGTTCAAACAGGGTTTAAACAGTCTACCACATGGAAATGGTCAAGGAATTTCATCGTTCGAGGACCGGCATCAGGAGCTGATGGACCAGCAGCTCCCATTGCCTGGATGAGCCAATGTTTAATGCCACGGACAAACTCGTCTTGATCAATTTGTTCATCAAGAGTCTTATCAAAATCTTGGAGAACTTTCCCCACAGCATCATCCTTGTCAAAATTTATCTCCTCAAAGCTGATCCCAATTATAAGCGCCTTTAGCTCAGTAGCTGACAAGTGTCCGTCCTTGTTTGCATCAATTGTATCAAACAACCTAATAAACAAATGAACTTGAGAATCAGGCGAAACCGAGTTAAGTGCCTAAAAAACTCCGTGAAAGAAATCCGTGACTTACTTTCGAATGACACGTTCATCAGGCTGACCTTCATCATCAAGAAGCCTTCCCAAAGCATGTTGTTTCAGGTGCCTTAGGATTCCTGAAATAACTTGCTTGTGCTTTGCAAAAGCAAGTCGTCTTCTTTGGATCCATGGTTGGAAAACCTAGATATATCATCATACAAGGAAGAATAATCTCACAAACAAGATGTAGAAAGCAAAACCCAAAAAAAAAAAAAATCAGTCCAATCGATACATTTCAGGAACTTCTATCCTGAGAATTTTTATGTTACCTGATATACACAGTAAGAAATCAACATTAGAACCGAGACGACTAGAGCAACCAACACAGACAAGTGTCTTCCAGACGTTGAGCCCAACATCTGCGGAAGCTGGACAATGATGAACGGAATAACTGATATACTCATGATTCTTGCAGCATAGCTGGTCCAAATATCAACAGTTACACCAGAATCTACAGACAGAGTAATAAACAACAATAACCCACATAGTAAAGTAAAAATACTAACTTCATTTCACTTTCGGTGTGTTCATCAAAGATTACAGATTTTGCTTGTTACCCTTTAGATGGAAGCCTTTAGTGTCTTGGTTGTTTACAGCAATAGTATCTCGAAGGTCACACTTGCCAACCACAGTGCAAGTTCCCCAAATTACAGTGAGAAGCATAACAGTGGAGCCAGCTAATAAACCCATTCCCACAGCGACTTGGCTTTGAGCTGTTTGTGCATCTCCAGAAAGTCCAGACACTGAAAGCAAAAAAACTTTGTTTATACCCAAAGAAACACATAACTTCACAAAAAAAGTTGTAATCACAACAAAAGAAAAAAGGATAAGATTTTGACTAAAAAGCAGATGGTGACAAGTTATGAGTTCTATCAGTTACACTAACTGATTCGCAGAACCTAACAAATATTCACTTTTTCCTCAAAAATTCAAAACAGTAATAACAAAGAATCCTCTAACTCTTTCGAATCTTCATCAAAGCAAAAACATTAGCCTTTTTCACTCGAATAGATTTCATTTTTGTATCTCCATAACTCGAATCTCGAGATCTAAAATTCAAAATTTCAAATTTCAATAAAAAGAAAAACCATTTGACATACCCAAAATGAGCATAGCGTCAGGAAGAGCGCCGAGCATAGGAAGAAACAAACCACCGACGATTCCAGGGCCAAGGATCTCAAGAAGAAGCTCACTTCCATTAGAGAGATACGTCGCTGCTGTGTACATGAAAAATCCATAAACCAAAATCAAAAACACATTTCCAAGCGCCGTCTTTGTACACGGCATAAACCCGTAGGTCTGTTCACAAGCTTCTTCCTTTTCCTCAGCTGAAACAACCGCTTTGATAATCGATCCGGAGCCGAGATTTCGATCACCGTCAATTCCATCGGAGATAAGACCGGCTGAAGATTGTTGTACGGAGACGAATCGAGCATAAGAAGATGAAGTGAAGAAGAGAATGAAAAGAAGAGGGATAAGAAATCTGAATCTCATGATTGATTTTGAAAGAAGAAGCTAATTGAGTAAAATCAAAGGACGACGTTCATGAAGAGATCAATCAGTGGATGAGTATGTATATATATACATATACATAGTTGGAGATTTTATTGACAGATAAGAAGAAAAGTTGTGTATGTGTGTGTAAATCGTGTGGGGCAGTTTTGTTGGGGAAGATGGTCATTTGATTTACCGGAGATGAAGGTAAGGAAGATGAAGAGAGCAGAGTGTTCTTTTTACTATTGTACCCCTATAATTTTGTTTGATTTACCAAAATCTTGGTCCTTTAATCCTTTTGCCCAATTGATTTTCTTCTCTATATAGAATTTAGGAAAAAAACAAATGTTATGTAATAAAAAATGTATATATAAGCAGAATTTTAGTCATCTTTTTTTTATTGACACTACAGCATGGTGCCAAACCAAAGTAAATAAATAAATTGACACTACAGATTTTTTTAATGATATAAAATTTGTTCACTTCAAAAATAAAAGACGACAAAGTATTCATTTTGACAAAATACAAGTCTTGTGTACTAGTAAGGAGTACTTCCCTACATTAATGGTCTTCCTCAAATTCAACAATGAATTGTTCAGCATTTCTTTTTTTGTTTTAGTTTTTGCATGATTTTTGATATTGAAATTAAATTTGTAAATCCAATAAAGTATACTATACTACCTCAGTGTAATGGTAACAGATACGGTTGTCAATTCAGCCCGGATTTATGATGACATATATAGTAGGTATAAATATATACACATAAAAGACTAACATTTTAATTTTAAAATTATCATCATATATAGTGCTATTTAAGATACCGAAATGTGCTTATTATGATATCTTACATATTTGTTTTGATTATTTATGATTTGCTCTGATATGAGGTCGTCAAAAGTCATACAAGAGGTTTAAATAAAACTAAAACTTAATATTTTTTTAAAGCATGATGTTTTTTTGTACTATAAATTATGGAATATGGTTGTTCTAGTTTCTTAAAATATTTATGAAATGAAGAGCTACATAGCTACGAAGATTTGGGGGTAAAGCAATGGTGGCCATCGAAGAGAATTCTGATAGGGTTGAGGATATTATAGCTAAGCGTCGCCGCGTGAAAAGATAGGAAATTGACTCTATCGTATTAGATAAACAAAAGTTCAAAAGAACTCTTCTCTGTAGGGCAAAACCATCTTACCTTATAGGACTTGGACCAAAGGCGAGCCGAAGTGAGTATCTCAATAGATTACCAGAGAAATTGGAGAGATGCAAGCCGTGTACTTAGTGTTCTTATAGCAAGGGACTCTTAAACTTGATTGTATATATATATATCCAAGAACTTGTAGTTATTGGACAATATTAGCATTTATCTACGTTCGTCTGTGATCGACTATTGCTCTAAGGGCTTGAGGATAACATTGAGTTACTTGGTCATTTGTACAGGCGAGGCTCTCGGTTTTGTCATTTTATTGAGCATGAGATGAACGGTGAGGCCTATAGTGCTGTAATCAGGTACTATTCGTATCTTCTTGAATCATTTTTAAAGGATGTCAAGATTTTTCTATAGCTTGCTTTTGATAGTTATCCTACTTTCAATGCATATATTATCTTGTAATTGCGTATATTTAATAGTTCCTGAGATAGTCAATCTCTTTATTCACCAATGTGTAATCCCACCTTCCTGAGGCTCTTATTCAAATCCTTGGTTAGTAGTAAGAATTTTCTTAGTTGGCATTATGCAGTAACCAGTCCTGTTGATTTTAAGGGATAAGCGACATGGATCCATGGTTGCTTCCTTTGAAACCGCCAAGAAGATCCTGGTTGCTACAGAAAGATTGTTAATGATTCTTATTTTGAGGATGCAGTAAAGCATATGCGGCTTACTCTTCAGTCCCCGCGTTATGTATAAGGTAAGAACTGATATTACCAGTTTTGCTTAAGTTGCTCATATAGTCACAATGTTCCTCCCTTAAAACTTGAATGTCTCACACTGACTAGATGTTTCTTTTTTCCTTATCTTCTCTTAAATTCCTTTTTAGCTTCTGTTAATTGGAGGTCACGTAGATGAAGCTATGAAAGTGGTCGAGGAGATGTGCAAAAAAGTACATGACATGAAACTTTACAGGTACAAAGGATCTCTATCTCTCAATTTACCCGCCTTAGGAAGTTAGAATATGGAACAGAGAAATTTCTCTAGTGGGTTTTGGTTATTTGCTCAATTGTAGGATTAAGGCTGCTATGATGGAGAAGTTTCATAGTAACATCGACATGCTCGCAAAAAGCTATGAAGATACCTTGAAGAAGCTTATTGGAATGTCCATAGAAGGTATTTAACATCAAAACCCTAAACACCTTTTAGTCTTAGGACCTTGATTTTTGCCTAATTTGTCTCTAATACCGTTTGTTGTAAATTACTTGCAAAAGTGTACGATTTGTTGGAGAATGATAGCAACAACAGTTTGGTTCAACTTCTTGAGAAGACACAGACAGAATTGGAATAAGATTTACAATTTTGAATAGTGTTTAGACAAGTTAGAAGAAAACCCCACTTTATAGTTCTACAAACTTTTACTGTAATTGTTTTTTTTAATTGTCTATTTATTTGATTTTTAAGGTATATTTCGATATAAGAATAAAATGTTATGTTGTAAGACTCCCACAACATAGAATCATAGTAATTTAATAAAGATTTGCTTAAAGGCAGAATTTAAATCAATGAATTTGTGTGTTTAAGTCAGAAAATATGAAGATATTCAGAAATTAATATTTTTATTTTGTGACTTTTGTCGGTCAATTTGATTTGAATAATGTGTTTGATGTGGTTTCACAATTTTGAAGCTGAAAATTGTCTTGATAGATCAGAAAAACCTAAGCAATTAACAGAATTAAAAAAAACACATGAAAGAAAAACCAAATGAGCCTGTACATTTTTTTCATTGTCACGTAGCCAAGAAACCAAATTAAAAAGATGACACATATATTATGTGCACCAAACAAAAAAGTAAAAAATTTACAGAAAAGAAACCCAAACTCTGTTTTCTTCTCTTCTTTAAAGTTTCCTTTTTATATATATAAATATATAAACCCAATAAGATTAGAAAACCATTCTTCTTCCTATACCTTTCTCTTCTCCATGATCAGTGCCTCCGCTTTACAGATTGGGCACACGTTCTTCACTATCAGCCATTTCTCCAAGCATTCTGCATGATACTCGTGCCCGCAATCCAAAGTCGCAATCTTTTCTTCGTTCTTGAAGCTTTCCTGTAAAGATATTGAGAGAATTCTTTTAGAGCTCTAACTCCAAGCCTGTGCAAGCCATTATAAAGTTTTGATTGTAGGCTATTTTTTTACCTGACATATCGTGCACGGTTCAGCTTCTATATCTTTAGTTCGTGGAGACGATGACTCTTTTTCAAGGTTGATTCCAAGACATGTTCTTGTTTTCAGATGATTCTTAACCTCTTCCTCCGGCAAACCAGTGTTTACTGTTCCAATCCGCTCGCTCAACGCAAGAAGGTCCTGTTCAAACCCCATGTTTTCAAATCAGATCAATAAAAACCTAACCGTGATCACAGAAAATTGCATTGTGGATTCTCAAGTTCATGCTAAAGCCAAGATCTTCTCAGGGAAACAAAATAATAGAAGGACAGCAACGTTTAGCTGCTAAATACCGAACTCTGTTAACCTCATCGGTAAAGAGTAATGACGTGCTCACCTCGTACGACATTTCCTCGATGTCCAATCGCATATCTCGATGATGATCAATGTGATTATTTCCAGAACCACCAAAGAAGTCTCCAAACTCCAACAACGCAACTTCCTACACACATTGAGAGAACCAAAAGAAACAGAATCTTGAGCAACAACAAAATGAAAAGATGGGAAAGAAAAATGAGGTTAGAAAGTTACATCATCAGGCATCACTCTAAGCCGAGGAACTCCTCCACGGTGTTGTCTAAGGGTTGCTACAGGTACAGACTCATCTCGCTGATGATGCTGGTATATCCGAAACCCTGTTGGTTGAACAGGACCCACGTGACTTGAACCCATCTCTAAGCCTGGGAGACCATTAGTCATTGCATTCTGGGAAACAAAGCTTCCAGGAGGAACTCTGTATGATGCCGAAGAAGCCATGTCAGGATATAATGTGGTGTTCTGGCCTCTCACTCCTTGTACAGGAGGAGGTGCCGGGTGATGATGTTGACTGTAATAGTGGTCCCTCGGGTTTAATTGAGAAGGATACATGAATCCTGTAGGGTTTCTGCTACTAGACTCTATGGAACCAGCAACAATGTTACCACCTGAAAGGTCATTCAAAGATAGACAACTAAGATTACCAAGTTTCAGTACTTCAAAAAGAAATTGTGGTGTTGGTAGGTACCATGCATATAAGGTGTGTGGGGCCAAAACGAAGCTGAACCATCAGATCTGCCATGGTGTTGATCATACCAGATTGAGCCAGGAGGTGGAAAAGGATGATGACTTGGATAACTCCCTTGAATGAAGTTGTTTGGAGCATGAGGAGGCAGAACAGGGTTCACTGTAACAGCTCCTGGTCTGTTCCTAGCGCCTGCAAAAGGTGCTACTGTCTCCGGTACATTGAATGGAGCTGCTAAAGTACTTAAGTACTGAGGATTTCCAGGGATTATTTCAGCGTTTTTCTGTTTATACGTCCCCCTTGTATGATCCATAAAGTGAGCATTCCTTTCGTATTCATGATCAGAACTTATTCCAACTACACCGTGACTGCTAGAAGATGGTAACTGACCTGGCGGAGCCTGAAATGCCACATAGGGAAGATAGAAATTCGTTGGAGCACGCTGCTGATGATGATGGTACTGAGGAAGCCCGTAAAACATTGTTGAGTGGTCATAAGTTGGGTCTTGAAGAGAATGAGCTTCTAAATTAGGAACGTTTGCAACCATGGCAGAGACATTACTATTATTATCCAGTTGTTGTGGAAAGCTGCCTAAAAAGATGCAAGGCTCGGATTGGAGAGAGGCTTGAGATTGCTGCTGCTCCATTTCTAAGTCAACTGTCCTATTTCTTTGTCCCATTTCGCTTGCTGCAGAAGCCCTCTAATAGGTTTTGATTCATAAAAACATCAACAGCCATACGGTGACAAAACAAAGTATACTACTGAGTAAGGAAATCGAGCTTCTGGAGTCATAGAACCAACCAATGCAACATTATTATATCTCAAGCTAATACTAAAAACTAAGCTATCACACTGTAATCTGCATATGCAACTTCTGATTTTTGAATTAAGTAACGAAATCAAAACACGGAAAGCATTAACAACCAATACGGTGACGCAAGAAAGTATACGCTGAGTAAGAAATTGAACTGCTTGATTGAGAAACCAACCATTGCAATATTATTACATCTCAAGCTGATGCTAGTAACGAGATCAACACATACAAAGCACATGTTCTCCTCAATTTGGCCCGAGAAAGTGATATAAATGTCCCTCAAAGAAACCGTATTCTCGGAAGATTGCATTGTGCATTCTCAAACTCATGATAACAAGGTAAATCAAAGATCATTTTCACGAAAATTAAAAATGAATAAAGAACGAAACTTTCAGCTGCAGAAATTAAAAACCAAATTCATAAAACAAGAACAATTCCACAAACGCCAGAGAAAGATCAAAACTTTCATATATCAATCAACAAAACGAGGAAACTACGGCACCAAGCCTAACTAAAAAATCAGAATATTATGAAAATTAAGCAACAAACAAGAATAAAAATCTGACCTTGATAACATTAAGATTGTGAGAAAAGCTTGGAGATTTCAAATGGGTTATGCAAACAGCAGCTAAAGACAAAGACTTTGTAATTTCTGAGAATCGGAAACCAAATTACTCCCTGCAAGATAAAAAGAATAAAAAATCTTAGATGATCAAAAGATATTAAAATCACAAAAAAGAACTAACCCACAACAATGCAATTTCTTCTTCAGATAAAGTTCATCATAACTCAATCAACAATCAAGACCCACCAAATTAAAATTAAAAAAAAACGATTTTTTCAAAACAAAGCTGGAGAATCCGATTATCTAGATGATTAAAAGAGATAATTACCTGATTTTAGAGGTTTAATCAGGGAGAAAAAGATCCGAGGAAGAGAGAAAGAGGAGGTGAGGGAGAGAGAGAGAGAGAGGGACGTCGATTTCTTGATTCTAATTTCTTTTCGCACTCTGACGGAAGGTTTTATTTATTTCGCATTTATCTTTTTATTCTCTGTTTTTTTCATTTTCCTATTTTTTTTCATTGGTTTCTCTTTTTTTCTTATTTGTTTCTTATTTTTTCAGCATATAGTTTAACAAGTGTTCTAATTATAGACCTAAACGGCGCCGTAATTATGTATAATTAATGGAGGACGATTTTATGAATCTCATTAATGACTTTTAATTAGTGCACACCTTTTAATCTCTTTCCTTTTTGTTAGAGCTGATTGCTTTATTTTATGCTGATTGATGAAGCATGCGATCCATGCATTAAATATGAATTATTATTAGTTCATCTATGAAAGTAATAGGAATTGTTCTCATGCCAAAAATTTATGATTTTATTTTCATAAAATGATTTTGGATAATTAATTACTCCATCAAAACTATATAGGTTTTTTTCTAGTGACGTATAAGTTAAAAGTTTTTGAAATAAAACATATTTTGAATATTTATTTTCTGCAGATTTGAGGAAAGTTATTAATTGTTTGATTTATCTTAATTTTAACACAAAGCTTTGGGGAAGTGTCCCCATGTGCTTTCTTTGTTGAACCAGCTTGACACCTAATTATGCCCAATATTAATTTACAATTTATGGCTACACAACACAACTTTGTGAACAATCTAAACTATTAACAATACACACCACATCCTATCCAAGAAGTAAACCTCAAATGCGTTGTTATCATTTGATTTATAGAGATGTATTATCGTCGTTGGTAGAACGGCATTTAATAGTGTTTTGTAATTCCAAAACATTTCTTTCGTTAATGATTTTTTATATAAAAGTATAGGTTTGATTTTTCAAAATGTGAAAATTTCACACAAAAGAGATATTCAACAAAATAAAAATCCTAAATCAGAATCTAAAACTCAATAGAAATGGAAGCAGAAAGCTTCAAATTAACGACCACAAATATAGCCACCTTTGAGAAAAGATTAGTATGAAAACAAAAAACAAGATTAGTATGAAAACAAAAAAACAAGATTAGTATGAAGAGGCGATGCACAGTTAGATTGAAAACCAGCATTTGAAAATATGAGAGCTTCATTAATTTGTGACACGATGGGTTTCTATGAAAAATATATAACCTAGTTGTGGTTAGGATTTTAAGTTTATGTCACACCAGATTTGCATGGAAACAAGAGGTCGAGAAGGGCTCATGTTATTCTAAACTCCCGTTGAGATGTAAAAAATTATGCGTTTGTCCATCGATCTTCCACAATGGTAAGTCCCTAGCTTGGGTGAGACACACTTTAGTGGGATATGCATGGAGCAAGGGCTAACGGTCCAAGCGAAGATCGTTTCTAACTGAGAAACAACCTCACAAACTTCCCCAAAATTCAAAAGAAATGTTGGCAAGTACCACAGTAGTACAAAATTTGGGCTCGATGGTAGGATCAAAGCGACTAGCATCAAGTTGACAATTTCTCATAATTTGAGATTATCTCTAATATCTTAACCGCCACCGTTCGTAGATTTCTATGCCCGCTATCAGCCTACGAGCTTCACCCTTACCTGATGGTCAAGCGCTATTCTTAGAAACTTTAAATATTTGTCTATCGATCCTGCAGATTACATTTTCCGTGTTTTATTCTCTCACATAGTCTTGAAAATCACTTTATAGCATGTCATTCATTCTTAAATCGATCTAAGTCATAGATGTTAAACCCCTTAAATTCTTCCCTAAAAGAAAAAGATAGTTGCATTTTGGTTCTATGGATAGCCAAATCAAAAAAAAAAAAAAAAAACTCTCCTCATGCTCATCATTTTTCAAATATTACATAATTGACTCCAAATGTGGATTTTCGATCAGATTGATGAATCTTAACTTGTTCTTAATTTTGAGAGCATTCTTCATGAGTTTAACCCAAGGGTCGTTGAGAAAGTTGAGAACAGCGCAAATAAAGTGTCCTAGGTTGGACGAAAGATGCATACATAAATAAAAAAGAAAGTTTGGTAACACTAGAATCACCTTATTATGAAGCTATGTTTTGCGAAGGGAAAAATCTAAGTATTTAGTCAAAGGAGAGGAACGAAAACAAACCAAGCTCCAAAGAAAAAGGGATCAATGAGCAAAACAAATAAATTGAGCTCGACAAAAAAAAAAGAATGCCAAAAAGAAATTATAGTTGGCGCAAGAACAAGAAGATAATTTTTTGGCTACATAGAAGAATTTCTATGTTTGCTTAATGTTAATACCTAAAATTTAAACGGACCGATAGAGCAAATGTTGTTCACTTGTTTGTAACCAAAACAATCGTATTATTATTGTTATTTATTATTTTATTTTTTTTAAATAATCGTACTTTGAGCTAAGATATCCATTTTGACTTTTTGTCAAACATATAGTAGGATGAAATTGACATACACTTAAATCTATGACATTGTTCTTAGTGTATCTGATTAACATGCCAACAATATATCTCGGAATAATCATCATTTGTTTAATATCGAATTTTTGCATATTCTAATAACAATTTAATACGGTATATACCATACTTGAAGTAGCCATACAAAATATAAGAAGACAGACACCGTATTGTCGGGGAAATCCCATAAGACTAATAGTCAGCATACATGTATGTGTTGGGGAAAATCCCATGAAGCCAAAAAATGAAAAGCATAAATTTATAACAAATCCATTATATATATATATATATATATATATATCAATAATTTTTTTAAGGTTATAACATTGCTTCTAACTGTAGAGTTTGGATCAGATTCTTAGGACTGTCTTAACTCTTAAACCCACCAAAAGACTATGCTTTTTTATTCTTCTTTTTCTTTTTCTTTCTTTATTTGACTCTATTTAGTCAGGTTAAGGGTTTGATAAATAAAAAATGCATCACTTGAATAGTTATCATAAACAACAAAGCAATTTAGCAAAATCCGGACAATGAAAGTGAAACCGATACAACTATTTTTTATTATTTTATTTTATTTTATAAAATGTTAAGTTTTATATTGTTTTTAATTTCTGACATCAATTACAGGAAAAAATAAAAAAGACAGAAAAATTAAAATCTACAAATTACAAATATTTACAACACGAAACAAAAACCATTTATTTTGTACCATTCTTTTTTAAAATCAAAAGCCGATTGTAATATATTTTTTGTATTGTTATCTCTAACTATGTAACTATCATTTGCTGCTATTGACTATTCCACCATCTTTTGTCAAACAAAATATTTACCGGTTTATGTCACAATTAGTTCCTATATATAAATCAAACAGAATACACATATATGGTGCCTATAGAAACAAAAAAGTTTAATTTATTAAAATAGATAAAATAATAAAAGAGTTGGATATTTGGAGCACAAAATAGATCAAATAGATCGTATGATTCATACTCAGCAGAATGTGATGGTAATTATGGCGGAGCAGGTCATTAGTCTAAAAAAAGAAGTTGTTTGATTTCTGCCAAACGAGATCGTTTAGTTATTTTATAAGCATGACTTTGTTCCATCACCGATTGGAGAATTGGAAATTTTTTGCTGGTTTCTTGGAGTCAAGATTTTGGATTTTGTAGGTGTCCCACTTATTTAGGTTTAGATTAAAATAAGCTCTCGAATCTTAAATGTACAAACTCGTTTGTGTGTAAGTTCACTAAACGACAGCGTTAAGCAATGGGCTGACTGGGGAATTTTTTTGGCCTGTCATGGCGATGTATCATGGGCTTTTCTGATGAAGATTTCTAGGAAGCATCTTTGGGGGCTCTTGTTTATGATTTTTAGTATATGAGCAATCTGTCAATTAAGAAATGGGACCCATGCTGTGATGATTTGTAAGTGTCTCATATACATAAACCGTAAAAGTAAATAAATTAAGATAATGGTTTTGGAAAAGACAAAGTTTGAATGAATAATAAACTTTATTTTATTGAAGCAAAATAGGAACTTAAATAGTGGCCAACTTTTATAAAAAATATTGAAAAAGAGAGTTGTCACGTCTGAATAGATAAGAAGATTAATATTTAATACACGGATCAACACCGTTTCAAATTATTTGAAGGTTTTATGCAAAAGTTTATTAAACGTGTATTTGGCGTATTAATGTTTAAAATACATTAACAAAAAAAAAGAAACTTCAATATATATTCGAAAAATAAAATTTAAATAATGAATAGAAAATCATGTTCGAATGCTTTAATTATACGTGCTAAAAGACACTTGTGACATGGACGTAAGTAATAATAAAAAAAATCAATGTGGGTGAATTTGTAATATTCAAAAAAGTGGCTACTTGCTTTGGTTTGTTTACGCCAATTGGCTACTCTTTTTTTTTCTTTTTTCTTTGGTTTGGATACCCTCAAAAGTCACAATCTCTTCATTTTCCTACTTGAGATTTGACCTAAGGCACCGTTAGTTAAATCTTCTCTTTTTTGTAAGATAATTTGGTAGCAAAATTAGTAAATATCATGGAGTTTATTGGAAGCTAGCAACTACACATCCTAACAATAACCCGTAATTAACGGTCTTATGTTATGATATTATTTTGTTGTCAAAGGAAAAGAAACAAAAAAATGTGATGAAATTACTTTGTACAATATTCTTAGTCTCACCCAAATTGGTTTTAGTTTAAACAAACAGTTGACTTTATTAGATTTCACGAAATTTTAAATGAGTTAGTAATGCTTTCAGATTCCAGAGGATGCTCAGCTTATTACGTATATATTTAATATTAAAACTGAGTATATGCATAATGCATATATACATTATTAATTATTTTTATTACAGTTTTGGTCTTAAGAGAGATCTCTGCGATCAAGAACCGGTTCAATCTAGTTAGTTCCAACTTCCAAGTTGTTACATTTTTATATTTAACCCAACATGATTCAACGTATTTTACGTGTAATGTTAGAAATAGAATTGATTATTTTATTTCAAAAGCTTCTAGGAAAGTCTGCATAAATCGCAATCAAATCACAAATTATTATGTTTTGTCTTTTGGAAAAATATAAATATATCACTAAAATTTATTATTATAATGTTCTTCCTTGTTGTTTCTCTCCCATGCTCTTTTCTCATCATAATCATGACTTTCTTCTTGCCAAAAAAAAAAAAAAAAAGAACATCATCATCACATAAACAGAGGAATCTCATTATTTCAGGAGGATCAAGAAAAAAAAACACAAGAGGTCAAGATAAGAATCATATGTACGAAATAGTGTTATATGGAAACACAATTAGTGTAAAAAACAATCTTAACACTCCTGTCGGACATTACTAGCTACGGCTCGAGCCCAGAACTTGATCTGATCCTTCATTTCTTTTCTTGAATCCTTTGGAACCCTAGGCGGTGTAGCCACTCCACTCGTGACACGTGACTCGATCAGTTGGTCATAACCTTTCAGCTTTTGAATCTCTTTGGTTGTTTCTATGCAGCTTAACGTTTTACGCAGCGTTTTGGGACTTGCGCTTCCTTGTTTGACCATAACAGTGTCTTCTGATCTCAATAAGGTTCTTGGTGGTCTATGCCTACGATCGCTTGAAACCTGCACCGAGATACAAACATTAATATGCTTTTCAGATTCTCAAAAACCATTCTCTTTGACATCAAGAATGAATTATTTAATCACCTTTGGAACATTATGTGAGCTAGAGAGGGCTTCACGGATCAAGAATCCCATTCTTGAGTCGCTTTCATGATCATCAAACTCGTCTTCCTCATTATCTTCTTCTCCTCTTATGTTATTTGGCATCGTTTGAGTTCTTTGCAAACCAATCTTGACACTACTACTACTACTACTACTTCCTGTTTTGGTTCTTCTAAAACTTTCACTAGTCCTGTTTTCTCGAACCAAAGCTTTCTTGTTCTGAAAGAAACGCTCACCAGGCCTCGTCGGTTCTAGAATCCTAATCTTCTCAGAGAACTGCCTCGTCAGCTTATTGATCATCTTCTTTGCCTGGATATCCACTTCTCTTTTTTCTATCCGAGGCGGCAAAGAAGGTGCCCGGATCAAACCACGATTTGTAGAAGTTTCTTGAATCTTACCCGGAGCCGAACGAGATCCAGATTTGGGAAGAACCGCATGTTCCTTCTTCTGCAAGAAAGAGCCAACTTGTCTCGGTTTTTGAAACCTAATATTTTCAGAGAACTGCCTAGTCAGCTTCTTCGGAGATTCGCCTTCTCTTCTATCTATAGAAGGTGCATTGATCAAACCTCGCCCTGTGGAAGCTTCTTGAACGTTCCCCGAATCTGAATCTCTCATTTTTTCAGGAGAAGTCAAAGAAGAAGAAGAAGGGTAAGGATCTGAGTGACAATACCTTAAGACTCTTGATCTCCTGGTAAATAAGTTCTCAAAGAACCAATAATCTTCAAGAAGATCATCAATAAGTAAATCACCTGAACTTCCATGATCCATTTCCTTTCCAGACAAGAGATTACAAAAGAGAAAAAAAAGGAAGTCAAAAAGAAGAATACAAGAGATTCTAAAAAGAAAGAAGTTTTGTTTTATAACAAAGATTGGGTCTTCTGATTTTCCTTTGTGGGTGTTTGTTTGTTCATATCTGTGTTGTTTAGTAAACATCCAATGCATTTGAAGCATCGATTCTGGAGATTTATTTGGAAGTGCCCACATGGGCAGCCTTTCTTCAATTATTTTTTTTATAATTTTTTTATTATATCTATGTGGAGTGAATATTTTGGTTTTTGCATTGAATATGTTAAGGATTTTCCAGGTAAAAATAATAATGAATTTGGAACTTATTCCAGGATAGAATATTTACAAGTCTATATATATAGTCAAATATATAAATAGAGTATGGTTATGTATATTGAAACCTCTGAGAAACTAGAGGTTTTGAGTGGAAAATAAAACAAATAATTTTGACAACAACTATAAGAAAAATAAGGTTCAATAAGGCTATGATTGCTTGAGGGATGACATAATAATTAAATCACTGTCAGGACAGTCCACAAGCCATGTGATTTCTCTATTTGTATACATTAGTATAGCCGTAGTAATCTAATCAGATTTCAAAACATGTATCTCCAAGAATAGATACAAAGATTTTGATAAGTCAAAAAGAAAAAAATACAAAGATTTCGGTCTTTTATGTATCCTAATCAGTAGAGGGAAAAAAACCAATAATCACGAGTTCTGGATCTCCCTTAAAAAGCCGCAATGTTTATGTGTGCATGACAAGTGGGTCAATTACTGATAAGAACCAAAGAATATAGTATTTTAATATCAATTTAATAAATGAATATATTATGGCATTGATTGTTTTGTTTTTGTATGTAATCACGTGGATATTATTAAAAAGTGCCGAATTTAAGATACTCAAATATTTGGTCAATTTTCACTTTTTTCCGTAATTATACGCTTACTCTTTTGCGTATTGCAAAATCAAGCATTAATTTGATATCATCCTTCATTCTTTAAAAATGGTAAAAATGAAGAATGTTTCACAGTAATCCTACTTGTACGTATTAATAAACGTAATATCAAGATAATAGTAACAAAGGATAATAAACTTAAGCCGCAAACAATGAAATCATATAACACTGTATAATGTCACATTGACATTAAAATATTTCCAAAAAGAAGAGTTGGCTTTTCTCCTCCCAGTAGGTAAGGCTTTGAACGTGATTTACTCTCTGGATTTTTCAGCAATAAAAGTGTTTCAGCTTTCTACATTTTTTTTCCAACCTGCTTTTTAGTTCTGTGAAGTCTTTCATCACTTCTTATAATAAAACTACTCTTTGATCACACCTGTCTCCTAATATATTGTTTACTTATAGAGCTTAATCTCTTTGATTTCAGAAAACTGTAATTAGAAGTTTCAAGCTTTTGATTATTAAAACTGCGTGCTTGTTTGGGCCTAATAACTAGTTAATATTCGAGAAGTAGAAATGGTATACAAGTCTCTCCCAGAAAAGGAACGGCCCATCTATTTTAATATTTCATCATTACGTGACACAAGTCACAGAGGTAACAAAGGAGATGACGTGGCCACAATTATTTCAATGAGAGTTAGGCCATGACCGAGAAAATTGTGTTGTAAGAATGTTATTGATCTGGCAAAAAATTTGGTTTGCCATGCTCAGACAAAACACATACAATTTTAGTATCATTTCATCAGATCAGTTTTGGAAGATGGTATGTTGGCGTTTGAAAAGATCTTAGTGAATAAAAATCTGGCAGAAGGTCGTGCCGTATGATAAAGTTAAGGTTGCACAACCTTAATTGGCTTACTAGAATAACAAGACTAGAAGACTAGAATAACAATTATTCAAAAGTGTAAAGACATATTGAAATCAATCTTCAAGTGAGGGATTGTTAGTTAAACTACACATGTTTTTTTATGGACGGTGAACGGGTTGGACAAAGGTCAAAAAGAAATTTTCCTGTTTTGTCAACAATTTTGTTTTACCAGCTTTCCAACTTATCCTATAAATATATAATAATTTCTTCTCTTCATATTATCCCAAAAAAAACAAGAAGAACAAACCATAAGAAAGAAAGAAAAATATATTCTTTTTTGTAAGAAAATTAAAAATAATTTTTTTGAGTGTAATTGGACGAGAGTTGTAAGTTGAGTGTGTTGTAATTTTTTTCGCTATAATAATAAAAGATTTATACTAAGTCCGGAGATATAAGCCGAATTTAACTTATCCATAACTCTAACTTGTCGAAAATTTTACGTTATTTTCTAACAATGACTGGTCAATATCATGTCCGTCCATTTCTTGTTCAGATGCGATTATCTTCTTTGATTTGAAGCATCCATGCTGCTCTCTTTTTCTCTTTTTGTTCCTTTTTGTAAGTCTCTCTTTTTCTTTTCTTCATAGAATTTGTATCAATTATCAAATACAAATATTAAGTCTTTTTATAAAGAATAAATATTCAAAACATTTATAATAGGAAAAAGTAATTTTTGAAAATGTATTGTGAAACGAGTGCTTTAATAAAAGTTAGTACTCTTGTAAAAAGAACCTAGTTTATAAAAATCACACATTTAAACATGTAGATTGCTATAACGTTGTAAAGTATGATAACCACTAACCAGCATACCAAGATCTAAGATTTTATCAAGAAAAAAATAAGGACGAACTTGGATCGAGAGAGTTAATAAGATACATGAACCAATAAAATCTGGATCTTTTGGAATTTTCGGAATTATGATTTGGATCGTCTGCCATTCGATTTCCGGTTTAGTCTCCAACATGTTGTGCTTGGGTGATGTAAAGGTAAAGCACCTGAAGTTTTCTAGTGATGCATGCTCAGACCAAATATTTTTTTTGTCATCAAATCCTATATATTAAGCTAACGATATTACAAACTTTTCTCTTAAAAAAGCCATGATGGTACCGATTAACTTACATATAGAAAAAATAGAACCTCTGTATTTTTGCACATTTCGTAAGATTATCTGCATGGATATTTTCGTTACGCGAAATTAGTCTAATTACAAAAGATATGAAAAAACCTTTAAACATCAAGAAATCTCTAATTTCTGATTCGAAAGAAGGCCACTCGTCTGGATAGACCATCATTTTATAAGGTTTGAACAATTTATAATAAAGATTACATATAATATATGGATGTACACCAAACTCTGCATCGTCCATAGAAATGCTTCCAACTTTGTATTTAGTGGAGAGAGACAACGGGCTCAGACCAAATATCTTAGAGTCTACAAAGCATTATTCTTTCTTAGACCCCTAAATATTATTTGTATTTTTTTATTTTTTATGTATTTTATCATCTCAAAAGTTGTCAGAACTCTTTCCCAGTATAACTCTTTCTTAGTATAGCCACGTTGCTTGTAGTAGAAGTGAATGGAAAAAATCATTAATCTATAGAACATAGTTGTAGCAAGTAATACTTGGTTATACCAATCCAAAGATGACACTTGAACCCTGAACATCTGTATAGGGGTCGTTACAATCTGAGCTATCATATTTTTTTTATTATCATTTACAATTACAACTATATGTACTTATATTTCTCAATTAAGTACAACAAAGTTGTATCCAGTACCACAAACTTGTATCCAGTACCACAAACAACATATTCAAACCCTGAATGTGTGCTGAAGGTTTAAACCATATGAGTTACCGTGTTTTTTTTTGTATCACTTACAATTACAACTATATAACCGATTTAATCGATAATTAGATTTCATTTAGGGTAAAATCGTACTTTTGACATTAAAAAAATTAGAAGGAATGTATCTCATCTCTTTTTTTCCCTCCAAATATATTTGAGATTTTGGTCCTGATAAATGTTTGGTTTTTTTCTGTAAATCCAATGTGATCTGGTGAATGTTAACGGTACGGTTCTGACCTAAAGCAGAGCAAACAATTTTTTTAGGTGCCAAAAATATATTAATTTAATAAGGATATCAAATTTTATAAATGTGTTTTGGTGTAATGGTTAAGATATTGTTTTATATGTTAAAAGTCCCAAATTCGAGACGTTGAAACAGTTTTTTATTTACACTTATAAATGGGTTAAAATTTGTTTTTTACCACTTTGAGCATCACTTTGGGCCAGCCCTGGATGTTAATATGTTAACTTGGGAGAGGAGATCAAAGTAAAACATAATGCCGCCTTGATATAGATTTCACCACACAGAAACATATGTTATATTGTAAAATAACAACATAAAGAAACATAAAAAAATTAAAAACCAAACAAAAAGTTAAACCAAGATATAGAGCCAAATAGAAGAAAATACATGTCTTAATCACGAGCTAAACAAAATTTAAACTAAATACTACTTAGTAAATATGATCATTTTTGCATAGTCCAAAAAAATATGATTTTTTTAAGTACAATGACTCATTCCTCTCATACAATAAATTATCCTTCTTGCATAATCCATAAAATAGAATAAAAAATAACTAAACCTCTATACCCTAAAAAATTGGTGGACTCTAACCCTTGCTTTACGTGGTTTATGCCACGGGTCGGGTCTACTTCTGTTCGTTATGTCTTAAGCCATTGTTTGTAGTTAGTCCAAGAGCTACACTTTTACCACATAAGTACACAAACAACAAAAAAACTCTTTAAGAGTTTATACTTTTTTTTTGTAATTTGGGCATTAAGCTATACATAGAGAATATGATGAAATGGAATGGTTTTTCTTCACATTACAAGATGGTTATCGAGGGTGAACAGTGCCGGAATAAATACTGGTCAATGATAAGCCACTGGCAGCGACAGAGAGATCAAAGATACGTTCGTTTTTAAGATGAAGAAGACTCTTGTCTTCAATAAATTAAGGCAAAGCTCCTAAAGGAGAGAAGAGTTATTGGTTATGCTTGAATGTAATCTCCAGAGCCAGCCCTAAGTTTTTTTGGAACCTAAAACAAACTAAAGAAAAATGGGCCATATAAAAAGATTGGAACAAAAAACAAAGGTGTGAACTTAGGAATCCAATAGGATATGATATGGTATCATGATATTAATGAAAAGGTTTGATAATTAATATGATATGATATCAAGTCAAGTATATAATTTTGTGGATATTATCACTCCTTCAATCACTTTAACATCCGGTGTAAGAAATAATAAAAATCAAAAAAGCTTTTGAATTCAACGTTATATGGTCGTTTTCGTTAATTAAATAATACTTCTACAAGCTAATGATGATGATAAATTAAAAATGTAACCTGTGGGCAGAAGATAACCCAAACCATAAATTAAGGCGTGAAGACAGAAGTAGGTGATACGTGTCGACTTTTGACGGAGTCGTTAAGAAAAAAGAAAAGAAAATAAACACCAACAATAAAGTCTCTAAAAGTAATTAAAGAAAATTAAAAATAAATAAACAAATATATTGACCTCACGGTCTTGGTCTTCTCCTGCCGTCAAATTTAATTCCGCTTTACGAAACTGAAAAGGATGACGGTGGACCCACCACCGTTAAATTGCGGTTAACCGACGCGGGCTTCATTGTCTTTTCCATTAATGTTATCCACCTGTCTCATTTACCACGTGGCATGAAGGAATCCAGAAAATAAAAAGTGGGACCCCTGTTAACGGAAAGGGCGGCTACTTTAGCTTATATGTCACCGTAAAATCAGTCAACCGTTAGACTATGATAATGCTCTTTGTCGAAACGGCTCGTGTAACGGTAGTAGTGGGACCCACAGACGTAAGCCTCACGCGTGTCTATTAGAACGCGGTTGCTGAGCCGCGTCCTCGTGATTGTGCCACGTTTCCGATTCTTCTCAGCTTTTGATGCGCCGCTGCTTATTCAAAGGTTTGAGGAGTTATATGGTTGACTAAGATGGAGAGATGTTTAGTGATGTTATGGATGTTAATGTGAACTTGGGTACGTGTTTGCTAAGGAGTTTGTTTAGATCTGTCTGGGATAGGATCACACCGAAATTATATTGTTTCATGCGAAGTTTACTAACAACGATTTCCAAAAGATCGGGACTGAGTTCACCAAATTTTTACCAAAACTCAAACCGCAAGAACTCGACCAAAATTACTTCGTGGTGTGCAAGTTTCTTGAGGACGCAAATGATGAGATGGAATATCATTACTTGTATACCAACCAACCGTCAATGCATCAACCACATCCTTCCATTCCCCAACACCACTTTAACATCACTTATAGCATTGCCTAACATCTTCTTTTAGCATGAAGGAGAAGATCTTATCATCTTAGCTCCAAAGAGCAAATAACCTCAAGCTGAGGAGCTTCAAACCGATAAGTCTCAAGTCGCGAGTGATCCATGGGAATTCCCGAAGTTAACTATAAAGCCAAAGATGACACGGGAGAAGATCTTCTTTAACTCCTACAAGATGCAACAAAGGATCAACAAGATATCCAGGCCAAGAACAAGTTCAGTTGGCTTAAGTCGAAGTTGAGGAAGACTCCCGGTTATGTCTCAGACGAGGAGTTCATCGCACAAGAAGAAGCCTAGGAAAACGCTAGAGAGCAAGAAGCTTACGGTGAGCAAGAAATTGTTGATGAAGGGCGGTCGAGCTATCATGGAGCTCATAACGAACAAGAGGGTTTTGGTGTGGAGTGGTTCGACTACCAACCTTGGTATAGCTACCAAGGCGACAACGTGACCAATCACTTCTATCTCGCCACGCTCGTTAGGAGGCTCGAGCTCCTTCCGCCATTGATACTCTAAGATACCACAGTCACTCTTGTATATATTTATTTTCTTTTAGCTTTGTGTTTTTATTTTTGATTGTCTTTTCTTCGATTTATTCTCACACCGAGACGGAGTGAAAAAAGTTTGGAGGAAAGAAAATGGTGTCTAATGAAGTATTTTGTTTTGATTTTCCATTTTGAGTCATGCATTTTTCATAGTTATGTTTTACAAAAAAATGAAAAAATTGAAAAATTTCGATAAAAAATAAAAATTCATGTAGCTTTGCATTTTCATTTTGCTAATAGGATCGAGTTTAAAAGCATATAAATTTGTATTTCATATGCATAGGGGATAATGATGAGATTTCCTTGTAAAAGTTTAATTTTGGATTGAGATCGAAACTCTTGATCATAGTTACTTCATGCATAGGTTTAACCTTGAAAAACTAGAAAATTCATCATTGGACCCTTTCCTCTTTCGAAAATCCTGACCTTTGCGAGCTTCCTTTATTTTCAAAACAACTCTCTATAATCATACTTAATTGAAATTTTAGTTTCTTACTTAGGGAATCAAAATGCTTGTTCATGGATTTTCAAAGAAACATTCGAGTTATTTTTTATCTATTTTTCACCATCCTTGTTAACTCGAACAACCATCTTCATTTTAAATATGGTTTTCCCACCTTCACCATAGCCATATACGTTCAAGCCTTGCATTGATTTTGATTAAGTGAGGTTTCTTGTGTGCTTTCATTTTCAAAATCTCTAGAGAAGGTGATCGACAAGAACTCTCTTCCATTAGCTTAGGAATGTAAATGATAACTTAAGGTGGATAATGATCTCATTGGAGAATTGGTGATTTAGAATCAAAGAAAAGCTGGAAAGTCCAAAAAATGTCTTGTAGATATGAAAGCTACTAGAGAATGCTTAAGAAAAGAAAGAAAAAATCAAGTTAGATTAAGAAAAGGAAAATAGTGTCACTCCTCTAAATTTGAAAAGAGATTAAAAAAAAGAAGGGAAAAGAAACGAGAGAGCACCCCAAAAAAAGCTTGTGCTTTGAGCTTGAAACGAAATTCTCTAATTAGCAAAGAAAAAGAAAAGAAAAGAGTTAGGTCATGATACTTGGTTGAGTTTGAAGTTTTTTGAGTGCCTAAGAGTTTGGGAAATGAGTTGTTTAAGTCATTGGATAGACATGGACAAGAGAATGAGTAGAATAGTGAGAAAGAATCTTGTATCAATATTTGGTCACATTCTCCATTGATTTTGCATAATGACTTGCATTTCATTTGATTTTAGAAAAAGCCAAACACCATGGAACCTTCTCTTTTTCATACTAAAGCTTTTTTCCACCTAGGCAATGAACTTGATTGAGTTTTCCTTATCAAGACCGCATTTTTAATGTTTCTAATGAATGTAAGGAGTTGTTTTTGAATTGATTTCAAGTTAGTTTTTAGTTTTGGGACTATTAGATGGTTGGCTTGGTATGGTTATGGCGAAGTACGAAGGAGTATAGTGTTAAGTTATGCATTGTTTAACTATATTTAATGACTTCACATTGATTCCATTTTTGAACTTTGTGTCTTTGAGTCCTTGCTTTTCAAACTCTCCCTTAATCGTTCTTTAATGTTTGCTTGCGAACAAGCAAAAGACAAGTTGGGTAGAGTTTATATCTATACATTTTGTTTCATATTTACATTGATTTTTATTATTTTTCCTTTGCATTTCACATCATTTAGCAATGTAAATATGCATTTGAGTCTTGAGTTGCACGTTTTCATATTTTATGAACATTTTGCATGTGTCATTTGTTGCATTTTGCATGTGTCTTGAGTCCTCTTTAGGTGATTGTGAGATTTGAAGATTGGAAGAGGAGATTCAAGGCTATCACATAGAGCGAAAGATGGGTTTCGAGCGCCATTGTAGCTGCTAGCGACCCCCTACCACCACCAATGGACTGCCGGGACTAGACGTGATATCTGTAGCGGTCAAAACCACTAAGTGTAAGTCGCCAAGATCAACACAGAGTGTCCTGAAGATCAACGGTTCTAATGTCAAACGTAGTGGTCATTAAGCCGCTAAGAACAGCCTGCCAAGAGTTGCATGTGAAACTGGTAGTGGTCTAAGCCACTAAGAACAACCCGCCAGGATGAGCATAAGATGTTCTGAAGATGCATGGTTCCAGGTGCAATCCATAGTGGCCCTCTGACCGCTAGAAGAAGCACCACCAGTATGCACCTCCAGAACCTGCATTATCTATCATTTTTTTGATACGACCTGATTTTTCTCGGGTCGATCTGCTAAGCTTTTGCTTTAGTATTTATAACATTTTATACCTAAATTAATGATCTAAGCTTTGTTTAAGATAATTTCTTTGCCTCTTTTTGATATTTCTCACATAATAGTGTATGATTTTCATCTTTTAAGTATTGAATTGCTCGTTTCGTCTTAAAATTTTCATCTATTCACTAAAGAATCATGATTAACAAATGATCTACCTTGATGTTTTGTGTTAACATAAAGATTAGTAAGTAGTCTTTTAAGAACTTTTGGGATTGATATATTTAGGGTGATTACTTGTATATTAGTGGAGGTTAGGCTTGTAACAACTTATATTCATGCTTGATATGTGTTATTAATGCTAGATTATCATTGATCATGTTAGTTTAAGATTTAGGCATTTTCATACCCACAAGGTATTCGATGAAATGGCTAAACCAAAATATCAAGAGTTTTGCATTCCTTACTTATGAGAATAGTTGATTATGATGTTTAGTAGTTAATTAGGCTTGAGGATAATGCTCATTAATCATTTGGTAGCTAACGACGATTATTGATTATTGAATTATTAGTAAAGAGATTAGTTCTATGAAAATGGATTAGTTGATATTAGTGCTCTAAGACCAATAGATTAGCTCTAAAAGATAGAATTAAGCTTCACTATTTAGCATTTGATCACCCTATTCACCTATCTTATTTTCGAAATTTCGTTTTTCTTTATTTGAATTTCCAAAAATGATTTTAGCATTTTTCCGCTTCGTTTACTTTTCAAATTTGGTTTCATAAATTTAAACTATTTTGTTTGCTTATTAAAACATGATTTATATTCTTAGCGTGTTAATTGTTTAATTTTCCGTGGATTGATTCTAAAATACTCAACATACTTATATTAATTAATATATATATATATATATATAAAAGAACCTACATAATCTAATATATAACTATTCACTAAACTGTAAAATTTTGTTCGATAATATTTGTTTTTTACCAAACATAAAATGTATCTTTTCGACATGTTAAAGATTTAATCTATATAACATTCAACTAAACTATAAACTCAATAATTTTGTTATATATTTATTATATGCATGTTTATTAAGCCAACAAAATTATTATGAAAAAATTGTCAGATTTATAGTTTGGTGGGCTGTTGATAAAAAGGAATATTATTGAACAAAATTATCGAATTTATAGTTTAGTAGCATGTTATATACATTATATCTTGTATTGTAAATATTGTATTGTACATTATATATAACAATACAAGATATAAATGTATATATAGTATTGTATTGTTGTTAGATAAAAATGTGAGACCCAAATCAAAACAATTACCGGAAGTCATATGTGCCGATATAATATGTATTATAGATTTAATAGAGTGATTAATATATGAGACAGTCTCAAGTCTCAACCAATTTGTATTATTTTTGCTACTAACTTTAATTTAAATATTAATCATGCCCATATATTGTAACATATTGTGATTTGTGCAAATAAGATTCTTTGCAGGAAGAACACTGAAGACGTGGCTAGATAACATATAAGTGGATAAATTACCACAAAAGTAAATACACCAAAAGCCCAGTTTTATGTGTAATAAGAGAAGCATCAGATAATTAAACCATCTAATTGGTTTTGAGTGTTCACAAGAAAGCTCCCTAAAAGAAGCGTTTCTTTACTACTCTCCTATAAAAACAAGGCTTCTTCTCTCATTACCACAAAACTCTTTCACCGATCTTCTCGTTCCTTTCTCCAAACATGGGTTCGAAACCCGACCCGGTTTCTCCTAACCCGACTCAGAGTAATGCTGAGAAAGAGATTCGCTACAGAGGTGTCAGGAAACGTCCATGGGGAAGATTCGCCGCCGAGATCCGAGATCCCGGCAAGAAAACTCGGGTCTGGCTCGGTACTTTCGATACGGCTCAGCAAGCGGCGCGTGCTTACGATGCAGCCGCGCGTGACTTTCGTGGTTCTAAGGCTAAGACAAATTTCCCGATGACTTATCCCGAAAGAATGGTGGCCGTAGACGGTGGTTTCCCTCGTAGTCCTAGTCAGAGTAGCACCGTCGACAACGTCTCTCCCACGGCTGCGAGATTCTTAGCACCTCCGCAGCTCGAGCTCAGCTTAGGCGGCGGAGGAAGCAATGGGTATCGTCGGATTTACCCTTACTTCTATAATTACATGACGGCGTTTCCGAAGGTGACGGCTTGTGGGGTCCAGAGCGAGTCTGAATCGTCTTCGGTCGTTGATTTCGAGGTTGGAGGTGAGAAGATTTATCAGCCGTTAGATCTGAATCTTAAGTTAGCTCCTCCGGGACAATAGGCCGTGAGGTTTGTTACTTTTTGTCGATGTTGTTTCTTTAGTCTGTTTGGTGTCGCGTTTTCTATTAGTTTTTTATAGAAATAATGCGTTTTCTAAACAAAAAAAAGTATTATCCGTATTTTAGAAGAAAGTCGAGAAAGCTAAAATATAGTAATTTAGCTGACATGGAAAGATGTTATGTACATATTGTTATGGTCCTTAATATTATAAACCTAGCAGAAAATCTGAACTTTTTATTTTATTTTTTGCAACTGATTTCTCAACGTCGTTCTGATGCATACCATCATTAAATTTTCAAATGTTTTTTTGGGGTTTTTACTTTCAAATGCCAAAATACTATAAATGATAAATATGTAGAAAAAAGACTGATACATTTGTAAAGATCTGTGTCATCTAATCCAATAATATGTTTACAGAAAAAAAGATTTCTTTTTATTATAGTTCTTTTTGGGGTGGGTCGTGTTAAAAAGAGATAATAATGATAATTGTATTGTAATATGAGTGAAAAAATAGTTTTGAGTGTCGTCGGCTTGAGAGCAATGGTCCAAGTGTCCAACACACACACACACCAGTCGTGGGAGGACCCATCTCTGGCTGCGGCGTATGATCTTACGCTTACGTCATTTTCACAGTTTGAACTGCTTTTAACTTTTGACTTTTAAGTTTGCAGAAAATCTATTAACTGAAAGGACTAATTACGCAAATTTATCAAATAGTTAGACTCTTGGCTTAAGTTAATATGATGTTTAGAAATGTTAAACGATGACGTTTTAAGAGTAGAAGGCGGCTTCATAATGAAGGGTGAGATCTGTTTGATTCTTGTCGCCATCAAACGAATAAGCAGTTAAGCTGAGATCTTAAAAGCCACAACGAGCAGTGAAAAACCTTTGAAATGTTAACATTTTGTTTATTTAATACTTACCTTTTTTTTGTCTGGTAATTTTACTATTATAGCCTATAAGTGTGCATGATGACTTGCGTTACGTAAAACACCAACACTAACGTCTTTTGTATTTTTGTATTTATGCGTTGGGTTCTTGGTGATTTGTAATTATTTCCGTAAAAACGCCATACTATTTGTTTGAATTTTAATATTTTAAATATGTAAAATACAAATAAAGACTAATATCTTTACTGTTTATCGATTTGAAAGAAAACTTCGTTTCTTGATGTGTTTTTTTTTCTAAGTGTTCAATCCAAGTTTTGGTTTAGCTTCGCTTTGGATTACTCGGTTTAAATCCGGATAAATTTTCTTACGTTTACATTGGATTTAAATTATATGATTTTGGAGTTTATCGGAATATAAAATTATATGCTTATGGTTTCCTATTTGAGTTTTGGCTTTTTCGTTAGCAAAAGAATACCATAATTAATCATACCACAAATGTAAGCTGTCATAAAAATAAAAATAAAATAGGAAAAAATCATGATTTTTGAATGGGAAGAAAAGATATAAAAACATTTCAATGAAGAAAATATAGAAAACAAAAGAAAAACAATAAAACGAACCAGCCAAATTTACAAGCTCTTTTTTTCTTGACGTCCATGTCATATGTGAAAGACTCGAAGTCTTCTTAGACAAAAAATTAATATCAGTTACATACATACATTAATATATATATATATATAGTTATATACATTATATAATCGGGACTGGATGTACATGTTAATTGATTTGAATTCCAAAAGTACTCGCTCCATTTCAAAGCAGTTGACGTTTTCTTTCTTACATGTCACAATTTCAACAAATAAATATACGAAGTGGTTTCATCTGTGATTCGAGTTATATAAAAAAAACATAAAGTCAGCTTAGTTTTTTTCTTTTTTGGTAAAATGTAAAGTTAGCTTAGTTGTTGTAACTTCTACTATTTTTCATTTTAAACAACTTATGATTGAAAACAAAAAAAGAAGGAGTTTAAAGTTGTTGATACCATTTACTTACTACCTTCATTGTTGTCGTCATTTATTTTCAGAACCAGCAAATTGCTGACCTTTAATCCATCCTTCTACTAAATTCAAATCCAGTCTTTGATAATAATACAATGCACACATCATTTTCATAACCTAAACAGAACTTCTTCTCACACATGTATATATATATATATATATACTATAGTTATATTTTACTGAAAGTCTGAAATAGCATTTTAACTCGTTGAGCTACCCAAAAAAGAAAAATTATGAGCGATAGATGCGTGCGGCTAACGTGAAGGGTAAGGGGATGTAACTTCTTTTTATTTTCCAAATGGGATGTATGTAATTTCCGTGTTGAAGAGGTTTATGTCAGGGGCTTTAAAATGTGAATAGTTTCAATTTAGCCCTTATCTTATCAGTAACGACATTTAGCCCCTATACCCCACTCAACCAAATTTCACTCATGTCATGTCACCCGATGACCCGAGTGATAAGGCAACTACGCAACACTTCATCTTGTATACATTTGCACATCACTCCCATAAATTATATAATCTATTATAAATAGATGTTTATCATTTGAAGTTTGCAAGCTTAACCCTTTTACGTTACATATTTAATGGCGGAGACTAACATACTACGCTCTACTATGGGGCACATATTCGCAATAACCCCCACTGTGAATTTTCATTAGAACACATATCACAATTTTGGCAACTTGTGGTGCTGTCATTTATGGAAAGTGACCGACAGTCACTCTAGGCACGTCAGCTGAGATAACCGTAGAATTACTGGGTCCTACAGTTGGCGTAGTGTTTGAGCCACGTGGATGATAACGGCGTACACAAAACTCCGTTTTCTGAACTATGTGACTGTGGCTATATATATGTATGATTTAAATAAAATATAAAAGAAACTCTATGACCATGTGATTTCTTTCTTTGACCATTTCTCGGACCTAAGAGGGACCACTTACTCATCTACGTATATTGGATTTATACTTTGTATTATCACAAATATTGTATACGCGTCCTTTTTAAAGAAGCTTTTAGACGCAGAGACACAAAAAAGTTATAAATAATTTCGCTAGTCTACATAACCGGATATTATTTATATTGTATATAAATGAGTGTTTTCGTTGACTGAGTGAGAAAAACAAGCTTTTTCTTTTGAATTTTTTAAATTATTAGTATTGTATGTCAAGAGAGTGAGTTTTGAACGTTACTTTTAAATTGTAGTTAGAACGGCAGAAAAATTTGCAGTCAATTGAGACGATTTGTTGCTATCATCGCGATTGCTTCTACAAATTTTGTTGCTATCATCGTGATTGCTTCGACATTTTACATTGATGCCGTTCAATATGTTTTTGTTTATAAGTAAAAGTTAGCAACTGAAAGTAGACATAATGTGATTGGTCACATTGATTTAGTTTACTTTTTCTCTCGACATGAAGCTAATCAAAAGTTTTTTTTATTAGAACATATAAGATAATGTGAAATTTTAATTGATACAAGGTTTGTTCCTTTGTTAAGTTTTCTAAGAATACGACATACAGCCAAACAATATTTGTTTGTTAGTTGTAGTTTCCTGCGGCTAAACGCTGCGGTAGACGCAGATTGTTGCGTTAAGAAATTTTAGTCGCTGAAGAAATATGGTGATGCGTTTGCTACTGTTGCGCCTGCGGCAGCGGATGTAGTCAATTGATGTTCGTTTATCTGCAGCAAGAGGCTACGGCTGCGGCAAATTGATATTCGTTCACCTGCCATAAGAGATTACAGCTGTCGTTGCGACCAAACACACAACTATTAAACAAACAAGAACCATAGCATCTGCCTGCAGATAGCAAACCGTAGCTGTCTGTGACTGTCAAACGAACATGTCCACAATCTAAATAACTGCAATTTTTTACGGTAACATCAACTCTAGAACCCTTGTACCAAGCTCTGTTCTGTTCCCTCTTCTCCAAAATGCTTAGAGCTATCTATCATGCTTATGCACATAAGAAGAATTCAGGAGGGGCCACTAAAAATAGTCACATGTCCGGACACATATACGATCCACTCGGCATAAAGCAATGACGATGTGCGTCTCACACGGCCAGGGCCGGCCCAAGCATTTTCGGCCCTAAATAAAAGGACTACTGACCCATTAACAGATTCGTAGATGATTCAACAAATTCCTACATATTCGCATAGAAGTTTTGTAACATGTCTCTCTATAAAAATATGTTAATTTTTGAACTAGTCTAAATATATACCAAAGAATATTATCTTATTGTGTTTACTAATTGAGTACTAGTTTAAAAAGATTTTATTGTATATATGTCTTGGTATTCATGATTGAATAGTCTTCTCCGAATATGCAAACCTACGGTCATTTTGGATTGGACAAACCAATCCATTATAATCCAAAAAATCTACATTTGTTTGGGTTCGAAATTTTGTAAAAATCCGTTTAATTGTAATAAAACTGAAACTAAAAAGAGCAATATATTAGCATTTGTAATTTGAACAAAAAGAATAAATAAAAGTGATGATAGAGGTGGTATGGTCTAATTGATTCACCAGTTTTTTTCTTATACGAGCAACATTCTTTGAGATTCACTATCTTCAAGTGCAAGGACAAATGGTCCAGAGTACCCATGTATAACCTCAAAACAAAAAGTTAGAAAGAAACCAAAAATAAAACATTTTTGCTCTTTTTTTATGGTTTCATAATTTTCATTTACTTAGATGGTATCATAATTATACCCGTTCCAAAAGGTCTCCCCAACTTTTTTTTGTTAATGATCACATGTGCTTTCGATTTTAACATTTTCTTCAAAGGTCCAAACAAAAACCACATTAACATGGCCATTTTTAGTCGAAGAAAAAAAATGATTGATGCCTTTTGTCATATGAGAGTTAAAATGAAGAAACAACTAAGAACGAAATGAAATGGTAAGAGTGATGACTACATATTGTCACATATAAAGGCAAGTCCTTAATTATACAACTAAGAATATGCTTCCTCTCGAAAAAAACCAGGAAGGAAAAATAAAGATACAATAAAAGAGGCCAATAAGAAAGGAAGTGACAATTAAAAAAACAGCACTTTAATTTATAAAGACACCCATTTTCTGCTGAAAAATTATACACAAATACCAAAATTCAATGCATCAATCAATGCATCAATCAATGTAAGACACACAAACACCATTCTTATGTTCTGTCTTCTGTCCGTGTCTCAACTTGGGTTAAGATCACGCGATGTCTGACCTAGCCATCTGCAAGAAAAATGTAAACATTAGAATTTATTTATTTGTTTTCGATTTCAAGGTTCCAAACTCATGAAAAATATAGATGCTTTTCAGTCAAACCTTGAGAATAAAAATCTTGCAAGTGGGCTAAGGTTTGTGTTGGAACTAAATTCTTTGCTAGCTTCCTTTCTTTTATTTGCTGCGTCATTGGTCATTGTCTTAGCGAAAACACGGATCGCCATGTCTTGCACTTCTTTCACTGACACTTCCTTTGTACTGTATGACGATTTTCGAGGTCCGTTAGATCAAAGTATTGACAATAAGACAGACTGATAATGTATGCAAGTTGTGTGTGCTCTTTTAGAGTTTCTCGTACCTTCCCAACTGTTCAATCAGTTTGGTAATAAAAGCTTCAGAAGAACCAGGCTTTTCGCGTTCCATGTTCACTAAAGATCTCGAAACTCTATGTCCAACAGATCCTTTTGAGTCGTCACCCCCAAGAACCTACATCATTTGCAGCTTCTAACTCAAAACAAAACTTTTTTTTTCTCTCAAAACTGAAGACAATTTCTAACTCATTGAGAGAAGTAAGATGCCAAATGTGCACATACTTTATAGAGATATCATAATTAGGAGCTCACCTCTTTTAGGGATGGTAATAGCAAAAGTGACAATGATGCAGACAATGATGCCAATTTGGAGTCATCTTCATCATCACTCACTTCTTGTGACCTCATGACTGGTTTTTGTTTATCAGAATGATCGCGGGGATTTCTGCAAGGTAAACCAGCTTTCATGTCAAAAATAACCAGACAAATCCTGTGATCCGCAGAAGCTTGGTACACACAAAACTAACCCCAAGTAATCAGAGCTATCTGTTGGTTGTTCCCTTCTTTTGTTACCCTTCCCATTACCAAGTCTTTCTCTAGCACTCCCTCTTCTAAAACCTGCTTCAAGTGCTACCTTTGCCTGAAAGAAGAGTGGAAATAAATTGTATGAATGAATAAGAACACAGGAGAATAATTTTTAAATTCAGATGCAACCTCAAAAGATAAAATATTAAACAACCTCTGCAAGGTTTGCGATGCTATCTTCTGAGGCACTGGAACTTCTTTCTTGAAGCCCTAGTCTAGATCTTGGTGTTCGAGGTGATCCAGAATCATCAATCTGCCCACGGACAATAACAGTTCCACTTGTAGAAGCATCATCAAAAGATGTATACCTGCTGGTACACTACACAGCAGAACTGGAATCAGACATACTAATTGTTGGACAGCAAAGACAGGGCCAAGGCAGATCACACGAACTTGCTTTGTAAGAAAAGAAAAGAGAGAAAGAATTTCCAATACCTCAGAGCTTTGATCACGAAACATTGAAGATGACCGAGAGCTTCTTGGAGATCTTATGACAACAGTTCCGGAACCACTGAATGATGAATCATCCTGAAAATTCAGAACAAGGATGAGAAAAGTAAGATCGACCTTGTTCCAGTTCTTTTATTGTATGTTGATAATCCAGGTTACAGAATGTGAATAGTTCTAAAGATGTGATAATTCTGCAAGTGGAAGGAACTTGAAAAAATTGAAAATGGTTAACTTGAAACACAACAGAAAATGATATATTTGTGAAGTTTAAGAGTATTTTCCCAAGCAATGTCTGCTAATAAGAAAGAATGACGTCAGGTGAGACATGGACAGCATCTGGGCAAACAAGAGGCGAAGGAACTTACTTCTTCTTGGTAGTCATTCTGATAAGCGTCTCTTTTAACAAAACCTCCTTCAGAGATTTCAGCGTTTGCACTACCAGAAGTGGGTGACAAGTGACTACCACTGGCTCGTGATGTTTTTTTAGAAGTCTGATTATAACTAACTTCTTGGCGCCTTTCCCTACCTTGTGGAGGTTTTACAGCTCGAACAGTTCCAGCACCCTGAGAACCCCCAACGCTGAAGTCCCACCCGGCATTTTTTACAATTTTTACCTGAAAACTGTAGCTACAAGTTCTTAGCATTTTGGTGAACAAAAAAAGAGAAGATATCTCAAGCGTAGACCATTTATCCAACCTAGTTCCAGAAGTTCCCTGGCCTCTCTCATCTCTAGCCACTCTAACTGTCCCAGATGATTCAACCGGAGTTTTTGGACCATTTGTTGGAATATCTTCATCCTCTTTTACTTGGTATTTTGGCCGCTCTCTTCAAACAAAAATAAAAGACAGGCATAAGAATCATCCTGTTTTGTATTTTCTTTTGGAATAAAGCAGATAAAAAAAAAATCAACTGGAAAGCCATGTCAAACCGTATAGTTATTGTTGACCAAAAATCACACCTTATTCTCTCAAGAAGTTTCGGGCTTTTCCTAGCACTCTTTATAAATCTATGTTTGAGAAGTTCTTTGGCACTTAGTCTCTGAAAGGACAAGGAAGAGTGATATGAGAGATCTTGGCATATCACTGCTGGCAATAAAGATCAGGACTGCACTACAAGTACCTCAGCGGGAGCCTTTTTCAAGCAAAACGAAACAAATTCCTTCAAAGGACGTGAAAAATGCTCATCTAACTGCGGAGGAAATACAAAAAGTTAAATATCTAGCTCGTCAAAGGTGACTTCACAATCAAGACATATGACAGTGTTAGGTTTCCTCTCAAGCAATTGATTCCAACCATCTAACAAGCCTTTCTTGTGCCAAAAATAAAATAAGAAGTATGAAACCTGAGGAGGGCTTTCCCGAGGAATGATAAAAAGCACTCTCATAGGATGAAGGTCAGCAAGGGGAGGTTCTCCTTTTGCCATCTCGATCATTGTTATTCCAAGAGACCATATATCTGCCTGGAAAAGACCAACCCAGTAAATAAACAGACAAAAGATTACTAAGGGCTACAAAACAAGTAAATCCTAGACATAAGCAGAAGATGGGGTAAACTAGAAGAACCAAAGAAGCTATGACTGATGGACGAGATACCTTCTCATTATACCCTTCTGAGTTCTGAATCACTTCTGGTGCCATCCAAAATGGTGTTCCTACAAATGTCTGTCAATTTTATGTTATCAGCAAATGCAACCCAAATAGTTGTATAACAATACTAAACCAACATGCGAACGCTCAACATAAACCCATTTTGTTATCTTTCAGCTTTCATAGGACCACTTATGACATAAAATTCTCAACATGTTCGAACATTGGAATGATTAGACTATGGCACAAAATTCTGTGACGAAGTCCACAGGAACTGAAAATGCACAAAGCCACAGCGATAAGGGTACAAAGTGAGTGGGCTTATTTAAGAGACTTCTAATACTGGAACAGTAAGCACAATAAATGATGAAAAACGAAACACTATATAGAATCAAGAGTTTCATTAGCATAATAAGATAAGCACCTTTCTCCTTGATATTGTCCGGGTTAATTGTGCAGACACACCAAAGTCCGCGACCTGGTATGTGTGAAAAAAGTTGGAAATTAGCTGTGCAACTAAACCACTCGGGCATAAAAGAAAATTAAGAATTTAATGAAGTAAGTTTAAGAAGTAGAGAATACCTTAACATCTCCATTTTCGGTCAACAAAATATTAGCGGCTGAAAAATATGAAGGAAAAAATTGTCATGCAATAAGAGATGAGAAAACACGATTGGATCAAGAAAAGCCATAAGATATCAAAATATATTAGCAGACAAAACCTTTGATATCTCTGTGGATCTTTCCCTCAGTGTGGAGATATTCAACAGCATGAAGTAGATCGCGCGTAATACAGGCAATTGAAATTTCATCCAATGGAAGCCCTGGTTGAAGCTACACTCGCAATATTGTTTTAAGAGATTATAATTTGCACCAACGAAACTAAAGTATAGAATAAAAATTCCAAAGAGATGTGTGCATCACCACACAAACAATTATATTTTTCAACCCAGTAAGGAAGTGAAATAACATACAAGATCAGCAACTGAGCCACCAGCCATATATTCCATGATGATCCATAACTTGGTCTGGTGAAGGTAAGAACCATAGTATTCGGTAATATATGGACAACGGCATTGTGACAATACTGAAATTTCCTGATGATAATAACAAAATGTGAGTACGAAAATCCTGCAATGCTAATACCAACAAAAAACTTAACGTCAACCCAAGAGATACCTTCTGTATATCTTCAATCTCGTCTTCTCTGTCAAATGTGAAGTTAAAGGGCTAGTTAGAAATGGGCACTGAGCATTGTGGTATCATTGAGACAAGGAATACTAAAGCTGAAAACTAGAGCTATTTTACGGAGAAAATCAAATATATTACTGCCTTTGAGAATCGCAAACAAGCAGCACATAAAAGATTGTGAATACTAATGTCCAAATTACTTAGAGAGCAAACAGAATACTATCCAAAAGTGTAAGTCGAGAATACGTATTTGATAGCGAGAAAAAAATATCAAAACGTAAATACTTACGATTCTTCCAGATCAATAACTTTAATGGCAACTTCTTTGTTAAGCTCCGTATCAAACCTGATAAGCAGAGGCAACTGCTCAGCATACAAATAAGGCAGACACAAATGTTCTTATAGGACAATCCAGAAAGTGAATGCCAATCAGATTCTCCTAGATCAAGGCTGGAATGGGATAATATTTATTCCACAAAAATTCTGCATTTTCCAATTGATATCAACAAAACACCTAACTCTCATTTTCCTTTCAGTAAGAAATGTAAACCTAGTGGGTCAGAGTAGTGCTCACATATTGGTATTGTGTTGTATGATAAAAGAATACCAGAAAAGATGCTTTCATGAATTTTTATAATTTCAGAAGACCAAAGAATCAATGAGAGAAAAATATAAGAGCAGAAGGTCTACAGAAGTTTCATTGATAAGGGTAATTTCAGTTCAGTTAGTTAGAATAACCTAAGATAGTCTACCAATATATTCACAAAAGATCTACGACTCTTACACATAAAGCGTGTTCTGTGGCAATCATCACACTACACACAAAAGCCTTCTTCTGATCATAATATAAGAAACTACTGAACAATCTTAAGAAAGTGAGTATGTATCAAATACTTACGCTTTGTAGACATCACCAAACGATCCTCTTCCAATTAACTCAAACTGGCTAAATCTGGTTCCAGCTGCCTCTTGTAAACCAGCAACATCATCCATTTCCACAACAATATAAAAAATTCACCTTCTTCCTCTGCAAAAACTTGGTTGCATCAATAAATTTGCTGATTACAGCAGAATCTCACTTTCAATTAAATTCCCCAAATTGGGTCAACCCTTCAAGTATTATACAACGCATTCCCTAACTAAAAACAAGAACAACACAAACTGAGATCTATAACTAAAGTCATATTATCACAATGCTTAGACTCTTTACTCGATGCAAGCAAAGACACAGAGAAAACAATTTCAACTTTCCACTCTACGATAGCAAATAAACAACATAAATGTAACTTGAAACACCTTAACTGAATTACCTTAAATTCGATCAATTACAAGTCCAGAAGTTTTCTATGATTACGATGTCAAAATCTGAGAAATTCAAGGATCGTATATATCTATATATATAGATCTTTCTTTTTTCCTCAGTCTTCGTTTTTTCTGTTATCTTTCCCAAGAAAATTATTCTTTCCAATGCTCTCTCTCTCGAGCACCAAGAGATCGAGAAGAAGAACTTCGATTATGAAGTTTTCTCGATTTGATAATTCAATTTTTCTCTTTTTTTTTAACTTCTGATTTTTATTTCCTTAAAAATGGAAAACCTTAACAACGACCCGGACCAACACGACCCGACTTGACTTACTATTATCCAACTAAAGATAAACGACCCGACCCGAGTTATCGCACCGTCTTAAACATATTATCGTATTAGTAAAGAGCGCATGAACCCTAATCAAACCCTAGAAAACTTTTTTTTTGAATATTGTGTAATATTTAACAAAAATAATTTTACATAATGTGCAACTGTTTTACAGAGAAATTAAAAATTAAAATTCATAATAAATAGTGGCTTTAATAAAACCCAAAAATTGAAAAATTCATTTAGAACAAAACCAATTTTTGAAGAAAAAAATACACACAATTTACGATTAAACTGAAAAACAAAGAAAACAGAAAAAACTACTAAAAAATAAAACAAAAGTTTTATAACTACGTAGCAAACCAAGTCTATAATCTTTTTGTCATAATTCTTTGAAGTTGCAATGTCAGAGTCTATTCTATACTATTCCCCCATATCTCGAACCAGTCAGTCCATGAGTCTTAGGATTTTGTCATATCTTCGTTGATTTTTTTTTTCTCCATGGAAACCTTTTATTTCAAGAATCAGAAGACAATTAATGACGACAGAAGAAGAGATGAAGAAATCATCAGTCTCCTCCTCCTCCTCTAACGTTTTCGTTGCCGTTCGACCTTATTCTCAACTGTTTAGGTCGTATCTCGAGATTGTATCATCCAACTCTATCCTTGGTCTCCAATAATTTTCGATCTCTCATATTTTGGGAGCCAGTATTGCCGACAACACTTGATCTCACTGTTCAAAAGAGTGTTGTTCCTGGTAAATTCGTAACGGGTGGCAAAGTTTATGCCATTGATGATGGGTTTAAGCTTAAGCTTGATGATGGGTTTAAGCTTAAGCTTGATGAAGGATTTATGTTTGGTAATGAAAGACAACATGTTGTACCAAACAAGGATTTCTAAAGGGATGTTATTTTGGAATGATCCAGTGAAGAATTTGAAGTGGCGTAAGGTTAAGGGACTTGAAGGCATGCCGGAGTTTCGTTATCTTACTCCGTCGGCAAATTCTGACGGAGGAAGAAGAGTGACAGTTTGGTGGGAAACGGTGTTGGTGTTACACTGTCATCAAGATTGGGATTCTCCTTATAGTAAGATTTATAAAATTAATATTTGGTGTGCAGAGATTTCGTTTGAAAGAAGAAACGGTTTAGGAGAAGTTTGGGGATTTGTTGAATGGTCTAAGAATGTGTTTACCTTCAACAGATCTGAGCCTCCCTTTTCTACTGCTCACTTCTCTTTGCATTTGTAACTTATTGATCAATGGGATTTTATTTTACTTTTGTGGGCATTATTTTATAAGTTATGGTTTTAAGAGATAGTAAACGAAATTATACAAGCATTTGTATAAAACACCATTGATTATGCTGACTTTTAACTCTTGATATTTGTATTCAAGGATCGCAAAATGCTTTTCTGCTTAGGAACAAGAGTATTATGCATCCGTTTAGGAACAGAGTATTATGTAATATTATGCTTGGGAACAGAGTATTATGCTCGCATAGCTGCAACTATTTCGTCTATGTTTCCAAAGTAAGTAGCCACATATGCGTCACTGTTGATGGACACATCAAACACAATATTACACATCGCAGTTCTTGTCCAGACCACAATCTTTTCTCCAGAATCTTAGAGACTCTTTTTCACTCTTGTTTTTCTGCTGTTTCTTTTCCATGGCTTGTAACATCTTCGTCAGCAAATTCCCTATCCTCAGCCTTATCTCTTCATTCGCCGTCTTCCTTCTCTTCTTCTGTTGTTGGCTTGATACATCAACATTAAGAACGATTCTGATCTTCTCTTGGTTCGGATTAAATGCGGCCGTATCACAATCCCCCACTCTATTCTGTATCTTTCTTCTTCTGTTGTTCGTTTGATACATCAATTTTGGGAAAGATTTTGAACAAATCAGATGAAAGATTCTCTTATTGAAATCCTCAAAATCCTATTCTTTTCTTATTCTTATTGTGTTTTTGTTTCGATATATCAAAACTGGACCCTGAGGAAAGATTCCTTGGAGAGCAAGACAAGACATATTTGGGAACGATTTGTTGCTGATGTTGAGAGTCTTTGATCGACACAACTCATACAAGGCGTTTGAGAAAATTTTTGTTTAAACATTTTTCTTTTTCCTAAAACCTCCAATCAAAACGAAAATACCAAAAGCAATTTTCTTCGAGGTTTCTTGGACCACCAAATTAAACGATTCCCCATTCTACATCCTTCATTTACTCTAATAAATACACAAGATCAAATTTAAAAGAATCCTAGAAAACTGTAAACTTATCTCATGAAAAAATTCAAACACAAGTATTACTCTTAGAGGACAACACGTGTAGAATGAGTAATCGAAAGTTTTCCGAGATCAACCTTCGGCATTGAGCACCGTCCGGTGAGAAATCGCAGTCGAAATACAATCGATCATTATTCATGTGGTTATCACCGAGGTCAAACGAAGCTCCATAATAAGTAACAGCTAAAGGAAATCAGAGTATGCGTCGAAAAGTTCTTCGATCCTTCGATCTAAAACGCCATCTTCAAATAGACTTCTGCAAATCCAGATCTTTCACGGAAACGAGCCAGAGAATAATAATTTTAAGCATCACAGTACCTAAAATTTTATCTTAGAAGACATGCACGCAGTATGTCTCCTTCGAGAGAGCACATAACTCCACGGATAGCTTCTCAATTGTCCTCTAAGAGAACTTGGAATGTAGATGAGTATGGTGCGCATATTAAGACGTCTTCATACTGCGTGCATGTGTTTACTAAACTCGCCATCAGATGTAAGAAGGATCAAGACACCCTTTGAACACCGCTTTGACCATTCACGCATCCGGTTAATGATTTCCATATCCGCAGTTTGTTTGTCTTCCAAAAAAAACATACAATAAAGTAATGTAAGGAAACAAAAAACGAAAAAACTGTGATTAAATGACAACGTTAATAAGTTTTGATGATATACTCACCTTTCCCCATAGCCGTAAATTTTACACCTTTTCCTTCGAGCTCTAATCGTATCTACAACTTCGATGGCAAAACTGCCTGAACAGCCTAGAGAATGTAGCAAATCAATGATGCTAGGTAGAACCAAATCAATATTATGTCCTTTAGTATCCTTTAGTGACTCTATGTCCCACAATGCATTCAGTTCATCTTCCATTGGAAACAAAACAGAAAAATCAAACCAATCAATTTTGAAACCAGATGTCACAAATGTTTTCAATAGACACAAATGTTTTTCAATAGACTCAAATGTTTGCTTTCATAAATTCCTCATTATGCGTCTAGTTTGATTAAAAAAAACTTTATAACTATTTAAGTAGTATTAAAAAGAAATATACTATATGGTTTTTTCTTCTGTATTTTATCAAAATAAAAATAATCTCATAACAATTACCCGTAATAAATTCATATTTAATCAATCTTAACTATATGTACGAACTATGCATATTGAACTTCGGAATAATGGTGAAAGTCGTTTACAGATTATGAATCCTAAATGTTTAACAAACTAAAAGTATATGAAGGAGATAACAACTTGACTAGCTTAACTTCTACTTTATTGAACCTCTAATATCTTCAACATTAAATCTTTGATATATAGTTTGTATCTCCAAAAAAATTAAAAAATTTTAAATATAGATTTTAAACAAATATCTATTGTCTCTTAGTTTTTAAATAAATACTTACTCTTTTTTAGGTTGATGGCTTGTTGCTTGCAGTGTGCTTCTAACAATGAATCATAAGTACATAAAAGAAAAAGCCCTATATTTTTTTCTAAAGTAAAAATAAAAAATCTCTTCAAACAAAGCTCACTCCCATTTTTCAATTTCTTCAAACAAGGCTCACAGCTCACTCCTATTTCTCAGTAATAGCCTCTCAAAACTCGGACAGTGCCTCTTCACCCAGAATATCCTTCTACTCTATTTTGAACTTCTTCGCCTCCCCACAATCTATATCTTAGTTACTTTTTTGCCTCTTCATCAATAAACAAGGGATAAACACTGATTACTCTAAGTTTTAATCTAGAACTAGTTGATTATTTAGACATCATTTTTACATCGTTATAAAACGTTTTGTGAGGTTGTCTCTAAAGAAAAGTGAAAAAATTATAAGTAATATTCAAAATTACGATTTTTGGATTAAAATTACAATTATAATTTATTTATTTCAAAAGTTTATTTTAATATATAGTTTCTCATAACATTTGTTTATATTGGCAAAGAAAAAACCAAATTGATTAAAAAGAAAACACAGTAAATCTGATTATGGACATTTAATTATCTTTCTTTTCACATCATGAGCATTATCATTCAAAAGTATTTGAGGCTCCATTGCATGACACTCCCTGCAAGCAAACACCAACTTTTTAAAAATCCTCTTCCACCACTTCATCAACTTACTAATTCCTCTTCTCTCCTTCACCTTGTTCTTGTTCTTCTTCTTCTTCCGTCCACCAACCTTAATCCCTCCTCCCATACTTTTTACCGAACCTTCTCTTTTAAACACCGGAGTTATATGCTGCCACCGCCGTGAATGCGACCGGTAAAGCTGCTCCGTCACAATCTCCGTCGCCTTCTTCCTCTTGCATTGCGGAAAATACGGAATCTTATTCATCGTTGGAGTATTTACGGTTTTACCATTGTTCCTCGGTGGTTTCTTCTTTAAATCCGATGATAACGATGTCTTGTGATGATTCTGATTATACTCTTTGCTCCTGAGGCAAGTTACGGACCTTAAGTTCATAATCTTTTCGGACCGAGGACCAAAACATGTTATATTAGTGTTTTCCCCATCACCGGTACTCGAACTCGTGATCTTGAAGATATTGCAAGTGCTTGTTCTTGGAGTGTAAGACGTTGGGCTACTACTAACACTGCTTCGGCTGCTCGTACTATTGCTCCGGAATGTGTTTTCGCTAGTCGTACGAGACACCCAACGTGTCGTCGTCGTGCTCGCTGGAAAAGCGTGTGGTAATAGACGGCCGTTGAGGAAAAAGTGATCGGCGGGAGAATTTTCCGAGAAGGGATCTTGTAATGGAGACGGAGTCAATGATCCAAACTCGAAGTCTGATGATGATGACGTCTCTGGATTTGTCTCGCCGGAGTTTGGGATACTTTTCTGGTCATCCTCCATCTTTTAAAATAGTGTTTGTGTGCGAATATGTGTAACTGTTTTATTAGTTGTGTTTATATAGGGAAGAGTTGAAGTTGGACACGTGGCCAAATGGGTACGGCAGTCAAAGACTTGCCAGCTCAACGTTTGACTTTTGGTGGGGGCATTGGAAGAATGAGAGATCCAAGTGAAGTAATGGTTATGGTGTTCGTGTCATGATAGTGTCTAAAGTGTTTTGGATCTCTAAACGATCCCACATGTTGTTCTATTTTAGAGCTTTTATTACGAGGCATTATTTATCTCTTTGCATTTCCTCCTTTTATATATATATATAGATAATTTAAATAAATTCTATAGACAACACTACATATTTTGATTTTTAAGATATTTTTAATTTTAGATAGATTTGTTGTCTGATGTTTCTTTTTATAGAATTCTACAGCTCACACAACCGCATACTATTTGTTGAACGTTCTCGTAGTGAGGACACGGACTCCCAAAAATACTCTAAAGTTTTAAGCAGAAAGCAGAAATGGCTTTATGATAGAAATATATATTTAAAGGGAATTAAAAGAAGAAGAAAACGCATTATCTATTGGTAAATCTAACTGGTATCAAATGAAACTGGAATCTATAGCCCATATATTATGATTTAGACCTTTGTGGTCTAGATTGAGACACCGTTCACTAGTTAATCAAACGCAAATTTAAATGAAAACGCATTTATTTATTTATTGGGTAACTAAAACTGTTATCTACACACAACTAACCAAATATGCACAAAGATACTTACAAATGAAAATAACAAGTTCTTACTTAAGGTCTTGCGAGCAAAATCATATAATCAATATTTATTTGTTTTCAATTGTTTCAATATATTGATTTGAATACATTATACATTATCAAGCATCCAAAGTAATACAAAAATGTAAGATGAATTAAAGCAAATCCTTCATAAAATAAGTTTTTTTATTTTATAAAATATGCTAAAGTGAATCAACAATACGAAGGTTATGTATAATGGAAAAAAACTGAAGAGATTTAAAGGGAAAAATATTTGATAAAAACTTCCAGTCAGGAGCCTAACCATAATAATCACATGTTGCTAAATTTTGGTGTCATTTTAATTTCTGCATTTATCTTTCTAAACGTTGACCAAAAAAATCTAGACAATAAAAAACTAACACATGTAATTTGGAAAACGGAGGGAGTAATATTTCTGTCCGTAAGGTTCCTCTAGACTCAACTGGCTACAGCTACATTGAAGTTTAGTAACTAATTAAACACACCAACCATATTTATATCTTCACAATCGTTTGTACCAGCCAATAGCTAAATTGAGCTAAGGAAGCAAATTAATGCATGCAGGGACACATACACACAGCAAACGGGAAGAAGAAAGTGCAACTAACTGAAGGAAAATTAAAGACAAAGATCTCACTCTCTGGCTTTTTGTCTCCCATTCGGGTCTTTCTTTAGGACACATCACTGGCCCATTCTCTAGGGATTAGCCATGGACCATCAATTATCATTAAGAACCATACTTAATAATCTTTTACTTTCGCTTTTTTAGACTCTTCAATTTTGCTTAACGTTTAATGAACCTCAGATGTAATTATGATCCGGTAACAGGAAGAAGCCTGTGTAGTTCACGCCAATTAAAAATTTACATTTGAACTTCTAAATTTTTTTAATAACAGGACCAATAAGAAGGTCACTCAAAAGAAAAAAAAACAGGACCAAGGACCAAAAACTAAAATATATCTATTTTTATATAAACAGACTAAAATATATCTTTAGTTAATAACTTTTACAAACATTTAAAATTTATCTTTTATTTTTAAAATAACATTTTGCCCTTAGCTAATAACTTAAATTTTTTTTAAAATGTTTTCTTATTTAATTTTTACAAATATTAAAAATAATTAATTTGAAAATAATAATTTTTTTTGAATTAATTTGAAATTAGTTAAGAATTTAAAATATATTAACTTTAAAATATTTTTTTGAATTTATTAAAGATTTTAGATGGTAACTACTTTTAAATTAATATTAAATAATAATTACAATTTTATTTTGTTAATCATAATAATTATATTTTAAATTAATAATGAATAAAGTATACCAAAAATAAACAATTCATTTAAAAAAGCATAAATGCACAAACAAAATTAGATATTTATTTAGTTAAGATAATTCTTTTTTATCTAGTCTATATAATTTTTTAAAAATTAATTATTAATTTCAATTAAATAATCAAAATAATATTTACGTTTTTATATTTAGTTAAAATTTTAGATAAAGAATCATTTAGACATAAAAATTATAATTTATAAAGATAATTAAACTGTTTAAACTAAAAAATAAACAAACTGTATATAGATATGAACTAATTTATCAAAAGTCAAAATAATATAAGTCTACCAGAAATAAATAAATTTACAAGATAAAAAGATAAAAAAACGAAAAAACAATAAATCAAAAATTAAAAATAAGTCCAATATGTAAGCAAATCATCAAACTGAAATATATAAGTCAATTGTTCAAAAATGAGTCATTAGAGAAGAAAAAAAAGTCGACAATCCAACAGATAAATTTTATTAATAAATTAACATAAAATGATATAAGTTTAAAAAGAATAAATAGGTATAAGAAAAAATTTTAATCGATGAAGAAAAACAAAAAAATTAACCATTTAAATAAGTTAACTATATGTAAATAAATCAACCACTTGAAATATAAGTCGTTTGTTCTAAACAAGTCGAGGTTTCTAACTTCAAAAAACAATATTACTTGTGCTGTTAATCGGTTCAACACAAATTTATATCTTTGTTTTAATGTGTTTGTATTTGGAGATACAACTGTTTAACGACTCATATGCTTTATATCTTGCGATGAATGGTTTCAAGCTCTTTAATGCTCCTAGAAGGCAACTTATTTGCTTGAAATGTGCCTGCTACATGGAACATGTGAAATTGGATGCCGCAGAGTTATTACTGTTGAGTCATGTTGGGTAAATCAACAATTGATCGGATACCGAAACATATCTTTTTGATTACTGGCAATAGGAATTTGGCTAAGCAAGATATCATTTAGTTGAAGCGCATGAATTCACACTTTTATTTGTTTATTTTTCCTAGTGCATGGGCATCGTCATACACACGCAACCAGGAATTACGAAGATTGCACGATGGAGGAGCACCAATGCATTCGCTATAGAACTAAGAAGAAATATGTTTGTCGTTTTGTAAAAACAAGCTTAATGTAAGGTTCTAATGCATCTGAAGACTACTTATGTTAACTTTTCCTCTTTTGTGTTTGGTTCTTCTAAAGCTCTCTTGCTTGTTCGACTGAGATTCTTAATGACGTAACTAATATGTATGAATTATATTATTTTTTAAAAAATAATAATTTTATATTAAAAAATCGATGAGACCGATCCAAATCGAATCAAAATCATTAGAGATATAAATTGAGATCGAGATTCAATTATGGAAATATCGTAGATTACCAATATTTTTGATTTGTATGTATTATATTTATGTTTATTTTAATTTAGAAATTAAATTTAGTCAATATCTTTATATAAATCGTTATATCTAGTAAAATTGTTTTCATAAAGAATCTAATTTAATTCTTCCATAACACCATATGTGTTCCTCATTAAATTTATCAAGTATATTGTCACTCAAGTCTGAAATGTATTTTTGATGAGAAATTCGGATACGTCTGCATAAGCGCCGTCCATACATTGTACGTGAAGTCGACGTACCGAATCTTCCAATAGCGAATAACGTACATTGGAAATATCTAAGATGCATTTAAGTATTGATGACTTCAGAGTTCCTCATCCTAGCAAGCGATGCACTGGACGGTTTGCTTCTATTATCTTATCTACTATCACCAATTTACTAATAATTCTCGTTGATTATTCGAAGCTTATATATTCTACTACACTTGGAATTTCTAAGTAGCCGTCAACTCTATTGAGGGCATAAAAGATACGAAATATGCAGCAAAGCTAGGATATGATATCTCATTCATATGTGGTTCTGGAAACTTCAGAGTGACCGTGGCTTTCGGTTAGTCTCCTGTGCTTTTGAATCATTCACACTCCTTACTGTTATCTGTATTTGAAAACCTTTACTAATTAGCATTCACACATCACTAGCCATATCTTTGAAATCATACAACAAGACACACTCAAGGTTCAGGACAAGTCTTAACATCTTGTGATAACATATAGAAAGTGTTGGTTACTTCACTATATTTTCAGTCGTCAATACCATGACTCAGCTGATTTTTGACATTGTTAAGATATATAGATACCACAATTTCATATTTTAAGACAATTTAGATGACAGAAGAGAGAGAACAGAGAGATTTCTCTATCTTATTTGCGGTCTCTTGAATGATGATGAGTTTGACATAGGAAGTGTCATCTCTACCCTAGATCTTTCTTGACCGGTGATTCCTCTCCGACCACTAGACCCTTCTCCAAAACTGTCACCGGAGCTCTTCCTTCGTCTCTCATTATGTCCAGCTAACCGTCTTCGACAACTTCTTTTAGCTTCATCAAACTCTTGTAGCTCATGAAACCTATTTCAAACTCCAAACCAATTCAATAAAATCCAGCAAAAAAGTGTATTTGAGTGTGTAAATTAAGTTTTACGGTACCTGCTGCATTGTTGACAAAACCGTTGGCTAAGGCCTGAGAGAAACACAGAAGATGCCTTTGCATGAACTTCACACACTTTGTGTCTTCGGTGATACTGTTTAGCATCTTTTAAATCAGCTGTGCATCTATCTACTTGGCAAAGCCGCGATGAGCCGCCATTAGATCCTCTAACTCTCTTCTCTTCCTCCCTTCCAAGTTCCTCGTCTCCATCCATATCATTCTCCATTTCTTCTTCCACAAGGTAAGACACACTAGCCTTGGTTTTCAAGTAGCCTTTTCCTTGTGTTCTTTTACCCTCCATTTTTTGGAGAGAAAATGATTAAAGTTGGAGACTTGAGAAGATGGTTTGTTGGAGGAAAGAAACTATGGTAGATTAAGCAATGTTGAGGAATGGGACTTGGTGATATTGTTGACAAAATTGAAGCTTTTTGAAGTGTTTAAAAGGTGAAGTAAAGTCGGGAGATGGACCACTGTGTTCTTGTACGCTTCTCTGGTGGAATAAGTGCATAATTACGTTGATGTGCTATCTCACAAAAATAAAATAAAAATTGGAAAGAAAGAAAGAGAGATTTATATAGATAGGCATAAAAAACTTTTAACATTTTCATTTCATGAAAAACAGTTGATAGATGTATGAAAACTAAAGATCACTACTCTTTTATTTCTTTTATAGGTTAGTGTTTTGAAGTTCCAATATGAAATATTGATTCAAATTTGAAGATCTTTTTATCTTGAATATGTCTTTGGTTGCCTTATAAGAAGAAATCTTTGTTGGCCTGCCACTGTTTTTACAACAATAGTACAAAAGGTCCATAATTTACACATGGGCATAACTCATATACAATTTTTTTTTGTTCTTTAGGAACAAAACAAAAGTCTTTCTAATAAATTGATGTGACTCCTTGAAATCCTTTGCTTGCTAGCTTAAGTCTTCTTTTGCTTGCTAGACTCATATTGGGAATGAGTTTACCATAAACTTAATATTTGATCTCTTTTGATTTCAGATTTGGGGTATTTAATGCCCTAGACATGGATATTATCATGTGTCTGGACCAGGACAGACAAATGAATGGAGTTAGATGCTTATATACGATCTAACCCTTTTTTTTTTCTTTCTTGTGTTAGCATTTTCTTATCACCATTGCTTATATAAAGATTCTTTGTAGAAGTGGAGGAATAACAGATTGAAAGATGAACATAGAAGAAAATGAGATTACTTTTATTTTAAGTGTTGATGCAATAAACATTTTAAGTTTTTTACGTTTTTAAACATTTGGAAACATTTTAAGTTTTTAAGACAAGTGATAGGATAAGCCATAGCTGACAGATTTCATTGCATCATAACTCTGAATAGTCACTGAAACAAATGAAGGTAACTTCGTATCTTTGAGTAAACCAGCAACACAAGCAGCAGCAGCAGCCAATGGTGATCATTTTCTTTAATTTTTTTACGTATATGTTGTTTTCTTCTTCTTGAATTATATATTATTACAGAAACTGGAATACTAGAATTAGTGGGTAGTGAAAGAGACAGGACACAAAGGTTTCACATGCCAACATTGTACTCTCTGACTCTGCCTTATTACCTTGCCTGACGCAACTTAGCTTTTGCAAACCCAAAAGCTGCATTTCTTTTTTTTTCTTTCCATAACTGAATAAACTTGTCCCTACGAGTGGCTATTCAATTTTTCGGTTTGGTCTGATCTTCAAAATGTTCATATTGGGTTAGACTTGAAAATTTAAATCAAACCAACGTCAGATCTTCAAACAAATAATATTTTTTTAGTCAATAACACCCATTAGGTCGGGTTTGAACTCGGGTGGCTACACAACAACAATCGATACATACAATTACAAATAGATTCGATTGGAGTTGGTTCGGTTTAGAAATACGGGTAAAGGGTATTTTACAACCCGAATTTTACACGGAAGTGCCAATTCATGTTTACATTTTTGAATAATGCTAAATCATATTTCAATACAATTAAAATTTGAATTTCATATCCGAATTTCATATATCGTGTCAAATTGTAAGTTGTCGTTAACGAGTGTTAGTCAACCGATAACAACATTGAATTTGCCGACACATGTGTACTAAGCTGTGATGTCTTTTTGCGTTTGACACTTCAAATTTTTTTAAAAAATATTTGTTACAGCGTAGTTTCGAAACCGAGTTTCGAAACCGAGAAATACATACAACTGTTTGCTCCGAGAAATACATACAACTGTTTGCTTGGTTTTTAGTTTGGTTAAATTTTGGTTTAAATGTGGACTCTGATTGTCCATGTGTCCCATCTCTCGTAGATGTGCACTGTGAATTTGTGTCATAAGCAACTCATATAACCTACGGGTAACAAGTAATAACAACTATTCATTTATTTGATTTTTTTGTTGGAACTTGAGATTTTGTTTGTTTTTGTCATCAAACTCCATATATTAAATTACCAATTAGAACTGGTGTTCTTACATGAGAAAATAGAAATACGGATTAATGCAATCTTAACGATCCACATTATCCGGATAAATATAAAATGCAATACAAAGCAAATCTTAGGTGAAAGACTAGAACAATACTGTAAAAGACGGAAACTAAAGACTCTAAGAAAAGCGGAACACGCCGCGGGGATATGCCACTCGAAGTGGTGAAAGGCTAACCGATGCTTGATGGTCAACCTTCGGGAGATATAATACCATACGAAATACAGAAGTATCCGATGTATTTTAAGAATCTTAATTTGTGCCCGAGAAGTCGAGGCTCTCAATCCTTGAAAAAGGTGGTTACAAGTAAGACGAGAGAAAACTCTTCCGAAACCCGAGATGAACGGAAACTTAGTTGCCGTAGGCAAAGGAGCAAAACCTTGATCTCTTAATGTCGTGAACGCAAACCAAAAGTTATCATTTTTCATGGAGAAAAAAACACCAAAATTCTCTTCGTGATGAAAGATTTTAAAAAATTTAAAACTTTCCAACGGAATTTATTTACATAAAATAAAAGAATCCAGAGGAAAAAATTTAACTTCAAATTGCTCACTATAGTGAAGGATAAGCATCGAAATGTTCTTTTAACCAAGATAACAGAGATTTTGTTTATATATATATATAAAAGGTGAATTTCTTGGAATCTTACTTGATGTTCAAGTTTTGGACTATCCAAAAAAAAAAACAAGATGCCAAATTGTGCCCTGGAAATAGAAAAAGATTGTCAACATACGTATTATCCACGAGAAGAAGAATATATAACAGATTGATCCCTTTTATTTTATTTTTCAATCTGAGTTATATAAAAGAGTACATGGTTGGTCGACACTAATTTGTTCGCATTCAAACTTTTTATAATTGTTCGATCCTTTAATTCATATTCTGCATTACTTTATTTTTTGTTAGGGTTTTCTCATATTCTGCATTACTTTATTTTTTGTTAGGGTTTTCTCATATTCTGCGTTACTTCCTTCGTTCCTCCGCGTCGCTCTTTTTACGTTAGCAAACAAAACGGACGTAGCTATCCGTAGGACCGTAGCCACATTCCAATAACAAAAGATTACTTTGCTTTTAGAATCGAAATTATGATTTGTCGATTTAACGTGTTCAGAGTCGAATGCATGAATTGTTATGCTAATAATACCCCTGATCGGCATTTAATTAACCTCCAAATAGAAAATAAAATAAAATGAAACCAATCTGAATTGGTCCAAAAACTTTAAGTCTACGGACCACGTAACCACCTCAACATTGCTAGTTGATATAGAGTAGTAATCTTCAACAATACTAGAGCTAGCATCTTTCTGTATGCTTGTGCAAATAAAGTTTTTAGTAAACAGTTCCAACAACAATTTTCGAATCGATTCGTGTGAGTGTCAAAAGCGATAATGTTGCTTTCGATCACACGAGGAACGAGATTTGTCTCTTCGTTTATAGGAATTTCAACGGAACATATCTTCTTCAAATCTTCTTCTCATCAGATTCTTTTGTCCAACTTTGCCATCCAGCTAGCTGTTTTACACACACCAGTACAAAACTATATCCATGTTCCTTCTCTTTTATAACGTCATAAATATTTACAAAAAAAATCTAAACTAAAACCAAATATACTCCAAAGCACCATCTTATTCTTATTCAGATAATCTAAACTAGGACATGCACTTATTCATCCATTTCACCAGAGATATGTTTTCGTGTTATTTTTTGTAACATTTGTAATTAATAGATTTGTGTTAAATATGCTGTAAATATAATTTTTATTTTTAGCATTTTTAATTAAATAATAATAATATATTAGTGGAGCATTTAGACAGATTAACCAAACGTTTAAAATTAAAAATAAAAAAGTCGTCAATTTTTTTAATCGATTTGGCTAAAATCAAAACGCATCCGGATGGTCATTTATAGCTAGGCGCCTTCACAACCGATTTTTAGAATGTGTTATAATTTAATTAAGGTTTAAAGATCACTAATGACACTAAAGTAACTTATTTCAACATATCAATATTGATTTCTACCAATTCAAGAAAAAGGTTTTGCTCAATGATGAGTGTGACATGTGGACGTTTAGAGCATCCTCGTTGGGGTTTTTTAATGGATTTTTTAAATAGGTTTCTTAAAAAAAACCCCCAAAAAAATAAAAAATAAATAATTTATTCAGAACCGGCTCTTAAATAAGAGATTTAAGAACTGCTAAGAACTGCATATGTGGCAGCATGTGAGTGGTTCGGATTTTTTAAAAATATATATAGAGGAAAAACTCCTCATTTTCCCTGTAGTGTTCTCTCTCTTGTTGCTCGGTCACTCTCTTGCGCGACTAGCCAGAGGATGCTGATTTCATGAAAATCGATCAGGCTCGCTCTTCGAGCTCATTCAGCTTTGATTCGATCTCGTTTATGTTTGATTACGGAATTTAGGGTTTCGATTGAGTTTGATTCTGGGATTTTAGGGTTTCAATTGTGTTTGATTTTAAAATTTTAGAATTTTTGATTTTGGAAACAAATTAGAGTTTTTGATTGGAAAATCAGGTTTCGCCGTCCCTTTTCTCCTTTTACAGTAATTAGTTTGATATTTGCTTATGCGACCGCATTTTCCTATAACTTGTCGAGAGATTGACAATGGAGTATCTTTAAGAGGTTCGAACCAAAGTCATGATTTGTAGAACCAATAAGGCATTATAGTCTAATACTCTTGGATTTTGCTTAATGATTATTCCCACTCTCATATATAAAATGTTATATCCTCATGTGCAATTTTAAAAGAGGATATGTTGCTTTGAAATCCAATCTACGTAGCAAAAAACCTTCTGCACATTTTCATGTTGTTTTCTCCTGTCTTTGAATAGATTCAGGATAAATTATCTTCTTTTATGCTCCTCTACGAATCAGCAAGAACAAGAACAAACCTAAACAAGAACCTTTTGTCTGCAAGCTTGCTTGAATAGAAGGGTTTGAGGATATAACAGAGATACTAACTCTATTGGGAACTTGGAAGACCACTAGAGCATTGGTGGTAAGAAAACTTCTTTTTTTCTGCCAAGAACAGCTTCTGTGTTTATATGACTATCATTACCTATACAAGTGAAATTTCTAAGCCTTTTTTTGTTTACTTTCTAACTGGTTCAGCGTTTTCTTCGTGTTCCATGGCTTCTCTAGAATGAAATGTTGTGCATAGAGAACCTTTGCTCTCTAAAATAACAAATCTGTAGTGAGATGTTTGAGATAGTGTCTTATCACCAGACATCTTTCCATATTTTTTTCCCAAGACTGAAATTTTGTACATAGTAACCTTTGAATATTTTCATGCATATTTAAGTAAAAGAAAACAAATACAAGTGAAGATGTAGAAGATATTTCTATATAAGATACTTGCAGATCTTAGTAGAATCCAGATGACAAATGATGTACAGACAAGAAAAATACATATAAGCATGTTTCTAGTACGCATCGCCTTATTATACAAAAAATCTGCTAAGTCGATGCAGAAACCAAGTCCACTACTACTGCAAAATGGTATGCTCCAGGGCACTGAAAATATGTTTACAAACGATGCCCATTGCTATAAAATGGTGAGTAATATTTTTTTAACATACTATTAAATTAGTCGAAATCTTCTGATCTTTTCTTTCTTTTTGCAGTCTTACCTGATTGCTTATAACGAAGGACCAAGACCACTGCTATCATATGAACCTCCCACCTTAACTTGAGAAGCTTCATGAACGCTGATCTTTATTGTGCGGCTCTGTGATGATCTATAAATGTCTATACATTCTTTAGACATTCTTTATTTTTGGCAAACTAATTTTTTATTTGATGTTTGTCTTGTGTTTCTATCTATAAAATAAAATAATTTTAAAAATATTAATTTTTAATTTTTAAGAACTTCTATGGGATTTTAATCAATCAATGGAGTTCTAAATATATTGTTAAGAGCCCATAAGAGGTTTTACTAATGGAGGTGATCTTACCTATGTGTTGCCTTGTGTCCTCGACACGCCATCAAGTTCACCAGTTTTTTTTTTCTTTATTACAGTTGTTTCATGTATTTTTGTTTATTACATATGCGGATATACAATTACATATTACAGATAAGCTCATATTTTATTACAGAACCTCCCTAAATTCTCATATTTTACAGATTTTCCCCAATTCTATATCTTTACTTGCTTGTAGCATAAGGAACATCAATTGCCCTGTAAACTCATTAAATCTGACTCTGCTTCAAATAAAACAAAAACTATTTTACGTTTCAAGAAAATGATAAAGCATTTCTGATTCTTGAAATTGGGCATAAAACAACATTACAGTCACAACGTTACAGAGAAGAGAACATCATAGAGACAATGATCATTCATTTCATTTATAGAGAACGAGCCACAGTTTTGAATTCAGTCAAGCAAGATTGAAGAATCTTCTGGCGTTTCTGAAGCTGTTGGAGTTCGTTTTGCAGTACATCAATGGCTCCAGGAGCAACGAACATGTCCATGAACTTGTCGTCATTTACTGCAAACAGATCCAACCCAAGTACAACCACTAGCCTGTCTCGGCTGCAAAAAGATCAAACAAACGTCAAATCAAAATAATTTCTTCTACAAGGAAACAAGAATTTGCATCAGTATACTCACCAAGGTGTTAGAAACCCTGAGTTGAGAGTCGATGTTACGCTTCTTTCAACAAGAACTTCGCGTATTCTAGCAAAATGTTGTGCAGCTGATGAACATATCTCAGAGTACGCAGAGCTTGATTTCGATCCGTAATTCGTGTTACCAAACATAAGCCCACCATTCTGAACTCTAAATGGCTCTATGTTCCTGTTTCCCATTCTGGCCATTCTTTTTCTAGCTCCACCACCATCAGGACCATTTCCAATTTCTTTTTTCACCAAACCATACCCTATCTCGCATGGTTGTTCCGGTGATGGCGTCTCAGGGATTGTTATGCGACTATCTCCTCCTTTTCCTGGCGTTGTCTCTTGGCCGTTACTCTCCTCAGGAGGAATGTTTTCTTGATCTTTCATTGGTTCATCATGACTAGTATCAGAGAGCTCGAAGGCTTGGTTGAGTTTGTAATAAGAGCCAAAACCTCCTCCTTGGTGGTAGTCATTCTCATAGCAAGCCATGGAATATGGACTGGTCACTGAATCAAGATGGTGTCTTACTAATTGCTTACACTGTTTCGCTAGATTCTTCACAAACCGGCTGTAACAATTCCGTAGAGCAGCATGAAAATCCACATATCCTTCCATGTTTTCAGTTTTCTTCTCATCTGCAAAACAATTTGTGAATGAGTTGCAAGGGGCTCTAAGGGAATATAAAAGAACCAAGGAGCGTTGAAAGTTTATTCTTACATTCTGAGTTTTGGTTCAGGTTTTTTTCCAAAGCAATTTCAAAAAGACTTCCCAATACAAAAGCAAGCCTATCGCAGGCTGTGTCAAGAAGAGGAGCGAGCCATGACCGTGCAGCGGTTCTAGCAATTTCTGCAGAAGCTTCTGTTACTCCTCTACCACCTCCACGTCCAGCATGAGCAAGCAAAATGTTTGCTACCTGAAAAATTCAAGCTATGTGTTCAACTTTGCATTTATACGAAAATGTAGAAAATGCTGTTTATTGAGAAAGAGGTGAAATGTACCTTCTCTCTTGACACTGGCGGGCACTTTATTGAGTAGGCCGCACAACGAAATTCATGAATCACCCTTTCAAAAGCAGCTCCTCCATAGAGTTTAAGAACAGCATTAGGCGGCTTAATATCCACACTTACGCCTGGCCAGCTTCCAATGCCACTCTCGCCACGTTCTTCTTCAGTTGTTTTCCCCCATTGTTCAGGTGCTGGATTTGCAGCTCCATCAATCAATGCCCCCTTAAGAAACAAGAGCAAAACAATGTCTTTTCTCAGCTCAATTTTCCAAAGACTTGAAGGTTACTGTAATTTCAAAGTACGATCCTCTTCAAGTATTAAAAACGGTGCAACAATAACTGAATGTTACAAACTACTCACCACATGATTGCTAATAGAAGCTGTGTATAGCATTGCCGCTTTTCTGAGATGAGCAACATCAGAAGTAGCTTGAATTTTCTTTTCCATTCTCAGCATATCATCAGTTACCTCAGAACAGCGCTGTTCAAGCAAAGCTAGTGTTGCTGGTGCAGCTTCCTTGTATCTCTTCTGAAGCTCAGACTCTAAGAAATCTCTTAACGACCCAAAACCAATATAGGACCGGAATTTTTCTTCATCAAATCCTCCTGTAACTCCCTCCTGTAAATGCCTTATAACCTCAGTATCTACCTGAGATATTTGTCTACGAAATTCATCATTTGAGACAGTGCTCCTGTCTTTTGGCAATGCCACAAAATAAGGACGAGTATTCTCCCCAAGGTATCCACTAGCACTCAGATAACGATCAACTTCACCACGATCACTAAATTCCTGCAAATGTTATATAATCACATTAAGAAAGAGAATTGATTTTAGTTCAGACAGAGAGACATAAACCAACTTATGGACCATAGCTGATTATGTTTCAAGATTCTGATACCTTGAGACGATTATCAAACTTGGAGACAACAACAATAGTCCTACGAAAGCTTGAATCAATCTCACGAACTGAATCTACCCACAAGGATGAACACCATTCCACACTACTCTGCTGAAGGAACAAGAGAATACGATGTGGAGGACTAGCCAGTGACTTAACCATCGATAGAATCTCATCAGGAGTGGTTTCAGGCTCTCCTTTCTTGGCCTACACAAACAAGAATTAGAAACTATCCAGATGACAAAACTTTGATCAAGATTGACACAAAAAGGAAGAAGAAGCGACCTTAAGAACAAATCCAGGAGTATCAATAATAGTCAGATTTGGACAATGAGCATATTCAGCTCTCATCACAATCGGCTTTGGCGAGACTGCAGTTTTCGTCTTCTTCAATAACGCCTCTGTTCTTGACCTAATTACATCTGCTACTGATGTAGCCGAAACAATTGGACTTCCATATTCCTCAGAATCTTCATCCTACCAACCAAAACTTACCAAATTAGCAATCAAATCACCAAATTACCAAATTCAAAAACCCTAGATATCTGCAGTCGAATACAACAATGAGTTTAACAAAATCATCGAGGTATTACCTGGAATCTACATCGTGGTTCTAAAGCTGATAAATCATGGACCATTTGAAGGATTAGAGGACGGCGCGTTCCCATTTCTACTTCCCGGACATTGAATCGGAACCCTAAAAGTGCTTCGAGAAGAGAGCTTTTTCCATCTGATTGACCACCAATGGCTACAATCTCTGGTATCGGAAGTTTCTCACCGAAAGCAACGGCTGCTGCTTGGAGACGATTATAGGCCTCGAATCGTGACCTAGACTCTGCTTTTACTGGATCCTTGGATTGAGATTGCATATTCGATTGAATCTGTTGGTTTCTCCTAGAAGCTTGGGTTTTGGTTGGTGTGGTTAGGTATGAATTTGAATTCGCCATTGACGAAGGAAGAGAAGCAACGGTAAAAATCGCAGAGATGGGGATTCAAGACGGGAGCGTAAGATAAAGTAAGTACTTTAAATAAGAAATTTGAACTAATGGGCCTTATTGGGCCTAACTTGAACTCTATTAGGCCTACATTTTTAGACCGTCGAGAACAAACGCAATTTTTGCAAAGCGTTTTCGTTTGTATCGCAAAAAGAAATCACTTTGAAGTTTGAATCCTTTTACATCGTGCGTGTACTAACAGCGAATTATGGAAATTGCAGGACCGTCCAATTGGAATATCTGACAGATCAACGATTTTAATCTAGTGTTCCATTTAATTATAATAAGATGTTTGAAAATAGATCCGTTAGGAAACGAATCGTTGTTAAGACGCAACAGATGAAAAATCAAATCTGAGAAAATATTTTTCACACTTCTTCAAAAAGACTTCGAATTTTCTCTCTTCTGATTTTTTTGAAGAACACTCTCTATCAATTCTTTGATTTTGTCAATCGAAGATCCGTTACAAATATTCTCTCAATCAATAATTCAATTAGTAAGTTTTCGGTTTCCTTATATCGCGAATTTGTTTTAGAATTTCTAAGTTTCGTGTAATCATTCTGATGTTATACTGATTTAGGGTTTTTTTTATTGTATTTGATTTGATGGTACTTGGATGCTTCATTGGGTGTGAAACTGCTACCATCAGTTAGGTTTCTTCTTCGTCTTTGATGATTAGTTAGGTTTCTCTTCTTCCTTTTTCGCGATTTTGATTTTAGGGTTTCCAAGTTTCCTAATCGTTTGTATTTAACTTCTGTTTTGGGTTTCTATTTTCGTCTTTGAGTTGAATCTGCTTGGAAGCTTGACTCTGCGTGTGAAATCGTCGAGCTACTTCTCTATCTTTACTGTTTTTTTGTTTTGTTTATGTTTTTCTATATTTGAGTTTGAAATCGAACGAGGAAAAAAATATGTGAACAGTTTTCGTTTGTGAGATGATTGATTTTTATTTCTTGCTCTGTTTTCTTAATTCAATGACAAAGTTCCTCTTTTTAATAAGATTTGAAAGCTTTTTTTCTTGGTTTTATCAAACCTAAGAGATTAAAGTTTTGCCGATTCTTATTTCTGTGATATTTTGTGCCTTTTAGTTTTTAGTTTTATCTTTTGTTTTTTTCCTATGTATTCCTTTAAAACCCAAAAAGATCATGGGCAGTGTGCTGTCAGATTGTATTTGGGGACATTGTCCCGAGCAAAGTTGTGAATTGAATGGTGGGTAGTGCATGCTTAATGAGGATGGTAGGGGATGGAAAAATCACACGGCTTAAATAAGTCATAAGACAGGTACTTGTTAAAGACTAAGGATTGGTTTTAGACTTGTTGGATGGTAAAAACGACCAATTTGTTGGATGGTAAAAACGACCAACGGCTTGAAGAAGTCATAAGAAAAAGTTACTTATTAAAGTGTATGGATTGGTTTTAGACTTGTTGGATGGTAAAAACGACCAACGACTTCAAAGAATTTTTAAGAAATTTTTTTTGAATTATGGGCAAGTTTTCAATCTGCTGGATTGAAAGAAAAAGTAACGGCTTAAAGAAGACAGTGAAATGAATCTTACAAATCAATGCACGATTCATGATCTAGGCATGAAAGTCACGAGGTAAGTATGGGGCATTTACGTGAAATGAAGACTAACTTATTCTGATTTCCTCAGGTATGTGGTTCTGGAGGTGTTCAAATTGTAAGACTCTGAGGAGATTTTAGGTATAGCAGACTTCTTCAACAGGTATGTGCTTTTTAAACTTGTTTGTAATTAGTTGATACAATTATGAAGATCACAAGTAAGAGACTCATACGTGTAGTAAAACTAATTTTGATTTTTTCAGGTATATTCTTCAAAAGGTGTTCATATTCTCAGGCATATGCTTTTCTAGACTTTTCTCTCGTAAATTGATAACATTAAATGTGAAAATTTACAAACTAAGTTAAGAAATTAGAAATGCAGATCTAAGAGCCATTTATAATTAAAAATGTTTCTTGACAACAGTACTCTCATTGATCTAGTATCTGTTAGATTGTAGAAACTTATTGATAAACTATCCTTGACATTATTAATTTGACGTAAAGAAACTAGAAATGTAGATCTAAGCACTATTTATAATTAGAAATGTACTAGTGTCTATCTATTCATAATTGGAAATGCAGATCTAAGCACCATTTGTTAAACAACTGTCTTGATAACATTACTATCCTTGATCTAGTATCCGTCAGATTCAAGAAACTTGTTTCTTACATATCCATTGATAAACTTTGGGTATTGGAACATTACATTGTTTGTTTAAAATACTCTTTATCTCTATTTTAGTGCTTGTATGTATCATAAGGTCTCTCATTTCTTGAAATGGATGCATCTTGGAGTTTCCTATAGATATTGATTTTGAAGTGAGACTCCTGCAGATTATGTAGTAGTTTCTTGAATCTTGAATGTATTTGTTTTGCGTTATGCTTTTAAACCTTTGTGATCATTCGAAACATGTGAAATGACATTATGGAATTCTGCATCAGAAATTGATAAAAAGGTAGATTTTACTTTGGTTATTGGAACATTATATTGTGTGTTCAATATATATATATATATTATCTCTTTTTTGGTGTTGCATGTATCATAAGGTTTCTCATTTTATGAAATGGATGTATCTTGTCTGCAAGTATTTGATGAATGCTAATACCATTTGCTCCGATTATTCTCTTAATTCAACTCTTCTAGTTGTAGCCATAGCTCTTACCACTAAGGTTTCATTAGATACTAAACCACTAATTCATTCCTCAGTTTGCTATTCTTATGAAGCATTTTGCAACTAGATATTTATTTTGAACGTCCTGCAGATTATGGTAGTAGTTTCCTTGAATCTCAAAAGTATTTGTTGTATGTTATGCTCTAAACACTTGGTGATTGTTCTAAACATGTGAATGACATTCTACATTATACACTAATGAATGATGATTACTGTGTTAGATTCTACTAATTGTACCTGTTGATTTGAGGCCTTACAGTACACTGAATGGAAAATATCTCTGTTGTGGTACTAGTGTCTGTCTCGTGGTCTCTTAGTCTTACAGAGTTGATGGAGCTTGTATATTTATTAAATCACAAGAATGTGCAATGGATATTTCTTGATTTCCCCACCTTGCTTTGTGTGTTAGTAACACTTTTCCAATGATTGATGTCAAAATTATAAATTAGCAGACAATTTTATCATCCCCATTGTAGGAATGTGGCGTAATAGGTGCTTTGATCTTCTATGCTCTTAAGGTCGACTAAATGTATTCTATATGTCTACTATTTTGATACAACAGCTGTTAGACTTGGAAGTTCTTGACTAATCTGGTACAAAACATTATAGTTCTTGCATGTTTATTGTTATTTGTTTTGTTTAAAATGGACTATTTGAATTTCGATGTTAATTTTGTTGATAAACTATGTTTTTTTTTGTAATTTTTTTTAGCGTTGTGTATGGTGAACACAGTTCTTGTATTTGGGTTGGTTGACAATACATTTCCATGGAATCACATGAAAAGTTAGGGTTTTAGAAACCATGAGTGACTCTGATTTCTCTCTTTTTATGTTGGGTTAGTGAGATAAAAAAAATTGATTTTTTTTAATAAAAGGGAAGTTTCTTTTATAAAACAAAGGAGGAAGACGATGAAACAAAGTAAAAGGTCCGTTTTAACGACGTCATGTTGTGTAAGATTGATTTTGATAGAGTTAACTGATTGTGATGTTTGTTTAAATTATGAGTATTTAAATAAACGTTTAAATAACTTCCGGAAAAACTTCCGTAAAGTCACAAGATTGATTAGTTTGTTTTTTTGAGATATTAAACTAAATATTTTAAGTATTAAAATTTATGTATGATATTTTTATATTATAAATTATGAGTATTTCTCTTATATTATTATTAATGTACCCATATGGTACCCGTCTCTATAAAATTTAAAGTTGCCGTTTTCCGTCCCCGTTTCCTGAACCCGTACCCATTTCAGTGCAACCTAGTTGGTTGTCTGACCCTGTTTTGATCATTCTTTGGATGTATCATTTGACTCTTGCTTCTTGATCCTTCGAATTGTTAGTGTGGTAAATTGATCAATTTCTTGGGGATATTTTTTCTTGTATGTTTTATACCAGAATTAAAGGTCCACCTATTTCTTAAACAGTTATCTTCACAACATTCCTTGATTTAGTATCCGTTAGATTCTAGAAACTTATTGCTTACATATCCATTGATAAACTTTGGGTATTGGAACATTACATTGTGTGTTTAAAATGCTTATTATCTTTGTTTTGGTGCTTGTGTGTATCATAAGGTATTAATGTCTCTCATTTCTTGAAACGGATGCATGTTGGAGTTTCCTGTAGTTATTTATTTTTGAAGTGAGACCCCTGCAGTTTATGGTAGTAGTTTCCTTGAATGTATTTGTTTCGTGTTATGCTTTAAACCCTTGGCATGCAAAATGACATTATGGAATTTATACAGTGATGAATGATGATTACTGTGTTAGATTCTACAAATTGTACCCGTTGACTTGAGTTTTTACAATATTACTGACTGAAAATATCTCTGTTAATTATGGTACTAGTGTCTATCCCTTGGTCTCTTAGTCTTGTTGATGGAACTTGGATATTTATTAAATCATAAGAATGTGCAATGGATCTTTCTTGATTTCCCTACCTTGCTTTGTGTTTTATTAACATTTTTTGATGCTTGATGTCAAAATCTGAAATTAGCAGACAATTTTATCATCCTCATCGTAGAATGTGACATAATATGTGCATTGATCTTCTCTCTGCTCTCTGCTCTTAAGGTCGACTAAACTTATTAGATATGTCTAATATTTTGTTTTGAAGAACCATAGTTTGCTATAATAGTTGTTAGACTTGAAAGTTCTTGACTCTCTTTCTTTAGTACAGAGGCTTGTGTACAAAATCTAGTTTTTTATTTGTTACAAAATTTAGATCATGGAGTTACTATTATAGAACATTATAGTTCTTGCATATTTATTGTTGTTTGGTTGGAAAATTTGAATTTTGATGTTAATTTTTGTTGATAAAAAATATTTTCTTTTTAAAGCGTTGTGTTAGGTTATAAGAACTGTATGGTGAACACAATTCTTGCATCTTGGTTGGTTGTCTGATCGTCTTTTGATCATTCTTTGGATGATACCATTTGACTTTTGCTTCTTGATTTTTGGAAGATTTTAGTGTGGTATATTGATGAAATTTCCTTAGGAATATTTATTCGTGTATGTTTTATAGTAAGTTATACCCAATTAAGGGTCCATCAATGTTTTGTCATACGTATGGAGGATAGTACAATACTTGGTGCACAGTATTTTATATGATTGAACCCATAACTTGAACACTGATAAAACTAATTAAATCAAATTAAATTAGTTTTTTCAAAGAAAAACCGAGATTTAGCCATACTAACCTAGTAAGAGTGAGCATATATCTCGTTTTGGAAGATTTCAGGTTCCATTTGAAGATGGGACGGAAAAAGGATGAGTAGTAAAGGGAAAATTCATGGTATAGGTTAATTTATAAAATTGTATTAAATCTATATTCTAAACCATAAAATCTGGATCATAAACATTAATTTATGAACCCTAAAATCTATGTATTAAAACTCTAACCTTAAAAACATAAACTATAAGTCCAAAACCTATAAAAAACATAGCCTAGTTTTTTCTTTTTTAATTTGGACATTTTTCTTAATTATCTCATAGCTAACTAAGCGTATGATTTATAAAACCATCTTTTTTTATATATAAAGCCAGCTTGATTCTTGAATTCATAACTTTGTCTTTCTTTTAAAGTGTAAATTTTTGTTATGAGGTGGGTATTTTTCCCATATGATAGCAATATGAAGTTTATAATCAAACATTATTGAGGTATTATTCTTTTATTTCGTCTATAATTAAAGGGAGTCCAAAATCCCATAAAAACAGCCAACAAAAATGAGAACAAAAGGAAAGGAAAATTCGACATACATATGCAAAGTGCAAAAATATTAAGTGATGTGATATGTATATTTTCTAAATTAATCAAAATATTCTAACTATTTGATTAAAGGTGTTCAATCGGATTTGAATTTGGTTTTAGTTTAGGTTTCTTCGGTATATAACCTAGATATTTCTATTTTGTAACGATAACTGTCTTGTTTTATATCCATAAAAAAATATTATTATCAGTTTTTTTAAATAATTATTATAAGAGATTGGATAAAAATTTTAGATAGTTTCGTTTAAAGATTTAATTTTTATAAAGTTAATGAAAATTATCCAAAATTTTCTCAAAAATTCTGTAAATATTTTTAAAAATTACCCAAATTTTTCAAAATACTCGTCTCGAAATGGATCATTACATGTTCCATAGTCAACTCTTATCCAAAATTTTCGATCCCATACTGTTATCCAAAATTTTTATCTTTTTATTCATAGAAAATCGTTCGAATAGTATTTTTATTATCCGAATTATTCATTCATGTTCCATAGTTACTACTTTTTATCTTCTTTTAATAAAAAATCATTCTACTAGTGTTAATTTAAACACATTAACAAAAAGTTCCATTTTTGCAATCAAAAAGCTCTTTTTATATAGTTTCAATTAATATATATATATATATATAAGAAACGATTGTCTTGTATGTCAAATAAAGAAAACGTTTGTTTTTTATTGGAATAATCTATATATTTAAGGGATATGTTGTTTTTGTTCCTAAATTTTATGCAAATATATTTTTTTACTTATAAATTCTATAATATATATAGAGATATATTAAACAATACATGAATTACATGAATCAATGATCAGAATATATAATTAATGAACAATACATTATCATTATTTCTTACATAGTTGAATTTAAGCTGTACGAATAAGATTTATTATTGAGTCCTCCTACTTTTCTGTTTTCTTTTTGTCCTGGTCAACGACTCAACGTTATGGACCTTTATGGTCCTATAAATAATCAACTTAGGCGGTGACGATACGACTGTCACGAGCATTGATTTTGACACGTAGAGAGAGCACAATTACAGTAAGCGTAACCGGTCCCTGACTCTTACCGGCTTTAGTGGCAAAAAGAAGGATCTAGTTCCACCGTCACCACACGTGCGACGTTTGATCAAACTTTGGTTTAAGAGACAACTCAGGTACATGCACTTTCGTGGTTTCGGAGAGCACTTGTGCTGTTTTTTATCAGTCATGTGTGTTGTTTGTGCCCATCATGATTTTTAATCTTTTACAATTAGTTTGACTCACATTTTTTAATTGTTCTCTTACACGGAGTCACGAAAATAATTCATGCTCGAGATCCAACAAATTTCATATTTACGTACCATGCAACAAAGGTATTAGAATGCACAACAGAACAAAAGTAACCTTTTGGTCAATATATGGCATTTATAGAAAAGTCTATAAGACGGCAATGAGAGTTATACATATATACATCGTATGGATTATTAGAAACACAAGGAAAATGAATTGGCACGAAATTTTGTGTATTGATGGTAAAACTATGTTTCTGAAAAAAATATCAATCAACAAAGTGATAAAAAGAAAATGATTAGAATAGCTAAAGTGGCTTAACATGGTAATAGGTAGTTAAAATAAACAAAATAGTGACAAGTACCGTTAAATAAAGAAATAATGATGGTATAGTAGTCGCACATTCGTTGTGTTCAAATTTTTCATTTCGATTTCAAATTTTCAACAATGGTGTGCTCTTATATAGACCTTTTCACAGATTTTTGGAAATGAATTTAGACTTCGACCTAAAATCTTCGGATTATACAAAAACTAAGAGATGACAAAAGCAAATGTACTGCATTATCCACACTGCCTATGTTTATAGGGAGGCATGCTATTTTCTCATTTTTGTCGCTATTTTTTTTAGTTTTAGTTTTTTATTTATCTTACTTTATGAGAAGTATTTCAGAAATACTTTCGTAGTAATTATTACTTTTGGTATTACAGATACTACATCCAAGTTGTTAAAATTACCACTAATTATAACTTTTAGTTTTACTCTATTGTCATTGGTGAATTTACATTGTCGATACCCACACCGTCATTTTTTTTATTTTTAATTACGAAAAACTCATTTCACCAATTAGATCCAATATTATTATGACATAATTTAGACAACAATCACTTGTGGTGCCCTAGATTTCAGGAATAATCAAATAATTTAAGCTAGCAATGGCCTAAGAAAGTCAATTTCTTTTAAATAAATTAAAATTCGAATTTCAATAATATGTTTCCCGCCTTAAAATACCCTTCATTCGCAAGAACACAGATCTTAATTCCCTCAAGTCCCACTCTTCCTTTCCTTGCTTCTTCTCTGCTCCAAAGCCAAACTCTCTTTGGATAAGTTTTACTTAAAACAAAATGGTCATTTTAATCCCAAATACTTTCGTTAAAACCACCTCACTTCTCTCCTTAATCCTCTATTTCCTAATAACCACAACAACTAATCCTATCTCGGTTTTAGCCGAAGAAGTTGTCGACCAAGAAGAAGACCCAGAGTTCTACATTCTTGACGAAACTCCCTCAATGCTTTCAAATGTGACAATTTCACCCAAAACTAGATTGTTAGTTTCCCACTACAAGAAGATCAAGAAAGGAATGAGATGTGACGTCGCGAGTTACAACATTTGCAATGGCGCAAAAGCGAACAATGGGACGAGCCTCTTGCATTGCTGCAAGAAGCATTGTCGGAATATTTTAGGAGACATGAATAATTGTGGTCGATGCGGTCACAAATGCGGTTTTGGGCAGCGTTGTTGCGGTGGTGTTTGCACGTACGTTAATTTTAACCCTAACCATTGTGGAAAATGCAAGAGGAAATGTGTGACCGGGGTTAAATGTGAGTATGGGTATTGTGGGTATGCTTGATTTAAATTAAACTAAAATGAAAAATGAGGATTTGATCATTGTTCTATTTTTTTATTTTATTTTTTTGAAGAAACCGTTATTAGCATACGTAAAGATTTCACGTATACAAACCTACATGCATACGCATGTAATAATTTTGTGACTGAGTGAGTATATTCATATGTAAACGCAAACTTGATTATTTATTAAACATAAATAAATAAAATGTTGTACTCTTGTAAAAACGATTTTTCCGTCGGATCTTTTACATTATATAATAGATATTAATTAATTCATCTGATTTTGCTATGATTATAAAAAGAAACAAAACATAAAAAAAAGAGGTAATTATGAGAAGAGACAAAAAAGAAAGATCCTTGATAACTTCTTACAGCTTCTTCTAAAGCTATCTGATGATTTCAACTCCAAATTTTCCCTTCCTCGTTTCATTGATCTCTCCAATCTGTGATTGAAACACAATTAACACAACAGGTTTAATGCTTTGAAACTAATCACTAATTAAACTCACTTCCAACAATCTTTTACCTTGAGTCTCCCTTTCCCGCTAAGAGAGACAACATCACCAGTCTTCACTGTGGTTCCGTTTTTGGTAACAGTTGCCCATCACTGCATCAATTCTCAATGAGGCTTCCACAGTTTTAAAGGAATTAGTTCTAGTTAACAAAAAAAAAACAAAACAAAGCCAATGCAAAAACCTTTTCAAAGCAAAAAGAGGGTTTATTCTCATACCTAGGAGGTTCGTATTCAAGAGCAAGCAAAGGTATCTTAGAACAAGTTACAGAAACATTTCCAACCTATGAAAAAGTTCTATTCACAATCATAAATTCAGAGTAATACAGAGCAAGATATTGGTTAATGGGTTATACAAATTAGCCAGAAAGGTATTGGTTAAACCTTGTCGAGAGCGGAAACAATAAAGTCTACTAGTTCTGGAACTATCAGGACTTGGGCTCCCTTTTCTTCCTTTTCTTCTCTGTTTTGGTCTTCTTCTTCGCTCTCTTCTCAAGCTCCTTGAGTTTTTTCTCAGCTTCCTTCTTAACTCTTATGGCAGCTTTAGCAGTATCTTTCTCATGTAGCTTCTTCTTCCTTTCCATCACTAGTCGAGCTTTCTCTAGCTGTGCTTCTCGTTTCTTCTCCTTCAAAGTTTCTTCATCCATCTCTTCTTCCTCATTCCCAAGCTTCTTATACACCGGGATATCAAAATCAATACCATCATCACTCTCCTCCTCAGTACTAAACCTCTTTAGTTTTATCGCCGTTTTTCCCGTTGTTTCATTTCCATTTTCAGTATGTACATCGCCTTCCGGGTCCCTAATCCCCCCATCATGCCTCAGCTTTTGCTCAACAAGTGAACGGAAGATTCTTTTCTTATAATCGTCCCTAAAAGCCTAGTCATTATTCCAACGAGAAATAAATCTATCAACCTATTGAAAAGATAAGACACAAAGAAAAAATAAGAACAAAGGCACAAATCTCCTAGTCACACACACACACACACACTCAATAGACGACAAAGCAAAACCAACCTCGGAATTTGCAAGCGCTTCAAGATCTCTAACAATTCCAGAAGCAGCCAATTCCATCTTCATCACAACACGACTCTGGAAAAATGCGGCATTCTACAGAACAAAACACACCGTATCAAAAAAAGATCTTTAAGATCCAACAAATAGAGAAATAAAAACACTTGAACACAAGGAAGAGGCGGAAATCCCCACCCCTTTGTCTCGTTGTATCCTCAAGGTCTTAATCCTTTCAAATGCCCTGTCTCTTTGATCAAGTACACAAGCCATTTGAACATCCAACAAGTCGATTTCCATCTTAATCTCCCTTAATCTATCACTCAAGCTGTAAATTTCCCCAGTAATCACTTCTTCTTGCTCATTTACTTCGTTTATTTCCATAGTCAGCAACTGATGAGGAAATATTGCATTGTATTCATCAAGAGATGAGATCAAACTCTCCATTGAAGCAACCAGAGACAATCTTTCAGCCTATACCATTTACACAATCTCTCTAATCAAAACCAATTTCAAAATGTAAAATAAATCAACAAAACCAAGAAAAAGCTCAAGAAAATATTTACCCTTTTGGATTTCAATTTGTTAGCAATGTGAATCCGTTCAGTGTTACAATGATAGATCTCATTATCAGCTTCATCAATCTTGTCCCTAATCTCAGGATCATCGTAAGTGAGTTGCTTAACGAAGTAAAAACAGAAATGATGCTCTTCAGACCATTCCTCCTCCTCCTCCGCCAAGTCACCGGGTCAGCTATCACCGGAAAACACAGCTTCATCATCTTCCTCGGTGGTCATCGTCGATAATTCATCGCCGTTTAACTTCCCAATTAGAATTCGACGCACATCGAAGCCGTCACACAGTAAAATCGGCGCACACATTTGGTTCTGCTCCACGAAATAGCCAAAAGATCAAACCTTTATATCAAAATCATGAACCATAAAGATTCAATTTTTAATTGCAGAGTCACGAAAAATTACCTAGAAAGAAACGAGAAGTGAGAGACAAGTGTTCAAACAAATTTTTATGAGAATATTGAGGGTTTTAGCTGAAGCAAAGACCTAATTTTTATAACGGGAAACAAAAATTCTACAAGTTTTAAGAAGAAAAAATCATATCTTTCGGAAATTAAGAAAGAGGGGAGACTAATCTTGTTGATCCCATAAGAAGAAACTGAGGAAGAATATTCAAGATTTCTTGTCTTTGCGTTCACATTTCGATTTATGTTTTTTGTTCCTTCTTGCAATCCAAAAACATACGTTTTTTTTTTGGCAAACGCAGCCACTGGCCCCACTTTGAGGAAAAATATTTATTAATTGTTCTCTAAACATTTTAGTACTCTCTCATTGACCCTGGTAGGTCTTTTAAGTCAACAGTCAATTCTATGTTAATCTGAAATAATAATCTACAAAAATAATTGTTTTTTGGGATTTTGTTTTAAAATAAAATATAAAAATTATTTAGTGATTAATTTTCAGGCATAAACCGTGGTCCATACGGACCTTACCATGTAATGCTGGTAAGGTGAGTTAAAGCCCGCGAGTTTAAGGTTTTTATCCAGGTGGATTTGGGTATAAAAAATAAATATTACATTTTTGAGATTTAGCAAGTAAGTAAAGAAATGAAATGTTGCGAGTTTGGAGGATTTGACCACAGGTCTCACGGAACTCATATTTATGATTTTTGGACTAATTTTTACTTTGTTCTAATAAAAATTTAGTCGTTGCCTAATGTAAAATGGTTTTAAAGTCTGTGCAGGTTAGTAGTTTTTTGGGTATTCGTTTTTTTTTGCAAATTTACGAATTTGCAAATTTTTAGATACTCGTTTTTGATTTGCGCTTTCTTGCAGATTTCGTAGAATTTAGCAAAGCGATGAAAGATTTACTAGTTTATATCCGCCGTTTCACGGAACAGATTCAGATATTCGAAAAATTTTCAAAATCCGCGGATTACGAATTACAAATCACATACTTATTCGCTTCCCAGCTATATCACCATATGACTTGTTCTTCGAATATAATTATTGCAATTCAACCAAGAAAATCTCGTTTTCCTACTCGCAATTTATTCCAACTATATTTTTAATTTATCATATGGTTAACATCCTATTTAATTGGTTACTAAAATTGAAAGATAGATTTATCACTCAAATACATAATGAATAAAACAAAATCACATAAATTTGATACGAGGTGAAGATATAGAGAAGTTTTCTTGATTATGGCAAAATAATTAAAAAGAAAAGGAGAATGGTAGTGTTAGTTCATGTGTTGTTATCACATTTCCTTCTCCGTATGTCACAATCGCATAACCCAATGGCTACGATACATGTTACCTTTATACATTTTTAAATATATTTGTTTTTTTTTGACAATATTTTTAAAATACTTAATTTGCTACAAACACATGTACAAACAACCTCTATATCATCCGTTGGATTGGATTATGTTACACGAAATCTATACATTTCTTCATGTTTTTCAGCTGAAAAAAAAAAAATTTAAAATCTGTTATGCAGATATTTAATAATCGTTTTCGCAGAGCAATAATAAAGAAACGGAATTTATTATTTATAGATGAGAGAGTGGAAAGCGAATGACTTAGAATTTTCTTTATATAATTTTAGTTGACACAAGAGTGTTTAACTGTCTTCTATGGTGTTTCTTCACCAAACGTATCTAAACCAAAGCAAAATCTCTGTTCTTCCTCCTTGTGTCGATACAAAATTGCACCAAGGTAAAAAAAACTTCAGGTTTTAATCTTTCTTCCTTCAGTATCTATTCAATTCTTGTATTTGATCACATCGAAGCTTGAGGCAGTTTCCAACAATGGTTTTTTTTTAATTCTCTTTCGAAATTTAGTAATGCTTTTTTAAGCGGGTTTTGTGAAAAAGAGTTTCTTAATAATAGAGTAATTTAGTTGTTTAGTTGTCTGATCGATTATTTAACTCATAAATTCCAATCAGAGAAGTTTAAGAGGACAAGAACATTATTATTATTTTTCTAAACTTTTACACTTGAAGGTAATCTGAATTCTTGATTTGTTTGATAGGGATTAGTGTGTGCAGGATTGCTGAGATCAAAACATACCGGTTTAGTTCAGAGTTTTCAAGATGGATAAAATCGGTTTATTATCAACTAAATTGATGTATTTGCAGAAGAAGATTCCTAAAAAGGTTCTAGATTAAAGCAAAAGTCTCAATTTTAATTTTAATTTGTGTCAATATATATTCTTGGTCTTATAATCACAAATTCTCTTGAAAGGGGTATGTAAACATGGAGAAGAAATGTGTATTCTCATTTGTGATCACATCTCTGGTCTGCGCTGTTCTCCTCGCAACTTCCTTCAACATGGGCCTAATGTCTACACTTGCTTCAAATGGAACTTTCTATCGTTTCGCCAAAAATGATTCCAAAGCTCGTGAAGATGACAAGCTTCCGCGTTTTGCTTACCTTGTTTCGGGATCTAAAGGAGATCTTGAAAGCCTTTGGAGAACTCTTAGAGCATTGTACCATCCAAGAAACCAATACATTGTTCACTTGGATCTTGAATCACCGGTGGATGAGAGATTAGAGCTAGCTTCTCGCATTAATAATGATCCTATGTATTCAAAAACAGGTAATCTCTATGTGATAACCAAAGCTAATCTTGTGACCTATACCGGACCAACAATGGTGGCGAATACTCTTCACGCTTGTGCGATTCTTCTTAAAAGAAGCCCGGATTGGGATTGGTTTATCAATCTCAGTGCTTCAGACTATCCCCTTGTGACTCAAGATGGTAAAAGCTTTGATCTTTTTCTCTTCTTGATCTTCCTCTTGTTGGCTCTGACAAACAATGTTCTATGTTTTAAGATCTGCTTCATACTTTTTCAACTTTGGACCGGAACCTCAACTTTATCGAACACACAAGTCATTTAAAATGGAAAAAGTGAGCTTCTTACTGCTCTCTTGTTCTCACTTTTTGAAATATTTTTCATTAGCTAAAAACCCTAATGTTTCTTGGTGAAAAAGCGAGAAGCGGGCAATGCCATTAATGATTGATCCTGGACTCTACATGTTAAACAAATCAGATGTTTTCTGGGTCAAGCCTAGTCGAAGTTTACCAACTGCGTTTAAGTTCTTAACCGATCAGTATTGTTCTTTCTAATCCTCAAGTTAGAACATTTTAACTCTGTTCTTGTTAGCAACAAAGTTTGAAACTTTTTGTTGATTTTTTTTTTGCAGGATCAGCTTGGATGGTTCTATCGCGCTCATTTGTAGAGTATACTATATGGGGTTGGGACAATTTACCAAGAACTTTACTCATGTATTACACCAATTTCGTTTCTTCTCCTGAAGGTTACTTCCATACAGTCATATGTAACGTGCCCGAGTTCTCCAAAACCGCGGTGAACCATGATCTTCACTACATCGCTTGGAACAAACCGCCGAGGCAGCATCCTCTCGTGTTATCCCTAAGAGACATGGAACAGATGATTGTGAGCGGATCTGCATTTGGTCGGAAATTTAGAAGAAATGATCTAGTTTTGGATAAGATTGATAAGGAACTCCTTATGCGGATGAATGAAAGTGGTTTTACTCCCGGCGGTTGGTGCGGTGGGAAACCAGAATGCTCGGTTGTCGAAGGTGTGGCTAGGATCAAACCTAGCTCAGGGGCTGAGAGGCTCAAGGGGCTTATAGATAGGTTAGTTGCAGAGGCTAAATCAGGAAAGAATCAGTGTGGATAGATAATCAACTTCTTTTAGATGGAGAAGTCAAGCTTGGGGAGAATCTATGAATACAACACAGATTGATTGTATTCTTTTGAAGAGATTAAACATTACTTGTATGTAAAGTTACCCACTGGTTCCATTAGGGTTTACATTAAGTTCTACATAAATACAAAGATCATATATTCTTCTATACACAATTCTTCAGTAGCAAGCAATGTTTTCACTTTTCCTACTCTCTCCCAAAAATTGTTTCCTATACCAATCAAAAACCTGGAAAATAGCGTTTTGGCCATGAGCCACATTTGTTCGTACCATCTCCAGAATCTTGATGTTGCCGGTGGAGTTTGCAGCGACTAAGGTCGAGGACCGTCCACGCCAGCAGACTGAGGATATGAACTGCGAGGCATCGTCTACTTCAAGATTCGACACAGGATCTATAGTTTTGAACTTGTACGACAAAACCGGCATTGGAAACGCCTTGTGGTACACAAAAACCTGTCCAGTGAAGCACAAGAAAATCAAGTTTTTTTTTGACAAATGAAATCAAATCTTCTTACTTTTGCAACAAGTAAGATCAAAGATTGTTCCTTTTGCAATAAATCGGATCAAAATTTCTTTCCTTTTGTTAGTATATCTTTGAAGTGAGAATAGACAAACCTCATTAGTCTCCGAGCCTGTTGCTATATACCCGTCAGAGACCGATAATCCGACAAAGTTCTACACACATTGCAAGAACAGAAATGAGTTTAAAATCTCAGAAAGCGGGATTGAAATGAAGCAAAAGAAGCGAAGTTCGAAGAGAATGGTACCTTTACATTAGTGTGTCCCATGAATGAGTGAAGAGGCGTTTCATTAATACCGGAAACAGACATTGAGAAGTCCCATAGCTTCAACGTGTTATCGGTTGAAGAAGACACAAGTGTTGATGAATCTACAAACCTGACATAACTCACGGTCTTGCGACCACTCATTGTGTAAAGAGGAAGCTTGGGATTCCTTAAATTATAGTAGTAAACTTTGTGATCTGCTGAACCAAATGCTAAAGACCGACCCAAGTCTGCACAACATCACTATATCTTTAGGTTCAACTCCAGCAGTCACGGCTGCCAAAAAAATTGGATCGTCCTCGGAGAAAAACTCGTCAGAGACATAGTATTCAATTGAGTATGGAGATTTACCTTGGACCATTAAAGAGGATGATGATGCAGCAGCGGGAACATTGGGAATGGGATGTGTATTTTTATCGAATGTAGACAGACCGCATTTGAGAGTCTTTCGATAAGTTTCTTATATAATATAAAATAATAATAAATAATAATTAATTATTATAGATGTTTTAAGAAGTGTGAAACTATATAAAAGTTTTTTTAAGTCTCTCAAAGTATCTCATGAGAGATTCACTTTTTTAGAGATTCATAATATTTTATCATTATTTATTATTTTATATGAGATATTTTATGAGAGAATACCAATACACATATTTTTAGGAAGAGCTGGCGATTTATCGACCTCTAGGCTCTATATATGGGTATCGTTTTGTTTAGCTCTGGGCATAAAACACGAAATCTAAAAATCAAACCAAACTGGTTTTAAAACTGAATTGGATAGTTGTAAAATCCCAATAGATTCTAAATGTTTCGATCCAAATTATCTGAACCGAATCAAAAACCAAAATAAAATTATATATTCAAAAATATTAGTTATAATTTTATATCTAAAAATACCAAATAACAAAAATATATGAAATAATTTAAATATCCAAAAATTCTTAATTATATTTATCAAAATTATATATATTTTTGCAAACTTTAACCAAATTTTATTAAATTAAACCAATTTTTATTAAGATTGAACAACCTTTTGTTAGTTTTTTCCAAAAAAAAAACCAAAACCGATTCGAATCCGACATCTACCATAACCGAAACCGTCTTAGTCCAACATTTATCCGAACCAAAATCGAATCGAATAATCATAAAAACTGAACAAATACTAAATTCTTTTACCCAAATTATCCAAATATTTCCGAACTGAATCCGATCTGAAACCGGAATTTGCAAAACTAGTTTTGTTAGCGAAACATCCACGCATGCTATAGAAGAAGATTGATAGTACTATTAAGGAAAGGGGTCCTTTATTGTAAATCTTTCTAGAAATCTGAAAATAGATACAGTCATACAGGGCAAGTAAGGCCATTAACTTAGGAATTTATTAGCTTCACGTAACACTTGCTGGAATCACGGACAGAAGAGTTGTAAACCCAGAAAAAAGTTCGACCTAAACCAAGCCAAACCAAACCGGTTTATTAGTTTTTGGCGCTATTCTCAAAACTCCAGTCCCAGATCTCGTGACGCTCGACGTTACGTCCCATTGAACCGGCAAAACCGGTATACATTTTCTCGAGAAGAACCTGCGAGAGATCGACTCGTGCTTCGATCAATGGCCTCTTCGGTTTCTCCAAATGTGCAAGTCCGAGCGTGACAGTGACCTTAGATTTCTCGTACTCGATCCAAGCCTTGTATCTAGCACCACTTCTCAGCTTCAATTCTTTGAACAACCACCGGTTCTTCTATTCTCCGGTTTTGGATTGAATCCAACAACCGACTTTCTTAGAAACCGAATTAATGTTGATTTCAACATGGTTATCGTTAATGTCACCGAGAGATTTGTCTTTAAAGACGTCAAATTCGACAGCAAAGAGATGATTCTTGGGATTACCGTTATTAACTCGGTTCACGAGACTGAGGAAGCCTAAACCGGAAACGGTTATGTTTTGATTGGTGGGGACGACAATGAAGGCGAGACCATGACCGGTATTAGGATATTTTTGGCGAGGACTAATGGTTAAAGAATTAATGGTGAAAGTGAAGGAAGTTTTGAAAGAGTAAGGAGAAGAAGAAGAAGAAGAAGAATTAGGTTTGAAAGGGATTGGATTGATGAAAATGGCTCGACCATGAGAGAATCAATCCGAGAGCTCCTGACTTGCTCATACCATCGAGCTCTGGAGCATACTCGGCGTCTCCATTGAATGTTATCAGAGCAGTTCCATTACCAAAGTAATCGAAGTTGAAAGTGTAAGCAGAAGAAGAAGAAATGGCTTGAAAGCCGAAGAGCAAAAAAACAGAGAAATGAAACAGAGTATTTTGATCTTCTGTTATTATCACTTGAATATGGAAAGCTATATTACAGCCTAAATCTCCTACATCAAAAGATCTTTGGCCAATATATAAAAGAATCCTCCTCTTTTGAGTTACTTTTTAGGTTGAGTAAATCCACGTTCCTAATATACTATAGAGTCTATAGGTTAGCCAAACAAGCAAATTTTAATTTGGACTGTTTCTTTTGTACTTTTTCCACTCACATCTCGAAATGGCCTATTACAGCCTAAATTTCTCACATCGGTTAGAATAAAAATCTTTGCGCAATATATAAAGAATGTGAGCTAATTTTTGAGTTGAGTTAGCCTAAGCCAAAGACGAAGACAAGATTTATATAGAGAAGAGCCACGAGAAAACGTTTTATCATTATTATTATATTGAAGTCTATTCTTTACATATAACAAAAAAAGATTTAGTAGAGATCATTTTAACTACATAAAATTATATGATACATAAACTCTGTTTCTACAACTCTTTGCTGATAATGTGATATGAACGAAATCAGGAAGTACAACGTGACAAGATTTGATTCTTGGATAAAATCTTGAACCAATAAAAATACATTATTTTTACTTTTTGTCTCGTGGTGGATCAACGGCTTGTGATAGATGAGGTTGTTGGCTCGATGCTTCTTCAGCTTGAAATTTCCTAACTCGAGCCTTTTCGATTCTTGCTCTCCTCACAGCTTCTTGAATATGGCGGTCATGGTCTTTTAACACCTGATCCATGTTTCCTGATGGAACCACCAACGGTCCTGAATAATGAATCCTGTGCCCTTTTGATCCATAGCCCAACTGCAACCACAAAACAAAACACTACTCAAAAGAGTAATATTGGTAGTTTCTAAAAATAGTGAGGACGTTTAGAGCACTTACAAGAGCTGGGTCTTTCTTGTTGCTTTTACCATTTTCTTCCCGATTTGCTTCTTCAGAGGTTTCCTTGAAGGAACCTGGAAGCCGAGTCATTCCTCTGCCAGTCTCTTGTTGCGATACGCCTGTTCTTGTTGCAGCAAATCCAGGTATAGCTGAGTAATCAGCTATGGATGAAACCTTTTGAGAATCTTGGTAATTTCTTCTACCCTTTGCGGAAGCAGATCTACGTGATAGAGGACCGGAATGTGAAGCTCTCTTGTGAGAAATAATATTGCCCTGAGGCTCTCTGTTTGGTTCAAATGCTTGTGATGATGGCCTTGGTGGATCGATTGGGAAACCAGATGCAACTTCTTCAGGATGTGGATTAAACTTCTCGCTTCGGCTTCTATTATTAGGCTGGCTCTGTCTTTTCTGCAAAGACGTTAATGTGAGAGAGGGTAACAAACATTGAATATAAAGCAAGAAGCTAGCTTTTAACATCAAAAGAAATAATAAGTTTTTACTAGATATTTTTTAACCTGCATTGATGCAACCAGCTCTGCATTTGCATCAGGGGCTGGGATGGCTCGAGAATCCTTAGTTCCCCTCCTTTCTTGGTGCCTTTGGTCCCTGTTTCCTCCACCTTGTCTATAAACACAGAGGAGCAAGATTCAAGCTTTTATTGTTTTTCTTTTTTCCATTAACGTCTCAAGCTATCTTAATAGTAAAAATCACAACAGACTAGCAAAATCTAGATGGCACACCTTCTACTCTCCTCCTCCCGCATTCTTGCATCGAGCTCTTTGCTGGGAGGATATTTAGGCAAGCTTGAAGGATCACATGGAAAAGGTCTAGTGGAAAAGAACTGAAAATAAAAGAATAATAATTTGAGGTTACAAAAAGCATTGACCAGGAGTAATCATATAGAAGCATACGAAAACACAGCATTTACTGTCTGAGAAATGCCAGTACCTCACTCTGGAGAGCTGAGGTGGCAGTCCCACGATCGTCGGGATTCACCGAAAGCAGCGTTTCAAGAAGGGCTAAAGCTGGCTGAGGAAATTCCTTGAATGTTTCACCAACTAAACGTTTATAAGGCTGTGTAGGCTTGAAAATTGTTGCATGAGGCAACCTCGATTTTACCCAATAGTCCTCGGAAGGTGAGCCACATAGCTTGAAAATCTTGTGCAACTGTTCCACCTGTAACACGATAAGCATAACCAGAATGACCTCAAAAGAATCAAACTAGCCTCAGTAATCAGGGCTTGAATCTTAAAGAGAATCAAGCAAAAATTGCAAATCTACCTCGGTTCTACCAGGCATAATAGGCTTGCCTGCATATAGTTCTGCAAGAATACAACCTGCACTCCACAAATCAACTGCTGCTCCGTAGCGAGTTGCTCCGAGCAAAAGCTCAGGTGGACGATACCAAAGAGTTACCACATGACTGGTCAAAGGCTGAGTTTGATGAGGATCAAAGAAACTTGCTAATCCAAAGTCTGCAATCTTTAGAACTCCACTATTGTCTATTAGAAGGTTTGAGCCTTTTATGTCCCGATGAAGTACACCACGACTGTGACAATGGTCTATTCCATGTAATAGTTGCTGCAGGTAACATTTAACCTGTACAAGAACAAAGAAAAAGGAAAGCCCAGCCTCAGAAAATTGTACTAAAAGCGGTGACTAGGTCAAGAAGATGTTGATAGAAACAAAATAAAGTACCTGTGATTCAGAAAATTTAATTGCGGGATGCGAAGCTAATCCAGCTAGATCATGTTCCATATACTCAAAAACAAGATATAAGCTGCAAGACATTCTTGATGTAACTAAGCCTTCAAGCTTTATGATATTTGGATGATCAAGCCGACGTAAAATCTGGATTTCTCTTGCCATAAAGCGCACGCTTTCTGGCTCCAAGTTATCAAACCTAACTTTCTTCAAAGCCACAGTTTTCTTCTGATCTAGGTCACGAGCCCTATATACATTACTATAAGTACCCTGACCAATCTGCATAGAGCAATTAAAGAAACCGCTACATGAGGGATCTTTCTATAAGTCCAAAACCTTTTTCAGATAATGTGATAGTTTTAAAACCAATCAACTGAAGAAATCCCCAGTTTCCATTAACATTAAAGTATCATTTACTGCAACCCAAATCTTGGAGCTTAGGAGATGTTTCTATGTATAGAAATATGCCACAATAAGTAAGTCAAGCAATCAAATAGGCTTTTCAACAGCATTTTTTCAAAATGAATGAATATAAAGAAAAATAAGATTACTTTGTCCAACTTCTCGAAAGAATCTGCACGCCGCGGAACCCATCCTTTAATAGCTTCTCCAGCTACAGAAGCCAACCATGGAGGCCAACCAGCAGCTACATACTCTCCTTCAGTTGCTTTTGCAATGGTAATACTCATTGCAAGAGGTGAAGTTACAACATTCTCTATCTTCTTCTCTCTTCTACTCAAATTCTCTCCACGCAAATGCATCGAAACATTAGCTTGCTTATTACTCAACACAGGTCTTACACTAACAACATCAGACCTTTCCTTTATCGTAAGAGACTCTTCTCTTCTAGAAGAAGTAACTGGTCTTGAAACTCTAAACTCAGATGAGGATTTGCTTGAGAAACGCTCTCTTGGACTATCTTTGCTATCTTCAATAGCAGAAGGCTTACACATAACACAACCCATCGCTCAAATTTACCGAAAATTTCGAAACTCCGAACCAAAATCTCCTTTACAATTCATCCATCTTGTTCCACTACTCACAGCTAATCAAGTGGACCACATGAAAGAACTTTTAAAAGTCCAAGACTTTGAGAAACCAGACAAAAATGGGGAAACCAAAATTAAGGAACCCTAGAACTCAGAGAACACTGTACCCCAGAAAAAAAAAAGATTTTTCCTCAATTCGCAAAATGTGCCCAGATCAAGAAGATGGTTTCAGGCATTAATGATTACAGTGGAGAACAAAAAACCCAGAATTCTCATGAACCAAGAACTTTAGTGCATAAAGCAAGTACCTTTTCAAGAGACTGGAGAGAGAGACGACTAAAAACTGCAGAAGCAAATGTAAAATTGAGTAATTTTGCAAGAATTATCACAAACAAAGTGGAAAATGGAGTTTCCGTGGAAGAATATGAGAAGAAACGACGAGAAATCAAAAGGGTTGAACAGTTTCTGGTTGAGAAAGAAATGGATCTAAGGGGCTGAGAGATTTTTGAGAGACGCATGTGTGTTGTAGCAGAAGGTTGAATGAATTAAAACTTTGCAAAATTTGGAAACTCCACAAAAGAAACATTGTGAGAATTTTTTAAAATTAAATAAACATAAAAGTAATAAATACGTTCGGTAGTGTGAAAATTTTTAGTTAATAACTTTATTTAATAGAAGTATTTTTTTTTTGTGTGGGACTGGGAAATGGTAAGGGAATGCCAAAGACATTCTTATGTCATCCGTCAGAAACACGCGCTCTTAAGTAATAAAAAATATTCACAATCAGAATATAAAACTAATCAAATCCTTCTTTTCTCATATTTTTTTCCCAACTCATTTGAACTAATTACTATAGAAAGTAATATTAAAGGTAAAAACCATATTCTCTTTTATATAGACTCCTAAAAATCAGAATGACAAAGTATTAAAAATATCACTAAAAAAACACCAACATTTTTTATTTAGAAAATAAAACATTTTATGAAATTTTATTATATCAATGTACAAAGTCATTTCTATTTTTTCTATCTACCTGACTTTTCGATACAATTTTTAAAAAATATATATTTTTGTCGAAAACTTTTTTAATTTGCCATTATTAAAATAAAAACAATAATTGCATGAATTGTCAACTAATTATAGTATACACACCGAATTCTATATATATTTTTAAACCCTATTGCATACAATTATGTGTATTAATGTTCCCAACTTCCCATTACTGGCATTAAAAATTAGGACTGACACTTTTTTGAATGATGGTGTATGTCAAATAAGATTATAAGAATATGTTATTTGAAAGAATGCTATACTTTATATGAATTTGATTAATTTGATAGTATTAATAAGGAGAGTTTCAAAGATTGAAGAAAAACAATTAATGGTCAACATCTTTTCGTTTGCCTAATAACAAGTTACAAACCGAATTTATTGGACTTGTCTTCTCATTTTAGACAAAAAAACAAATTTGGGCCCATTCTCTTAGAGAACTGATATACAATCTTCACAACGATCACATGTATTATTTCAGAGAACGACTATAATTTATGTACCACATAACTATCATTTCATGCACCAACCATACGAATGATACCATTGTATTAAAACTATCTAATCTTTTGACATTTTGTGTGTTTCTACTAAAATTCATGTGTTTTGTTTATTGTGTCTTCTAGCGTTATGTTTGATTTAGACGAAACACTCATAGCAATAAAACAAGTATAATATGAATGTTACGAAACAAACGCACTTGATACTGGTTTGGATAATGATTTCAATATGTTTAATAACTATCAAATGTAACTATTTTCTTTTAACATTTTGAATTACCAAGACATCTTTTAAGAGTTACTATTTATAATTTTTAGATATATTACTAACTGGCGAACTGACAGAAAATATTTTTTACATCGAACAGAGATGTAAAATACATTTTCCATAGAAAACAGTATTTTGTTGACAAGTCATATGGATGGAAAATTATTTTTGTCGGCTAAAAAATTGGTAGAAAAAGACATTCGTTATAAGGATGGTTTGTGGAAGGAAAAATAATTCCAAGTTACGATAGAAACTGAGCAGCTTAATGAGTAACATAAAATTTTCGGAACATTTAAACTTTTTAAAACTATCTAAATATACAAACCAATAACATTTTCTTAATTTACCATTTAGACAAGAAGCCACATATAAATTTGTTAATTCAGCCCATTTTACATATTTCTATATTTTATGTGAAATCCCAAGTACAATTTTATGTATGAATTGTTACAAATAAGAAAATAAAAAATGTTGGTCCATAATTTGATGGATCATATATTGTTTGGGCCATAATCCATCGTTTACATAGCTCTTATGTCACGGACCGGCTATGCTCTTAACTAGTGTAAACAACAAACAAAACATATGATAGGATCCTAAAACATAGTTTATGTATGTAGAAAACCCAAAACCTACTGAAATCAGTACCTAATATATTAACCAGTGAACCTTAAAAGAGAGAAAAATCACTTTAAGGGAGCCAAAAAAATGAGAAGTTTTTGAACCACCCGATGACATCTACTAAACACAATCATAATAAAATATACTTAGAGTTTATCATTAGTTTTATTGGGTTTTAGAGAGTGAGAGCATAGTGGACGGGTCTTGCACATTTTCAACAAATCTAAACTCAAATCAAAATACTACCACTTAGTTTCAATGTTTTAAATGATATTTTTTAAGATGCGAGACTCTCACCTTATTCATTTACGATTATGGACTTTTTAGGGGTTCAAATTAGAATAATTAGATGGAACGAAACGGTGAATGGAAATTCAAAGATATCATTCAAGCCTATGTTCAAAGCAACACTTATCTATTAAAAGTATCCACAAAATCTCACAATAAAAACTTAATAATTCACAAAATCTGAATACTCGAAGTCTTAATGAAACCAACTTAATAATCCAAAAAATCTCAAAATCTAAATACGATCGAGTCTTAACGAAACCTTCGGTTTCTATTTCAATCACCGGACAAATTCTACAAAATTCTCCTCAACTGATTCAACATCTCCACAAAACAACAACACCAGATTTTAACCTAACAATTTTGCATTCAAAATCCCTCAATTTCTATAATCCTTTAATTAGAATCAGTCTGTTTCTTTTCTTCTTGATCAATTAACGAATACACAGAATCAATCCATCAACTAATGTGAGAAGGAGCATAAACTCTTTTAAAATGATTTTGGAACAAAAATAAACCCCATAAATTCTTTTATAATCATCTTCCTAATAAAAAAGTTGACCCTTTTTAAAATAATGGCTAGCTCCGCCATTGGACAACTTGCCATACCAATTCAAAAAAGTATTTTCCAACTACACTTATAGTTCGAATCACTAATTTTGGGCAATGCCATATATTCAAGTGCAGTTTAGGAGATGTTATAAACATATTGCATGTTGATTGTGATGATGGCCAAACTGGAAGATTGCATGCGTTCTCTATGATTTTGGAGAAGTTTTTATTGCTTAAAGCTAAGTTTTTCTTGTTTCTCTTTATCTTACATTTTTAATTCTTCTTTTTTTTTTAATTCGAAAGCACAATGTTTGACTCATTCTGTTGTTTTTAGTTTAATAAAATTGTGTGCTTAGTGTAGTTTGCCAAACTAGTCGCCTAATTATAAATACTTACGTTGACAAGAAAAAAATATTAAATATTTTTCTCATTTTATAAAAAAATATTGTTTTAAGGTTATTTTTTCTTTCAAATAACACTATTGTTTGGTAATTGTAGTTTAAAGTTTTTAGGAAAATAAAATTGTCATTCAGAAAAAATAAAATAATTAAGTGCATATTAATATTTCAAAAATACTCCAATGGATAGCATTTATTGTACTCTCATTCTGATGTAGTATAAACTTATGAGAATAAACAAGTGATCTGTTGATTTTTTTAATACTGATAGTGTGGGAAGATTATTGTGCTTAAATATCCCTGAATTAAATCAACTTTTTCTAACTCGTGAAAAACAAATATAGAAAATAGTCCTCTTAAAAGCTTTTTTCAAATTTCGTTTATTAAAAGGTAATCATAATTATATATTTTAACATAAGATAATCATAATTAAAATATGATAAATGTGAACATAAAAATTAAAATACTATGAAAAAAGAATAGAATATTTATCCTAAATCTACCCTACAGATTCTTAATGGAACGAGAACGAAGAAACGATCAAATTTAGCGTTGAGTTAAGGACACAACACATCTCCATAACTCCATTGTAATAATAAAATAAGTATTAAATCATGAATTCTAATTATCACCCCTCAAATGTAACGTAGACATACACTGAATCGATGACAAATCCAAATGCACTGAATGTTTGCCGCAGATCGAAGGAATCACTGAAAATTTGGCGACGCATTCACCAAACTATTTATTGATTTTGTAAAATCCAGAGGCGAATTTGGAAAGTAGTGTTCATTCAAAAGGTATCTTTTCCCCCGAATCTGTAGGTATCTTATGCAAAAAAATTCTCCTTTTTCGTATTAAGACTAGATTTGGATTTGTGGGTACTGTTCAATGTACGAAATCTATAGTGTTAACTTTGAATTGAATCGAGATGTGATTAAAGTTTGATCCTTTTTGATGCCAATGCAGGTCTTTGTTATTGATTGGATTCGAATCAAAATCGATTCTGGTGTGGTAAATTACAAAGATTTTTTGGTCAATCGATTCTGGTTCTTCTTCTTCTTCTTCTGCAATGTATATGGAATTGAATCATGGGTTTGGTTATGTTTCTTAGGTTTGCAATCGTGGTTGTATCTGAGAAAGTGTCGATATGAGAATTCGATCTAAAGGGTTTAAGAGACAATGACTGGAATGTCCTTTGGACTTGGTTACCGAGAGTTATGGCTCATTGCACTTACTCAAGCTTTGAGCTTTTGAGTCTGTATTGTCTTCTTCTTCTTGCTCTTGTTTCTTCACAATGCTCACTTCAAATTCTAAAGAGAAGGAAAGGTCTCTCTCCTTCTTATGTTGTTGGTACTTAGGTCGTCGACGTGTTGCAATGCTGCTCCTTCTCAGCCTTGCTTTTGTTGTCTTTGTCTTGGGTTCCTACACTATCAACAAAGGTAATCTCAAGTTTTTGATGTCTTTATTCTTAATGGTGTTGATTAGAGATATTGGAATCTGTTTGTAATGCTTGCTTTGTGATACACCAGAGAGCAATAACAGTCCAAACATTCATCAGAGTATTGAGACGATGGATTTTGGAAGCGACCAAACACCAACAAGTAGAGAATTGACTTCTTTCTTTACTAGAAACTCGAATAATGATCACACTGGAGATCCTTTTCTGTGGAATGGCATTAGAGGAAGTGATGTAGAAACCATCCATCCTCCTCTATCCGTATCTTCAACACATCACCATCATCCGTGCGATAGTTTTTCATTTCCTCCTCCTCCTCCACCTGGAATGAGAAGGCCTGGACCACGCCGTAAGTTCGTTCTTCGATCCAATAGTTTTTGCTCTGATCCTAAAGAACTTGCATTTACCTTCTTCCTTTGTACATTTTGTATTGTTCAGCATGTCCAGTATGCTATCTACCTCCAGAAGAGGCCTTAGCGCATATGCCAAAGCATGCATTTGAATCTCCTGTGCTCAAGAATTTGACATATATCCTTGAGGAAAGTCCTGTAAAACGTGAAGAAAGTCAAGGAGGCTCTGAATTCGGAGGTTATCCTTCTCTTGAGCATAGGACTAACTCCTTTGACATAAAAGAGTCCATGATGGTGCATTGCGGGTAAGCTTATTGGCTTAACTCCGTGGTTAATTTCTTCTTCATTCATCGAGCTTTACTTTTCTGATTCCTGTTTTTGTTTCTGCAGATTTGTGAAAGGAACAAAACCGGGTCATCAAACTGGATTTGACATCGATGAAGATATTCTTAATGAGTTGGACCAGTTCCATGATGTGATTGTTGCATCAGCGATATTTGGTATTGGCTTAGAAGATAAATTTTCTGTGTGATATCTGTTGTTTAGATATTCTTTCTTCTCTCACAAAGTTTCAATCTTTTTTCAGGAAAGTATGACATAATTCAAGAACCGGTGAACATTAGTGAAATGGCGAGGAAGAACATCCCATTCTACATGTTTGTTGACGAAGAAACGCATTTATATCTTAAAAACACTTCAAGTTATACAGACAATAACAAGAGAGTGGGATTGTGGAGGATCATTGTTGTGCATAATGTCCCTTACACTGATGCAAGGCGTAATGGAAAGGTGAAAAAGACTTGAGAATAAATAGCCAAGATTTGAATGTTTCCTTATGTAACAATTATGAATTGGGTAAGATGTTTATGCATTATACAGGTTCCGAAGCTTCTATTGCATAGATTATTCCCAAATGTACGGTACTCTATATGGGTTGATGCGAAGCTCCAGCTTGTTGTAGATCCATATCAAATCCTTGAAAGGTAGGTAGATTGACTTTTCTCTCTGCCTCTCTTTTGAAATTATTTGTTCAGGTCAAAGCAGTTAGCTTTATTTGTCTTCTCAATGTTCTCAGGTTCTTGTGGAGAACGAATTCTAGTTTCGCAATCTCAAGACATTACCGACGTTTTGATGTGTATGTAGAGGCTGAGGCGAATAAAGCCGCAAGAAAATACGACAATGCCTCAATTGATTACCAAGTGGAGTTCTATAAGAAGGAAGGTTTAACACCTTATACTGAGGCTAAGCTTCCAATAACAAGTGGTATATATGGTTTTTAAGTTTTAAGCATATGCGGATGATTAAATTCCCCGATTTTGCACCGTTCTTATGAGCTTAATTGAATCTGTTTTATAATTTGGCAGATGTACCTGAAGGTTGTACCATCATAAGAGAACACATACCGATCACAAATCTATTCACATGTGTTTGGTTCAACGAAGTAGATCGGTTTACATCCAGAGATCAACTAAGCTTTGCAATTGCAAGAGACAAGATAAGAGAGAAAGTTGATTGGAGCATCAATATGTTCTTGGACTGTGAAAGACGCAACTTTGTAAAACAGGTAAAAGCAGAAGCAATTACAGTTTATTTCTGTTTAATTTGTGAATATTTGAGACTTTTTCTTCTTGATGACAGGTTTATCATAGAGACGTTTTGATGAACATGAAACCGCCTCGGGCGTCTTCTAAGGTTCTTCCCGAGCCACTGGTTTTGCCGCGTGGAAGGTTAGTTGGTGGTAGAGCTACGACGGGGAAGAAGACTCCGAGACAACGTGGGAAAAGACGTCACCGGAGAGTTTCAGCCGGTGGAAGAAACATGAGATAGAGAGACTACACTTTTCTTCTGCAAGTTTTATTTTTGATGCAATGATTTTTTATTACAGTTTATGTAGTTAGAAAAAATCAATCTCTTTAGTTTTTGTCAAAAGATCCAAAATGTGGTTTTGAAAATTTTGCCCTCTTGATATCTTTGGCCAATTTAATATAATTTTTAGAACCATTATTTTTGTTTCATTATATGTTGGTGTTTGTGATCTTAGCAGAGACAAAAAATTTTGCTCTTTTGATGGATTCAGATTCAGCAATCAGCTTTGAATTGGTTAATGGTAGAGAGGCAGAACCGTTGAACTGGAATTAGAACCGGTAGGAACTTTAACCGAAATCTGAACCGGTGGATACTTGTTTTGTCGGCTATGGATATTAACGTTGACGTGGGGGCATTGTAGTAACTGATGGAGTCTTGTCCACTTGGCATTAATTTATTCAACTATAATTCTGTAATTATTTAGATCTTTTACCTGCTTTACCTTATTAAAATTGATTATCATTCATCAACTATCTCTAAAAAGATTAAAAATACATTTGGATCTCTACATTATTCAATAGTAAACATTTTTCTTACTATATATATATATCTATTTTTGTAGAAAGCCACAGAACAATAATTCAAATTTCATAAAAGAAGCAAGAAGGGAAATTTATTCAATTAGATAGTATTTCGTAATTTTCCCATTGGTGCAGTGTATCTCGACACATCAAAATAATGGTTTTAATGGCATAAATATATCTTTGGATAAAAGGAGAAAGATACATACAAAAATCCAATTCTAAAAGGAGAAAGATACATACAGTGAAATTTATTATATCAAATACAAATAGCTCCACAAAGACACAAACCGAGTCCATGCCGATGAGTTCTTCGACCCCACTAAGATTTATTACTTTCAATTATTCTTGTTATTTTGTATTTTTGCCTGGAATCTTACAATTATATCTCCACCTCAAATTTCAGAAAAAGAATAATATAACATTTGAAATCCAACATTTTTCTCCAATATGAGAAACACACGTAATTTCTGATTAGTCATAATTTAATTAATTAGTTCGGACGTGGGGTATGAAATTGTCTATATTTTCTACAATATATAATGAAAATTTCCGAAGAGTGACCCACATATTAAAAAGAGTTTAAAAACTTTATATATTATAGAAATAAAAATCATGAAATCTATCAAAGTCCAAATCCCTAAATCAGATCATCTTCTCTCTTCCCAAAAGCCAAGACCATACCTTTCCTCCATGGCTTCTTCATTGCTTTCCCAAACTAGCAAAATCTCCAATCTTCACATTTCCACAACAAACCCGTGAACCAAAACTTCCCTTTTTCCCCTAAAGATCTTCTCTTTTTATATAAATCTACTTTGTCTCCATCTGTTTTCAATCTTTAACCAAATGGGTTTGTGAAAAAAGCTCAGATACAGAACAAAGTCTTTTACTTTTTCTTCATTCAAAGCTTTCATGACTACATCAATTTCAATGAATCCATCTCTCTTCCGCTTAATCTGTATACTCCATTCAATAATTTCGCTTACTAGTGGAACCTTAATGATGTTCTACACAGAGAAAGCTTCAATCTTTGGACCAGGAAGTGAGATTGCAAGCAAACTTAAAGGATCAACGCCACACGATGAATTACTCATACAGATTTCTCAGTCTTTCTCTGGTTTGCTTCTCTTTGCAATCGGTTTAGTACTGTTCATGGTGTCGTTTGTGAAAGATAGAGAGTTTCATAGCTTCTTCGCTGGTGGTTCTGTCATTCTGTATGTGTTAATGGCTATGTGGAGAGTTTTGTTCGAGTGGAAAATTGAAGATCTTGCTTATGAATGGCCTAAGCAAGCTCTTGGAGATATTGCTTTGGCGATTTCTTGGGTTTTTTTTCTTGTTTATTCATGGAGAGAGAAGTATGATTGATGTTTTTTTATTTTTTTTAACTTGTGGGCTAAGCAAAGAGATGTTATATTATTATAGTCTTTGATTTTCAGATTTGATTATAAGCATAGATTCAGACAAGAACAAGGATTAGAAAAAATCAGTCTGAAAATAATGACAGCTTTTTTGATGTCTTTGTTCTTACATTTTCCTATGTAGATCCTATATTTGGTAAAATCCAATATCATCAACTCATTTCAAAAGAAGAATCTGAGATTGGTTAATTAATTAATTGTGACAATTATGTACGAGCTTGTTCATCTTAAGTTCAATTTGAGAAACGTAAATATATGGGCCTGGTTCAGCCCGTTTTAGGCCCATTAACTAAAGGTTCTCGGAATTTAGTATTCTTGTGTTGTTGTAGCGTTAACATTTTTCATTTCTTTCTTCTTTGCGCTTTTTTTTGGCTCTCCCAAGATTCTCACTGGTTCAACGTTTCTTGACTCTTCCTTCTTCGAGCCGATCAAAGGGTTAGTTCTTTTGTTTAATCTCTAAAGTTCCTTTGCCTCGTTTTTTTTCTCTTTTTTCCCAATCGGAGGATCATATGATTGTGCAGATGAATTTATCAGCTTTTACCTGAATTTTGTGTTTATTCTTTCTTTGATTATTTGTTCAATCGAATTGAATGTTGCAAAGTCAGCTTCTGATTTAGTGTTGATTCGATTGTTTCACTAGGTCGTTATTTGGGGTTCAGGGTTTTAACATTTAAGTTTATTTAGGGTTTTGTCTGATTTGATTATCGATATTGCACAGTCGCTGAGGAGAAAAAATCAAGATGAATTTATTAATAACCTTCATAGATTTTACAATCCCTTCGTTGTTTTGGTAATCAAAGGATCCAAAATTATGTCTTTAGTAGATTTATGTTATTAACACTCGTAATTCGTAAAGCTTGTTTTTTTGGGTCTTGCCTTGTCACATTAAGAAGGTTTGTCTTCAAGGATATAAATTTAACTCAGAAGAGTATTCAAATTGATTGATTTATTTGTGTTTGATAAAAGAATATGTGAGGTTTTAAACTCCTTGGTGTAGCCAGTAACAAAAAGAAGCCATTTTCAAGGATTATCACTCTTTTACTTAAAATATTGAAATGCCCGTAAATACACATTTATAGAATCTATCTTAGAAGAGCATTAAAATGATTAGTGTTTTCATGTACGAATAAGAATAGAATGTTAACCGATGTTCTTGTTTCTAATTAATCATTGCTCTTGGTTAATATTGTATATTGATTTATCTTAGAAGAGCATTTAAAATGATCTATGTTTCATGTTTATATTCGTCTACTGATCTACCCTTTTAAGCATCAAATGTTAACCGATGTTACCTTGTTCTAATATTTAATTGCTCTTTGGTTATTGTTGATGATAGGAGGGATGAGTGGTTTTCAAGGACAAAACAGTGTGTGCTCCTTGGTCCAGCCAAACAAAGATGTGGTTGTGACTGAGACAAAACCAAAGAAGAGGATATGTTGTGCTTGTCCTGATACTAAGAAGCTAAGAGATGAGTGCATTGTAGAACATGGTGAATCCGCTTGCACGAAATGGATTGAAGCTCATCTTTTGTGTCTTCGATCCGAGGGTTTTAAAGTTTGAGATTGTTGATTGTTTTTTTTGTGGGAATTTACACTACGTCATGTAATAAACAGAGCAACGAAAAGGTCACATTGGTCATAAACACTAGATACTCAAATACTATTTATTAGTGATTTTTGATATATCCTACTTCCTTAAATATTTCAACTTCATCACCAAAATAAATAGAGCAATAAAACGGTTTTATTGGTAAAAGTATCCTACTTTTTTTTAAAAAAATAAACTTCATATCCTCGACTATATCACCGAAATAAATCAATCAATTATGTAACTATTTTAGTTAATGTAATCTAAAAAGATGATCTTATCTCCGCCCTTTTGATTTTCTATGATTGCTTTGTTATCGAAGATTACACCCATGAGCTCCCAACCGTCGGATTTAACTAATAACCCCGATCCTTATATCCAACGGCTATGAATATCTAACGGTGGTAAAAAACTCGAAGTTGCCTTCCTATCAGCAACCGTCGATTACACGTCAGCAGAATGACGGCAGAGACCTTCCTTTTAGTGGGGTCCATCAGCAGAGACCTTCCTTTTAGTTCTGATTGACTTTAAAAAGCCCAAAAATGGAAAATTAATAATTAAAAAAAAAGTAATTAAGATATTGAGTAAAGAGTTTGGACTCCTCTTGTTTAAAAGTGTTTAAAGATATTGAGAAAAATCTGAGTGTTTGGTGTGATATATACTCCGGCGCGAATCGTCAAGAGACCTTTTTTTTTCCTATAATCCCGACGAAAAACTCTATTTTATTTTTTTCAGTTTTCATAACTGAAAAAAATCAATCTTTGGGGAATTCGTCAATGGAGCCTGACGTGGTGGAGATCCCTCCTCCTCCTTCGATCGCTTCGGGCTCGAGAGCTCGTTCTCGTAAACCAAGAAAGGTTTGAGCTTTTTGGTTCTTATTGTGTTGTTTAACTCTATTGGGTTTTTAGTGGAGAAATTTATGTTTTAACTGTGCATAATTTTACTGATCACCTGGGAAAAAAGGTGAAACTTTAGTTCTATTACGGCATCGTTGATTCGTGATGATCATCTGGGTTTTTGGGAGTGTTAGGGTATTATTTTGATTTAGGGTTTATATGGGTTTTGGTTAATCTTGTTTCTTTGTTTGCTCATGTTTTGGTTTGTTCTTCATGATCATATTAGTCATTTTATCTGAAAGAGATCAGTTTTATGTGATTTGGAATCAAATGATCAATTTTCTTGTCAATGTTTTGGACAATTTCACTTGTTTTCTGTTTTTAATTTTTTTGTTAATCGTAGTTGATGGTAAAGTTTGCTGCTTTATATTGTTGTAGGCTGTGATTCCCGAAGTGATTGATGTGGAGAATTATGAATTCCGAAATGGTAGTGTTCTTAATACTAATAACAATGTTGTTGTTGATAATAAGAACAAAGGGAAGGCTATACAAGTTGACTCCTTTTCTTTCAACAACGTTCAATCTCATCATCTTGGGTCTTCGCCTCTTAACTTAGAGATGTTCCAAGACTATTATGATCCTAATGATCCTTTTACTCAATTTACTTATCAATTTATGGAGGTTGATGACTACTCAATGTTTCAAGACGTTCTAGATCCTAAGAATGTCCCAGCCGGTGCAGAGATGATGGTACCTTGGTGTTTGAATTCGAGCAGCAAGGGAAATGCAAAATCAAGTAGAAGCAGTTTGGGAAATCAAGCAACACATGCAAATGGAAACCCGTATCTGGCTACTACTCCTGTTCCTCAACCATGGGAATTTTTTTCGGGCTCGGGTTTGCGTCAGAACAATCAAACTATCTATCCTTCTGCATCGTTTTCTGTGGTTCAGCCTCAGGCTCCTGATATAGTGATGATGCCAGCTCCTCATTTGAACTCTTTTAGATATGATGCTTCTGCTAGTTCTTCTCGCCCTATAGCGGCTCAGGTTATTTCTTCACCTCAGGATTCTTCCAATGGTAGGAAAACTAAGGAAGAGTTTCTGCGGGGTTTTAAAAGATTTGACACAGTTGAGGATTTCTCAGATCATCACTATGCTTCTAAGGGAAAAGCGTCAAAACAGGTGATGATAAGTTATCCTCTTCAAGGTTGTTTCTTTAATTGTTCTTTCATATTCAACAGACTGTAACCTTAAAGCTGGCCTCTCTTTTATCTTATCAGCACTCGAAGAATTGGGTGAAAAAGGTTCAAGCAGATTGGAAGATTCTTGATAATGATTTGCCAGGTTTGTGTATACACTGTGCAGATCAATGATCACAACAATTTTTACCTATTTGTTCTTTTAAATTTCACTAATTTTGCAAACAGAGACTATATTCGTCCGAGCCTGTGAATCAAGAATGGATCTTTTGAGAGCTGTAATTATTGGAGCTGAGGGAACTCCTTATCATGACGGTCTTTTCTTTTTCGATATTCAGTTCCCAGATACCTATCCTTCAGTGCCACCAGTATGTGCTCAGGAACATTCTCAATATGTGTTCTGTTTTATTTCTTTGAACCCTTAATGACTCTGAAATTTTTATTTGTTGTTGACAGAAAGTTCATTACCATGCTGGTGGGCTTAGAATCAACCCAAATCTGTACACTTGTGGTAAAGTGTGCTTGAGTCTTCTCGGTACCTGGAGCGGTAACACGAGGGAGAAATGGCTGCCAAGGGAATCCACAATGTTACAGCTTCTTGTCTCAATCCAAGCACTCATCTTGAATCAAAAACCATACTTCAACGAACCTGGCTACGAGCGATCCAAGGGGACTGCTTCAGGCGAGAGCCATTCTAAAGCTTACAGTGAGAATGTATTCCTATTGTCTTTAAAGACAATGGTTTACAACATGAAAAGACCACCCATGGTAAATAAATAGTCAAATTCTCATCCTTTTCCGAAAAAGCTGAAATCATTTTGCCAAAAATGTTTTCTTGAAGTGTTGGGTTGAATTTGTGATGAATGCAGTACTTTAAAGACTATTAATTGCCATATCTTCATTCGTTTTAGAAAAAGCTGAAACCTTTTTGCCAAAACTGGGGTTAAAATTGTTGTTGTGATGAATGTGCAGCATTTTGAAGAGTTTGTTCGTAGCCATTTCTTCGTCCAGTCTCATGACATAGTTAAAGCCTGCAATGCTTATAAAGACGGAGCTCCTCTTGGATCGATGGTTAAAGGTGGAGTCCAAGACGTTGAAGAAAGTAGCCAGAGTGGCTCCAAGAAGTTTAGGACTGATGTAGTTAGCTTTATGAAGACAGTGGTTGATGAATTCGTCAAATTAGGAGTCAAGGAGCTTGAAGAGAAACCAAAACCGCCTGAGAGCAATAAAACAAACCGTAAGAGAAGCAGATCATCGAGGTGAGCCAAATCTACCATCGTTTCTTGTTTTTTTTCTTATTATAATATGATAATTATCGAGGAACTGAGAAGAGAAGTAATTGTGATATGTAAAGTTTTACTTGATCAAAGTTGTATGACTTTATCACTCTCATGTGTATTTTTAAATCATTTGTAGTGTTTTAATTCGGAATAGTTATTGATTATTTTTCGATTTTAAGTTTACTTAGTTTTTTTTTTATTTCCTCAGGTTTTTAGTTATATGTGTGATGATTGTTGTTTTTGCTGGCATTTTGGTAGCATCAAAGAATTTATCGCAAATATTGGACGCTGCGTTTTTCAAACTTGAAGACTCGAGCAAGGAGACTTGAGGAGTCGAAGACCAACCAAATTTTAGCCTTTTTCTTTACTATTTTTGTATTTAATTAGGGATTTTATTGAGAAAATAACCCTCAAATATCAGTTTTAACAAGAATAAATGGTTTTATATAATTGAGGTTTTGCATTTTTCTGTTTTGATTTATAGAGTTAAGTGATTTTCTTCTAGAGTTTATAAAATTTACGATTTTCATCAATGTCTTGTGGGTTGGCCAAAAAAAAAAATACTACAAACCACATTCGACAATAAAAAAAAAAAAACAGATTCAAATAGCTAAGCCTTGTCAGCAAGTCCATCTGGCAATACAAAAGATCAAACCACTAAATTTAATGAGTTGAAAATCAAATCCGCATTCGATTATATTGGGTCGGTTTCCAATGATTTTCTGGTTTTCTCGATAACTTTCCCAGTGTTAAAAAAAAAAAAAAAAGATTTAGAGGTTATGGGACTAAACTCGTATATCTTCTCGGGCCGGAGATCAGAGCATATAATATGATTCACTCCCAACTTTCCGGTTCTTCTAACCGGAAATATGGTAAATTGGTAATGACTAATGATCATAAGATTAATGCACAATCAACTATTTCTAAGCATATCACATGACATTAATCTAGTGATTAATGCCATGTTTCTATCAATTATATAGAACCGGTTTTCTTGTATAGTGATTTATTCTCGGTTTAGTCAATTGTATATAAATCTTATTGTATCTTCTTCCCCAATTCGGGAAAGTGAAATAAGAGAAATATCTTCTAACTGCCATGGATTTGATTTCTCTATTAGTTTCTGACTAAACTCGCCATATGCAAAGCAAATCAATGAGAGGTTTCATTAGCAAATGAGTTTCACTTTAGAGATCTCATGAAGAAGATACAAATTTCTATGTACAGCTTAATTACGACAACGATGCAAAGGGCATTGTCATGAATCTAGTAAGTCTTTACGACAAGTAGGACATGTGAGATGATTCTTAAGCCAAGCGTCAATACAAAGCGCGTGATACATATGTCTACAAACCGGAAATACTCTGCATTCTTCATTTACGACGTAACCACTAAGACAAATCGCGCATTCTCTTGACTCTAGAGACCTTTCTTTGTCTGCCTCCTGGTTGCCTTGTCCAACAAGCAACTTCGGGAGTAGGGCTTCGATTGCGCTTTGTCTCAACCCACGTCTTTTTCCTCTCTTTCGTTTGATAATCTCAGATTATTCGGGATGATTGCGTGGTAAGTAACGATTCTAGCACGTTGTTGGCCTCTTTGTACTCCGATTTCAAGATCTAGGTCGAGAAATGTTCCTAAGAATGGTCGGAGAAGGCAATCGATGATTACGTAGATTACAAGGATAATCGCTGAGGTTGCTATAAGAACAATGAGCAAGATGCAGAGGCCGATGGAAACGGCGAGGCCAAGCACGGTGATGAAACTAAACACATCTTCTTCTGAGCTCATCTTGATTCTTGCTTCTTCTTTTTTTTACAAGAAACGTTTCGTGTGTTTTGTTCAAAATGTTGACTTTAAGATGACAATCCAGAGATTTAGAATAAATATTTAGTCATGAAAAAGCTGGAATTTTGCTGTTGTTTAGGATAAGGCAGTGTGGATTTGTGTGGAATTCTAACTTTAGGGTTTGGTTTCAAATTCATATCTCCTGTTTTCTCTTATTTTTATGTATTTATTTCTCAAAATTATCCCAAATAGTAGTTAGAAAATGACTTAAATCTGATCTGTTATTTGAAAAATACACAACTAATGTTTTTTGGTTTTAAATTATTCTATGTGGATTTGGTTTAACTTTTCTTCGGTGATCTTGAATTTTTAATTTATTTTGTCATTTTATAAAAAGTGGAGATAATTTGATAAGTAAATTGTTTCAATGAAGGTTTTAAACCGGACTAGACCAGGCCGGTAATTGTCTCGCTGGCTCGGCCACCACTTTTTTTGTTAACTCGTTATTGAACAGAGAACATGGGAGAGGTCGAAATTAGCTACTACGCTCGATCACGTTGGTAATGTTGACTCAGAATCTCTACTATTTCCGGTTATAAACATGAAAAGTATGATCTCTTCTATGAAGTTGCCTTGGTTTTGAATCGTTTTGTGAACTTTTGATTGTTGAGATTACAAAATGTTTGATTTCTTGTGTGTATTTCATTTATTAGTTGTAGCTACGGATGATGAAAGGATCGCAGAGTGTTGTCGTGGAATATCATGACTTCAGAGTCTTGTAGAAATGGTCTATACACTGTTTTCTTTAATGTTTTGTTTTATAATTTAGTGGAATATGGTTTTCTGGCTTAAGCTCTGTATCATTTGGGTGATATGTAGGCACTGAACGATGCAAAGAAGCTCTCGAAAAGCTGGAGAAGAAGTATGATGTGGTTGTGAACATTTAAGGAGATGAACCACTCATTGAGCCTGAGATTATTGATGGTGTAGTCAAAGCACTTCAGGTCTCGTAAAATGCTTAGTTAGATATTTTATATGTTTCTTGGTTAACTGGAATTTTGATTCTCATACTTTAACTTCTTCAAATAAAAAACAAGAAGATATGCTATTGAATAATGATGTTCCAATGGTTGTGGTTTTTAGGTAGCACCCGATGAAGTGTTTAGCACAGCGGTGACATCATTGAAACCAGAAGACGGGCTTGATCCTAACCGAGTTAAATATGTGGTGGATAATCGTGAAAATGGGTTTTTGTAATTTGATATTTGAGATGTATTATTTGAAAATGATATCTATATTAACACACTTTCTTGTTCGGTTTCAAAATGATTTTTGATCATGTTCCTATAAACTAGGCAACAGTCTCAAAAGTTGTTGTAACATATGGTTTGTTACTACCGGATCATATGGTTTAATAAATGGTTTGTTACACATTTTCAGGAGAGCATTATGTGCATTCATTAGAACCATTCTCCCAACCTATAAAAGCATTAGTGATCTTCAAACTCAGAAACATAATAATCTTTTCGCTGACAAAATTAATGGGACGGGGACACAAAGGCAAATGCTTTGGGTTTATTGTTTTATTGTTATGCGCATAGCCTCCTTATGGATCCCTTCCCTGTGATGATTAAGCCACACCATGACCACAAAGTCAAGCCTTATGTACATGAGATAAACCCTGACTTTTATGTAAAACATAGTTTTACGCACATGAGCTAGGGCTTGAACATGGAGTTATGCCTAAGATTGATTCCATAGGGAATCAGCCTAGTAGAAGCAGAAAATTTGCAAGTGGCACAAGCAATCGCTATGGCTTTGGTCGTGTCCACTTTGGCACCTGTGGTGAAGGTGATGGTGGCTACGCTAGGGCATGAGGAGCACAAATCATAGGGAGGACAAAGCTATTACATGATCCACCTCTTCATACATGATGCAAAGTCTTTCTAGCTCTTATCACGTTTCTTTATTTATGTTTTGTAAAAGATAAATGGTTTTTTTGATAAGATAATTAAGACAAGGTTACAAGCAATAAAACAAAATTTTGCAAATGTAGCATTCATTACTCAGCAGTATCTGACTCGCTTTCCTCATCATTTTCAGACACCGCATCCTCATCAGTCTCACTTTCCACTCCATCTTCGGACAACACGTCTTCATCTTCTTGTTCATCAGATCCGTTTTCCTCATCTGACTCCTTTGCTTTATCATCATCCTTGAGGTCTTTCTCGGCAAAGAAATCCTTTTGGACAGGTACAGTCTTCTGTTGTTGGGAAGACATGATTCCAGCAATGGCTTTCAATGCAGCAGCTGATTGATTGTTATCAGCAATGGCTTCTTTATCTATACCTGGCACTGTGGCTTCTGCTTCTGCTTCTACTTCTGAACCCACATCATCAAGCTTAGGAGGTGGGACAAAGAAAGGTATGCGACCTCTTTGCCAGTCATGGAGTATCATCTTTGCTCCTGTCATCAAATCAGGCTCTCCACCCTGAAACAGAGTAATCTTTGAGCTCTCTCCAACTTATGAAACAAAACTCGCAGCCCATAAATCATAAGAGTATTGAAATGAGAAAACATACCTTTAACAGTTTGCCAGATGATTTGCATAGCTGAAGCAGAAAGTCATGATCATCCTCCCTGTAAATAACAGAACCAGAAATTATCACAAAGTCAGTTGAGAGGAAGTATATCTGTATATATAACCTTGTCCAGAAACTATGCATGAAGAATTCCATACCAGTCCTCTATTTTATATGCTCTCTGCAGATGCTCTTTTTTAACACGCCTCAAAACTTCTCCAATGTGCTCAGATGCATCCTCCAGGTTTGTAACTCTTACCTGGATCCAAAAATGAATCAGTAAATTAATGTAGTACTTGCTGAGAAACGAAATAGAGAAACAAATAAGACCAGTTTTTCTCTAAGGCCACATGGACCTAGAAATTTTGAGCTATGGTGAATCCAAATTTTCCAAGCATTTAAGTAGAAAAGGTTATTTGTGAAACATACCACTCCTTTAAGGACAATATCTGTCTCACTATCATGGCTTTGGTAGACAACTCCAGGACAATCAATCAAGAAAATCCTCTTGGTGAGTGTGATGTATTGCCAGACCTTAGTCTCCCCTGGAATTGGAGCCACCTTGCAAACCTAAAAGAAAGAAGAGACAGGGAGATATATGAGCAAATGTAAACCGGCAATTCGGGGTTCAAGTATGCAGGTCTTCAATAAGAAAAGAAATGAAAAGGTACACCTAAGTTTTTACATTTTTAGTACGTAATGTGTTGATAACCGATGATTTTCCAACATTTGGGTACCCAACAAACCCCACAGATATGGCTTGCTTGTCACTTTTTAGACGAGCAAACTGCCTTAACACTGAGAGAAGTGATCCCTGGAAGATCAAACAGTCATTCAGTAAACAGATATCAAGAGAGAGTCATACGCTGCCAACAACTTCAAAAACTAAAGAACATAAATCAAGAGACCAGAGGCCAGCATAAAATACCTTTCCAAATGACTTGTTGACACTTGCATGGAATGCTAGAGTTGGATATTCCTTTGATAATACTCTCAACCATCCTTTTGTAGCCCAAGACGGCACAAGATCACACTTAAAAGCACACACACAGAAAACATAAATACCCACTAAGCACTTTCAAAATAGGAACAGCCAACTGAAAAGTGAAACAACTAACCTTGTTCAACAACAAAATCATGTGTTTATGTTTGTGATGCTCTTTCAAAGTTTTCTCTAAATGATGACACCTAGTACCTTGTGGATCTCTAGCATCTAAAACCTGCCCCACACAAAAAGAAAAACTGATAAGCCAAAAAAAAGAATTAACCTAAACAATGTCTCCTACATTAACTGGGTCAGGTGAATCGAAGTATACCTGGACAACAACATCAGAGGAGTCTATGACTTTGTAAAGCTCACCCCAAATACGCTTGCTCTGTCCCTTCTCAAACATTGTATGCCTCACAAGGTCTCTAAACCCATCTACTTCTTCTCCTCCTTCACCAGAAGGACCCGGCCCATTCTTCTCCTCAAATGCATCTTCAATATCAAACAAAATGTTTCAAGCCAATAAACGTATGCATCATTTCGTGAACAACAAGCCAAGCTTGAAGAAGACAAATTACCCTGAGAATCAGATGCTTTCTTAACTAAAGCTTCATAATCAGAAGCCACAAGCTTGGGTCGTTTCCTTTTAGTTTTCTTTCCAAAAGCATCTTGAAAAGATTCCGTGTCAAGTAAATGAACTCTCGATTGCTTAACAAAGAAACACCATAAATCCAATCAAAAATCGAAAAAATCTAAACTTGATAGTCTAAATTCAACCAAGTTAAAACATTGACCTTCTTGTTATCAATTAACAGAGACATAGGCAACTTCCTCTCTTTCAAAATCACATTATAATTACTTGACATCTTTGTTAGCAGCTCTTCCCTGAAGTATTCAAGCTCTTTCTGATTTACAACACGAGTGTTCCCTATATTGAAAGAAAAATCAAAATCAGATGAATATTGATAACAATTTTGTAATTCTCACGAATCTGAAATTCACATAACGAACTTACCAAACCATCGTCGATCAGGTGCGATTCGTGAGTTAGGCAATTCCTTGGACTGGTACTCATTGCTAAGGATTTTACCGCCGGTGTTTCTCTTCGGCCTAGTGTTGTACATCTTAAGCCGGCGAACTGTAGCGGCGGTACGGCCTTCGGTGGTTTTCTTTTTCCCATCGGCACGATTCGCATCGAGCGAATGCTTTGGTTTCCCGGAAACATTCGATTTCTTCTCCTTCTTCACCATCTCTGATTGTTTTTTCCTTAGACAGGAAACGATGGAAGGAGACGAAGATAGAAGATAGAAGAAGAAGAAGAAGAAGAAGAAGAGTGGCGTGAGTTTTTTGCTAGGGTTTTGTGTTTACTGTGACTCTCTCCTCTCAATATGGGCTTAAAACACTTTCAAGGATTTCAATGGTTAGGCCTATAGGCCCAATATAATATAAAACGCCTCTTCTAAATCTATATGCGGTTGATCTTTACTAACTCCGCGCGCAGGAGATTTTGGGACTAACCTCTTCCATGTGTTAATTGTGAGACTAATACACAACTACGTATCTGTAACCCGACGTATTTAAGATAAAAGATTACGTACAAATTGGATAATCAGTTGGATATCAGGTAAAAAATGAGTAATTAGATGAATTATTATGCAAACTCTTGCTATATAAGGTAAGAGTTTGGATATTTCGAGGTAATTACGAGTAGTTGTGACTTGTGAATAAGTTTGAATTATTTTTAATCAATAATTTTGTGCAACCTTACGTTATATTAAGATAGGCTCAAACTCCATTAAAGGAGGAGATTTAGCTAGAGTTGTGTTCTTAGCTCTAGGAATTAAGGAAAAGGAGATATGCGAAATGAAGCAACAAGTAGATCGAATATCTTCGAGGATACCATCAAGTTCATTTGAGTGGCCACCGGAATTGAGAAGACGGATAAGTACTTGGCAATCCGAGAAGCCACCCACATGAGCCCCAAGCAACTGATGGAAGAGTCTAGTGCCTCCGCCACTAGAGCCGATGAGACAGACAATTTTTTAAATAATTTTATTTGATTTTAAATATTGAAATTAATCAAACGAATAATTTGGATATATGATAATTATATGATTCATTTATTTATGCAATAGTTTATCCAAACGAATGATTGGTAACAAAAGGTGGTAGAACGTTTTAGTTATTAAAAAAAATTGTAAGCAATACAGTTATCCCCTTAAAAGTATCTCCTTTGGTAACGTTTTAAAAACTATTTTTATAATTGGGTGAAGTGAAAGTGGCACAAAACACAATAATACAAAGTTACCGGACAAAATTTGGTGTGACCGAATTAGAAAAGAGTAAACTGAAAATTAGATTTAATTACTAATGAAGTCCCATTATTAATTCTAGCTTCTGAGTAACATATGTAACATTTACAAAATTAAACAATCCTTTAATAAGCATAAACACATGAAAGTTAGTTCGTTACCAAATGCTAAACTATTTAAAACCTCTTTCACAAAACTTTTTTTCTCCATAACAAGAACAAGAATACAGTTTTTGAAAAAATAATGGAAAAAGCAATTCTGATAACATTTTTCACAGCCACATCAATGGCATATCAAACTCTCGCTCAAGATGAAGATCTCAGTCCAATATATCTGGATTCATATGCAGACGTACCAACAACTACAATTTACGACCACGAGCTCCTACACCACATGACGTTACAACGTATCAAATTTCTCCAAGATTGTGATAACAAATTGAGCTCCAAATGTGGTATTGAGATGACGGAAGGATTGGTCAACAACAAACCAGTGTCAGAGGAATGTTGTGAGAACATATTGAAGATTGGAAGAGATTGTCACGAAGGATTGATGGATTTTGTCTTTGCCACTTATGAGCTTAAAGATGTTGCTTATGAGATTCTTCCTAAGAGCAAGCGGATGTGGAACACATGTCTTCGATCCTCTGCTGCACGAATCGGTGCACCTTTTGCTTTTGAAACTTGATTCATGGATTTGTTATGTTCTTGGAAATCTTTTTGTATAGTTTTATTTAATAAAAACTAACGTATTAAAAATCTTTAAACTTTTACCCGATTGAATTATGAAATGTTTAAATTAACGAAATTGATGGTTATAGTATAGATTTGATTAATAGCACGCATATGTTGGAATAGTTTAACGATTATACAATTTTATTTAAAAAATTACCATCACACAATTTTGAAGGACTACATTTTCTAATTTGCCATTCTAATATTCTTTTATATTAATTAAACAACATGTCCTTTTGCAATAAATTGTTTAATGGATTGCAAAAAATAACATTGAGTAATGTACTGTTTAAGTATTTTTAGTTGTCAAAATAATCAAAATTAATATTCAAGAAATAAGAAAAAGTAATTAAAAAGGGGAAATCTATTCTTATTCCCAGACGCCAAATTATGATGGGCTAATTAGTTTGTTTCATTTGCATTTTTCACACTCCACATTAGTCTTTGATATCTGAATTGTCTTCCTGTGAATTTTGCACCTAAAACTATATTATACCATTTGGTTTCTCTTCTAAATCCTTAACCTTTTGTTCACCCATTTCTTGTAAGGTCGAAGTTTTTGTAAAGTCTCGTCATTTTTTATCAATTTTTATATGCCATTTGTGATGCTAATGTCACTATATATCAAGAAAGCGTAAATTCTTATCTTAATAGTGTGGTTTTAATGAGCATTAAGCTTTTACAAATGAAGTATATAATGAAGTTATATTTCAATATTTCAATTGTGACATTATTTTAAATAACCTACAAAACGGATATGAACAACGTAATTTGCATTACAAATGTGAACAAATGGTTATCACAAATCCAGATGCTACGGAACTCATCGAATACGTACAACATTTTTATATCATATCATTGTGCAGAGATATGCCGATAAATGCAAAAGTAAAAAAAGCTTATTCTGTTCTTCAAAGTTAGTAAAAGTAAAAACCATTAGTAGATTCTTCTTCATTCATGTTGGCCATTAACAAAAAGGGGTTAATTATTGATAATAATTACTATAAAAGTAAAGAATTGGATAAGAACACATCGAGATCTGCGAGCCAAGTCTTATCTTATAAAAAATCACAGTCATCTCCACGTCTATTTTCTGACTTTTCGTGATAAATAAAAAATTTCCACAAAAACAAACTTATAAAATCCACTTGATTCATCATTGTAACATATCACATTTTCTGATTTATTCAAACACAAAAAAAAAAGATTCCAAAAAAAGAAAGAAAAAAATGTTGGCTATTTTTCAAAAGGCGTTTGCTCATCCGCCAGAGGAACTAAACAGTCCGGCGTCTAATTTCACCGGCAAAAACCCTAAACTTCCCGGAGAAACTCTCTCTGACTTCCTGTCTCACCATCCAGACACTGCTTTCTCCATGAACTTCGGCGACTCCGCCGTTTTAGCTTACGTCCGTTCCCAAAACTCTCAACGTCAAAGGTTAACATTAAAAAACACTTTTCTCTAACACAAATCATAATTTGTTTCTTACCAGAAAAGTAAAATTTTAATATTTGCGGTTTCCTTTTTTTGGTAATATTTTCAGAGTGTTTTGTGGAATCGATGGAATTTACTGTGTGTTTCTTGGAACATTGAACAATCTCTGGGATTTGAATAAACAGTATGGGTTATCTGGAAAAACTTCAAACGAAGCTATGTTTGTGATCGAAGCTTATAGAACACTTCGTGATCGTGGTCCTTATCCAGTTGATCAAGTTCTCAGAGGTCTTGATGGAAGTTTTGCTTTTGTTGTCTATGATACTCAAAGCTCCTCTGTTTTTGCAGCTTTGGTAAAAACTCAAACTTTAACAATTCTATGAGATGAATATATGAGATCTCTTTTTTACAATGTTTTTGAATGTTTTTCAGGGATCTGATGGAGCAGAGAGTTTGTATTGGGGAATAGCTGCAGATGGATCTGTTGTTATGTCTGATGATCTTAAGATTATTAAGCAAGGTTGTGCTAAATCATTTGCTCCTTTTCCACCTGGTAAGAAAACAGATTCAAATTGAAGATTAAGACATAAACAAAACTATAGTGTGGAGACGAAAGTGAATATGTTTGTGTTATGTTTGCAGGTTGTATGTTTCATAGTGAGACTGGTTTGATGAGTTTTGATCATCCGAAGAATAAGATGATGGCAATGCCGAGGATTGATAGTGAAGGAGTTATTTGTGGAGCTAACTTTAAAGTCGATACTTGTTCTAAGATCAATAGCATTCCGAGAAGAGGAAGTGAAGCTAATTGGTCTCTGTCGAATCTGAGTTAATGGAATGATAACAATGAGTTGTTTTGTTCTTTACTGTGATTTCTGTTCTATCTTTGTAAGTAGGCTCTACGATGCAACCAACAATAAACCTTTTTTCTTTTCTTTACTTCTGTTTTACTTCTACAGAATCAGTTGAATTCAAGAAAACATATCATTGGAATACAAAACCTGATTCTGTTTGATTTTGAGCCACTAAAAATAGGAGTACAAAAAGAACAGTAAGAAAAAAATGTGAACTGATACAATTTTCATGAATTTAAGATCATTCATCATCTTTCCACATATCCGCAAACTCATCAGGCTCCAATGGGTTTGCGAGCTCATGCATCTTTCTCCTTGTCTTTGCTTTGATCTTCTTTGCAAATTTTCCAGCTTTATTTCTCTTCTCCAATGCTCGAATCTAAAGACATTCACGATTAAAAATTTGCTTAAGAAAAGTCCTAAGATCAGGTTTGCCAATAGAACATTGATAGGTGATCTGATACCTGATTTGGAGACACATAGAATGGGTTCTCATAAAGCGTTGGTCCTCCAAAGCTGCCGCCGAATATCTTGATTGGATTCAGACAAAATCTTGGACCAACCTGTCGTCAACAATAGTGTACTTTTAAAATCAAAACCATGGTCGAAATACTATTATTAGATGTAATAACTCATTGTGTACAAACCTCTATAAGGGTCGTTTTATCCAGGCCACCTCGTGCAATTTTATCTGATTCATTGTGAGGAACCGAAATCTGGTAATTCCGGAACCATATATGGTCATCGACAATGGAGAAAACAAATACATGGTCATGGTAAGGCTTAGATTTCCTGTGCTCCTTGGGAATTCCAAATATCTGAGAGAGAAAGAAAACAAAACTAATTAGGATGTGGAAGTCTTAAGAAATTATCGAGAACTAACAGACCAAAACATCATCCGAGAGAATGAATCTGGCAACAACCTGAGTAAGCATCTCCTTCAAGAGTTTCCAATGCACATCTTTATCAAAATTGGACGAGAATGTCAGAAGCGGACGTGAACCTTTTAGATGATTTCCAGTAAGTTTCAGCTCTTCCATCGTGTGTACTTCAAACACATAGAAAACAAAAGTGAAAACCCTTTTACAGAACAAATCATAGTTCCAAAAACAGAACTCAGTTATCGAACAAAATACAGGCTGATTAAACCAATCATAGCTAAATTTGTGACCTAGATCTATGAGGTCTCTTGTTACTAAACCTAAAGTTTGAGGAGTTTGAGACATTACCAGCATTAACCAAGAACTTGACAGAGGGTCCACCAGGGGATTTGACCATCCATAGGTAAAGATCTTTATGTTTCCTACACTGAAGATGGAAAAAAAAATCAACCAATAACTTCAACGATTGTCCATTTACATTAATATGTATATACATAAGCTTCCACTGAGACTTAAGTCACACATTCCACACTAAATGAACAGATCACAACACCATTGGGATAACACTGGAACAAGAAACCAAGTATAGATTCCAAGTAAATAGCAATAAAAGTGGAAACTTTACCTCGAAAAACAAACAAGAAGAGGAACCCTTAAGCTCAATGAGCTCATTCAAAGTCGCGCCTTTGCTACTCTTAGCTTCAACTTTACTGTCTTTCTTACAGTGTGGCAGAAGTGAAACCATGTTCAACATCAGATGTCGATACCTTCGCACAAATACCAAAAAAAAAAAAATCAATTTCAAACCCTAAACCGAAATTAAACCAAAAGAAGGGAAACAAATTTTGCAAATTAAACTCAAACCTGAAATTGATCCGACGGGAACAAGTAACCAAAACCTTCTCTTTATTCCTGAATCCAGACGAAGACAAAGGTTTAGATTTCTCAGCATCATCTTCGTTTTTATCTTTCCATCCCAATAGAGTCCTTTTGGGTCTCTCCGCAGCAGGCTCGTCGTTCTTCTTCACCGGTACCGGAGCTTCAGTCTCGCTATGCTTTCGCTTCTTCCCCATCTTTTCGGTTTCCGCGCAGAGACGTTGAAAGGTGAAATCAACGCAAACCTTTCTTTAGGGTTTTAGCAAAGAGTTATAAGGTTTGGGACAAGGCAGAGAAGTGAGCCAAAAATATGGCCTGTCCCTTATTGGGCCAAATTTTAAGGCCCATTAATATAATTTCATCTGCTGACAGCTTTTTGAAATTATAAACTGCAACGATGTGTCACTTCCGCTTGAGAGAAAGATGTGAGATCGTTTCTTCCGAAATGAGATACCGGAGTTTGTATCGGAAGAGTCCGCCGGAGAAGAGGAAACTGTTACCGCTGGTAACGATTCGTTGACGAAACTACTCTCACTCCCGTACAAATCATTCTCCGAGAAGCTTCAGAGATGTGCTCTGAGCCTCAAAGATACGGTACTAACTCTTCAATTTGAATACCATTTTTAGGGATTTTCGAATCTACTATGTAGCTGTAATCATCGAATTTGGTATTGAATTTTGATCTGAAGCTACTGAAATTGAAACTCTATAGTGATTATTCCAGATAGTGTTGGAGACATGGGAACGATCTGGGAAACGAGTTCGAGACAATAACTTGTATACTGGAGTTCTTGGAGCAGCTTATATCTTGTTCAAATCCTATCAATTCACTAGAAATGAAGACGATCTGAAGCTATGCTTAGAGATTGTTGATGCTTGTGATATAGCTTCAAGAGATTCTGAGTAAAGGCCGTTCTTTTAATAGCCCATTTCATATAATTCATTTCGGGGTGATAAACGCGTAATAGGTTGCGCGGTTTTTGTCAGGCGAGTGACATTCATATGTGGTCATGCTGGCGTTTGTGCTCTTGGTGCTGTTGCAGCTAAGCTTGCTGGTGATGATCTATTGCAGGAACGTTACTTAGCCCGTTTCCATGAGGTAATTTTGAAGCTTGATAACTTGACTGCTACTTTGCTTCGAGTGATGATGCAACTTGATTTTGTTAACAGATTACACTTTCTAGTGAAGTGCCGTATGAGTTGCTATATGGTAGAGCAGGATACTTGTGGGCATGCTTGTTCTTGAATAAGCATATTGGGACGGGCAGTGTATCTTCTGCAAAAATGGTAACAAAGTTTTAAATTTCTTTTGGTTATTTGACTTGAGAAAGTTCAAAATTGGCGTTATGAACGATCTGATTCTTTATTTCCACAGAGATCTGTGATTGAGGAAATCTTCAGGGCAGGGAGACAACTTGGGAATGCTGGGATGCCGGGATGCTGCACACGGTTTAGCCAGGATCATGAATGTCTTAATGCATATGGAACTTGAACCAGATGAAATTCAAGATGTCAAAGGTACACTAAGCTATATGATTCAAAATCGTTTTCCTAGTGGAAATTACCAATCTAGCGAAGGAAACAAATCAGATCGCCTTGTTCACTGGTGTCACGGTGCTCCCGGTGTTGCTCTCACACTCGTAAAGGCAGCTCAGGTAATAATATTTATCGAAAACACTCTTATTGGTATAACGACAATGCTAAAATCATTCTGGATATCGTTCAGGTTTTAAGAGAAAGGAATTTGTAGAGGCAGCAATGGAGGCTTGAACAGTTGCGGGGAACCGGGGATTACTGAAACAGTAGGAATCTGTCACGGCATCAGCAAAAACACATACGTGTTTCTTTCTCTATACCGGTTAACAGGAAAACCAGAGTATTTATACCGAGCAAAAGCTTTCGCGTCTTTCCTACTCGATAAATCAGAGAAGCTCATCTCGGAAGGTAAAATGCATGGAGGAGATAGACCCTTCTCTCTCTTTGAAGGTATTTGAGGAATGGCTTACATGTTTCTCGACATGAACGATCCAACTCAAGCTTTGTTTCCAGGTTATGAGCTCTAAAATGTATAAAACTTCCATGTAACAACAACAAGCTTAGATACTGAATGTAGAATAGCTGTCTATATTATATAAGATTTATACATCACAACAAAGCCAAAGAAGCAAATGTGATTCAAAAAGCTTAACAAATACAAAGAAAGAAGCAAATCACTAACATCATCAAATTTGAATATCCTATTCGTGGTTTAGGTTTTCTTGTGCAGGATCTCTCTAGTAATTCGGGTTTTGGTAATCATCTGGAGCACGAGAATAGGAGACGTAATAGAACTGAGAGACAATAGCAGTGAAGAGTGCAAAGGAAGCACGAGCTCCTCTACGGATTACTTCACAGCTCGGACGTTCATCGATGTTCCACATACTTTTGTACTTAGTGTGGTACGCGATTCTGATCGATCCCGCAAGCAAACATATCTCGGCAATCAAGAAAAACACGCTGTCCAAGAAAACCATGACGGGTCAATCAGTAAATAAATCCACGAAACCTTCGAGATTGCGTTAGAAGTAAACAGTTATACCAGCAAACGAGGAAGAGGATAATGGCACAAGCTCTTGAACCACCGGGGTTAAGAGCTTTTGCCGCAGCGGAAACACCGAGTAGCCACCATAATAATGACTTGAATGGTAAAGAGAAGCACAAATGCACCAGCTCCATAGCTTGTAGCTATATCTGATCCATACTCTCACAATACTCATATACCTTCTCCTTGTCCGGAACAGAGACAGCCTTCTAAACAAACAAAGAACACCAAGAAACTTAAACAAGAGCCACTTCTTCTACATCAAACCACTAATCTGAGAATTTCAACAATGCAGTAAGCTACAATTATCTACAGAGATCTATAATCTAGAGTCATGAGTCAAAAGATGGATCTTTTAAAACTTCATCCGAAATCTTGATAATTATTTTGAGCTCTGAATTGATCAGGAACTTGAATTTTGAATCAAATCTGATAAAGAGTCCACTACACTAGATCGCACCGACAACGATTTTTGGTACCAAAATTCACTATTTTTGGAAGTCAAATTCAATACCGATGATCGAAAACGGCTGATCTTAGTGGTCATGTTAACAAACGTGCATAGTTTAACCGGAATCCGGTATGCCCGGTTTGGCACCCTCGCCGAATTGCAGCCACCCCTTGGCCGTTAATATAGGTCCAGGTCATCGATGGTTTTTTTACTATTGTAGGTAAAAGTTTTGTCTGATGGATCGCTAGATATCACATGGTAGGAGCTAATAATGTTAAATGAACCATAGAGACAAGAGTATCATAATTTTAATCCGATTTAATATAACATATTTACTGCCCTAGACTGAATATGTAACACTAGTGGGATTTTTTTTTCTTCGACAACTGGATTGATAAAACCGATCTATAACCAAATATATATTTTACGGAGAAATGCGATCAACTAAAATCAAATTTCTATAGGAAAACCGCAAAAATTTACCGTTAACCACTTAACTGAATACGCTTCCCTAAAGTTATAACTTTTTCAAAAACAATTGTTTATGCAAAATCTGAATGGGAATACTGAATAGGATGGGATTTATCATTTCCCTTTAGTTTTTTCATCTAATAATTTAAATTGAAATTTAAAGTTGAAAATAAACATAGCACAACAAAAAATTGTATACACAACAAAATTTGTTTTCTACGATCATATTCATATTTAGGAGCGTCTCATAAAAAATGATTAGTTTTATATTATTTTAATTTAATTATTTTATAATAATCATATTTTAATAAGGTTATTAATTCCAATAATAAACTTACATTTTTGTTAGGATTTTCAGGGTTTTAGTTTTTATAAAAAAATAGATGTTTAGGTTTTATGATTTACTCAGTTTTGTATTTGATTAATTAAGTTGATATGTTTTTCCTTCTTTCCCTATTTTCAGTATTCGATCATCCAATCGTTGATATTAATTTAAAAATAATTTTCATATTGCGTATAACAGAACAAAATCTTCAAATTCATCTCAAAACTACAGATCACAAAATTACTGCCATTAGTTGTCCTACTCCGTCTTCTCATATGATATGATGCACTGATGACATAAATATAACAATATTCGTAAATGGGCTTTATCGAGTTTGGCCCAATACTTTGTTGTGTTCCCTTGTTTTGTCGTCGAGTTTGTCTTTGTCTTCTTCAATTCAAAGGACAAGGCTCTCTATTCTTAATTTCATCGTGATCTCGAGAAGAAGATTCAATTTTCCAAAGAAGTTCTATGAAAATTACACAGTGCACGTTTTCAATTGCCCAAAGAAGTATTATGATAACTACGAAATGCACATATTCAATTGCCCATGCGTAGTGACTAGAAAGAAAATAAAATCAAAACAAACAAATGTTTTCTTGTCTCCTTCGTGACTAGTATATCTCAGCGTATTTGTGGAAAGTGTGTGACATTTGTCGGCTAAATTATTATAATCAAACGAGAACTTAAAAAAATAAAAATAAAATTATGGTCTTTGTTGAGACCCAAACGACCATTTGTTCTATTTATACGAATGTAATTGTTTTTGTCATGAAGAAAATGATTGGTATATTTTCCAAGTTGTTAACTAGTATGATTTTATAACTCGGCCCCGTATTGCACAAGAAATTCAACTATAGTATTTTACGTTATCGATGCTTATTACGATATTAAGAAGGTTTTTTGACTAACAAAGTATAAAATATTTTAACAATACAAAAAAATGGTTAAGTTTCCGATTCAAAATTAGTTGAAAATAAATTAGATTGATCAATGTCTAATATATACTTTTTAAGTTTCATACTATTTTAGTGATATGGAATCCTTCTCGACATGTTTTTTCTATTAATCTCGACTGAATTCATTACACTTTCTCAAAATGATAGTTTTCTACCTATCTCGACGGAACAGTATCTTCTTTTGAAACATTAATTAATAGGGTTGATCAGACTATGTTCATAATCGGATTAGCGGGACAATATGTGCTCGAATTTTAATATCATATTAAATTAAATAAATTTTTAATTCAAAACTAATCGATAATGAATGAATCGGTTAATGTCTCTTATATACTAGTCAAATCTTTCTCATAGTTTCAATTTAAAATCTTTCTCAACATGTCCCCTCAAAATAATAGTTTTTTCAAGCTATTAGTGTCGACCTTTTATACTAAATTATTACATTATGTGTGATCGGGTGTAACTTCTTTTGGTTCTCCACATCAACTGTTCATTCAACAAAAACATCATGTTTATCATTCTCGACCTTTTAACCCTCTAAGTCACTGTTTGTATCACTTATTGTCACAGATCAATGGTCGGAGCATAAGCCATTCCTCTTCTCTTTTTACAGCATCGACGAGTTGTTTGGAATCTGTCGCATAGCTGATTTTTTTATAACTAAAACCCGTTGTAGTTAGAATGGCACATCTAAGGGCTTCGGCTTCTGTCTCTATCACTGTCCTCATCTGTGAGTGTAACTGATGTAACAAATAGAAGAAGAAAAATACCCCTTACGATGATACTGTCTGATACTTTCCATATAATAGAGACACCAAAAAACAAAACAAAAAAAAATGTCTTTTACTGTTTTAACTCGTACATGAGGAGAAATTTTTTCAAGCACATCTGTTAGCTTGTTTGACGGGAAATGGTCAAACCTATTTCAACGACTATATATTATTTACATACCTTTCTTATTCTTCATTCTTCTTATAACCTACAGTCAACATACTAATCTTTTACTTAGAATTATTTTATTAATTTTTAATTTATCATAAAAATTAACAAAAAAAATGAATGCACCCAAGTTAGTACCTACTTGTCGGTGTATGCAGACCTATAGATTATTTAGTACTCTACAAATTAATCATATATATATATTATACTTTTAATTATGAAAATATATATAAACTCTTTAGGGTATTGCATTATATTTGATAGGTGATACTCTGTTTCAAAAAATTGATTTGCTAATTCTAGAAATTTATCATTGTCTTAACATAATAGTTACATTACAAAATTGCTTATATATCCAACAAATATTATAATACAATTATATTATGATGAGCAAATAAAAGGTTTATTTACTTTAAACTTTAATTAATTATTTAAAATTTATATTACTTAATTTTATTGAGAATTTGGTCTTGGAAAACAATTTCCTACTCTCGTGAATATATGATGATATATTTTCACATTAGAAATTTATACACTAAGGGTCGTTACATATTTCAACATATATTTGTTGTTAAAACTAATTATAGTAGTATAGAGAGAAACTTTGTACTTAAAATAATAATAATAATATATATATATATATGATAATATATAGAAGGAACTTTTTGCCTTGACCCGGCCAACGTCTATTAAACATTCCTCTTATGCTGTTCAAAATCCACCACTTCTCGTCTTGTCTTCTTCTCCGATTCAAGCCCATTAATCCACGACAATTTTACTTCAAACCCTATATATATTTACATATACAAATACACATAAATACATAGCTACACATACATAAGATACCTTAAAGCCTTATTCATCACCCCAAACTTCGATCTAACTACATCGCACGAAAAACCATGATCTCTAGGGTTTTCAACTTCATGAAACAATCCAAACCCATTCTAGTTCTCGATCTTCTCTCTTCCTCATCATCGAACAAACCCAAAGCTTTGCACGACGTGTTCATTAACCACAGAGGATCCGACACAAAGAGAAACATCGCAACTTTGCTTTACGACAACCTCAAATCCCGTAACTTACGTCCATTCTTGGATAGCAAGAACATGAAACCCGGAGATAAGCTTTTCGATCATATCAACCGCGCCATTCTAAGTTCTAAAGTCGCTGTCACAGTTTTTTCTCCCAACTACTGTGATTCTTATTTCTGTCTGCACGAGCTTGCTCTAATAATGGAGTCCAAGCAAAGGGTCATACCGATATTCTGCGACGTCAAACCTTCACAACTCGATGTTATGATCGAGAGGCTGACATGTTCTGATGATGAAATCCAACGGTTTAGATGGGCTCTTCAAGAAGCTAAAGATATCGTTGGACTCACGTTCGATTCCTACGAAGGGTATTTTAATTTATATTAAAAACATATATTTATTTTCATTATAAATTATATTTTTGTTTATTAAGCTTCTATCTCAACATTTTGTTTTTTTGGGTATTTAGGAATTTATCGGAGGTTGTTACAGTTGCATCGGATGTTATCGTCGAAAGGTTGGTCGAGTTAGAGGCTGAAGATGGAAATGTATAGGCGTTGGAAGAACTTTAATTAACTCCAAATTTTAAATGCTTCTTTCAATATTCTTTTTCTTATAATCCTAAGAGTAATTAATTTAATTGATTTTATTCATGCATATATATCTCAACATATCAATAGTTGACAGAAGAGGCAACATCTTTTTTGTAATGAGGATTTCTAGTCTCCTTTATTATTTGTAGATTTTTCTGGTTGTGAGTGGCAAGTAATTGCTTTGTAAGTTCAACAAAATACAATGACATTTTTTCTTTCTAATTATTTAGTCTTTTACACCGAAAGTGGTTTGTTCGCTTTCAACATCACCATAGTTTATTGTAATTATGATTGTGAATGAGTGACGCGGAACATAACTTGTTTTGTGGAGGTTGGCAAACGTATTTTTGCGTCGATAACGTTTAAAGATTTGTGATTGGGCCTAAGATGAGTTTGGGGAAAAACCCATCAAAATTTCCATTGTTTTTGGCAGGGTGGATATCTTGGGTTAAGTTCGAATTTGGTTCGGGTTAAGTTAATTTGATTTTAAGAAAATTGTAACCAAATCAACCAAAAATAATTTGGTTTGGCTTGTATTCAGATTTATTTATGTTCGCTTTGGTTTGGTTCTATTTCGATTTGGCTTATAATTCAGTTACAAAAAAATTCAATTGATATAATATGAAAATAAAATCATTATTACAAATAAATAGAAAAAAATAAGCAAACAAAATTGTAAAATCAATACTTTAAACAGAATACCTATGAAATAAACCATAAAAAGAAACTAGCAAAATTAAAACCAAACTGAAAATATTAAACCAAAACGTAAGTAGAAGAAAAAAAAACATTGATAAAACAACAATTGAGATTTTTCTGTTGATATAAGTTTGCATATAACTTTTACATGAATTAAATTGTACACAAACCATGATTATTTATCTCTACAAACTAATAACTCAAATACAATATGATTACTTTACCTTTAAAAACAAATTACACATATATTATTCATATTTTTATTAAATAATTAAATAAGCACATTGAATTTTTGGTTTGGTTTGGTTTAAACCGAACCAAATCATTCAGGTTAGAAGATATACAACCGAAAGGTTTGGGGTGCATACATTGGTTTGGTTTGGATCGGATTGAGTTAGGTTTGGCTTAAACTGAACCGAACCGTTAACCAATGTGTTTATTTAATTTATTAATTAAAAATATTAATAATATATGTGTAATCTCTATTCTTTAAATGTAAAGTAATCCCATTTTGAAACATTTGAAATTTTTTCCTTTTTAATATAATTAATTAATGTAAAATAAAATTTAATTAATAACTAGTTTATTTTTCTTGACCTTAGGTCTCTTATAAGTTTTAAAAACTCCAACTCTTCAACCCACTATCAACCGAAAACAAAATAAATAAAAAACTATTTTGTATCTCATCTTTTATCTCTTCTCTATCATTGTTGTTGTTTTTTTTTTTATCTTTTTTTGTCTAGTTATGTTTGGTTTTAATATTTTTATCTAATTTTTTAATTTTGTTATTTTTTAAGGTTTATTTCTTAAATTTTTTGTTTGAAATATTAAGTTTAAAATCTTTTATTACTTCTTTCTCTATTTATTAGTAAAAATAATTTTAGTTTCTTAATATACCAATTAGTTTTTTTCAGGAGAAAATTTGGGAAAATGTCATGTTTTATAATTCTAAAAGTATTCTATTTTATTTTATTTTTAGAAACTAATATTAATTTACTAAAGTAACCTCGATAAAACTTGATACTAATTTAAAGATAAAATCTATATTTTTAAAATAAAATCAATTGTTTTTGTGAGATAAAATTTGTTTTTAATGAAAATAGTATTGGTTGTTAACCTATATAATTGATTTTTTTTTTAGATATGTACCATGGTTGGCTCATTACTAGGGATGTTGCAGCAGGTAAAAACTCGGCCCGACCCGAGCTCGTGTTAAATCTGTTTTTAAGAAAATTTGAAAACTTGATAACCGAACAATATAACCCAAAAATTTTTGTGGGTTTTGGATATACCCGCGGATATCCGAGTTATTTTTTTTTAATCTTTTTGTGTTTTTAGTTTAATTTGTTTTTAAAAATTAGAAAATTGGAAATTAAATCTATAAGATGAACCAGATTTATTTGTCTCATTTAAAAATTAAAATTTTTTTTTTGTGTATTTACATTGTTTAATTTTAATTTTTTTGGTAAGAGTCGTTTAATTTTATAATTCATGTTATCTAAAAATATTAGTTTAGTGACTGTAACTATTGTTTTGAACTTCTGTATAATTATTCCATTATAAAACAATGTATTATTGTTTCATAAGAAGTTTATGTTTGTAGTGAAAAAGATTAGAATAAGTCGTCTTAACGCGAATTTATTTATTTTAGAAAATCCAATACTTAGATTTATTATTGTTTAAAATTGCCTTAGATATCACAAATTCAAAACCATAACTTGTGTCGTACTTCTTCTTTAGAGACTTTCCTGTTTCTACTTCTAACTCCAAACGGACCAAACCTGTCAATAAGAAACTCACAATTCATGGCTAACTCAACTCAGGTTCCATGGAGTAATAAGTATCATTGAGACTGATAAAACTGTTTGATTCAACTTTAAAGTTTGAAACAAGTTTTTTACAAAGCCAATAAATTGGCTGAAAACTAAAAGCTCAAAACAGTTTTTGTATCTCCATAATTTGTCAAACATAAATCTTCAAGACACCATCAAACCTGTAAAACAAATTTTCACATATTGTTAACAATATCTTTTCGCAAAAGTTAACAAAAAACTTAATTATCTTATCTCATCATATCACTAATACAACAATCTAATACTCATGAGCTATTCGTAATAGCGTCCTCACTTCCATCATCAAAGTTATCTTCAATATCACCTAAAATTTAAAGATATGATTCATATGAAGTAGTCAAGAAAAATAATTTAAATACAAGACATAAAAACTATTTTTATACCTTCATATTCTGCAAAACCACACAACCAATTACGAGTGCAAAGCAAGGCTTGAACATTTCAAGGAAGAAGACGATTTCTAGATGGAGTCAACACATGGCCTCCAATACTAAACGCCGACTCCGATGTCACTTTAGTTATTGGAATGTTAAGAACATCACATGCTAGAGAAGCTAAATCGCCAAAGCATTGTCCATGGGTTTTCCAATAACTTAGAACCTCAATGTTCGTAAAAGGCCTCAACTCAAGCCTGGGTTCGTCCAAATACATTTACAAATTCAATTTTGTATAGTCTGAGCCAGGTTGGATGCTCTTCTCAAGCTCATACAGATCCTGCACAAATATAAATAAATACACATATAAAAAATATTGAGTATCGATGATACTTCTACATCAAAGGGATTGAAAACACATGCAAAATACTCACATAATTTGGATCATCAACTAGTGGAGATTCATTAAGAAGTTCATTTGGAGTCTGCGTTGTTGAAAATTTGGAAAAAGAAGTCCAAGTCTTGATCCTATACTCTTCATAGAGATCTTTCAGATTTTTCTTATAAAACTCAACCTTTTTTTAGACGAATTCCGGTCCACTCTCTCATATGCTGATCTAAATATTTGAGTCTTTATCTTTGGATCTAAAATCGCTCCCATAGATAAAATGATTCTATAGTCATTCTAATACTTATCAAACTTGGACTGCATTCTCTTGACCATTTTTCCCACTCCATCATCACCACAATTTGCATAATCCCTCAATGCCCACTGAATCTTCCACGCTTGTAGAAAATAAATATTAGTCATGGGATATTGACGCCTGAGAAATAAATGGTAATAATACTAAAGGGCTTCAACAACTCACTAAGTTTTTCGCCACGATCCCACTCATCTGTTGAGGGCAGTGATTTGTAACTTCGGTCACACAACTTAGCAAATGTCTTACGATAATTCAGAGCTCTAACAAGCATATCATAAGTTGAAAACCAACATGTAGGGACATCTAAAGATAATCCAGCTCCACCCGTAATCTCTACACTCTCAACCATGGCCGCCCCTAGGCCAAACAACCCAAGCATGGTTTGCGGTCCAAAATAAGGTTATCTATTTTAGGGTTCGTTAGTTTTACAAAATCTCTTGTTAGTTTGCTGGTAGAAAGCGTATAAGTAGTTTTAAAGGTGGCCAGTTCGAGCCTAGGCAGCTCTCAACACATGCTACAAACGCAAATCTCCATTTGTTTAATGGAATTGACGTTTAGTAGATACAAAGAGAAACGATAGACTAATTAGATGAGTCATTGATTCTCATATTTTGACACTTATACAGTTATACTAATAATGATGGTCTGAGTGATTATACTAATAGTGACTGATCATGTGCTTTAGATCAAATGGTTTGTTTTGATTTAGGCTACGGCTAATTGTGAGTTCGCTTTGTTTATTATGTCTGGAAAAGTGATTACTCAATGCACCTAAAGGCGTCAAGGATTAGAGAGTACTAAATCACCATCACAATCAATGTAAACATTTCTTGAAAGGTTTTCTTGTTAAGTTCAGCATCAAAAAAACAAGCTCACCATTATTTATCTGAAATTGGTTCTAAATTGGTCTTTTCATGTATTAAATGTTTTCTTACACTGAAAGAGCTTTCAATGTTATTGCGTTGTCGTAAAGAGATTTATCACATGGTTGAGTCTATGTTAATGATGTAGGATAAGACATAAGTTTTGTGGGAGAATTGTCAAAGGATATGATTTCTTCTCTTAAATAGTATTTGTATTTTTTTAAACGAATGTTAAAATTATTTAACTTGTGAAATTTGTACATTTTCATAGATAAACTTTATAATATTTCTAGAGATTTATCTATTAATGAATTTTAATATACATAATCAATAAACTATCTTTATCTAAGAAAATAATTTATATTTATAATTATAATTTATAAAAATGTTTATGTTTAATTCAAATCAGGATAAAATTTTCATATTGCCTATGAAAGGAGTTAGTTTCCAAAGAAAAAAGAAATGTATTTTTTAAACTGTAGAACATAAATAGGGTAGTTTTTAAAAACTCCTTTTTAATAAGCTGAATTAAAATAGAACCAAAATAAAGCCGAACCAAATAAAACTAAATCGAACATAAATCAATCTGAACACAAACCAAACCAAACTATTTTTGGTTGACTTTAATTCGAGTTTTTATAAAACTAAATTAAACGAACCGAATCCAAACAAAACACAAACTTAAACCGAAGTGTCCGTCCTTCTTGAGGCAGAAGAGAAGTCAAAGTAACCAAGTTAACCATAGATGGGACTCACTTAAACTAGACAGTTCCAAGATCAAATAGGAATAATTTAGATAATTTCATGTTTGAAGAGAATAATATTAGATAGACTTATATGGCATATCCTCTTAAAGTGATATCCATCACTATTCCACTACCACTAGTTGATAAAATATTTTATAAAGTTTACATTTTTTAAAGAAGAGGTTGACCCCAAAAAAAAAACTGGTAATACATAGCCTAAGAAAGTGATTTACAGAATATCCCATCCCATTCACCTTTAAAAAAAATAAGTACCGAGAAAATTCTTAAACTATTATTGTAAAGTAATGTTTAACTTGTTTTGTTAAAAAAAAAATAGAAATCTGTAGCCTACTTTTATCTATGCAATGTATGATAAAAACGTCATCACCGAATATGGGCCCTTCATACTAGTATGCCTAGTTTTACGTAGTCCGTGCTAAATTTAGCCCCTAAAATTTGTGGTCACTTTTTTGTTAACTAAAATCAGGGTTTTTTTTCTCTCACTAAAATCAGGTTTATATAATTATTTTCATTTACCATGGTGGATTTATAAATTTGGCTGATAATTGAAAGTATTCGAAATTTTTTGATTTGGATTAGTTTTAAAAGTTAAAAGGAAAAACAAGACAAAAGAAAAAGTTGAGAGTTATTTTTTGTAACAGAAAAAGTTTAGAGTTATGGGTTCATAGTTAATATGGGCCGACCCATCCCGTTTAAATCCAGTCCATTGAGCAAAAAATAATTTGATCCGTTTAGAGCCAAATCCGTTTAAATCCGCCAAATTTATAGTGATCCGTTTAGCCCGTTTAAGATTTTATTTTTAAAAAATCTATATCACTTAAAAAAATTACTATATATATTTATAGTTAAAAATTTATTGTGTTTAGTTTTGTTATATATATATTTATAAAAATATATTTGTAAATTTGGATTGTTAAAAATTAACAATATATTCATTTAACTATTATATATATATATAAATATATATATAAATGTGTGTTTTGGTTTTATTATAATGTAATTAAATATTAATTTATGTAAATGTAATTTAAATGATGTAATGAAATATTAATTGATATAATTTTTAGTGTTTGAGGTAAAGAATAAGACTAATCTAATAAAGAAGTTAGTGATGAATATGGAAACTATTAGTGTTTGGCTAAAATAATAAATTTAATATGGAAATGAATCTACATTAAAAAAGTGAAACAAACAAATCTAATGAATCCTTAGAATAAATTATTTGTCAAGTTTATATTTTAAGTAATTGGCGAATACTAATTAATACATTTCAATTTTTTTTAATAATTCATATATACCTTAAGTAAATAATTAATAAATATATAAGTTAACATATTTTATACTGAAATTAAAACAAAACTCAGGAATGTGAAAACATTTTAGTATTTTAAAAAATTATGTTTGATTAAGAATTTTTTTTAAAAATACTTAAACCGGCTAAACGTGTCAGTCCATTTATGATATGTTAAGTAAACATGTCTAAACAGATCAATTCGTTTAACCTGAACTCGTTTGGCCCACGGGCTTAAAGCCCATTTTAACAGCATTACTTGACCCATACGGATACGACTATAAAAATCTCTGTCGTCGAGTAAGATGGCCTAAACTTCGGGTTAATTGACATTAACTTCCCGAGTACACACACGTGCAAATAACACATTAGTACTTTGTTCAAGGCTTTTTTTTTTGTTAAAAGGCATTACTTTGTTCAAGTTTTAGGAAATTTATATGATTGATAACCCGTGCTAACGTCCAGGTGCAATGTAACTCTTCGTCTAGTGTAGAAAAAAGATTTCTATATAAGATTAGTTTATGCGAATTTGTATCTGCTATTATTCAAGGATCCAATTAGCCTAATTAAGGTTTGTAGTTAATGTCATGTGGCTAATATCGGTTGATTGTTTATACCTATATAACCCGATGCTCTCCACAAATCCAGTCCATAACATATTTGGCTTTCTAACTAATATGGTATTGTCTATTTACCTTTGTTTGCAGCAGCTAATCCTTCTCATAAAATGGGAGATGGAGACATTCACACACTCGGTGTGTTGTATTCTTGTGTTTACGCCGTCAATGTGGGTGGATGGGATTACATTTGGTTTTGGTTATGGCTATGGCTTCTCATTACTCTTCAAGAGTAGCTATCGGTGTATCACTTCATTACTTCATCAGCCATCTCTTCTACAACAAAATTCAAGTATGTGCCACACTTAGAACTCAGTTATATCCTCAGCAACGACTTCTTCGTATATTTCTGAAATTGGTCAATGTTCCAGGGGTTAGAAAGATATTCAGATCAATCTGCAATGTTAAGAGCTGCCGGTCTTCGCGTACATACGCAACAACAGCTTCCAACTGAGAGGTTTCTAGAAAGTAAAAGAGTATATTTTCTTTTTACCAATTTCATATTCATAAGTCTAACTCCACTTTGATTAGCAAAATATAAAAGGGTAATTATTTAGATTCAACGATTTTGATAGTGAATCTTTCAATTAATTTCCTTCCCATGTGTGTTAATTAGAGTTAGATAAAATATTTAACATAATATATTGGAAAAAAATCTACAATTAATAGGATTACCTTCTGATAAACTTTGAAAATTTGAACCATTTGTTTTCCCTTCTAATTGCAGTAGCTCATCAGCACATTGGATTCTATCAAGACTGGAGTTTAATTTACTCCCATAAGGTGAGTCTGTAATATTATCAAACACCTTATTATGTTGTTTTCTGAATTCCCTATGGTTGCTTGTTTGGATCAAAGTTAATTGTGAGAATTTTTTTCATAAGCTGCAAATACCAAGATACAAAGTTAGATAGCGTTTACTTTTGATTTATTGATAAACCTCTGTAGGATATAAGACTGTGTAAACCACACAAATCTATTTGAACCATAAAGTTTACCCATTTCATTTTAAAAACAAAAATAAATAAATAAATAAACATTTAACATCATAATATTCATGAAAAAATAATAATTTTATTGGTTATTTATAAATAAACAATTATTTGATGTTGGAGATAGCAAATTTTTTAATTTTTGTTGGATTATATAATAAGTATACATTATAATGATTATCTTTTTCAAATTTAGAAATATATAATAAAATTTTAAAATAATTAGAAGCGAAAGAATATTGTAATTGAAATCAATAATATTTAAATATATTTTTAAAAAATCATCAGGTAAATAATCATATAAAACTGTAAAAAAAAATTATAATTATCTGCAGATATAAAAGTTTGTTTAGAAATATAGATTTCCTAATAGTTTTGTTGATAATTTGGTAGTATTTCATTTTATATCAGGTTTGCCGGTTGCCACAAATTTCGCGCAATTGCTATCGTTGTGTTTAACACTCTTTGCTTATCAAATCGGGTCAATATTACTAAAGTTATTCTTTTTCAATTAATAGTATATATTATACTCTTAGGATCACAAGCCTTTTTTAATTTTATTTTTAAATGAGTGTGTCGAATATAACATCATACCGAACCTGGATTCAATCAAATTGAATAAAAAAAATCGATGGTTCTTTTTCTCTGGTCCAAATTAAATATATTCTCCACATTAAAAAAAGAGAGAAAAAACCAGAGAATAAATAAAGCAAAAACCAATCTTTTCATTTGATAAATGATAAATCATTGATCGTAATGAGAGATTATTAGAGATATAGATGAAACGGCGTCAAATGGTTCTTAGCACGAAAACTGTTGAGTGGAAGAAACCATAATTCTTTAAGTTCCACTAGAGAATTGGATAACGATAATAATATCGGGATATTTTGGGTCAATCAAATATATCACTTACTAGAGAACGAAAGTTTAATCAATCTCCATCTGATCTTCTGAATTAATATAAATCCTTAAACTCACTGCACAATTCATTTAATTCTGATTGTCTGATGTGTATGCCTAAATTTTAGTCTATAAAACTTAATGATTTTAATGAAGTATTCTAGGTTTAGATTATATACCACAATATTCCATTTCTAAAGAAAACAATAGGCACAAATAATTGCGATTTGCGACCCGTATAGTATCTATCTGATAAAATACACGAATCTAAATTTTGAAACTAGGAAGTTTTAAAAGTAACAATAGTGAATCGTTATGTGAGTTTTACTGAAAAAAAATCTCTAGTCAGCATCAAAAACGTGGTTTTTTTTCATCTATCGTTATAACGTCTTTTTGACAAATGACAAATATGGCGCCTAACTTCTGCCATCGACACGTGGACACGTGTCGTCATGTTATAGTTTTGTCCGTATGGAAAACGCTTTCCATGTTGTTACCTAAGATACATTGAACAGTTTCTATGTCCTCTCAACTTCGCTTTTTCGAAGCTCTTTACCTCAACCTACCAATCATTTACACGTAGCCTTCCTTTATTTTTCTCATACAACATTTGGCAGATGTACATTTCAATAAAACGCGTCAACAAAAAACACGTGAATAAAATATCTCTCCTTTACTACTAGTTTACACATTTCATGGTTACTGTTCGATTACAGCTAGCTATATTTTTTTCGTTGGTCTTAAATTCAGTCCCATGCGATGGCCAAAACGAAAAGTAAACAAATGTTTGGTTTTCGTACTCAATTACTATATTTATAGTTGAGATTTTTATTAAATATATGTAAATGAAACAAATAAAGATAAATACAAAAGGTATATCTAACATCCTTAAACGCACACAAATTTTACGGTACTTTAAATATGTGAAAATATTATAGAAAATAAATTTATATCTAATTAGCAAATTTTGGAATGTTGATATTTTGATACCACGAATATTAAACCGAAAACCAAAATCTTATTTCTATATCAAAAATACTCTTAAATCTAGCGGAACACAAATTAATAAATATTAAATAACAAGTTTTAACAAAACAACATTAAAATATATAGCCAAACCTACTCATCATGTAGGTTCAATGAACACGTGTCATCATTCAAAGTATTAACAGATAAACACAAAATGGATCCCACATTAAGTACACACGTTCATTAGAGGCGGTGGATTCACCTATACAGTATCCACATATATATATAAGTAGCACAAGACCCATACCTTATTGTCAAATTATAAAATAAAATAAAAAAAACACAGATTTGTTGCGATAATAATCTCAAAGAGACGTAGACAAGAAGAAAATTGTATCAGAGAGAGACAGAGAAATGGGTATTCAAGAAACCGACCCGTTAGCCCAATTGAGTTTACCACCGGGTTTCCGGTTTTACCCGACGGACGAAGAGCTTATGGTTCAATATCTCTGCAGAAAAGCAGCCGGTTACGATTTTTCTCTTCAGCTTATTGCTGAAATCGATCTTTACAAATTCGATCCTTGGGTTTTACCAAGTAAGTAAAATTTTCTTTTAAATTCTTTTAAAATGTCTTTTTTGGGGTATATATTCATAATTTTCTTGGGTTTTTTTTTGTGATCTATAGATAAAGCATTATTTGGAGAAAAAGAGTGGTATTTTTTTAGCCCGAGGGATAGAAAATACCCAAACGGGTCAAGACCAAATCGGGTTGCTGGGTCGGGTTATTGGAAAGCTACGGGTACGGATAAAATCATATCGACGGAAGGACAAAGAGTTGGTATAAAAAAAGCTTTGGTATTTTACGTCGGAAAAGCTCCTAAAGGCAATAAAACCAATTGGATCATGCATGAGTATCGTCTCAATGAACCCTCTCGTAGAAATGGAAGCTCTAAAGTAAACAAATATAATCTAAAATTAATACTATATCTTATCTTTTGTTTCATATTTTTGAATTAAATTTTGTTACATATTTTAGTTGGATGATTGGGTATTATGTCGAATATACAAGAAGCAATCAAGCGCACAAAAACAAGCTTACGAAAATGTAATCACTAGTAATGGAGAATTCAGCAACAATGGTACTTCGTCAAGGACGTCGTCTTCTTCTCACTTTGAAGACGTTCTTGATTCATTACATCATGAGATCGACAACAGAAACTTCCAGTTTTCTAACCCAAACCGGTTCTCTTCACTCAGACCGGACTTAACCGAACATAAACCCGAGTTCAACGGTCTAGTGGATACGTTCGATTGGGGTAGTCTTGTAGGCAATGATGAACATAACTCGGTTGCAGAACTCGAACTGAGTCATGCTGTTCCCGAGTACAATTGTGGCTACCTGAAGACGGAGGAGGAAGTCGAGAGCATCCTCGGGCTTCAACCGTTTGAAAACTCGGGCGACTTAGCTCACAATGGCTATGGTGTTGACTCGATCGGGTTTGGGTATTCGGGGCAACTCGGTGGGTTCGGATTCATGTGAAGATGCAGTAATAAGAAGAGGACATTTTAATTAGATTCGTTAATTTTTGTCCCGTGGCAAATTTTTATGTATTTGAATTCCAATTCTTTTGGGTTTAGAGTCAGACTCATAGATTTAGATGTAGGTTTGTAATTTGTCATGCCTAGAAAGTTGACATATAGATTGTAAGTTTTTTTTTTTTGGATCTTTTCAATTAGTAAAAATTTAGTGAATCAATTGCATAAGGATTAAGGATATATAGTTTAGTGATAAATTAAAGTTTACTGTTTGAGATATCAAAGATTAGAAAAATAACACTTAACTATCTCATATTTAAATATAAGTATAAAGAAAAAATACAAATATAACCATTATAAACGTATACACAATTATTTTCTGTTTAAAAATGTAATAACGCACAACAAATCGAGAGACTTGTGAGGGGATATCTGAGAATGGAGCGATGGGTTAGCTAAAGTTACACGTGTAAGGTGGACTTGCTTCTTTGACCAGCTTGACAACAGTTTATACCGTACAAGTTTCAAACACATGTTTAATGTGAAATTTGAATCTTCTATAAATATGCTTTTACATTGAGTAAACTTTGAAACAACTGTGGTTGTTTGTGGAATGGGCTCAACAAGCGAAACAAGTGATATACAGTCCTTTGGATACCAAAATTAAGAAACAATAAGTAACTAAACACACTTTATTTGTTCATGTGTAAAAAGCCTGAAAATAAAATTGGCACATCTTAAATTAATTTAAATTTTCTTTGAAAATTTCATAAACGCACACAAAGTTGCAAACTCATCTAATTATTTGAATGATGATTTATTTTTGTCGCCGGTTAGTTGAATGATGGATTTAGAAGGAAATTGCACCGTTTTTATGTCTTGGTCTTCGTTATTTACTACTCTTTCTGTTTTTCAAAGATATTATTTTAAAGTTTTTTCATATAAGATAAATTTTTTTTTAATTTTCTGTTTTATTCCTTATTAATAAACTTTATAATTTTAATTGATTCATACATTAAAACAGTATGAATAAAAGTAGAATTTTTACCAGATATTTAATTTATATTAAAAAATATAAAACGATAGATACTGTGAAACAAATTTTAAAATTTAGAACAACCCTCTTTGCGAATGAACGGAATACTTACTAGTATATAGCTAGCTATATACCACATAAACAAAGTTACAAGTATTTATCTAATTTAATAATTACTTAAGTTAGTTATTCTGTTGACACATATGGCACATGCATCATAGAGACACACGCAATAAATTGTAGTATTTATTTTGTATTTACAAGTTCCATTAAAATTTGGTACTCGATTTATGGAATGTAAAATTCAGATTGCAACTAATATGAGAAGAAGGTGAGATATGTCTTGAAGTCCGAATCAAGAAGACTTGTTTTGATGGATAGGAAACGAAGGTGGGATTTGAGAGTGAACAAGACATAGTTGATAGTGTATTGATTGGCCCATGGGCCAAAACAGGATTCAGTTTAGGTAGTAAAATATTAATTTCCCATGTGGTGGTTATTACTTTTTAGAATTGGTTCACAAACTCAAATTAAGGCGTAACTCAGATCTCCCAAGAAGGATGTAGATTTTTTTGTTTCATTCTCTAAAAATTTAAAATACTTTTCACTAACTAAAGTTAGAATTATTAATTATGAAGAAAAATAAATAGCGTTCAAAAAAATGTGAAGACGTTTATATACAAGTATTACCGCCAACATTAAACACATTACACACAACCTTTTTTTGTGAATGATAAGCAGATACTAGAACTTGTGTCGTGTTTTGTGGGCGAAAATAGGTTATATAAATTGATTAAAGTATATAAACATTAGTTAGAAAACAAATGAGTTATAACAAAATATTGAATATTTTGTCCGTTGACAAAAAAAAGAAGATATTTTGTATCTAACTAGTATAGTGGTATTAGCTTCGGCCAATTATGCTCTTTAGGGTTAGACAACCAATAAGAGAGTTTTTTTTGTTTTTGTTTTTATAAATATAAGTTTGTCGTTAACAAAAACAAAAACAAAAACGAATTTGGGATATTTTGGTATCTTATTTAACTACTTTAAAATATCATTTAGGAAATGTTTCCAAAAAATATTTTCACCACAACACACGCAAAAACTCTTTGGCTTCAAATATACGAGGGCTTTGTAATTGTTAATCGATTGTGGTTAGACTTCAAAAGCATACGCAATAATGCAGTATCTTAAATCATAAGTTCATAACAACGACATTTGTGATTATATTAAAAATACATTTAACCGAGACAATAGTTTTATTTTTTTGGCTTGTGCTATTTTGCACATGCGTAACCTTTGGGTGGTTCGAGAAGCTCACTAATTGTTTATCTGATTACAAAGCAGACAACTAAGGAGCGGCTCTTAATCACTTTCCTAAACAAGCTTAAAAACAAGGCAGGATTTGTAAAAGCAAAAGTTCCACCGACTAGAAGAATCCATCGATCATTTTTTACGGCAAATAATTAATTCACTCTGGACATAAATACCCCTAATTAGCTATTCTTAAATTTAATACATACACGTGACGTCACGTTGTACGTATAAATTAATCGCTTGGAAGTAAGAAAGTCGTATTCAGACTTGGACTCGTCTCTATTAAAATGATAAATATTATATTATTAAATATTATTTTTAAAAATCTTATAAAATCAATTATTATTGGATTAGGGATTTAAAAATGTATAATAAAATTGACTGTTATTAAAAATATTTTAAGTAATAGATTTGAAATGATTTTAAAGTGATCTAGTAGAGTTTCTTAATTAAAAATACAAACATCTAATCTCATGATTTTTAGGTGTGATTTTAAAGAATTTGAATTGTGCATAAATATTAGATCATTGCACTAACATAACTCATGCATAAGCTTTGCTGAGATGTTCTAGGAGAGCTAGCTAGTGCGCCGACTACTCCACACATAGTTCTTACAAAAGACCAATATATGAAAATTTTATCACCTTACCGTTTGGATAGTTATTTTTATTTTTTTATAAACGATACTGTATTTCATCTTTTCGCCCTTCCCCAAAAAGGACATTGTTTTGAGATTACAGTTGAGTAAGATGAATAACAATGAAGTGAGACAGATCATCTAACAAAAGGATCAAGTAGTAGGGAAAGCGAAACTTAGTCCGTTTGAATAGTTGGTATATGGATATGTTGAAATAACCTCGTATTAATACCATGCTAACTATTTTTATGGAGAGATCCATATCAAAAGAGAAAGTACTTTTTGCTATTTCTAAAGATTTCAGAAAATTCGAACGTGAATTGGAGAAAACCTACAAGTATATATTGTACTAATATGTAATATCAAATTGGTTAACGAGTTTTCGAGCAAAAAGAGTTATGCAGAAAGAGCTCTACTTAATTCTGTTAAGATGGAAATAATACTTTTTGGATGAAAATTTTGTTTTACTTGATATCATAAACTCCATATATGATTTCACGTTTTTTTTCTCTCTTAATTCTTATAAAATACATTGTCATGAATTTTTCAAGTATGGATAATATCTAGATTGACGTTTGTGTATATTAATTTTATTTCAAAAGACCAATTGTAATCGTAAATAAAAATACGACCATTGATACGTGAACTACATATTGTCAGAAAATATTTAGTTTTTAAATACGAGGGCATTTGGTGAGTCACGTTACATATATATAGTCATATAATTATAAATACGATCGACTCTATGACATGATGGTAGTGACTTTCTATTTTTGGAATAAAAGTAAAGCATCACATGTTTAAAGCAACTAAGGTACAAAAGTTAAACTTGACCACATTCTCCGATTAGAGCAGTGATAACTTGGTTACTTTTTAATGCAAAAGTTATTGTTACGAGGAAACTTATCAGGATAACCAAAATCATATTATAAAGTTTAAAATTAGGTTACCATTATATATATAGAAGGCGGGTAAAATTGAACAAATTCATCATCATATGCTATATCTATTTTGATGTATGGTTTGTTTGTTACTATGTATATATGTATGTATGCATGCATGTGTATGTATGTATGCATGCATGTGTATATATGTATGCACGTGTGTATGATTAAAAGTATGTAACTATATGCTTACAAAAAAAAGCGTTTTGAAGAACCAAGTTTTGATGAGTCAGTGACTCCTGTTTGAGATGTGGAATTTTTATGTAAGTTTAAGTTAGAGATTGATTCCCTTCCAATGTTTCAGAAATTTTTTGTACTTTCAAGTTTTTTTTTCCCTTGTACTTTGCAGTTTGGCCACTCGTAAGTCTTTAATAGCAAAAAAAAAACCGCATTTTCTTTCATCACAAGGAAGTAAGCAGCATCCAATCCTGTTGTCGGGTATATCTATCTGATTAAAAAAATTTTAAGGACCAAATTAGTTACGACTATAATTATAGAATTATTAGATGTATATTAAAGTACATGTTTATTTCTTTAGAGTTTAAGTTGTAGACAAGACAACAATTTCTCTGTGAGATCTTAAAATTTCTGTTTTCTGACCCAAAAAAAATTTAACTAACAAGAAAATAAAAAAGATTTGAAACAATGATTTTTTATTATAATAAATCCACAGTTCAAAATAATATTTAAAATACATATGGTAAAGACAAACTTGATTTTATAGAATCTTTATAAATTATATTTATCTTTTATTCTTGTAGATAGTAAGAAGGTGAATTTATTTATGTTGGGGTTGTTGTCTGCTATTTTATATAATTAACAATAATATAAAAGGATAACGAGGAAAATTGATGACTTTTCTCAAATATGCTGGAAAGACTTCTTTTTATACACATTCTTGAATCTTAAATCCAACATTGGGCTCCACATTTCACAATGCACCATCATTACTTTATCTCTGTTTAATTTCCTATGAAAGCTGGCAAGCTGATGATGGACAACATTTGCTGATCGATCTTCTAGTTTTAGAAGCATAACTAGTATTTCTTTGGTTGCAAAGATATCTAGTTTTTATCTAAACTTCTGAATGGTAAATAAAATTTAGTTTTAATAATCCACTGCAACTTCTCGAATCCTCTATTTATTCGTAAGTTGGTTGCATGGACATAATATAATATTGATTGTTTGTGTGTGTAAAGAGAAATTGTTTGTTAAAAGCACGCATCAAGTCTGGAAAATATGTAAGAACAACAAATTAATAAAATACAATATCATTTAAACAGTCCTTAATTGTTTCTTATATTGGTAAATCAAATCATAAAAGAAGAAGTACAATTAATTATTTATAGACCACTGGTTAGGAAAAAAAACTTGAGTTTAAAAGGTTCAAAACTCAATTATGCAGAAAACTAATTAAATGAACGATAATTGATATGTTTTAGAAAAATCCAAGTGGTCACAAAATACAATAACAAAAGCGTGACATGACATCTGAAACGTAAAAAGCTTTTTTGAATTTTCCCACACCGAACCCGCCATCCATTTCCACATCATCCGTTTGTTGCGCATTATGAGGGTCCCACATTACAGCTTGCCACGTGTCGACTTGCACGGATACTATTGGAAGCATGTACCTTGATTTATTGGTGACCACATAAATATATAAATTTGTGCAAACGAAGATTTTCATTAGCAAAGTACCTTATGCGATTTCTAATAGTAAAAAGATAGAGAGGCGAATTCTTGAAATAGTTTTTTTTACATATATAATTTTATCTTGAAAAAAATCTTTAGTAAAATTAGAATATATAAAATCTCTCTTTTTACAGTAATATTGTGAGAGAATTGTTTTTTATAGAATTTTCGTAAGATAAAAATAATTATGTTATTCTGCACCTATGAAATATTTTGTTCTTTGTTAAGACAAGGAACAATGGAAAGATAGAAACAGTTACAACAAAAATTCTATAAATTAATATTTGATAAATTAATAAATAATATAAAATAATAAAATTTTGATGTTAAGTCAGACTGATATAAAAATTAACAGAATTTTTATAAAATATTAAAATAATAATCTTTTTAAAATCTCTATGTAAATATATAATCTATTAATATCATAAATTAATATATATATATATATATGATAAAATAATAATGTATGATTTTAGTATTTTTAACTGAATATCATCAGAGCTTTTTCTAAATTTTATTTTCTTTCTCTAACTTTTATTATATCAAACAATTGTTTTGTTTTGTTTCAAACTATAAAATTGTAATATCGTTTATAATGTTGTCATCAAAAATTAAAATGTTTTGTAACTGTTTAAATTTTGAATTTACATCATTTTTATTTTTAGTTTTATAAATTTTTAATGGGACAATTTAAGTTGCTAATCATAATTTTGAATTTATGTATATATTTTACATAATAAGTTTATCGATAAATTTGTTATTTATCATAAAAAATTATTTTTCTTCTATATATTAAATATTCAAGTCTAAATTACAAATTTATATTATTTTAAACATTAATTTTATTTATAGATCAAATAATTTTAACTCATATTTTTCTAGAGTTTTAAGATAAAAATTTAAACAATAAAATATTTAAAACTAATATTTTTAATAAATGAAAACATACTAATTTATAAATAAATTAATATCAATATAAATTAATAATATATCATAATCCCGACATTGTTAATTTACAGATGTTTTAATGTATGTGATGTCATAGCTATGCAAAAGTTTATTTTATTCATTGTAACTCAAAGATAATCTAAATTTCTATTGTACAGTTCAAAATAAATTATTATGATCTAGGTTTCGGGCGAGTGGCCTTCTTTTTGCGTCTAATATTTATGAACTTTTTATCTTTAAATTCATAATTTTTTCTTTTAATTTCTTGGTTTTTGTTATACGTTATAACAACTCAAGTACATACTGTTTTTCAAAGAGGCACGATCACAAGGCTCTATCTTTTTCACGTAATTTACGTAAATTTTAATGCTCTATCTTTTTCACGTAATTTATGTAAACTTTAACGCCCCAGTTTGGTTTTCCCACGAGAAAAGTTTTTCTCTTTCAATTTAAATGAATGAATTTTTTTGTTGCTGCCAAAATAGAAAACGTATAAAATAAATTAGTATGTATTTGTTCAAAACGTGAAAAACTAAAACTAAAAGTATATCATAAATATCACACACACACATACATATACATATATATATATAATAATAATAACTGGTTTATTGGAATCATATATAAGTTTCATGGAAAAACTAATGAAGTATATGTATTATGCATGTAATTAAGAAGTATTTTTCTTTTTTTAAAAAGATAAATCAGTAGTGCACTTTCGTAAATGATTTTAATTTGTGTTATTATAATTTAGTGTAGAGAAAAAAATGTGCTTATGTGATGCAAACAATCGCTATCGTTTTTAATCGCAATTTCTACGTCATGGTAGCTCGTGTCGAGCCACACTTCGAGCCTATTTGATATATATGAATTACATAGACGATAATGCATGGTTAAGAAAGTCATTATCTGAACAAAAAAAAGAGAAGAAGTCATTATCAACTCCGAAATCTCTAAATTACCCTCATTCACTTTGGTTAGTATGGTAATTAAATAGATATTCGACATGATTAGTCAGACTTTATATACGTGTCGAAATGTCGCCACTCTTTATCTCCTTTTAGTACAAACCAAACCACACTAAACTCGGCTGAATTATGGAGGAATTATGTATTATTATTAATTGCAGACATATGCTAAATATCCGGGTTTAAAAATATATATTTCAAAAAAATATATCATAATTTTGTACAAATGATAACTAATAATCTGAGATTAACAGTGCATCTTGAAGGTTAAACAAGCTTATAAAACAGATGTTTACACTGAACTGAATTCTGTAGAAGATGTAAGATAAACTGTATGAACCCTAAGTAAGTACATATAGATAACATTAATTAGTGAACAAAATAAAAGCATATTGCATGTACTCTCTCATAATTCACTAAGATATGATATCATCATATATTTTAATTCGAAATCAATGATAGGAATCTCTCTATCTACACCTTTATATTTCTGGGTCAAAACCTACGCACATATATATATAGATATATACATATACAGTAATCCGATGGCATCGACATTTAATAGTATATAAACTTGTTTTAATTCTTTAACAAAACAAAAAATAGTATTAGTCTTTTGTTAATAATAAAATATGGTAATTATACAATTATGTTAAAAAGGATTAGAAAATATTATTTTCTTGAAAAACATTTATTATCCTCTCTTTTTATGTTGTTATTCTATATAATTACTAGCACACCTATAAAACGTATTAGATCACTACAATAGGTTAAAATGTAACAAACTATTGTAATTAATAATTTATGATCGTCCACAACTAAAAATAGAAATACCATTTGATGTGTAGCTAATTAAATCTTATGGATATTTAAGGAATTAATACTCGTGTTATATTGTTGTATACATTGAAAAATATACGAGTGGATACGATGGTGTACGTACAGAATATTCCAGACGATAAAAACCATTGATTTTTGGCGTTTTATGCGATCCATTTAAAATAGAAGAATGCTAACGCCGACTCTGAACTGTCTCAAACCATTTCTCATTTTTCTCCCAACAAAAAAAAAAAAAATCTCATTCGATGGAGAGCACAGATTCCTCCGGTGGTCCGGCGCCGCAGCCAAACCTACCTCCTGGCTTCCGGTTTCACCCAACCGACGAAGAACTCGTTGTTCACTATCTCAAACGCAAAGCTGATTCTGTTCCTTTACCCGTCGCGATCATCGCCGACGTTGATCTCTACAAATTCGATCCATGGGAACTTCCCGGTAAATTTTCACAAATTTTCAGATCATTTAATCGGATCTGTGCCACTTGTTTTTTTTTTTCTGATTTTGTTTGTAATAATACAGCAAAAGCTTCGTTTGGAGAACAAGAATGGTACTTTTTCAGTCCAAGAGATCGGAAATATCCAAACGGAGCAAGACCAAACAGAGCGGCTACTTCCGGTTATTGGAAAGCGACTGGTACAGATAAACCGGTGATTTCAACCGGAGGTGGAAGTAAAAAAGTAGGAGTAAAAAAAGCTCTAGTGTTTTACAGTGGTAAACCACCAAAAGGAGTTAAATCAGATTGGATTATGCATGAATATCGATTAACTGATAATAAACCCACTCATCGATGTGACTTCGGCAACAAGAAAAACTCTCTTCGGGTATTTTTATAATAATATATTTAAATTCTTTTTAATAATTTTTGATTGGCTAATATTGATTTTTTGTTTTAACTCTGTGTAGCTTGATGATTGGGTTTTATGTCGAATCTACAAGAAAAACAATAACATAACATCTCGACATCATCATCATCATCATCATCATCATCTGGATAATCATCATCATCATGATATGATGATTGATAATGATCTTTTCCGTCATGTTCCTCCGTCGTCGATTTCTGGTTTACACTCAAGAACGAATGTTTTCCCGGCGGTTTTCTCCGATAACAATGATCCAACGGCTATATATGACGGTGGCGGTGGTGGAAACTATTTGATGAATCAGAATCTTGCATCATCTTCTGGATCGAAACCGGAACAGTTATTGCCGCCGATGATGATGAAACGGGATTTTCCGACGCCGTTTTGGGGAGAGGAAAGTCAAGATCCGGTGATTGGTGGATCATCTAGTACTAAGAGGTTTAATGGCGGCGTTGGAGATTGTTCGAATATCGTCTCTTCTATGGCGGCACCGCCGTTAATGCAGCAGCAAGGTGGGATTTACCAATTGCCTAGTTTGAATTGGTATTCTTGAAAAAATCGAAATTTTTCGAGTGATGAATTTTAGAATTGGATTATTATTATTTTGAAAATATGTGTATACAGTTTTAGTAATTTGGGGCATTGGGGATTTAATACGGTTGATTATTATTTATTGTATAGGGTTAGAATCAAATTAAATAGATTGGAGAGTTGATGCAACATAGATAGAAATTACAACGATAGGTTGAATATTTTTTATTTTTGTAATGTTATTATTATTCGCTAAATGTATAGGAGATTATTATATATTTAGATGTTTATGTAGATTGTATAAATTGATGCATATATAAAAATATATTAACAGTTGAAGAAACTGATGTAATGATTTTATTTAGCTATTTATTTTCAGTACTATAACCTTCAACATTAATTTGCATGTTTTTCTATAAATTTATTTTCCTAAAAACATATGATTCAGTAGATATATAAATGACAGCACAAACACTTTTAAATAATAGATAGAACTATAAGACCCTGAAGTTTAAGAAATATACGATATTGAAAGTGTCAGATATTTTATTTAACTTTCTTGAAAAAGTGTATTAATCTGGAACATATGTCGTCTCATGCATATAAAAAAAAATTCATAAATTTGAATCGAAATGGATGTAATGGACATCTTCAAGCGTTTCACAGATCTCCACTAGAGTGTTATATATATTAAAAACATGAACAGATGTTTGAACTTTCGATATAAAGTATAAGACACCATGCAAATCCATTTCGGATTCGTTATAAAAATTTATGTATTGATTAAACAAGTATAACCAATAATATAATATTTAGATTCACTTATATTGATTGCGATAGCTTTTAATTACATGAACCATTGATAATGAAATATTGCTTATTCTTTTATCAGAAACAAATTTTTTTTTGGTTATGAACTCTTTCTTATTTTAAATATAACTATGCGTCACTTAAAAACCCAAACTATATTAGACCATCGAATGTAGTTCACATTTCATGACTAGCCACCAAATCAATATGGAACAAAATAAGTTTGGTTTTACCCTCAACTTTGGGTTGTTTTTAATTAAGATATTAATATATATACAAATAAAATAAAAGAATCATATTATCCATGGTTAATTATAAAGATATTGAAAACCAAGCGGCTTTTGAAAAATGTCGAACTTGCTGGATAATGTGACTGTAGATAAGAATTTCTAATAATTGATAGGAATATATATATATATATATATATATGTTATTTATTGTTCGGGTAGAATTTTTTTCAGAGGGTTGCATTTGATGCATTGGAATGATGGTATAAAATAAAGTAGACAATTCGTCCACTAAATAAAGAACTAGAATGTCTAGTGGCTCCCAGTCGCTTTCTGACTGGAGAAAAACCTGCACAACAACATGGTCAATATAGTTATTGGAAGGAGAAAAATAGGTTGGTCAATGCTATAGTTAATATTGTCTTATCCAATCCTCCATCGTGCATGCCTTTAAACGCACAATTCTCAGAGGGATGAGAAGGATAAGAGGAACAGGATGGAGAAGATTCGTAAGAGACCTCACATGTATGATGAAATCAGAAGAGGGCATGGAGATAAAGAAGACAATTCTAAAAAAAGAACCACAACAGACTCCTTAAGATGTTCAGTGGCTCCCTATCGCTTTCTAAATTGAAGCAAAAATATGATTTTAAACTCACTTGCATAGTGCACACAATTTGCATAACATACCAACTTTAACGTAGTTTATGGATATTTTAAATATCATATCTTACTCAAGTTATATTCTGTTAGCTAGTATCTTGTTAGTATCTCTTCATATCTTTGTATCGGTTAGATCATATCATCTACTTGTATATATATCTTTTGTATGTTTTTTTGTCGATATCTTTTGATGTTGTAAGTAGAGTTGGACATTCGGATTTTGGGTTTGGATTCGGATAAAATCCGATTGGGTTTAGATTTTCGGATTTATGGATTGATTCTCTAATGGAATAATTTATCTGGTTCGAGTTCGAATAGAATTTTTTGAATTCGGATTGGGTTTGGGTTTCATCTATAAAACTCTATAAAAATTCGAAAATTCAGATTTTTGATCGGGTTCGGGTTTTTGGATTTTTTGGAATTTTTTTTGGGTTCGGATTTGGATCAGTTTTGTGTATATTGAACATACAAAACTCATATTTATAGGGTAAGATCTTCGAATTAGGATATTTTTCCATGAGTAATTATGTGTTTTTGGATTTTCGGATGTCCTAACGTGTGTATCGGGTTCGGGTTTTCGAATTTAGAGATTTACAATCCAATGAAATAATTTGCCAGATTCGAATTTATGTAAAACTTTCTGGGTCAGATTCGGATCGGGTGCTCAAGTTAGGTTTTTTTGCCTCACCCTAATTGTACGATATGTTTAAGGAATCATCTAGTTCTGTTTTTTTGGGTCCGCTAGATTAATTCTTCCTACATTTGTTGACAGTAACGTAGCCATAACTGGGTTAGTTGACTCAAAAATAAACAAGTGGAATAAATTTGGCAGATCTTTATGTTATTTATCTTTCACCTGAATCCATAATTTGTTCATTGTCTTTTCTAAGTTATGTTGAAACTCCAATTTTCAGGGTTTGCAACACCATTTTGATTGTTTGTTTTCTTTTGCTCTACAAATTTTGAAATGGAGTTTTTTTTTGTTTTTATATTGAATATAGGTTATCAAACAAAACATGTACATTCGTATGTTCGCCTTACCTATATAATTCCTCTATTCTTATATACTCTAATCTCACAATCGCATCCTCTTGTTCATTTTACATTTTCTCTGAAAGAGTACTTAATATGGGTCTAACAGGTTTATCGATGTTGGTGTCTATAATTAATGGATTTATCTCAATAATCCCTAGTGTTCACTGAATTTGATACGGTTTCAGATCCTATCTACATTTTTGAACAACAAACTAACTGAGGTCTTCTAATTTTTTTATATTTAGGTTGGTCAAATGTTTAAACATCAACAATGAAAATAAAAGTAAAGACTAGACTAACCAATTCGTCAATTGTAAAAACGAATCACATCAACGATCTTTTGTTCCTCTAAATCCCAATTTAAACAAATAATCTTTTGTTATGTATCTGAAAGTAATTTTCTTCAGATCCATGTATAGAACTCTTATCTTCTGTTTATAAACTTGTAATATTATTAGGGAACAAATTAAAAATTTCTTGTGGTGTATTCAGATTCTGGTTATTTTCTTATGCAGAGAGATCCATCCATTTGAAATTTGATATTTTCATCTCTTTAACAATCTCAAATCTCTAGCCACTCTATTGGCCAAAGTTTGTGCATATATACAATAGGATAGCGAAAAACCCATTTTGGCTCTCTGCTTTCTCATTCCTATTATAAACCAAAGCCATGAATTTGTGTTAGATCGATGTTCTTGTCAATCGAATGCGAATGGTAAATGCTTTTTCTTTTGGGATGTAGTAAGTACCTTGGAGAGATCAATGGTTGTAGTAGAACTCAAAGAGGTCTCAATGGTGGATTCTGAGATTCTAGCTTCTGATTTCTCGTTTGCGTAACTGAAATCATGAACACAAGAAAAGACCACAAAGAAGAAAACTATACATTTAGACTTTGTTTGTCTTCCCAAAACAAAAATGTACAAAGATAGTTAAAGATTTAGAAACATTGGAGTCTAAAAGTTGGTTTGATACTCACGTCGAAAGTATAGTGACCCAAATAAGCTCCACGCAATCTAATCCAAAGTAGTCGTTGTTCTACAGGGACCAAACCTTATGTGATCAAATGAGCAAATGGCCAAAGCTTCCACCCTGCCTGCATTCAAATCAATGTTTAATCTTGAATCTTGAAGATATAGAGGGAAGAGAGGAAGGCTTTTTACTGTTAGCATAGGCAAGAACGTAGCTTTTAGTTCTTTGAAGATGCTGAGAGGCGATTCAAGACGTAGAAACCCAAGAACCGTGAAGTAAATACTGTTCCATATAGCTGACCATAGTTTGATCAAAGGTGACTTTCGCAGGAACAACCCACCAATCTTGAAAAGGGAAAAACTCCTCGCAAAACTGATAATAAAAGTGAGACAAAGAGCCATGGAGTGTGAAACCCACTAGTCCTGATCTCAAGATTCTAGCTCGATCAATTTCAAACAGAGGTTTGCCTTCGTAACACTGTAGAGAAGAATTAGACAACGCGTATGTTAATCAAATGATTCAAATTTTCATAGCTATTAAGTAAAACTATGAGATGAGATAACACAAAAACCTGAGCTATCCAATCTCCTACAGAATACACAACTCCACTTATCACCATTTTGGCTAGAACTGGGTTCATCTTTAACGCTTCTTCATAAGCAATCCAGTTATGTTGAGGAGCATATCTAAGTATTTCAAAAAGTGTCCATCCCTGTAATTGCAAAACCATCAAAACACAAAGCTCAAAAACTCCATAACAAAGAATTCAAGAAAGCTTCAATAGAAACACTCTGCAATATCAAGTTTATGAATACTTTCACGCCAATAATCATGATCAATGGTGAGCAATTTGGTAATGGCGTAAGTACCAAAAGCTAATACAATTGTGGCGTTAATACTTCGATCAATCATCTTCTCAATTTCTTTGTTCTCTCTTCTCTTCTCATCTCCTAAATCAGCTGCTGAAGAAGAAAAAGAAGGAAAGCCTTCCAACGAAAGCTAACCTTCGCTAGTCGCAGCACCGAACCCTATGACTACAGATTCGTTTCCATTTGTCTCATTCTCAGTTCTCATCATGAACATCGCACCTTCTTCGTGGTCCGTTCGATCTCGGCTCTGTACCGGAATCACATCAATTCCGTCTTAGATCAACGCGCATGAAACACAATTTCTCTGTTTGTTTCTCAGGAAAATTTGGGAGCGTTGAGGTTTCAGAGATGATTTGGAGAGAGAGAGGAAGCTACGTGGAGAGAGCAGCAGCCATGGCGGAGAAGAAACGCGTTGACTCGATGATGACTCAGACTCGGACTCGCTTCGGTTTCTCCGAGTTGGGAGATTTTAAACGGATGCTATTTTATTACGGATTTTGTGAGTCGAGTAGAATGCCACGTGGCAATATTCCGATGCGGTTATGTTACAATGTTGTAATAAAATCTAAAGGTTGTATTCCTTGTTTGACTTAGATGATGCACTACTAGAAAAATATCAATGTCAACGTCTAACTATTTTACAGTATTTTTTATATACCAACTACGATTTAGTATGTTTTTCAAATTTAACTTGTAATTTTTCAAAAGATTTATAGAAACATATGTATGCTGAAATTAATTTTAATCGAAATCAAACCGCAGAATCAGATGTCATTTAAACTATAAAAAAATATTTTTGAAATTTATACAATGTTCTGGATCTAAAATTTGTTTGACATTTATAATAGAAAATCGGAAACACCGTTATCAGTTCAAACCTCCTATCAGTTTTTGATCATTTGTGTAACGTAACAATTGTAGGGTTCGACTAATAAAAATACATTCATGCACAATTACAATTTTTGAACTTAAGAAGTCAGATTTGTAATTGTTCAAGAATATACCGTTTAATGATCGGAGAGTCTTATGGTTGTTACGGATACATAAATAATAAAAACTGATAATATGGCTCAATTGATAATTTTGTTTCCTTTTCTCCGCTATAAATACCTAAAAAAGTTTTAGATCTAAAATATTGCATAAATAATATTTTTTTTTTGAAAAGTTTACGTGGTGTATAATTAAAAAAAAGTCATGTGGCATATGATTTAGTAAAAATATACCATATGACATTTGACTCAAAAGTTTAATTAATAATATTTTGGTCATAATTGATTTTAACACACAAACAGAAATTCATGTAGATTTTTAAAAAAATTATAAATTAACATTAAAAATGCATTTATTTTTCGTTATTTTTGGTTAATGTATAAAATATACCATGAAAATAGTTAAAGTTGAAGTTGGCCATTTTCCAAATCATAAACTCTGGAAAGTTTGAGCGTGAGCGAGAAGTTTTTGCTTTGTTTTTTTTTCTTTTTTTATTTTGTTTTTTTGTCAGACAAGAAGTTTTTGGTTTTAAAGAATAGAAGATTCTTGGGACGAGGAAAGAGGTCCACAAGTACAAAAGATTCTTCACAAAAATAATTATTAGTTTTTCTTTTATTTTTGTCAACAACTATTTGTTTTTGTTCAATCTCAGTTATATGTTTTTCTATAAGCACTATTTGTTGTGAAATCCTGAAAATAATTATAACCATAAATATTAAATAATAAAGTATTCTTAAGATAATATATATGTGATGCAGATATTATAACAATTGAAAAGATGGGTCCAATTTTTACTTTCCATATATTTTGGACTTAATGGTAGCCAAGTATCTGATTATATTGCCAAAGAAAGAAGACCAAGAACGAAATTAGAGAGATTCATCTGGTCTTTTCTTTAATTTAGTTTTGCAGATGAATCTGTCAATCAAGAACCAATCTCATAATTACAATTTTAAGAGTCATTTAAAAACTATTAAAAAAAACAAATCTAGCAAATGCTTTTATGAAGATCAACACAAGAATATGTTTATCCTTGTAATTAAAAAGTAACAACATTAAAAATATATATCATGATGTCTCAGATTCTAATGTGCTGAAACGACTCTTCGTAAAGTTTTGGAAATGTATCATGAACCCAAAATTCTAGAACTGAAGGCAAATGATTGAGCGTAGAGATAGATATAGAAATAAATAAATTTAATACAATGTCAAGCTATTTCAACAGCCGACCTTAGCTCAGTTGGTAGAGCGGAAGACTGTAGTCTGTGACAGCAAATCTTTAGGTCGCTGGTTCGATTCCGGCAGGTCGGACATTTTTTCCCTTTTTAATTTCATCTTTTTAAAGAACGAAATTCTCAACGTTTTAAGAACTTGCTTTCGCACGCTTTGCCGTTTGACTTGCAGTTTGGATGCTATGCAACTTAACCCTCCCAGGCCCAGTAAAGCCCAATCCTATTTTTGTTCAAACTTCAAACCCAATTCAAATTTTTTTTTTCTTTTTTTTTTCCCTTCTAATAACTTTATTATTATGCATAATCGTTATCTTGGTTTACAAGATTCAATAAGAAACATGGACAACTATGGTATAAAAACCCAAGGATTATTACATGTTATATTTCTAGCTAACAAATCTGCAGAAAAAATTGTTGTCGCCGCTTGAAAACAAAATTTGACTCCATAAACATTGTTCGCCATTAGTTGGTACTTGATAGTCGTAATGTAGTGTTGAAGTCGTAGATTGTTGATTTTTTGGTTGATTATCCGATTGATGGTACTTGATAGTCGAAATATAGTGTTATCTCCTTCGAAAACAACTAATCGATATCTCAAAACCCAATTCATTTCTAAGGTTATTATTTACTAATTAAAGTAGCAAATTTCTAATCTATTAATTCGATGATTGGACAGGTTTGGTTCGGTTATGCAGTAACTTGAAAGTCAATCGGCTTACTGTTCAATTTTAAAAGCACTAATCACGTAATCATACACATTTCACAACTATAATTAGTTAAAGTGGTGGTAGAACGTAGAAGTTTAATTAGTCCTAAAGGGCCACAGTGGAAGTTGAGACCATTAGTTAGGAGTTGGAACTAATTATACTTCTACATTGTAACATAATTTTAACTAATTATATGGACCATATTTTTCAGAGTAACTAAATCATTTCAATTTTCATTTTGACCTATGCGCAACTTATCTTCCCTATGTTCACATAACATTGAGTTGATTATTTAATGAACACACAAGGAATTATCAATAAACATGTAAAATCAAGTGGTTGTAATAGTAACGTCATCGTTATTAATTGTTTGATTAGGTTCATTAACTATTTATATTTGACGAATGATGATTTTTCTTTGAAAGGCAACCAGATCTATGTTCACAATATCGTCATAAATAGTTTATGGCCTTTCTTTTAATTTGGCTGCAAATGATATATAGTCATAGTCATAGATGGAAGAAAGGATAATTAAGGGATGGGCGAAGTTTAAAATTCAGTGTTTTCTAAATTCAAAAGCTATTGCCAAAAATGTGATAAAAAGAATTCTCAACTATAATGATGGAGACATTAACAAAAAAAAAACCCTATAATGATGGAGACACCCAAACGATAATGGGCTAGTACTATGTAAGCTGTGACGCTTTTAATCTTGAAAGATAGTTGCGATCTTTTGATTCGAGTGGCTTGGAAACGGGATGATGTGCTATCTCTTCATCATCGTATAAATTAAGGTGTAAGCCTGAAAATTTTAAGGGCTTTAGTCCCACAAATAAAATAAAATGATGCGCATACTTGGACAAGAAATTAATTAGTTATATCCCCTATATAGCTAGCACTTGAAAGTTGAGAACACATTAGCTTAAGCAGAACTATGTTTAATGTTAATTAAGATTGACCTACCTACCATTTTCAATATCTACATTGAATGGGTTTATACGATTCAACAATATGAAGTTTGCGTTACAGCAAATATCTGCCGGCTACCGTTTATCACCGAACATTAATTTAAAGTTTCACTATTATAGAGTGGTATTATGAATGAATAAATGCAAATATCGGTGGTAAAATGAGAAAAAAACAGTTCACATATTTAAATCTTTAATCATCAATAAAATTTGCAGCAGAAAAAAAACTGAAAATTGAGGAGGAGAGATTATCTCACGACCCATCTTTCTATAACGACGATAAAAAACTCATCCTCCAACTGTATTTTCCACGTGTCAGCTACTCACATTCTTCATGACACGAATCCTTTGCCACTAAGAAAAATCATAATGACATTAATATTACAGAGAGACTTTGTGCATACGTACCTTTTTTCTAATGTATAACTGTATTTTCATTGTTAAATTTTCACACTTGTCGAATGTTTAGAACCAAATATATAATTATTTCTATGTTACAATGTAAGTATAAATGTATAAGAATCTAAGAAAATACGATTTCTTTTAATCACTCGTAAATATATCGCAAACTATAAATAATAATTAATATATATGCACGGACTAATTTACATAAAACATTTTTTATTCATGTCATAACTTTTAGTTTCTTTTTTTCTTTCTGTAATTTCTTTTTCAAGTACTATTTCTCTCCTCCATATATTTTTGGTTTTATTGTCTCTTTTGTATTATATAATGAAGTCAAGTTATATTTATTTATTTATAAACTGAAGAACAGGTTCTTTAATGTGGGTTCTACGCGTGTGTATGTCGAATCTCTGAAAATAATAATTTTCATTCACCTTTTAAACTCCCCCACACGAGTGAATGATTAAACTTTAATTAATTTATCATCCTCAATATTTTCTTATTTATAATTACAGAAATTCCAGAAATCATATAATCTCCAAAGTCTAAACCCACATTAAAAAAAAGGAACACATAGAGAACATTCTTCTCTGATACCAATCCTGGTCGTGTCCAAAAGAGTTTTTTTTCCTTTCTTTTTTTGTTGGTTCTTGATTGGTCTAAATCTAAATTAAGGAGAATTTAGAAGAAATGCTTTGTTTCTGTTTCTTGGATGATCCGAAAAGGAAATTTTTTTGTTGGTTCTTGATTGGTCTAAATCTATATTAAGGAGAATTTAGAAGAAATGATTTGTTTCTGTTTCTTGGATGATCAGAAAAGGAAAGTGGAACGGAGCATCGCCGATATGATGACTTCGACAAAGATTCTGTTTCATTCCTATTTATTGGAGATCTTGGAGAGCTGTCGTTCGCAGTTTCTGTGGATCTGTTCTTAAGTCTTATCGTTGAGTCAGATTTTCCAAAATTTTCACTCACTGGTTTTTTTCTTTTATATTATGATCCTCCCTTAAATTATTAGCAACACAAAGTTATATAATATATATGTATGTGGTGGTAATGATATAGAGATCATAGGGCTTTTGTTGAATATTTTATGATTCTCTCTACATACAAGGGGAGTTTCTTGACATGTTGAATCTCTTGTAATTAAACGGAAACTATATGGTTTAGCCTTATGATATATAATGTGGTGTTGGTGTGATTAGTGTGTTGAAGATGTTATCTAATTTTGACTAAATTTTCTAAATTATTAGAACAAGTTGCAACGTTTTTTTTTTGTGTTTTGATTTTTTTTTGAGTATGATATCCATACATGAAATTTTTTACTTTGTTAGGAACAGTTGATTAAACTTCTTCAAATTATTCTAAATCTATGTTTTAAAAAACGATGATCAACTTTAGTTACTACAGTTCAACCGTAGTGATTACAATAACCATTCATACTATTAATTAATTGAATGGTTATGCTATATTGCTTTTATTTTTATTTATTTTTGAAGATTTTCATATATTGCTTTTAATATATTAACTTAAAACCGTAAAATGATACCGATTCAAATGTATTAACTTGAGCTGATCAAAGTCTAATGAAAATAACCTATACTCATAATTATATACCAAATTTTCTCATGTCATATATACATAAACATTTCCGTTTTCTTCCAAGACATTTTTTATCCTCAACATCACAATTTAAAATATTTTCAAGTTATAAAGTTTTAATCCTTAAGAAAATAGAAAGGGAGAGTCCAACACTCTTTCTCAGAATTTCTCTATACAATACACAAAGCTTTTGTATTTTCTTTCAAGCAAGATATGTATATAAATAAAACGAATCTTTAATCTTTTTCCTTTTTATTATATCACTTTTTCATGTCATTTTCTTAATATTAACTCCAACATGTAGATGGAGTATGACAATTGGAATACTTAGAAACTCAACACTCGGGGACTACAATGTTGTTTGATATTAAATGGAATTAACGCGTCTGCCTGATGGACCAACTTATTTTGTCCTTCATCATTCAAGAAGCCAACTAAAAAGTGTTTATTCTTTCTTTCAAATGTCTAAAGTAAACTGCATATTATATTGCAAAAGCCATATTCAAATTCAGATACGATGAAAAGATTGTTTAATCTTTATATAAAAAAAGATTGTTTAATAGTCTTTATCAGAAAGATTGTTTAATAGTAAAAATCTACTTGACTAAAGAACCCGATTACTCACATTATCTATTCTTGTGTGTGTGGATGTTGAAACTAATTAAGCTAGGTCACTAAGTAATGACTAATGGATTTAAAGCCAAATGAAGTCACTAAATCACTGAATCACAAAATCCAGAGATAATGTTATTTAGTAGGAATAAACCTTATCACATTCTTAAGTTCGTAAAAGGAGGTGAAAGCATTCTTGACATATTGGTCAAAGGTTTAAATGTTTTTACACTTGGTATGGGTTCGATCCCAAAGAACTTGCTCGCAACAAGAACATCTCTTCAAATTGAAATTGAATCCATTCTATTTTGTGTATTAGTAAATTGCAGTAAGTTAAATTTTATGTTCTTGATTCCTGTAAGATCACAGTTTGTTGAAAGATTCATACTTTCTTTGATCTGAATGGTGAAATTCTTCTTATTCATGTAAAAGGGTACTTTGAAATTATTGACAAGTGAGCAAATGAGAAAGTTCAAATAGTGATTTTTTCTATATAAAGTAATTTGCAATAAGGTATTTTATGTTACTGATTCCTATAAGATCACAATTTGTTGAAAGTTTCATACTTTATGGTGAAATTCTTGTTATTGATGTAAAAGGGTACATAGAACGGAACTTATTGAGAAGTGAGCAAATGAGAAAGCTTTTTTATTTTATTTTTATTGAGATTGGATTCCACAGTAAGTCTTGAGAGCAGATTGAGATCTTTGTCCAGCTTCTGTGTAATAGAACTGAAGGAACTCGACATGATCAAAGGGCTTAAACAAACGAGGATGCTCTTCGTCCACAAGCTCATCTGGTGAACTTACGATATGTCCTGCTTTTGGTACGGAGAACAATCCGAGTGAGTATCTCGTCTCTGTTCCTGTCATCATGACTCGGTGATAAGGAGAGTGTAATCTACCATTCAGCAATGCCTGTGATAATCAAAACAGTAGGTTCTTGATTTGTTTTCAAGACTTGGTTATGTTAAAAACAAAGGCTTACATAGAGGGAATCTCCGATCATGACGATGAAAGAGTCTTGTGATGGCTTCAATTTGATCCAGTTCTTGTTTTTAGTCTGCACTTCTAGACCCTCAACATGGTTTTGGTAAAGTATAGTGACTATGTTTTTATCGGTATGAGCATTTAGCCCCAATTTTTTCTCCTCTGTATCAGGTCCTGTGTACTTCATCACTCGCAGGAGGTAATTTGTTGAGTGAAGATGTTCATCGATGTATTTCACGAGTCCGAAGCTTTCCATGATCATTCTTCTGACAGTTATGTCTAGCTCTGATAACTTCTTCGAAAACGACTGGATCGTTGTACTGGTAGTAACAGTAAGTATGATCAAAAGATGTGAAACTAATTGAAATATAGGAGAGAATTTTTACTGACCTGAAACTGTTGTTGCCTTGAGGCCATAGTTTTTCTGTAAAGGCGTTAACTTTGTCTGCAACATCAGAATCATCAATGCCCATGCTTTCATATAGTGGCACCATTGGGTATTGACCAACGTATCCATGGAATGGTTTCTTGGATACATTTTTCAGTTTGGTTTGTAAAGGTAAGTCGAAAAGCTCTTCTAAGGCCTCGAAAATCGATTTTCGTAACTCGATAGGGATTCTATCGAAAGAAGCCTCGAAACAGCCATAGTCTTGTAGAGCTTTCTTGACATCAGCTCTGGTTAAGTCCCATTCGGGCTCTCCTGGTTTTAGGTTTTGGTTTGAGAAATCGATGACCGGAAGATGAAGAGGAAGAAGAGGAGTTTCAGAACCCATTTTTACTAAGACAAGAAAGAAGATAGCTTATTGAACTGAAATATTACTGGTCATTTATATATGTCTTGAATCAGCCTCAAGGAATCTAGATTCTGATGATTCTTTGCACAAGAAGTCAAATTTCTCTAAAATAATGATAACTAAGCTAGCATAGAAAAATATTATTTTTTCATAGGGAATGAATATTATGTAACGCCTACCTCGGCTGTGGTTACATGGGGGAGGATTCTTTACCCTGCCTGTTCAAATTTTAAATTAACTCATTAAAATATAAAAACAGAAGAATAGCAAACGCTGGTTATATATAGAAAACAAGATTACAAATAAATTTAATATTTCAGAAAATTAAAGCCCATATTATATATACATTTTCAAATCTATACTATTAATTGAGAATCACAATATAAAAGACTTTTTAAATGTAAATAGTTATATACATTATAATCGATATAATTGCAATATAAAAGTAAAAAAAAACTCGAGTTTGGACAATTTTTTCAAATATTTAATGAGATTTTTTATTAATATATTCACGTTGAATAATTTTGATATTTTGTTAAAATTTCTCCACTTATATTTGTTTGATCCTAATTTTAATAAATTTGAATCATTACATAATCAATATAAATAATTAAAAATGTAGAATTTTTCTATCACATATTGTGATTTGAATTTTTTAAAACGCATATAAATTCTTCAATCGATGAAAAAAAAAAGGGTGATTTAACGTTCCATATCAGCCGGCTGGCTAAATTTTTTTTTGATGATTGTTCAAAACATATTATAAATATGACCAAAATGAATTCAAATCTGAAAGAGCAAGAGTTTGATTTAATAGACATCTAAATTTAAAAGGTTTTAATTAAACCGTTTAGTTATATCATATATAATAAATTTTTAATTTTTAAAAAAGTTTTAAATATTATAAATAGATTTAAATTTTATAAAAAAATTCAACTTTATAAAAAGTTTAAACTTTATAAAACTCTAAAATATTATGAATATACTTAAAATTTATGAAAAGTTTAAAATTTTAACTTTATGAAAGAATATATTTTCAACTTATAAAAGTTAAGAAATTATCAATTTTAATGTCAAAAAATATTTATATAGTTCTTTAAAAAAATTGGTCAATAAGTATATATATCTGGTTTTGATGGATCCAATATTTTATCAGTCAGATTTTAATTAGGATTCACATCTTCAAATATTCTATTTTTTATAATGAATCAGGACATGTCATGACAAATAAAACCGAATCATGATGGATCTCAGATCAAATTTCTACTAATCATTAATAATAATTGATATAAAAGTAAATAAAAAACAATATAAAAATATATACATAACGCGACATTTGAATCAGATTTCATATTTAATATTTATCATCTAGATTTAAATCAAAATCTAAATATTTAAATATTCTAATTTTTATAATGGATCAGTACAAATCAAGACGGATCAAAGCAGATAAAGACGGATAATGACGGATCTCGAATTGAATTTTTAATCATTAATAATAATTGATATAAAGTTAAATCAAAATGTTATAGATTTTTTAAATAATATAAAAATATATACATATCACTAATAAACTTTTACAACCAAATTACTGTCATAGTCTAAATTATTAAATAAATTTATCCACAAACATAATATCACATGTATATACCAAATAAAAAAAGTAATTCGATACTGATTGACCAGACATTAATTATTTATTTATGAAACATTATTTTGTTCACATTAATTATTTATGAGCGTTTAATTAGTGTTTAGCTAACTTTGGGATTAAAATTAAATGATTATTATCTAACTTGTTAGGTTCAATGAAATTTTGAGTGAGTGGTTGACTTGACTATTAAAGATGTAGGAGACGTGTTCGACGGGATATGGTTAAAGTGTGATCCCATTGACCTTGACTTACTTTTCTACTCTTTGTTGATTCCGATCCATAAGCTATAATTCTCCAATTTCATTCGTATTTTTAAGTGGACAAGAAAAAGACATCACTTACTTACAAAATACTTATAATGTTTTTATTTTTCTTCAACGTTAGGGGTTGAAACTTTCAATCTTTGTGCTTTTCTATGGCCAATTGGATACAAATTTTTATTAAGATTTTATGCTTAAACAACAATTAGTTTCTTCTTTACCACATCATGTAACAGCCATAGTACGATCAATGACCGCATAAACACTGGATACGAATTGTGCGGCATATGCATATACTTTTTTTTTTGTTAAAGTCGCATATATATATATACTTCTAAAGAATGTTCTATCAATTTCAAATTATGGCGTTGATTCTATGGTGGCTGCAAAGAGTTATGGAAAGACAGAGACTACACTCATTCTGATGAAAGCCCTCTAGAGTCTCCACCTATTCTGCTCTCATTAAATGGTTTAAGCTGCCTGAAGACTCTACGTTTAGGATCCTGCAATCTATCTGATGAATTGGTTCCTGAAAATCTTGGGAGTTTGTCTTGTCTCGAGGAACTTGATCTACGAGGCAACAACTACCGTAATTTACAAGTGGATTTTGCAGGTCTTTCAAGTCTACAGATCCTCAAGTTGGATGGTTGCTCAGAACTTCATTCCATGTTTAGTTTACCAAAAAAGTTGAGATCATTTTATGCGAGGAATTGTATCATGTTGGAAAGAACTCGAGACTTATCAGAATGCTTGGTGTTCCAATCGTTGCACCTCACAAATTGTTTCAACCTCGTTGAGACGCCGGGGCTGGATACACTGTAAACGGTTGGAGTCATCCACATGGAAATGTGCAACCGCATACCAGATACTTACAGATTCTATCATATCTCTCTTTATATCTTAACCTGTTGAATCGATTCTTGATTCTTGTTATCAAACGACTGAACATCCTTAAAACTGTTTTATTTATAATTATGGTCACTAGGAGTGTGTCATTGGTTGTGATTATATGATGGTCTTTGTGTTACAGGGATGGGCTGTCGGTGCCAATGGTGGAATTTTTATCCCGGGATCAAGCCTTCCAAACTGGGTTAGCTTCAAGAATAAGACGCATTCAATTTCTTTTACTGTGCCTGAAACTTTGAATCTTGATCTGATTGGGTTTACCTTGTGGACACCATACGTGAGTCAGCAAAACGAAGTGATGTCTAAATACTCTCCAAAGATCACATTAAAGAATCATACCAAAGGAGATGTATGTGCAAGGACACTTTTCAAATGAAGATTTCTTTTTGGAAACGGATCAAGTGGAAGTTTCCTTGGATTTTGGAGATCAAGTCACCATTCTTGAGACAGGACTAACTCTTGCTTACAGAGAAGAAGTCATTGAACTACCAGATGAACAATTTTTGATTCAAACAGATGATGAGGTTGATAATGAACTTGTCATAGAAGAAAGCCAAAGCAGACCTCGCAGGTAAGATATAAGTTATACTTACATCGTAAACAAAGAGAACCGTGCAGTAACTGTTGCTATGATTATTAGGTTTCTCATGGAGTTTCTATTTTTCTTTTCCCTCTTGTCATTTGGTTTTTAGGAAAATGGGAATCGGTTTGAAGACACTTCTGGGTGCGTTCGGCCTGTTGGCATTCATTGTTATTGTTGGAAAACATGGTGGCCAATTAAATAAAACTTTGGCCAATGGCCAAAACGAAAACTTTGGTACTTAAATCTCCAAATTTACCAAATTGGAAAGAAAAATGATGGACAAATACATAGCCAATTTGCTATTAAAACTGTTGCTGTCATTTTGTAGTTCATTAGCTACAAATTGGCCATATAAACATACATTTGATATCATTAATTTTTCATATATATATATATATATTAATGCAATTTTGAATATATCATATATGTATCTCTCTATGGTTATGGTTTAGTAGCAATTCTTTTATTTTCTAACAGAAATGGAATTAGAAAATGGACTGGATAAATGAATGACTAATATCCACTCATATAATATAGATATGGTCCGTGCACAAGCTAGGCAAACCATTGTTTAAGACAGTTAGACCATTTTTGTTCTTTTGTATTGTTATATTCTTTGCTGTAGTGGTAATTATATCGATCAATATATTTGGTGTCACATATAAAAAAGTTTTGCTCGCATTTTGCTTACTTTTTTTTTCTATTCCAAATTATAATAATTTAATCTATTGACATAGTTTATAAGAAAGATAAATTAAAAATATCTTCATTACAAACTTAATTTGTTTTCTTCAAAAATGTTTGATACATTTAATATAATTATATTAATTTTGTGACAATATTAATTTTTTTTCTAGTTGCGATATCTATGTGCTTCCCAGTAAGACGAGACATCAATCACCAAAATGGCAAACAAAACTACGGTGTATAATTGCCTGAGTCCAAGGCCTTCGATGCTTGATCTGAATTTGCCATCCATCACCATCCCTTTCCTCAACCAACGTTGGACTCCTCAACTCCATTGACACACTCATCATTCGACCTCCACTTGGTGTCAAAGTCTCTGTCACACCCAACATATTGATTTTCAACTGCTTTGTTAAGAAAAGTTAGTTTCGAGGTCACAGTCTCGACAACTCATAAGAGCAATTTCATTTACTAATTTGGGAGTATAACTTGGACTGATGGCTCTCACAGTGTCAGTATCCCATTATATGTGAGGACACAAATACTCATGTATTTCAACAATTAGTTTAACTTAAAGCGTTGTATGTAAAAACCATCTATCGATCTATTGTACGAAAGTAAGATTTAAGTACTAACGTTTTCGTTTTTATGTAGTATTATGCATCTCTTTTGCAACACAGTAGAAAATAAAATGTGGCGGTGGAAGATGGCCTTATACGTTATGCCTCGCACAATTAATGAAATTTGCACATACACACAAACCGCTTTGAGTTAATAAGACATGATACAAGGAAATAAAAAGAAAACTCAAAGGTCGAAGTACATCAACATCTGTGTCCTGACAGATAATGGGATAGTGACGTTGTGTGAGTCATCAGTCCAAGTCAAGCTCCCAAAATAGTAAATCGAATTGGATTTGTGAGTTGTGGAGACTGTGACCTTGAAGCTAAGTTTCTTGACATTTGCGTTAAAGACTAGTGTGTTTGGTGTGACAGAGATTTTGACACCCAAAGGAGGCTCAACAATGAGTTTATAGACAGAATCAACGGGGTGAACATTGGTGACAGTTCTAGTGACAGTCACATCTTCCTTGAGAATTGTAATAGTGATAGAAGGCAAACTGAGATCGAACATAGAGGGTCTTGGACTAGGACATCGATATTGCGTATTTCCCCTTGATATTCTGGTAATGTGTACCTCGTCATAGTTGGAAGCACATAGAAATTTTCTGTAATCTTCTGCACCTGCATCGTAAACAAGACCAGGATCGGCTGCTTTGTTTGGGTTCACTAATCCTCCTCCGAGGTCAAACGGATCGGCTAGTTTTCGTGACACTCCGTCCAAGAAGATAGGTTGTCCATAGGGATCCGTTGTGGAAGCTTAAAAAAATAAGAAGGAACCGTTCTTTAGATCACAATATTTCTTGACTAAATTTTTTAATTTGATATCCAAACGAATATTATTCATTAGTACTAAAAACTCGTATAATGCATATTGAACAAAAATAAATAGAATAAAAAAATTGTTAGGTTACCTGTAGTGATGAGAGCTGATTTAAGTGCGGCAGGAGACCAGTCAGGATGCACAGCTCTAAGTAGTGCAACCACACCAGCGACCGCAGGTGTTGCCATTGAAGTTCCCGTCTGAGCAATGAATCCTTCCTCGGCGCCCTCTTTTTCTGGAGTACTAGCTGCCACTATGCTCATGCCTGGAGCTGCTATATCAGGCTGCAAAAATTAAAATATAATGTTACGGTGGAATGAGAAAATGGAATCACGCTAGAATAAGGTAATATTAATATTATTATATAGAAACACAAAATAAGTTGCTTACCTTGAGAACATATGGAGATATGGAATTAGGTCCTCTCCCTGAGAAAGTCTTCAATAATATACGATGTATAACCGTTTTTGATTGCTGCAGTTGCGGCTGTGGTTGTGGTTGCGGGTCATCAGGGTTTAAGAAGACGTCAGAGAGTTCAGGGAGCCACGTGGAAGCGTAATGAGCGATGATGGATCCAATGAGATCAGGACGAACACCTTTGGATTTGATTCTGGCGATAGTTTTAACGAAATAGTCTATGTTGAAAATACAACCATCGTCAAAACAAGAACACTCCATTTATCCGGAGAGGGTGGCAGATTCCGGCGAAGATGTTTTGTCCATGTCTTTGGGTTGTTACACGGTGGAAGTTGCAATATGTGTAAGCAAAGTGGGTTAGTTTTTATACAGTGTGTAAGCAAGTTTCTGTTCTTGAAAAGTCTTACATTGAAACGTCATGGTCTCATCATAACTCCAATGTAAAATTCCAAAGGAAAGAACAAAATTCTTGCCATTTCCTATAAAAACAATCAAGTTAAGATAGATTAACTTTATGTGTTTAAGGGGTCAAGGAAAACTCAAGAGTCTTGTCAATTAAACGACACGAAAACATTGAGATATTTTACATGTGTAAAAGGTATGAGATGGGTCATATGGCTGGACATAGTCCATTAATCCTACAATTGGTGAGGATTGCGAGGCTGAGAAGAAGATATAGATTAAAGAGAAAAGACAAAATCTTTTCTTTTAATTCCAAAAAAAAAAACCATATTTAGCTAACAAACACAGTTTTACAAGGGGAAAACGTAGAAACGTGGGAACATGGACGTGTCATTAATATTTTCTACGACTATTAACATACAAAGAAAAAGTTATGTAATCTGCATCTTCAAAATTGAAGAATCGAAGATGTTAAATGTTTTTTTGAGGAGGATTAATCTAATGAAAATATAAAAGAAATGTAAAATGATATACAGGACTGGCCCAATAAAAAACAGTATCTAAAGCAAAAAAATATTTTTTGGTTCATTTATAATTTTTGTATATACCTTTTTAAATTATAACATTATTTTGGTGTGTAAACCTTTTGCTTGTTGAGATTTAGGTCAAAACTGGCTGATGATAAGAATGTAAATGATCTTACGTTGCGTCAAGATTTAGAAATTATAAATAAGATTTCTGTAATCCATGATATATATATATATATATATGTTATTACATCACATAAGTAATGTTCTTTGGATTACAACAGACAACAAAATAATTCAACCGAACGATATGGATCCGGTATACATTTCTCTTCACAAATGTAAGGTTTTTAATTAGATCCATACCTCTTAACCCTTTCATCAATCCACTCTCTCATATCCCTCAAAACAATCTCAGCATTCTCGTCAGGCTCTCCTTGAATCAGCGAATGATACATCCCTTCGTAGATCTTCAATGTTTTATCCGCGCTCGATGCCTTTTCGTATAGTAGCTTCGACGATGTAGGACATGTTACTCCATCCGCTGTCCCATGCACCGTCAAAACTGGAATAGTCACTCTCCCGAAATTCTCCTGCACGTATTGAGTCTTCCTCAGTAACTCTCTCATTGTTCCCACTCTAGGCTTCCCTGTGTATCTGCAAACCAAACTTGTAAATCTTCCAATTGACCAAAATTATTGTCAAAACTTGTAAGTCTCAAGCTTTTTTTTTCTTAATCTGGAAGTTCTGGGCCTGGATCTCGCCTTGCCGGGATCATATTTTAGTAATTGATTCCTTCCAATGGGAATCAAACTCGTGTTCTCCTCCTAAGTGCCTACATTTTCAGCTTCCCTAAATTCAATCATTAGCCCAACCCCACGTTGGTAAAAGTGATAAGAGACTAATCATATCACCAAGCTACTAATATCATTAATGTTTGCTTCCAAGAAGTTTTTGGTAATACCTTTGCGGGTTAGAAGCAATGATCTTGAGCTTTTCCGGATCTTTGATAGCCTTCCCAACCATTTTATTATCCGGCATTGCGGCCCAAGTATCAGCCAAGCCAAAGAGAAGACCGTAAGCGAAAAGATGAGCCTTGCTTGGTTTCATATCCTCAGGGATAACAAAGAGAGGAGCCGAAAAGATCAAACCGGTCCAAATATCAGGTTCGGATTGAAAGTACATGAGAAGTGTGACAAGACCTCCCATTGACTCACCAAAGAGAAAAGCTGGGAGATTCTTATAAGGATCACTACAACGAACATGCTTGAAGAAAGACAATGATGTTGCTGCAACTTTCTCCATATCACCTGAAAAGAAAAAAAAAACAAAATATAAATCCAATTCCTAAAAGGTTTTTAATCACCAAAAATCATATATAAATGTCTGAATAACACCAATTTGCAATTAAATTTCAATTTCAAGTAAATCTCTTCTTTATTTTGCATAATTCTTCCTCATAAATCCTAAACTTGTACTTTTGTTGAATTAGAATTTGCAATTAATCAAAAGAAACAAAATCAGAGTTCTTGAAAATTTTCAAGAATTCTAAAAACAAGGGAACAAAGTAACGAACCCATGTAACAGCGGATTCCATCGGAACGGCCGTGACCAAGAAGATCGGCGGCGAAAACAGCATAGCCCCAAGTGGAGAAGCTCATACAGATCTTCTGAAACATCCAGCTCGTATCGGATCCGTATCCATGAGACATATACACAGTTCCTTTGATTTCACCATCTAACGGTAAAAAGCTCTGAGTGAAGAGTTTGCCGTTGGGTGTTTCGAAGTAAGATTTGCTGTTACGCACTCCTTGGGAACTGTAATACTCTTCTTCCGGCATGTCTCCCCAGAAATTTGGCGGTGGTGGTGGAGGAGTCGCCGGAGCTGAATTGGCTGAGATTTCCTCCTGCGACGGCATCGTTTTGGTTGGGTTGTGTTCTTCTCAGTGAATTTGGTTGGTGGGAGTTTTGATAAAGTGAGCTCAAGAGAGCAAATAAAAAGAGTTCATACGTTTATTATATATATATATATATGTTTGACCAACAAAATAAACTATATATATATATGGGCCTATTAAATATGCAATTAACTAAAGAAAATGTAGGTTATATATTTTAAAAAGTTACTTTAATAATCCAGGTATCAATTTAGTAGTAAATTATAACAGTAAAGGAAATTACATGTCTATAGGTAAAGGTAATTAATATATACATGAATAAAAAATATTCTAGTCTTAAAATAAGGAAAACAATTCTTCTCAAAAGAAAAAATTGATGATAAATCTTTTTATACAGAAATAAATATATAAATTTTCAGTTTCTAATAATCACACGATTATATAGAAAGTCAAATATTTATGCAAACATTCTAATAATTCTAAAATAATTATCATGTTGTTTTACGGTTGAATTTTTTTTACTGAATGAGTTTGTTTTCGTTATTACAAATAATTTGTTGGTCGTCACTTAGCAATGACATGAATTATGATCTTATTATCCACAAGAATAAAATGTAAAATAGTGTATGATTAATTAAAAAAAGAAAGATATAAATGATTAGTTTTGTCACACCAACCGCGACGGGAGTTGGTGACTTGGTGTGGGTCAGTGGAGTTGGTGCGAAAAGTTGGTATGAGGTCTGACCCGACCCAATCTGGTTCATATCGGATAAGTCAGTTGTTCACCTACCCCAGTTCGGTTCGCTCGTTTGCCTACCTAATCCATGTATTATACCGACTATCCGGTTTAATGTCCTCCACCTCAAATCTATTTTTCATACCAATCTGGTTAGTGGACATGTTTAAAACCCATTGGGCCTTTTTATTTTAGTAAACCTATCAGCCCATTCATATATACGTCTCCTCCACTGCCAAAACGAAAATGAATATGTTGATAATATTTATGGAAACGGTTAAACATCGTATATTATTGACATGCGTTATTTGAAATGTACATAAATCTGTGTACCATTTTATTCCTATGTTTCTGCAGTAACATGCAAGGGAACACAATTATTAATCATTGGACTTATTGTTCTATTATATTTGTTAACAAGAGAGTTTTTTAACATCTGATCAAGTAGAGCTATTTACTACATTAAATAAATTTTAAACAAATTACAATATGAATCATTTGAGACGCTCGTATCGTTTTAAAATAAGATTCCCGTTTACTTTTTAATATAAAGATCCCATAATTATCTAGTCATAATCAATATCTAATTGATTTGTTCTGCCAGATGGCTTCTTAATTATTGCATCTCAATTATATGAACACATCCATATTTTCTAGTTTTTTTTGTTAAAAGTAATTTTATTTTTCTAGTCTTTTTGTGTCTTTATATATGTAACAAATTGATTTTCACAATTTATAGAAAAAAGAAAGGAAATAAGTAACAGTCACTAGTATTTGACAAACTACGACATAATTTGGAAATTATTTTAATACAAATGATTTATAGAAAAAGTAAGGTGGCCTCTCGGGGGAACAAAGACAGAAGAAAATGGCTGGAAGAATATTAGAGTGAACCTAACATTCACATGCTTTTACATTGGCGTGTACAAAAATTTTAGAGCGCATATCCAAAATTTTTAAAATATTCAAATCCAAAAATAATTATTTAGTCTGAATCAGTCAATATTTGTGGATATTTGGATCTAAATTGTCAATATGAACCGATATCCGGATCCGTAAAAAATAGTTAAAATTTTTAAAATAATAATATAAATTATTAAAAATAAATTTAAAAATAAAAATTAATAGAAAATATCATATATAATATTTTAAATTAATTTTTATAAAAATTTAAAACATATTTACAATGTAAAATTTTAAAACACACAAAATTATCAAATAAATTTTATTTTTGTGATAATTTACATAATTTTTATCTAGTATATAAAATATAAATATTATATATATTTTTAAAATAAAAATTATATATAAAAACATATCCGATCCGAATTCGGAATTTTTAAAATAAAATATGTAGATCCAAATCCAAACACCTCGGATATTCGGTTTTCCGGATTAGATCGGAGCAGATCCCGGATGAATCAGATCCCGCATTAGATCGGAACAAATTTCGGATCCCAGATAATTTACCTGTCGCTGCTTCTATGTGCTACTCTTCCTCCAACACACTGAAATGTTTAATCCACAAGAAAGGTATTTAGCAAAGGTAACTGTCCCAAATGGCATTACGTATGGTTATAAAGTGGTACTAGTGATTACCTTGTAGAGAATTATGACATCAGTGGTTAGCTTGGTGGTGTCACACCATGCACGCCGGTTCACTAATTGGGTTATTTCAGTTCTCAGCAAAGGACGAACCAAATGCTTCTTCCTGAGTGAAGTATGAAGAAGTATCCTTGCAAAAGCAGGAACTACTTTTCTTGATAAGCTAACGTTTATCAAAACCACCCCTTTGATTGAAATCTATAAAACAACAATGATATTATAAGCAGCAAGTAACACAAAGTCATAAGATTCTAAAGAAACTGATTCGTACATTGCATTTGAAGGTAGATGCTTGTATTCTTTCCGTGGCCTTGAGTGCAAGCAAACCACCATCGTCGTGGCCAACAAGTACCATCGAAGAAAACCCCATCTCGGAGCAAAAAGAAAGAAATAGATCGACCTGTGAATCGAATATGTCAAAAAGAGATGGAAGGTTTCACAAACTCTTACAGAACATTTTCAACAGTTACATATTTGACGAAACCTACATGGCTTTCGAGGTTGTAGGGGTTAGCTAGATTTCTCTCTTCCCAATCTTTCCTGATAAACCTAGAGGTCAATCCCCAACCAGGACGGTCATATGCAACTACTCTGCAACCGAGCTGAAGAGACAATTCTCCCATTACATGTCTCCGTGAGAAGACTCCTCCAAATCCATGGACTAGAATTATACCAACATTCCCATTTCTCTCCAAATCATCCATAGGATTCATAGAAACCATTTGATTCATATCATCCTTATTGAACAAGCTAACTGGTATAGTTTGGTAACTAGCTAACAGAGGATCATATAACGATGATCTATCAGGCTGAATAGTGTAGCTTCGATGCAAATGACTACTGTCAGTTTGAGAGATTTAAGTTTGACATCTGCTTGTCTAGTAGTCTCAGCCTTCTCGCATTCATCTCCGCTGCAGAACCGCTTACAGTACGAGGAGGAATAGACGATGAGATACACTGCTTGTAATGGACAGTTAAGCCAAGGATCTTGATGAATAAACTGTCTGCATTTGCTAGAAATCTTGGTTGCAGTAGCTCTTCTCTGTCCAAAGATGCTCCCTTGAAAGAGCATTGTCTGAATTCATCAGCATAGGTTAAGATTTTGCTTTTTGATCGAGTGAGAGATTGACGATGAGCCTTCTTGTAACCAGAGAAACCAGATTTACCTGAGAGAACCTGCAATACCATTAGAAAAGAGTGAGCTCTAACCACAAATATCTCAAGTTAAACAAGTGAAAACAAAGAGAGTAATGTTTTTTACAGCTTCTTGATCAATTTTGTGGTACATAAGCTTCTTCTAGCTCCACAGCTCGTTCGATAAGCTACCACGACATGAGCTAAACCGAAAACCGCAGATGATAGTAGCAAAATCGGCCTTTCCCATGAGATCTTGAGGTAATAAACCTTAGCTTCAAGATAAGAACTCACAGTGAAAACACAAGGTTTAACCAAAAGAAGAGGAATCCCTCCAAAGGAAGATAACATCACAGCATCAAGATAAAAACCATAAACTAATCTCATATCTTCACAAAAACCAATAGAGACATGTTTCAGCATCATCTGTTAACAGCAGAAGAACTACTAAGGAATCAGAACCTCTGATTGCACAAGAGGATTCAATCACAAACAAAGATCAGCACATGGGCCTTCTCACTCAGCTTCAGATAAAGCCACGAAGCCTGCTTCCCAGTCAAACAGAGCAACGGTCATGTTGACTGAGAACAGAGCTTTGAGCGTGGAGGCTCGCCGTCCTTGCCGTACTATAGAGCCACCTCACCAAATCCAGCTAACAAACAGATTTGAGATTCTCTCTGATCCTCAATCATGAGCTGGATATTGCCACCTGTAATAAGTCTAGATCCTTCCTCTTTCTCCTATAAAACTCTAAAAGCTGTAATCGTCATCTTCAAGCTGAGAATAACTAAAGTTGTCTTCTTTAAATCTTTCGTCTTTGATTAAGCTTTCATCATCATCAGAAATGAATCAGAGTCAATATCAAACTAATAACATTTAGAGAGAATCATGAGACCGTACATACAGACAATGGCGAGCGATCTAAGGAAGGAGATGAGTGGTACATCAATGAGAGAGCTCTTGAAACTATAAAGACGAAGATGTTCTGTAGTAGAGGGGCACGTGAGGCTCGTGATGCTTGAGACGATAAGACAAGGAACCAACTCATCAGCCACCGTGATCAGAATCGGTAACGACGAAGCTAAAAGAGACGCCATCATTGCTGTAACAAAGAAGATTGTTCGCATAAATCTCCGTGCTTTCTCCGCCATAATCCACGACTTCCACACCGCCATTATCTCAACCAAATCTAACGGTGGCTACAACAACAACGAGCAATCAATGATTCTATTGTCTACTAGTCAGTAATGGCAGATTGTTGAAAATTCGTCTGAATCATGACGGTTAATTGACGGCTGAGACGGAGAAGTGCGGAGCATTATCCGCCCAAGGTTCACAAACACAAACCTGTGCTTTTTCTTATGTAGTCATGTAGATATGATTTATGTTCAGAGAAAATACAAATCTTTACCAATGAAATTGCTTTTGATACGAACAAACCAGTAAGGTAGTCAGAAATGGTTTTTAGATAATCATTGAATGCATATGTTTAAAGATAGATAAATCGACTCACGTCTCTAACACAAAGTACGCCGATCTAACAATAGCAAACGATCCTAAAAAGAGCTCTCTAGCGTCTTATCAAACATTCGGACTCTCGAAACACTTAGAAACAGAAAAGCAAAGCGACGCAAAGATCTATTATTCCTTGGCGGATTTGTTGATGAGAGACTTGTGGATGTGAGGGATAACTCCACCACCAGCTATAGTTCCTTTGATGAGAGTATCAAGCTCTTCATCTCCACGAATCGCAAGCTGCAAGTGCCTTGGCGAGATACGTTTCACCTTCAGATCCTTGCTAGCGTTACCAGCCAACTCCAAAACTTCTGCAGTCAGATACTCCAATATGGCTGCTGTGTAAACAGCTGCAGTTGCTCCAACCCTACCATGAGCAGTGGACCTGGTCTTCAACAGCCGATGAACCCTACCCACTGGGAACTGCACAAAGGAATTCAATTAGTCACAGCAATGGAGTCATATCAAAATACAGAATTCATTTATCCTATCAATCAACAACAACAAAAATGGTTCAAGAAAACACACATTGATGGATCAAATTAGCTTATTTTATTACGAGCTTAAACTACTCTCAAGTAGTATAACAATGACTAGTCCTAGATATATAAAAAAAAAACTCAAATCTCCATTATTATCATTTCTTGCTACAATTCATATATCGGAAAAAATCTCAACAATTCATGAGGTAGAGAGCTAACAGCTGCTAATTAACAACAAAATTAGAGAAAATACTCAAAAAATCAAAAGACCGGAGTCAATATCAACCACAAACGTTCATTGAAGCAATCTCCAACAAATAAACACAACAGAATACCAAATCTCAAATCTCAATGTCTCTATCTCATAGCTAACATCAAAATCTAACTCAGAATCTCGTCGACCCGCCTCTTAATTCGATATATTTGTCGTTCACGCATATAAGACAAATTCTATTCCCAAAGAAACAGAGATGGATATACAAGTAATAAGAACGGAGGATAGAGAGAAATCGATATACCTGTAAACCAGCTCGAGAAGAACGGGTGATTGGTTTCTTCTTGTCCTTGTCCTTGTCCTTCTCGCTACCGCTAGGTTTCCCCATAATCAAACCCTTAGCTCCTTTCCCCGACATTTTCCCGCCAAAAAAGACTAAAATTCTCGAAGAGATATAGAAACAAGGAGAGAGAGAGAAGATCGCAGGAAGATAAAAAAAAAGAGAACGAGCTCGTCGAGTCGATAGATGTTTCCGAGAACGAGATAAATCGAAAAGTCGGTTTATGAAAGTCAGGTTGACGATTTTACCCTTCTATTCCAAGCCCTAATTACATTTCCCACAGCGAAAAGCCCAAGCCCAACTTAAGGTCAAATTATCATAAATCACAAACTCATCCCCGAATTTTGTTTAATATTGAAAAGAGAACGCTGAAATAAGAAAATATAAGATTTTAACACCAAATAACTTGCTTTAATTCAAAAGAAGAGAGAGATATTTTTAAAATACAGTAAGTCAAGAACTAAGACAGGCATTTTATACGTTCATTTGGCTATGCATCAGAAGGTTTTTCTGCGCTTTTTCCTTCTTTGTTGATGTGAAAGCCTTCGATCTTCTTAGAAACTTCATCCACGCTATGCTTCACTCTCCTCGAGCTTGATTCGTTCTCTTCAAGATTTGCAGGTGTTGTTTGCCAGATTCTGATGGTTCCGTCTTCAGATCCCGAGGCATAGGACTCACCAGTGGGAGTAAACCTTACGCAATGTACTGGACCGTGATGTCCCTTGTTGCATCCTAAGTTTCAGACAAAGATGACACGATCAGAAAAACAAAACCGAAACCTCACATGAGCTCTTGCTTGATTCTTGAAGAACCATGCTACAATGATCTATCAATTTCTTCACTAATGGATTCTATTTCTAACAAAATCAGAAACTCCAATCAAACTGAAGCTATCTGGAACTTAACTTGGACGACACAAAGGAAGAAGCTACTGAATACTAACCAAAGCATACTTCACTAACTTTTTGAATATGACTGCATAAATTTTTTGAGAGTCACTCACCAATCTCCTCGCCAGTGTAGAAATCAAACACTCGGACCCACATATCCTCTCCACCAGCAACAAACTTTTCACCAGACTTGGGCTCCAACGATGCAGATTCAATATTGCAGGGCATGTCGTAACTCTTCACTAGTCCAAAACTTGAAAAAAGAAAACGAAGGGACAAAGATTGAGCAAGTTACAAAAGGTAATAAGAAATGATATTAGATTCTCTTCCTGGAATGTGGAACGAGAAACTTACTGGTTCGCATCCCAGAATTTAACCGTTGACCCATCAGCAGTTGTTATATACCGTCCATCTTGGCTCACTTCAGCACTGGTGACAGGAGACTTAGTTTCTAATGTCTGGAAAATTTTCCCACTCCTCAGATCCCATAACCTGTACAAGATTACAGTTAGAAGACAAAGAAAAAAAAAGGTCTATCAAATTATGATTTGTTTATGCAACAATGTGTATGTAATCTATGTCTTTGTTTAGTTCATACCTTACACCGCCAATATCAGTGCAAGAACTTAATATTGTTTGATCACTGTGAAGCCATGTGAGAGTTCTGATAGAACCAGGAGATTTATCGACTTCTGTAGGAGGTGCATCCAACCGATTCATGTCAAAAACTCGAAGAATTTTCTCAAATCCTCCGGTGAGCAACGATTTTGTATCCTAGTGAAAGAAAAATGCCAATCAATTAGTGACAATGCATAGAATCTGAACAATGAGGAACCATCCACAAACACAAAAAAGACTAGTCCAATCTAGAGAAAAATTCCACTATCACCTAATTAACCAATTCCTCAAACCAATCAACTTAAATTCCAGCTAGATAAAGAACTGATACATAACAAGCCTGTCCACAACTTATAATCCAAATCACAGAGATATGAGGGCTTATGCCTATTAAGATAACTCGAAATCGCATAATAGCAAAAAAAGATTAGAGTATTCCAGTAGATACACACAACTAACTCTAATTCTTCACCCATTAACATCTTAGAAGAATTTACAACACCCAAATCGAGAATAGCTACATGGAGAGAGAGCTTATAACTTGAACGAACCTCTGAGAAGGCGCAAGCTCGAACAATATGCTTGTGCTCAAAAGAATGCAGCACATCCCCAGTTAATGCATCCCAAAGTTTTCTGAACAAAAAATGGATGATGATGGGCCAATACATAAATATGCAGTATCTAAGAAAACAACATAATAATGAACCAAAACAAATCAAACACATACGCAGAAAAATCGGCTGATGCAGAAGCAGCACGTAATGCATTGTTATCCAGGCATGAACTCCAAACTGCACCTTTATGCCCTTCAAATGTACCAATCCAATCTCCAGTTTCCCCATTTCTCAACATTGGATGTGAATCTAAACCATAAAGTCACAAATATCCTCAAATACTCAAAACTCTTAAGACTATAGTTGTCACAAAAGCTAATCCATTTACTAAACAAACCAACCAAAACATCATTGTTCTCAATATGAGTTTTTGCACCAGTTCTTATAATTAAATTGACCAAAAAAATCAAAATTTTCAAAAAGAAATCAAAAGTATTTGTTACCTTTGCTGGCACTGATGAGGAAGAACCCATCAGGCGTAATTGGACTATAGAACAAATCCACAACAGGTCTTGAATGGCCATGACACACTTGTGGAACGGTGACCTTTTTCTTATCCATTAATCCTAATTTAACAACACAACAGCGAAGAAACCCTAGCCGCTAACTGAACGATCCTTCCAGATTTAAGGAAAAGGGTTTTCAATTCCAAGCGATTCAATGAAGATTCCGAGCTGAAAAATTTAAAGGGTCTAATTTTTTTGTTGTAATATTGGGAGAAAATTCCCAAATCTACAAAGTTTCGGTCGATCTACACTTAATAGAAAATTATGTAGCTACAGTAAAAGAGCTGATTCCTGAAAATTCTACAGAACAAAAAGAGGAAATTTGGAGAAGGACGCGTAGGAATGGGTGATTTATTTGTATAAACTGCAAACAGTATTATAACCTGTGCTAGGGATTTCTACATCGGAAGGGGAAGACAATAATAATTTGTATTTTATATTATTTCCTATATCTTTTATGTGTTTGCATAAGTGACCCTATATTTTCGGCTTTCACATATGTGTCCGTCCTTTTCACAAAAAATGTATTTTTCCCTCGTAATTTTCTATTTATGAAAAGGAAAAAATGGAACGAGACATGAATTTAAGAGGAAAATCTCCTAGTCAACGTGTCTAAACGATGAAGTACGAGGTCTTGAGAGACTGCATCAAAACAGTGAAAAAGAAAAAAGAAAAAAACGTTATTGAGAATTTGTGAGGTTTTGGATTGATGGTTTAGGAGATGCTCTAAAGATTTTGTGAAAATAATCTTATTTAGCATACTTATTTTAGTGATTTAAAAATAAAATTGTTCATCTTGAATTTTATGTAAGTAGATACGATTTAGGAACATGAAGATCAAATGAGTTCTGTAATGGACCTTGGAGCAATAGAAGAAGATATCTTTCGACTCCATCAAAACGTTACACAATGTTAACCAAACACGGCGTCATTTAATACAATAACATGTGCCTACAGTGTACACGGCGTCGTTCTGGTGCCTATTTATTTATTCAAGACTATACGGTGTCATTTAACAGCTCTATAAAATATAGTCGGAGAGCATTCTATTAATTTCTGATTAGGGTTACTGCGAAATTCAACGATACTCACAGGTTTCAATTCGATTTCTGTTTATTTATTCATCTTCGATTCTGTCATTTCTACGATTATGGTTTCAGAAATCTGGATTCTTTTGGAGTTCCTTTGTTTGATTCTTCACAACTTGGTCGATTTAGTGTTTCAAAATTTTCAGGATCTATTTTGTTGTTGGTACTCCTCTGTTTAGATTTTGACTATTTGTTATCTTCGGTTTTGCATGTTCTCTGATTAGGGTTTTTAGTTTCGTTTAAAGTTCCTTTCGTTATAGCATGTTTGATTCTCCACATTCTTTGCTTCTCTACGCTTTCTGAAATTCAAGAATAAATTTTATATGGCTTATTTCATTTCCCTTCTTTGCAGAGGTTACTGAGTGGAGTTAATCGCCAGATTTTTCTTCCCTAATCATATGATTGAGGTAACAATGTCCTTTGTGCATCTTTTTCAGGTTTCTAATGTCCAAGAATAATCTTATTACTTCTTATTCATGTGCAGAATTTCATCCTACAAATCCCATCGATGATCAGCCATTCAAGTTCATCATGGATTCTTCTACCAAACCCTTATCGAAAGATGTATATTTCATAACCATCCTATTTATGCAATTTTCTTTGTCCCGTATTATCTAATACTATTGCCTAATCAAATGCCTTAGTTATGGTATTAAATAGTCTTAGAAGGAGTTTGTGTCACCTGATACAAAGTTCTCCTAAAAATAAGTTAATGATTGATGGTGGTGCATTAAATGAGGTAATTTATCTAATATAAATTTCTATCTTGTGTTGCCTAATTCAAATGTCTCGGTTTCAGGTATAAATTATGTCATGTGTTGCCTTGATGAAAATGTCGAAATAAATTCATAAATTCTGTCACATGTTCCATTAATGAAATGCTTTGGTTCAGTACATGAACTAGAAATTGATTGATGGTGGTGGATGAAATGAGGTAATCTAAATTAGCTTGATATATTTATGTCCGGTGTTACCTAATTCAAATGCCTCGGCTCAGGTATAAATGTTGCCTTGTGTTGCCTTAATATAAATTCCTCAGGTTTGGAAGATGAGTTCGTTAACTCTGTCCCATGTTGCCCAAGACAAGTGCCTCGGTTCAGTTCATGATTTGGAAACGGATTGATGGTGGTGCACGAAATGAGGTAATTTAAATTACCTCTTGATAAGTTTAGTTCTGTCTCATGTTGCCTTAATACAAATCTCTATGGTTCAAGAAATGAGTTACTAAAATATGTCCAATGTTGATTAAGACAGTTGTCTCAGTTTAGTTCTTAGATTAATGATGGTGCATGAAATGAGGTAACATAAATGACCTCTTGATTTATATCATGTGTTGTCTAATACAAATTCATCGCCTCATATATTAAATTATGTCCCGTGTTGCCTAAAATAAATGCCTTGATTCAGTTCATGAGCTAGAAACAGATTAATGATTAATGATGGTGCATAAAATGAGGTAATCTAAATTTTCTCTTGATAAGTTTGCCCCGTGTTGCCTAAAATAAATGTCTCGGTTCAGTTCATGAACCAGAAACGGATTGATAGTGGTACCTAAAGACAAAAAAAATTTCTCTTTATAATTTTGTCTAGTGTTGCCTAAAATAAATGCCTTGGTTCAGTTTATGACCTAGAAACGAATTGATGGTGATGCATGAAATGAGGTAATCTGAATTATTTTTTGATAAGTTTTGTCCTGTGTTGACTTAATACAAATCCCTATGGTTCAAAAACTGAGTTCATAAATGATGTCCCGTGTTGTCTAAAACAAATTCTTCGGTTCAGTTCACGAGCTTGAAACGGATTGATGGTAATTACTTCTTGATAAGTTTTGTCCCATGTTGTCTAATACAAATGTTTCGGCTCAGGTTATAAATGATGTCCCATGTTGCCTTAACATGATGCCTCCTGTTCGAGAAATAAATTCATAAATTCTGTCCCTTGTTGTCTATAAAAAATATGTCTCGGTTCTGTTCATGAACTTGATACAAATGCCTTAGGTTCGAAAAATGAGTTCATGAGCTGTCATGTGTTGGCTAAAAACAAATTTTTTCCCATGTTGCCTAAAACTAATGCCTCGGTTCAGTTCATGAAAATGAAATGGATTTATGGCAGTGCATGAAATGAGGTAATCTAAATTAATTACTTCTTGATAAAATTCTGTCCAACGTTGCCTAATGCAAATGCCTTGGCTTGGATATAAATGTTGTCAAGTGTTGCCTTGATTCAAATGCCTCAGGTTGGAAAAATGAGTTCATAAACTATGTCTCGTGTTGCCTAAAAACAAATGCCTCAGTTTAGTTCATGATCTGGGAACGGATTGATGGTGATGCATCAAATAAAGTCATCTAAATTACCATTTGATAAGTTCGGCTCTTTCTTGTGTTGCCTTAACAACAATGCCTCAGGTTCGAGACATGAGTTCACAAATTCTGTCTCGTTTTGTCTAGAACAAATGTCCCGATTCAGTTCATGAACTTGAAACAGATTGATGGTAGTGCATGAAAATTTCATGATGAAATAAGGTAATCTAAATGAGTTAATAAATGTTATTCCGTGTTGCCTAATAAAAGATCCCTCGGGTGGGAAATGAGTTTAAAAATTCGGTCTTGATGCCTAGTACAAATGCCTTGTTCAGTTCATGAACTAGAAATGGATGGTGGTGCATGATTGAGGTAATCTAAATTACCTCTTCATAAGTTGTCCCGTGTTGCCTAAACAAATGTCTCGGTTTAGTTCATGAAATGAGGTAATCTAAATTACCTTGTGATAAGTTTTGTCCCGTATTGCCTAACAAAAATGCCTCAAGTTCGAGAAATGAATTCACAAATTATTTCCTATGTCGCCTATTACAAATGACTCGGTTCAGTTCATGAACTAGAAACGGATTGATTGATGATGGTGCATGAAATGAGGTAATTTAAAATTACCTATTGATAAGTTTTGTTCCGTGTTGCCTAATAAAAATGTTTTGGCTCGGATACGTAGCTGTTGCGCCTAGTTTGTAGAATTTTAAATATCTATAATTCTAAATTTTATATATTAATTAATGTTCACACTAAAGTTGGTTTCTAATGCTTGTTATCTAATTTTGTAGGGTGAAAGAGATTTGATCACTTGGATCAACAAGAAGGGGAAGCTGTTTTTCATCGGACTGATTAATTGATCTTGATGTGGCTGATGGTGATCCATAATTGTAAATATCTCTGAGCAGATTGAATAACATCATCTATCTCAGCTGATTATAAATTCTGAATTTTCTCAAAGGTGGTTTTATTCATTTGTATTTTTGTGTGTTTTCATAATGGAGGTACAGAATTTTGATTGAAGAGTTCACTAGCCTTAGTATTATCAGATATGGAAACTCTATGGAACATGAAGATCAAAGAGCAAGAACAAGCACATGTGAAGAAAGCAGAAGTAAGTATTCTCTCTGCGCTCTCTTTGTTCCATATGAGCTTAGTTTGGTTCTAAAGCCATAATTACAAAGAAGAAAAAGAGTAGAGTTTATTACAAAGCAAAATCAAGGTGTATCCTAAAACCGGTTCTTGTGTGTTAAAGCACATTTTTTCAACCTGGTCGATGCACCAATTGGGTAGGGCTGATCTGTCATTCTATCTATGAAGTATCATTCTCGTGAAAAGAAATGGTTTTTAATCTTTTATTTCCAGAACTAGATAACATTAGCACTGTAAGATACTCATAAACTAAGGAGAGGATAAATATTGTTGTTGAATTTTGGATGTTTGAAACAGATTGATATCTTCGGATCAACAACTACAAGCAATTCAGATAAGATAAATCTTTTTTTTGTTGCATTTACTTTCTAAGGTGCTCTTAGATGCAACAAGTTTCTCGTATGCTTAGGAATATATGTTTCTTTTGCGTCATTGCATAAAATGAAGCTGAGAATTCCCAATATATCCATGAATTATCATCATTTTTGGTATACTACTTAAACTAGAAGCGATGGACGAATGATTCCATTGGGTCGTAAATCCCTAAACCCGAAAATTTGTACCCGAATCCGATTCGAATCCAAAATCCGTAAATCTGATTCGAAAATCTAAAAACACATAATTATCCATGAAAAATATCTTAATTCGAGAAATGTGAATTTTATATGTGTAATATACACAAATTCGATCCGAATCAAAAAATTTGAAAAAACCCGAAAATCCGAAAAAACCCAAAAAAACCCAAAAATGCAAAAAAAAAAACGAAAACTCGATTCTGAATCCGAATCCGATCAAAATCTATTTTTTGGATTTTGATCGGATTTTAACTCTGAAATCCGAACCCGAACCAATTGAACCCAAACAGTTTTACCTGAATCTGACAAAATATTTTATTGATTATAAATCTGTAAATCCGAAAACTCAAATTTGATTGGATTTTACATAAACCCAAACCCGATATCCAAATGATGCCCATCTCTAGTTTTGATCTATATTTTTATGTTCATTATTTATATTCTTTTATTAACGCAGAGAGAAAAAAATTAAAAATATTAGCACATACACATGGCCCACATACACAATTTTAAAAGTTCATAAAATATCAAGAAATTTCTCACATGTTTTGAATTAAAAGGGTCATTTGGCCACGAATTTAGGTGTGAAACATTATCAGCTACGCAGTATATTAAAACAAAATATAAACACGAAATGTTTTCCAAAATACATGAACAACTTTGTTTTTGAATTGAGCGAGCTAAACAATGTACTTTACAATTAAAATTATGTTGAATAAAATAAATTTATCTTTTGTTAATTTATGGTAGAAAAAATGTGACACAATTAGTGTAGTTTTGATATTTTCCGGGATTTCATTTATGTTCTTGGATAGGTACTCTAATTGTGATTTGTGATTTGTGATGGAACGTATTTGTCTATTAGTGCTTGAAATTGCATAGAAAACCTACAATGTATAAATAAAAAATTTTCTTTTCGCATGTGCGAGTATTTCACACGTGCCAAGTATGTCACAATTCAACAATTCTCCCCAAAAAAAATCCCAAAGGGAATCTCCATTGGCTGCGCCATTTCGCCAAAAGAGAAGCGTTGAACCATCTCTCGACTCGTAGAAGGAGGTGACCTGAGAGAACACTACGCATCAAACGCCAGCGAACATCCATCATCATCATCATCATCATCATGTGGAGAAGAATCGTCTCTTCTCATCTCAAAACCCTAGCTACAGCAGCCGATTTCGCTGCTGCTTCTCCTCGCCGATTGGTCGTCTTCAGTCCCGTTGCTCTTCATCTCAATCGATTAGCCATTCCCGCTTCTTCTTCTGTTTTCCCTCACCATTTCAGCTCCGAATCAGGTAAAAAACGCGTTCCCTGTAGTTTTCTTCTTCCTCTAGCTGTGTGTTTTCAGATCTTAGCATTGATGCTTTATATCTGTGGTGGAATTGAATTGCTGATTCTGGATGGATTTGAATCTGGATTGGTCCCAGAGATAGTGAATGCGTTAAAACGATTTCAATAAATGCTTGTAATCAATTCTAAGGCTGTGTCTTGTAAATGTAATTTGTTTGGAGGAAGATCACATGTTTAAGCTGCTTTTATGTTTCATTGATACTTTGTTCTCTCTATGAATTAAGGATTGTCATTTACGTTTGTGTCTTGTAGCAGAGACATCTGTAAAGAAGAATGTGGAAGATGTAATGCCTATTGCAACTGGACATGAGAGAGAGGAGCTTGAAGCTGAGCTTGAGGTGATTTGCTTTTGTTTATATTTATATGCATTTTTAAGATCCTGAATATGATTGAAAGCTTGTTTTTTTGGCACTCTTGTGTGATTCATGAGTGTCTTTTTTTCTAGATAAGAAATGCTTTGTTAGTTCCTGGAATACCTATGAATCATATTTCTCTTTGATATCTATAGTTGATTACTCTTTTACCAAGAGTGATTCAATGTCGCGTTCCAAGAGCAGAAACGTAATTTTGACTTTGTTATGTTCTCTATATATAGGGAAGGAGGCTGCTTGACATCGACTTCCCTGAAGGTCCTTTTGGTACAAAGGTTAGTTGATTTGTAGTACATATGAAAAATTGGCGTTGCTTTCAATACCTTAACTCAAATTCACTGTAAAATTTTAAACTTCATCAGTAATTCTTGGCATATTGTCAAGTTTATGTAGTGTTGTTTACTTAGGCTAGTATTCCCTGACCTTGAACTTCCTTGATGGGTAGCATCCAGTTCTGTTATATGTCCATTTACTTCTTCTCTGTTTTTCAGATCAGAGCTGCTCGATTTTATTTTTCTTCTTTTTTTTGTGCTGATCTTTTGGGAGTTTGGTATATTAAGTCCTTTTGTATACCTTTCTCAGTTGAGCTCCAAGTAGCACTAGTCTTTGCTGGGTTGAGCACTTCTATTACATGGTGTTTTATCACTTAATTTGTTTTTGTTAACCTGGTTCCCATTTGCTATAAATGATATGATTAATATATTGGAAGAACTTCCCTGAATGAATCTACGCTTTTTTTTTCTTACTATGTTACTTGACTGCTGACTCTATTGATATTATCATTAAAAATATTTATGTTCTAAATGTGATTCTGTTACCTAATTATAGATACTCTCTGTTCATGACTTCTTATGTTTAATGATGATGATGACAAAAATTCCACAAGTAAATGACTTATTTTGCGTCCAATTCAAATCCCTATATGCCTAGAATTGGTGAATTCATATAGATGATTTCCTAGGATTGCTTACTGTATTATAACATAATCTTGATATATTTGATGTTCTTCGTTTTCTTGTATGACATTCTTTTTTGGGCTCTTTGCGAATCATCCTTCTTCATTTGAGTTTACAATTCTGACAAATTTTTTGTAACATCTTGATTTCAAAATCTATTATCCCAGGAATCTCCTGCTGTCGTAAAGTCCTACTATGACAAGAGAATTGTGGGATGCCCTGGTGGTGAAGGCGGTAAGTTATAGTCCTCTTCAAAAAAGATTTTCGTGGTCTTTTGATTGCTGATGGTCGTTGGATCCATTTACCAATTATATTGTGTTCTTATATCTCCTGAAACTGCAGAGGAAGAACACGACGTCGTTTGGTTCTGGCTAGAGAAAGGAAAGTCATTTGAATGTCCAGTGTGCTCTCAATACTTTGAGGTAAGATAGTTAAACATGTCTTTAATATTCTTAAGACTTGTCTCTAAACCAAATTTCAAGAGCAAGAATCTGGTGGAGATTTTCTGAATTTGGTTTGATGTTTTTCTTTCAGCTCGAAGTGGTTGGTCCAGGTGGACCACCAGATGGTCACGGTGACGATGAAGACCACCACCATTGATTCCGGCCTAATCTCCACTGCAAAATATTTTCTTCTATCCTAGTGACTGGAATAAAAAATTTCTCGTTGGTGAAAACATTTGAATATGTATTTTTTTAACCTCGAGAGGACACAACTTTCTTTGCCTCTTAGGCTCCAACCCTTTTTGCTTAAAAAACACTTGAGACTTTTGTTTTATGATTCTTAAGTCAGAATCATTCCTCTTTTTTTGGAATTAAAGATATAGTTTTGGTGTTAAATATACAGAGTATGTTCTTCTGCCTTAAACCCAATTGGCTAGTCGTCGATGCCGACATACCGTTTCATAAAAGCTATAGTCGGCTAATACATTTGATATTTGACCTCTTACCATTTATATTAATGAAGTCACTCTTCGTGCATTTTTAATTAAAATTTAGGAACGTAGCGATGGTATTATTCAGTTTGTTCTGATTTTTATATCGTTGAATACTTGAATTTATAGGGGCTGGTTTACTTTTTAAAAAAATCAAGTTTGGATTGGTTTTGATGCTATATATTTATATATCTTGTAGAATCAAGTCGACACCGAGAGTGCTTTAGGTCCTCTATACAACTCTTATGATGATACGTAATTACGTATAATAGAATTTGTCAGAAAAAAACAATGGAATAAGAAAATACTTTTTATTAATAATATGTACAATGGAACAATGAAAACTGTCTTAAAAGTTGAATATATAATTTAAAAGATTATGAAATATCTTACATGGTGGCTGGTGGTTTAAATGACATCGTTCAATTTCCAACAATAATACCTCTAAATAATATTGCAACGAAGCCAAAATTAGTGTTACATTTTATTCTTTGGGAAAGAGATCCTGAATAAAGACAAGTGAACGAAGATGCCTGAAACAAACAAACAAAAAAAAGAATAAAAAGGAAGAAACTCGATTTCCTTAATTGGTGAAGTACTAACAAAACAAGCATCCAAATGATTTTCTTCTATTTATTATAACAAAAACAAAAAAGGGAATATAAATGACGAACAAGAACACTCGACGTTAACATCAAAAGCCGTTTTTATTCTACGAATGAACTATTGAATAAAAACAAAATTCGAGAACTGAAATGGTTGAGGTTTCGACGAAACCTCACAATAATTTTGGGGTGAGCAACTTTTTTTGGTAAAGAGTATTCTACATAACTACAATGGATTAAGCATCCAAACTCATGTGATCAAGTTATTCATAAATAGAATTGAACCCAAAACTGTAACGAGTTTACGTTTTAGGCCATAGACCCAATATCATTGTGCCAATCACACAGGAGTTATTTCAATAGTTTATCTATAGATAAAATGAATGTGTTTGTTTATATCCATAATCTACATCGGTTTATGTAGAAACCTAGATACAAGATAAACTTTATAAAAAAAAAAACGAAACATTTTTGGTAAAAACCTTTTTCTTTTTCGTATAGAACATTTATTTATTTGCCACCGTATGAAACCTAAAACAAAACCTACCAAGAAAATATATAAGAAGATGCTTGAAGAATCGATTCCGCCAAAAGTTCTGAAAAGTCTAAAAATAAAAACAATCTCAAGAAAACGAACGTTGGAGTTTCTATTCCCTTTCTATTTCAGACAAATCACCATACCTTCTTTTTTTTTTGTTCATAAGAATCTATTGAAAGTTGTGTTGGTCCAAACACACATTTGGCTGTTGTGTACTGTCTTTTTCTTTACTTAAGAGTGATTTTGCATTCTTTTGTTCATCTTCATTATGAATTCGAATCTTAATCTAAAACCAAAGAGGTGAGATGTTGTAGAAGAGTTAAGATCACTAGACTACTCTAGATTAATATTTTTCAATATATATATATATATATATGAATTTCTTGTAGGTGCATAAATAATAATATTCTTTAGCTAAGATAAGTATTTTTAAACTGGTCGACAAATCTAAGCCTAATTAAACAATGGTAGAAACCCTAGCTACCTTATTTTGGTTCACTAACGTCTACTCAATAAAGAAAATTAAGGCATATACTCAGCATAACACGTAAAATACTCTTAATTAATGTAAAGCACTCATTTGCAATTCTAAAGCTACTATGTGTCTTAATTCAACACCCAACGCACATTTCAATTTTTTACACTGCGTTTGTAATGTGTAGTTGCAACTCGCAAAACAAAAAATACTTCCTAGTCCCTATAGTCCATAAAACTTGTTGCTTCGCATTTTTATCCGTTAAGAATTCCACTTCCGTAAAACTCTTTTTCAGATTATGGGCCTAATTGGTAAACAATAAAAAAATATTGGCTGAAAAAATAAATTGGATCCACCCACCACAAATGGAGTATTTTTTTTTTGTTATCACATGTTTTATTTTTTCTAAAGTAAAAGTTTTTTCTACATTTAAGTGACTGTAAAGTTTGTGCTAGAATTGTGAGCCCATATAGCTTTTTATTATTATTATACTACAAATTTTACCAATCAGACCTTTATATGTATAATTTGTACGGATAGTGTAACGCTATTTTTTCTTTGTAAAATTTACTTGCTAGCAGCTGTCTTCATATTTTCTTCGTATTTTGCATCCACTCATATGGATAATATTTTTTGTTAGCCACATAGATAATATTTTATTTCTTAATCTATCACACATTCACATGCATGTATAATACAGTACGATATTCAATTTTTTGACATGTGTTGTTAGGGTCGCCGACCCAATATTATGTGATGGTTAAAGTAAAAAAAATTTGGTCTATTAAAATAATAATAATTAATGATGTTATAAGAAATTAAATCTAACAAGACACAATTATTAACCACTGCATTATTAACAAATTTTACAAAATTAATGGTCCTAAAATTTTATTATAATTTTGACGTTTAAAATCCTTATTTGTTGGATTTTGACTTACGCGAATTTGTGTGTTGTTATAAATGGTTTTAGATACTATATTTCATCATTAAAACTTTGAGTTTTTCTCGGTATGCCCATATCAGTATATACTAATTCCATCTCATTAGGATACTTTTTTTGTTTACTTGACAAAGAAAATAAGAAAAACATTTTTCTTTTTAATCTGTGAAAATGCGTATTGAAATTGAAAGAAAAAAATGCTGAGCTCCTTTTGTTTTTTTCTTTTCTTGTCATTAGCAGAAAAATATTTTGAATATACATCATAGATTAAGGATTTCAGTACTGAAACTCTTAACATATGATTTATCTTCAAAACAGTATATCGCCATAATCATATAAAGTTTAGTAGTCTACCGTTTAATTGCTGAGACCGAAATTAGACGAACAGTCGAAAAAACTTAAGAAAGAATGTTATCCTAATCAGCATCATTAAAACGCATAACTTTACAATGGCCTTAATTAGTTATAATTAGCCCTTTAACCCTACTAATAAGCAAACACTACACACCTTTAAATACTATTAACAAGTTAACATTCTAGTGCCGAAAGCATCTCTCCTTTGTTATCTCAAATTTAATACAAGTCCAACAAAATAGTATACATCAAGTTAAAAAAAAGTAAAATTAAAATTGAACTCAACTTTTCTTAGTTCGGCTGATTCTTCACTCCCATTGAAGTTATTTGTTTTTCTTAAGATAATAGTGAGGGTATAAATAGAATTGACTAACAAAAGCTATTACGAAATTTTTTCACTGTGCAAATATAATTAAATTGTAAATTGTTTGACCTTCGTAAGAAATAAATTAATCTAATATGATTCGCCTTTTTTTAAGCAAAAGCTTAACGTCATATTCCACTAGTTATTGTTCCCGATAATTTTAGTCAACCATTTCCATAATTTTCCCAGCTAACAATTACTCCAATATGTACTATCATCATATTTAGAAGTTAGAACCAGATTGTAATCATTCCGAAAATCTCTAGAGATTTTTGCGTCAAAGGAAGAAATATAGTAAACGATTAAAAAGTGCAATTATTATGTTTATCTAACATTCTGTTTGATATAATTTTTTGTAGCTTCGATTTTTTTGTTCTATACAATTTATTAGATGAGTAATAGCAGTAAATGACTATGTCACGCTATTTTAATATATTATGTATTACTTATTTACGGTTTTACTTTTCTTTTTTTTAATACTAACTTTGACTCTCTTATAGTTATCTACAAAAATATTTTTTTTAAGGATTAGCATGGAGTGCCAAATTTTTATTATCAAATAATATCTACATTATATTATCTAATGTTAATTTTGTACAACTGTTTGAATTTATAAACCATTTTAGTTAGTGTAAAAAAAAACTTTAATAAATTAAACAATCACTTTCATTACAATTTCTGATTTCGATAAGAATAAATTCTTATACTGACCCACCAATTTTACTCTTTTACTCATTTTTCCTAGGGTAGTAAAGGATTAGATTAGGTTAAATATACTTCAGCCAATATTTTTTCTTCAAAATAAAATATCGGTTAAAATTTAAATTAGGATTATCAGTTTGATTTTTTTGTGATAAAAAGTTGGGGTTTTATATCAATGGTTTGGGTTTAGCATGTTGGAGTTAACGTTTCGATTTCACAATTTTAGAGTTTAGATCTTAAAATGTGAATAATCAAATGAGGAAAAAGATAAGAGTTTCTATAGGTAAAAAGGTTGATAGTTATATGTTATAACTTATAATATTTGTGATAGTTTATCAAAACTTGTGAAAGTTTCAGAAAACTTATGAAAAAATTTAAAATTTGGAGGAAATCATTTAAATATCACTAAAAACATATCTATATTACCAAACATTTCCATTTATGTTTTAAAATGGCTAAAATAATATTTGTTACAAAAATTAACTTTCTAATTTTAATTAAAATAAAACTTGTGGAAATTTCCGAATACTTATAAAGGGTTTTAAAACCTCCAAAATTTCCATAAGACTTCCAATTTTTTTGTTTGCAATTTCAACACAAAAATAAAATAAATTTTTTTTTTAACGAGTGAGTATTTGATTCGATATTTGTAGACAAAAAATAATTACCTACCCCCCAATATGTAACAACTTGATATTCATTAAAAATTAATAGTAATTTCCAAAAATAAATAATAGAAATTTAAGATCATATTGATAAAAAACCAATCAATAAACTTTTTTTTTGGGAATGTCTATGTATGAATTGTAGATGAAAAAAATGTGGATTTATTATTTTAAAATTAAACGAAAATTTGGGTGAAATGGGCTCCTCAGTCCTGACTCACCAGTGCAGGGAAACCCAAAAGATTTGAATCTAATGGTGGGCAGTGGGGACTGGGCAATAACCATTATCAATGGCAAACAGAACACAGCAATGAACAAAGCGTTGAAATTGATGAAAAAGATTTTGTATCTTTTTCTTCAATATCTTCTTCACCCCACCTGAAAAATCCAGGTTGGTCTCTTACGTTTTTCTCAATACTTGCCATCATTTCGGTAGATCCAAATCTTTGTTATATATCCAAGAACCCTTACATAAAACAAAACCCCTAATTGCAAATCCAAACTTAATTTTTGTTTTCGTTTGCAGGATTTCTCAAAAAGTTTTAGACTTTAAAGCTTTCTGGTTAATGGGTATCAATCAATCATCTAAAAATTTTCTTATTTCCTAAATAGATGATCGAACAATGAAATATGTCTACTTTTACAATTTTGGATTATGCCTTAATGTTTCAGGTAAAAATGTGTATTCTTATATAGAATTAAATATTCTTAGAGGAGAAAAAGTTATTTTGTGTTTCTTTGTTTTTTTCCGCCACCACTGCCCACAAGGCATTGATTCTTTTTCTCTCTTTCTATGTTCTCTGTTTCTTGTTACCGCTAGCTCAATGCTCTGTTTTTTTCCCCTATATTCCTTATGTTTCCAAAAAGATTTATTTCTTTTGTTGTATAAAGAAAAATACTGAATTATATTTTATTTATGCTCTCCTTTTCATGAATGCATCATCTTCTCTATACGTCTTTAGTTTTCCTCTTTCATTCCCTTTCTAGTAGTTTTGGTTAGCTGTTGTACACATTGAGCATCCTATAGTGAATGATTCAGATTCACTTCTTTTTTTTATTCCCATTTCCGCATCACCCCTTTAATTTGGTCTATAAATACACATTGCCTTCTCATATATTTTACCATCACTCGTTTGTATTTTGAAACTTGAAAGCGCTCAGAGGAAAAAATACGGAATATTTAGAGGCTTCGATACAGTTGAACAACAAATGAGTTATTCTCATCAAAGCATGGGTTCTGGTTTGTTTTTTTCCCCCTTCTTGATTGCTCATGTTAAAGTTATCTTGAAATCTTAGTGCTACTTGTTGTAATCAATTTTTTTCAAAAGATATTTTAGATAGTTTCCTTAATTAATATGGGTTTTGGCTTGAAGTTTCTCTTGTTAGCTTAAAAGAAAAGAGAGATATATTTTGCTTGAAACTTATTTCTGGCTATGTATAATTGGTCAAATCTTTGAAGGTAGTAGAAATGCAAGGGGATATGAATTTGGAAGGACTTATGTTGTGAGGCCAAAAGGAAAACATCAAGCCACTTTAGTCTGGCTTCATGGTCTTGGTGACAGTGGGTCTAGGTAAACATTCTTCACATGGCTTCTTTGTATTATTATGCCTTTTTTTTGTCTTTAAAAGTCAAATTAATCTCTTCAAGCTTAAACTCCTGATCGGTGCTTGCTCTCCGTATTAAGTATAAATATGTCTTGGAATTTTTTAAAATTTTTTGGGTGTATTCAAATGAAGAAGAAAACAAAAAAAATAGTTTTCGAAAGTTTAATTTTGGCATGTTCCTAATACCAGTTTTCAACTAAAATTTTTATGTGTTGCTTCTTGGATCATTTGTTCCTTTTTGAAGTATTATTTGTGTATAAATGTTGTGGCGCCGCAAAGAATTAATTGATATTTTCATTGTACCTTTCCTCTCAAATGTCTTCTCTTAGGGGATATTAAGTTTGTAATAAAACAAAAAAAATGTTACTACGTTATTCATGTCTTTGAGGGACCACTAGCCTCACTTAGTTCTGTTGCTGGTAGAGAATTAACAAGACATTTTTCTCGTCTCATATGAAAAATAATATTCCATGTTTTGCGTATTAATCAAAATAAACTCCACTAAAATATCCATGTGTTTCTCACCTTTGTCTCTGTTTTTCTACAGCTCATCTCAGCTCATGGAAAGCTTGCATCTTCCAAATGTAAGAATCTGTTAAACATGTTTTGTTATATATCCAAAGTGGTTTTTTTTAGGTTACATCACATCAAAGTACTATCTCTATTGAAGTTTCTAATAAAAAGATATATGTTGTTGTATAGATAAAATGGATTTGTCCAACAGCTCCTTCGCGTCCTGTTTCAAGTCTTGGTGGATTTACCTGCACTGCTTGTAAGATCAATTCTCTCATTTGAAAACTTTAAGCAACATTCTTTGTTGTCTCTAAAGTAATACTAGACACTGAAAAAGTGAATAAACGGTCACACTAAACAGGGTTTGACGTTGGGGAAATTTCTGAAGACGGTCATGATGATTTGGAAGGTTTAGATGCCTCAGCTTCACACATTGCTAATCTTTTGTCCGCTGAACCACCAGATGGTAAGTCAGAATCATCTTTCAGACTGTAGTATATATGCATCACATCGATTGATCTATAGTTAGATCCTTGACTTTTTTTTATGATTTTGATAGTCAAAGTGGGGATAGGAGGTTTCAGTATGGGATCAGCAATAGCTCTATACTCTGCAACTTGTTACGCTCTTGGACGTTATGGAACTGGCCATGCTTATCCTATAAACCTACGAGCTGTTGTAGGGCTTAGCGGCTGGCTTCCTGGTTTGAAGTAATTACTCTTCAAGCCCTCCTCTTATATTCTTACTTTGTCTTTTCTTTCAATGTTGTATAGTCATTATTTGTTTTTATCCTTTTACTGATAGAAGCCTAAATTAACTTTGTAGGAGCTTAAGGAGCAAAATAGAATGTTCATATGAGGCTGCAAGGCGTGCTTCATCGTTACCAATCATACTTACACATGGAAATTGTATGTTTAAACAAGTCCATTTGTAATCTATAAATTATATCCATTTTTCGCTTTGACTTATATTGATCGCGCGAAGCTGATCTTCACCGATTGTTTTGTGGCACAGCCGATGAGGTGGTACCTTATAGGTTTGGAGAGAAATCTGCGCAGTCCCTTGTCATGGCTGGATTTCGACAAGTCACTTTCAAAGCATACGAAGGGTACTAAACTTCAAGTAACCTAAGAGTTGCAAAAATGATTTAATTTCATCAATATTGATTTCATCATTTGTTTGAACATACTTATAAAGAGTTTTTGGTTTATGAAAATATCAGACTTGGTCACTATACCGTTCCCAAAGAAATGGATGAGGTCGTTCACTGGCTCACAACGAGACTCGGGCTCGAGGGCTCACATTAAACTTCAATGCATCTAGCTATATAGGTGACATGGTCGACCGCAAAGAACAATGAATAACTGGGAATGAAAAGGAATTGGTGGGGGTAAGAGGAAATAAAACTAGTGTAGACTTGAGATAATAGAATGTATAAATGGGTGGGTGTCATGGGGGTATGTATATATAGTTCATCGTTCGTTGTTTTAAGATTTATTTAATTTTGTCGCTTGTTCTTTTGTCCAAGTTGAATTCTCGATCTTGAATAAAGGGGTTGAATAATATTATTATGTTATATAATATTATCTTAGTAAAAATATATATTTTCAGGTGAATAGGTGAAATAACAAAAAAGATAATGTAAATTTGGTGAAATCATATGTTGATTCACAAAAAATGGGGTTGGTAACATAATATCGTGTTAAACTGCCGAATATCATATACCATATTATTTGATGTGACATTTACTCTTTTTATGTTTTTGTTATAACTTAGGGATTAATATATATATAACTTCATTCTTCCCATGTATTTACAATTAAAAAATTTAAGAACGAACGAGTGATTTAAGTTCGAACAATATCATGTTATACCACACAATTTACTAATACTGTTTTGATAAAATTTTATCATTATTTTCAATAGATAATTCCATTTATATTACTGCATGTTTACAATATGACTATTTATTATTAAGTAGAAGAACTTGTTACAATGCTATTTCCATACTAATCAAATTCAGAATCCCATCCAGAAAACAAAAGGTTATTTAACCCCAAGTAACAAGTCTCCAATATAACCAAACAAATAAATATAATACGTAAAAGTAATGAACACAACAAGGATCAAGAGAATCACACAAACACAACATAAGATAATCAAAGCAAACAAAAGCAAGAAAAGAAAAACAACTTTTTTATCCTCTCCTTCCTTCACTTCCTCTGTGTCTCATGAGTAGTGGTATTACTTGGAGCTGAAGAAACATGCTCTTTGTTTTCTTCACCAGTGCCAAACCCTAAAGTGTGCTTAACCGCATCAGTAGCTCCCACAGCCATATTCTTCACTTGCTCACCAGTCTGGCCCAAGAACCCACTGGTCTTGTCTTTACCTGCTTCTGCAGTCTCTTTGGTATATTCTGCTGCATTGTGTGCCTTATTCTTGATTGCTTCCCCGGTTTCCGACATGTAGCTACCTGTTTTGTCCTTGGACTCGGGTTTTCTGTTGAGTCGTTTGTGCAACTTGAGACGTCTTGTCTTTTGCTGACTGAACTGTCTCATGAGCCTTTTGTTGGGCTGATTGGGCTGTCTCTTGAGTTTTTTCCTTAGCTGCTTGTGTTTTGTCCCTCATCGTTCCCATAGCTTCCCCTGTTTTCGCCTACAGTTCAAGATTGGATTTACATCAAAAAGATGGAATTTACATCAATGCAAAGGCCAATTAAGTATAGAACCTAAAACTGGAGTGAATTTGAGTCAATACTGTTGGAGAAGAAATATCTTTAGATAATATAATTAGTCAATATAAAAATAAGTTTCTTTTTAGTGAGGAGATAAATAGAAGTTGCGATGGAAAAAGCCACACCTATTCTATTCTTTTATAAAAAAAATTACAATAACCAAAAACGCATAAAAATATCAATCAGCTGTTTTTTTTTAATCAAATAACAATATACATCACAAAATTAATAACTGATTTTTGAATTTTGTTTTTCACCTATAAACATTATTCTATTTTTAGTTTTGCAAAAATGTTTTAAGATTAAATCATTTAGTGCTGTTTACCCTGCCTAACTCATTTAGTACCTGAGCATCGCCTCTAGTTTCACCAGCTTTGTAACTCATTTTATCTCTTCGAAAAAACTCGAAATTTCGAAACCAAAGTTTTCTTTATAAAAGCTTTTCTTTAGATCCTGTGCTTTTGTGTGTTAGGAAGTTGGAACTGTGGGTTGACTAATTTATAGCAAGTCTTGGTCGCCGTGAGAACAAGATACGTGTTGCAGTTTCTCGACAGGTGTGTAGCTACGTGCCGCGATGACGATAAAGGAACGAAGGTTCGAAAGTTAGGATAACGAGGACCTATGTTAATGTGCCACGTCATGGAAAAACTGAGTTACGGAAGATGCTGGACAGGGGTGACTGACTGACGGGGTGACTCACGTTATATGGATATTCATGTAACTCTATGCATATTAATATTAGGCAACCGTCATTACGCATTAGATATTTACGTATTTTTTATAAGAAATAACCAATACAATAATAACTTATTTCTCACTATTATTTTTTAGAGATTTCTTTAATGTATTAGAAGATATCAAGAATAAAACTGTATAGAGACAACGTTAAGAAAAATATAAAAAAATAAAACTGAATAAATTCTTCAAAATCAGTTCTTTCAAACCATTTGATGAAGGTGCGCATTCAAATTTTGGATTCTGATAAATTTGATCGGATTTGAATTTTCGATTTTAGAAATTTATATTCCAGTGGAATAATTTACCAAATTCGGGTAGAACCTTTCGGGTTCGAGTAGGATTCGAGTATAGAACTTTTCGGATTCGGGTCGGATTCGAATTTCAGAGTTAAAATTCTTTAAAACCCCAAAACTAGTTTTGATCGGGTATTCGGGATTTTTGGTTTTTTAGATTGTTTCGGAGTTTTCAGGGTTTTGATCAGATATTCAGGATTTTCGGTTTTTTGGATTTTTTGGGGTTTTCAAATTTTTCGTTTCGGATCGGATTTGTGTATACTACTCATACAAAACTCACATTTTATAGGATACGATCCTCGAATTAGAGTATTTTCTCATGTGTAATTATGTATTTTTGGATTTTTGGATCGGGTTTTCGAGTTTTGGATTCTAATTTAGTTTATGTATGAATTTTTGGGTTTATAAATTTATATTCCAATAGAATAATTTATCGGTTTTGAATTAAATTCGGATAAAAAATTTCGGATCAGTTAGGATCGAATGCTGAGATTCTATTTTTTTTCTCACCCTGCATTAGACTATTTGGTGTTAGCATATCTATACATTTCAATCAAATGAGGTACCTCATAATACACCAGTGTATTATGAGTCTATGAACCCCAATTGTTTGTTTGAATTTATGTTTTACGTGTTAACTTATTATTTTTTATCCCAATTTTATGAAAGAGAACAAAAAAATGAAATACTAACGCAAACGGAAAAAGTAACCTGCAAGCTAAAAGTATTACAGAAGAAAATAAATTCACACATACTTTTGAATGCCACATATTTATTTGTGTTTTATTTGATAACACAAGATTAATTTATAAATAATTTGGTTAATAATAAAATTTTTTATTAGTTTTGTAGTTTTTCCTCAGGCCTTTAATTGTCACCGAAAAAAAGGTTTAAGATCTTCCTATTGCCAGTCATCCTCCTTCACTTCTAGACCAAGCAACGTTAGGTAAATACGTCCTCAAACTATTCACCTCCACGAAAAAATTAGCCATGTCAATCGTCATGAATGTATTATTTTCCACGTGTTAGTGTAATGCTTAGATTTAGGATTTTACTATATTATACAACTTTCGAATTGTATAAATAGCACAATAACACACATCAAACCCTTCAAGTTTTTTATAAGTTTACAATCTTAATTAAAGACATTTACAGATCCAAAAAGAAAATGTCGTCGAGCCAGGAATCCAAGAACATTTGAAAAGAATTATTCAAGAAATTTTGGTCTGATCTTCTTCAATACCAAAAAATTAATAAATAAATACTATTGTTTACTGATTGCTTTATTTGTTCAAATTCCTTAAATTTTGATATATTATTGTACGTTGTAGACATTTGTTCGTCTCTTAAAACCTCTAGTGAGGGTTTTTATATTATAAATATTCTAAATTAGTCATATTGTAGATCACCGATTTCTTATTTATATAAGAAAAACATGACTTTTCTTGCACAGTAAAATCTATAAATGCAAAACCACACACATATATATATATATATATACAGTATTTTTAAACTTGAAATTTTAATATTGGTATAAATATGAAAGATTCTTACTATAAAAGTTGGACATAATTTTGGTTTATATACTTTTTTGATTCACGGATCCTAATTGACATATATTAAAGCGAAATAAAATATTTTTTTAATCGGTTATTCATTTCCAAGAAAAAATAGCAAATTACATATTCTAAGTAAATATATGTTTATGTGTGTATTTTAAGACGTTACTATATATATATATATAATTGTATGGAATTTCGTATATCTCTCGGCCCTTGTAAAAAAAGAAGGGAAGACATATTCTTAAAATAGGGAAAATGCTACAATAATACTAAACTTTCATAATTTGCACCCCAAAAAAACGTACTTTCTCATTAAAAACATATGCATATTTTGATAAATTATGAAAGTTCAGTATTAATTTGGCATTGTTTTTTCTTTTAATGGGTCGATTTTATTTTTGAAAGCTGTTGTATTGATAACGGGCTTTGAGAACCAAGTTATATGCCTAAAAACCCAAACCAAATCCAGTTTCACCTTTCTTCGCTTAGCTGTACAAAAAAAAAACGACTCTGATTGTATCGAACAAGCGAACCACTGTCATCGATTCTCCTCATATTTGATTTCAAATCGTCTTCCTCGTTCGTATCGTAATCTACATTAATATTTATCTCTTGTATCGAATCTTTCTCTTCTTCCTCCATGAATTCTTGTAAGTTTTCTCTATATATTGCCTGCTTTGGGGTTCACATTAAGCCTGGATTTTTTTTATTTTTTTAGTGTAAAATTGAGCCTGATTGATTTTGCTGTTCTCCATTTCTGTGACTCATTAATTTAATCTTGTCATCTTGCAATTCAGCAATGAAGAAAAACTGGGTTTGAACAAGTTGAGTTCTTTAGCAATGTGATTAGTGTATAGAGAAAAAAAATGACCTAGACTCTATTGTCTTGATTTAGGGTTTGTTGATGCGTCTCAAGCATTTGAATAAGTAAATCTCTGGATTCTTCTTCAAGACTAAATTTCAATGATAGTGATACATTTGAATTAGATGTCAATTTAAAAAAACATGCTCCTTTTTGGTGATATATTAGTTGTGAAACATGTATTGAGGAGCATTGATAACATTTGATTCTATTTCAGGTAGCTTAGGATCTCCTAAAGTTAGAATTTTTGCAACAAACTTAAATAGATTAAGATGTGGAAACTTGCTGAAACCAAGCAATCAACGATTCTTTATTGACCAAAGCCCTATGAAGTGTCTGAGTCTGAGAACAACTCTCAGATCTGTGAAAGATATTCAATTGTCATCAGTTCCACCTGCAGAATCAGAAGGTATACTTATCTTTTTTTGTTTTTTCTGATTCACTTGATTTTGTTTTACTGTTTGTCATAAAATCTGACAATGCTTGGGGATTATAGAATGCCATTTAAATTTGGAAAGAGTATGTTTTCTTCTTTGACATTCTTGATTCTTCGCCGCAGCTATTGTAGACGTAGAAGATTCTGAAGAGACCAAACCAACTGCTGTGAATACTCATCTCATTCCTAAATCCTCTGAGGTTGGTGTTACCTTCTTGTTAAATATTTCATATCGAAAGACCAAGTATGATGCACAACTGTTATAATCGTTGGGGGGGGGGGGTTCAATTAGGAGTTCTTTTTTAGAATTCACAAAGTTTCTGCCATATAATTATGTCCGTGTAATAGCGCGTAGTTTTACTGCAGACCTTATTATTTTAATGCTAGAGAAGTAAGAATGTGTGACCTTGTTGAGCCAGCTTTGAACATAAGCTATGCAAATTTTCATCATTAGGTTTCTTTTCCATCTTCTAGGTGGAAGCACTCATCACTGAAATCACCGATTCCTCATCAGTTGCAGAGTTTGAACTGAAAGTAAGCCCCACTTCTGATTTCTGTACTCGTAATTATGTTATTTATTGTCGCGTAGCTCATTTGATTACTTTTCTCTCCTATGTTTTCTTTAAGAAGGTGTCTAATGATTCTGCGTTCTCCCATTTTCATGTTTCAAATAGCTGGGAGGTTTCCGCCTATATGTAGCAAGGAAATTAGCTGACCAAATTAGTCCACCATCCCAGCAAACTTCGCCTGTGGTTGCTTCAAGCGTAACACCTGATGGGATTCATACTAATGGCTCAGCCACTTCTTCGTCATTAGCTATCACAAAAACATCATCTTCTTCAGCAGACAGACTGCAAACACTTGCTAACAGAGCTGCTGATGAGGGTTTAATGATTCTCCAATCTCCAACGGTTAGAGACTAGATAAATTTCTTTAACATGTTCTTGAAACTGGGATGAGTTTGGCTAAACTTTTGGAATATCTCGGTTGGATGTTTATTGTGTAGGTTGGTTATTTCAGGAGATCCAAGACCATAAAAGGGAAACGTACTCCTACAATCTGTAAAGAGGTACGTACATCTTCTCTTTTATGTTTTGAACATGTCTTTGAAAATCTCCATCTTCACGGAGTTTTTGTAATTCTCGACTGATTTATATATTGGGTATTGGTTACTCAACAGAAAGACATAGTGAAAGAAGGTCAAGTTCTATGCTACATTGAACAACTCGGTGGTCAAATCCCAGTTGAGGTAATAATGATAGTCCCATTTGGTTTCTTTGCTTTTTTTTTTCGCTTTCTTGATCTTCTTATTTTGTTCTTTCTTTTCTTCAGTCTGATGTTTCCGGTGAGATTGTCAGAATACTCCGTGAAGATGGCGGTAAGACTTTCTTTTATGTCGCTGAATCGTTCCTCATACCTACATGAGTTTTATCTTCTTACTTTCGGTTTTCTTTCTTTGTTATCGATTCAACAGAGCCTGTAGGATACAACGATGCTCTCATGACAGTTCTTCCTTCATTTCCTGGAATAAAGAAGCTTCAGTAAGAACTGATTTTGGTTTAATTATGTTTGTGCTTTTTTGTATAGACAAATAAACCCCACTCATAAATCTTTGTCCGTACCATTCTCTGTTTCACTAAACTGAATTTTTTGCAGTTTCCCGGTGATAATAAGCATTCATTAATATTTATGATCGATGAGAAAATTACAAAACAAATACACAGTAAAATCAAATAAATTCTTCAAAACAAAACCTATCCAGTTACTTGAAACAATACATTATCATCCCCAATTTAAATATCGCCTCTGTGCTTCACCTAGTTCCTGTCCAGTAACTTGAGAACTGTTCCAAAACAATAATATATAAAATTCATAATTATCTTAAACCAAGAATAAAAAAGCTACATTGAATAGGAAAAAAAATGATGAGTTTAAACATTTGAACCTGAGAAATTAGGAGAAGAGGTACTCAAGATGTATAAAGCATCACGCCACTCCTGTGGCGTTTTCTTGGAGGCCATGGCTCGGCCAATGGTGACCAAAGCCAGAGGAAGACCGTCGCACCTGGCTGCAACCTCCTGAGCCACCTTGGCTATGTCCGGGTGACTCTTCACCGTGTCTTCTCCAACATTCTTCTTAAACAAGTCCCAAGCTCTCTCCCATGCCAATTTCTCCACTTTGATCTTCGTCTGTGCACTCATCTCCTTACAAACTTCTTCAGTACACGTTGTGAACACTATCTTCGAACGGTTCTGCGCATCAGGCAGCGGAACTCCAGCATTCACTGTGAAAAAGAGATAACTTATATCACAAGTAATATACACACTTAGTTTCTTGTACAACAATTAAACGGTTTAAAACCCTTACCGAGATCAACTTTCTCCCAAACATCATCAAGAAACAAAGCAAAACGTCTCTTACTCAAGATCTCAAAGATCTTGGCAGCTTTCTCTTCCTCGGTCTTACTCGTCCACGTCCTATCCAAAAAGCCTATCTTCTCCCTAATCGTATCTTGAATCTTCTCAAGATTCAGATTCTTGGACACAAACACCCACAAAACGAAATCAAACCCATTCGCCTTCTGTTGAAGCAGCCTGTTATTAACCTGAGTCAAAACTGTGGTCTTCCCAACACCTTCCACGCCGTACAATCCAATAATCCCAGTATTCTCCATCGTCAAACACCTCCAAACCAAACCAGAAACCGCCTCTAACCCTACCGTCTGCTCATCATTATCCTTAACCGCGGATCCGCCTCCTCCTCCTCCAATGCCGCCTCCAATGGTTTCTGCAACTACCTCAAACATTCCTTTGCTCTTAATCTCTTGAACCTCTTTTAGCTTCTTGCAAATCTTCTTCTCCATCTTATGGCTTGAAGCTATCAAACCATGGCTCGAAGAAGAAGACATCAAGAAATACTCTTCAGCTTCTTTAATAACGATGTCGGCTTGTCTAAGCCATGTTTGGACTTTATCTAGCCGCTTCATCTGCTGCTGCTCTTCGCAAATCTTGACCCTTTTCATCACGCTGTTGCCAAGATCTTTGAGCTCCTCCGTCGCGATTTTTAGCTTCTTCACATTATCGTCCATCTTCCCTACGTAGATGCATCGAGTAACCAAACTCTTGAAACCTTTCCCCATCTCTCAAGTTTTTCCTCCACGCTTATATCCTTAGAAAATGAGTTTTTTTGTGTGTATATTTATGTTTGTGTGTGCGTGTGAATGTGTTTATAAGCCTAGATTTAACATGGACTGACTTACACGTTGTGGTTTTTCATAATGTCCAGTGATGTTGTTGGAGAATTTAAGGTTATTTAACTACAAAAGTAAACCTAGTTAAATAGATTTTATATTCGTGGGTGAGTATTATATTTTTGTTTTCTTTGTCTTTTATGGAAGTGATTAATACATGTTCTGATGAAACTCTGCACTACTTCGCCAATTAGCAATCAAATACTAGAAACGACTTTTTGTATATTATCGTAAGAGTCAGAGTTTTCATAATTCTCTCCTAAATAAAACATTTAAATTTTCTCATTCAAAGTATTTATTTTGTTGGTTGGTCACCCTTTGTGGTTATCATGTCAAGAGTACTCAAGTCAAGTCCGGAATCTTTGTTATTATCTTACAGGTAATAAATTTCGTACGTCCGTCTGAATATGTCAACACTCGTGTGCTGCGATCTTTTAGATTTCTCTGTCGGGAACGATGGACATGATTACGAATATGAGAATATTGCCAAAAAAAAAAAAAAAAAACCTTTCAAACCTTCACCTAAAATATTTTGATGCAACTTGAGGCAAAAATTTTAATCTAACATATTTTAATTAAAAAAAAATCTTTAAAAGTTAAGGCGTTAAATGTAAACAAAAACTAAAATATACATTAGTTTTATCACTTGATTCAAAGACAATCAAGTGAAGCCATGAATTATCTTATACATTGAAGGAGTAGTGATTTTCGTGATAAATCCTACGTGTGGCATTCATAATGTGTTTTACCATCCAATTTGCAGGAAAATGACTAAAACACCATCAATGAATCAAACTAATTACAAATTATAAAAATCCTTTATAAAAAATCTAATTACAAATTTTACCATTCACTTAAAAAAACTTTATTATTAGAAAAATAAATTAAGAATAAATTACTAAAATAGTGACGAAAAAAGAGTATAGACCATTAATAAAAGAAAACAATTTAATAATGGACAAAATTAATGAGACATGGTTAATTTAGAAGGTGTTTTTATTCAGTACAATTCACGAATAACTAAAACATTGAAAAAACACGACTTCCCAAATGCTATTGTATCATCGTAATTTTTTTGGTGTATAGCATGTAGAATTAGGATTCACATTTTGGGGGTAAAAAAAACTACACTGCCTAGTTATATATTCTTTAAAACAAACTGTCAAGTATCCATAATCCGAATAAACCCGATGTAAATAAAATTTGTCTGTTTTTAATCCTTTTTATTAACATAATAAAAATTCGCGGACTCAATATTATCAAAGCAAAACCTCCATTAAAGACAGAGTCTTCGCAAACAGAGCAAAACGACACAGCAGCACTAAAACCTGTTCTTGATAAAATGAAGACACTGCTTCAAACAGAGGCTTCTCCTCTGATACCTCTGCAACGGCTTCCTCCTACGAACAACAAAGCAAATCAGTCAAAGCAAGAAAATGAATTTCGAATCAAGACGTCAAATAGATTTGATGCATTGGAGAAAGAAACCGTGTGATAATGCAGCAATTTCACAGTTGTATTTACTTTTGCTTTAACAAACCTTATCTCTTTCATTGTTAACGTTGGTAATGCTGTCTATAAAAGACATAGCTTTGTACAGAGTAAAAATTAAGAAGGAAAGAATGAATTTATAAAATTACTATTCAAAATTACTATTCATCGTCTTCTTCATTTCAACATCACTGTTCATCATCTTCCTCAAAATCTCTTCAAATATTTTATCCGAGTTTTGGATACATAGTGAATAAAAACCTATTTTAAACATCACTAACCTTAAACAATGGAAAGGGCATAATATTTTTTTTTTTATTGCTTAGTGCATTCAAAAACGGACCGGCCCTGATCGTGGTTTGATAAAGAAGACGTGCAAATATCTACAAAACATTTTGGAAATTGCTCAGATATAACGTTACTTGGTCGTTGTTTGAAAGATTCATCTTCCACAACTATCAAATCTAGAGCAAACACAACAAAATTGTTTGTTTACGACGGTATTAATGATATGATTTGGTGATGAACTTAGACTCTTTTTCATTGTCAAGTATCTTCTGATATTTGTATTTTTGGTCTAAAAATGTGAAATACAATAACGCCGTTGAGTTTATCTTTATTTTTTGTTTGCTATTTGTTATTGTAAAATTTTGAACTATTTTACTTTGTTAAAATAAATTCAATTTTAAACGATACAATAAAATTTTATCAGTTTTTTAAAGTGAAAATGCTAAATGCTCTTCTTTTCTTTTCCAATTTAATGTTGCAACGATACACATTTAATGGCGATTCGAATATTCACTTCTCTTCATCAAACCCCTAAATCTCAAGCATTTCGTTTCTTCTCTACTCTTCTACACGATTCACCATCACCAGATCTAGTCAACGAGATCTCCCGCGTTCTGAGCGATCACCGGAAACCTAAAGACGACCTCGAGCACACTCTTGGTGCTTACTCTCCGCGAGTTTCATCGAATCTCGTTGAACAAGTGTTAAAACGCTGCAAAAATCTCGGCTTTCCTGCTCACAGATTCTTTCTCTGGGCAAGAAGAATCCCAGATTTACATAGCTTGGAAAGTTATCACATTTTGGTAGAGATTTTGTGTAGTAGCAAGCAATTCGCTTTGCTTTGGGACTTTTTAATCGAAGCAATTCACAATAGATGATGCTCACTCGGCTTATAAGGTTCTTGATCGGATGAAAAGGTACGATCTTGTACCCAGCGTGTACACATATACCCATATAGTCAAAACACTCTGCAAAAACGAGAAAGTTGATGATGCTTATTTACTGTTAGAAGAGGTGATTCAAAGAGAGGCTAATCCAGGTACTTGGACTTACAATTCGATAATGGCTTACCACTGCGAGCATTGTGAAGTGAATCGAGCAACGAAGCTGATCTCGAGAATGGATAGAACCAAGTGTTTACCGGATGGACACACTTACAATATGGTTCTCCAGTTGTTGATAAGGATAGGAAGATTTGACCGCACGACAGAGATATGGGAAGGAATGAGTGAGAGGAAGTTTTATCCAACTGTTGCGACGTATACAGTGATGATTCATGGATTAGTGAGGAAGAAAGGGAAGTTAGGGGAAGCTTGTTGGTACTTTGAGATGATGATTGATGATCGGATTCCACCGTATTCGACAACGGTTGAGGAATCGGTTAGTTGGTTGGGGACAAATGGATGTTGTTGATGTTTTGGCGGGGAAAATGGAGAGGATTTAGTTCTTGTTCGGTTAGAGCTATGGCGGTTGAGATGAGAGGGAAGAGAAGAAGATTGGGACGTAGAAGTCAAGGAAGTGATGGTGATGATGATGATGATGATTCTGATTCTGAGCTTGAGATAGTTACCTGAAAAGAAACATATAAGACATTTGAATAATCTTTTGATAATTTAGCATAGAGATACGTGATTTGTGAAAAGTCGAGAATGACAAATATATTTTTGAGTTGTCGAATTTGGATTAATTCGTACGGTTTTAGATTACATATGTACGAGTCTAATAAATCAAACCGGTTTTGAGAGAAGAAATGCGAATCTTTAACTAAACCTTCCAAATGAGAAAGAGGGTTCAGTTTCCTTTTTTTTTTTATTCTTCCTGATTTTGATTTTTTTTCCCGGAGAAGAGGTTCTCTGATAAAACAGAGTTTTGCGCCACCGACTACGAGACTGTGGAGCTTCTCTATAGATCTGAGACACTTACCAAGTTCCGATCTGAAGTTGAAATTTTACAACGTAATCAAATGATTGCAATTCCGGTGAAGCCACTGTTCGTATTCATCTTAACTTTCTCGCTTCTTCTCGTCGTTATTCTTCTATCTCCGTCGCCACATATTCTGCAGATTCCGTTTCCTTCCGGTTCATCGGTGTAAGTGTTTCTTCTCTTTGATTTTCAATTTTTGCTTTGATTTTGGATTCAAGAAGAGTCGCATCATACCATTAGATGTTTGATCGGAGAGTGAAACTTAATTAGCATAATTTTTACTCGGAATTGTTGTCTTCTTGGCTGCAAAAGATGGGACTTCAAGTGAATATGTTCATGTTTTCTGCTTCAGGAGTTATGATATATGGAGTGTGAAGAGGATAGTGGAATGGAGGCCTTGCAAATGGTGGTTACAAGGACATCTCACTCGTATGAATTCTTCTCTTATCATTTCTCCTAAGTTTTCACTTTAGTTTTGTTCTGTGGAATGATTCTGTGATGGATCTGATCTGATGTGTAGTTGGTTATATTACTTGGGGTGAAGCAGATTTGAACTAAATTGATACATTAGTTAGTTCTATAGTTTTTGTTGAGGTTAGCCATTTTCTCACTTGAATCTGTTTTTTTTTTTCAATTCCTGTATGAATAGCTTGTTTTATGGCCTGAAAAAGATAAAGGCTTTTTTAGTTGGGTAGAATGTAGATTGCTTGCAGTGAGTTTTACTTCTCTGAACTTTGTGATGGGTCTTCATTGCAGACAACTGCTTTGGTTTTTTGTTCAAATCCTGCAGCTCTACCCGCTAAAACTAATGGATATATCCGCGTTGATTGCTATGGTGGTCTGAATCAGATGAGACGCGATGTAAGTTTGAACAAGAGATCAGCCATTTTATGAAATGTGTTCACCGTCATTCATGAAGACTTCAACTTGAATTATTTCTGCCTTAGGAAATAAATCATATGATGATGTGATTCTGTTTGCAGTTGTGTGATGGAGTTGGGATTGCCCGTTTGTTGAATGCCACACTTGTTCTGCCCAAGTTTGAGGTAGCTGCATATTGGAATGAGTCAAGGTACTACCTCCTTTCCATTAGATCAAAGCTTATATAGCACTTTCAATCTTGCTTTGTTGATTTGTTCAAGGAGGAGAAATAATCAGTGATATTTGTTGGTGCAGTGGATTTGCAGATGTATTTGATGTAGACTTCTTTATTCAAAAGATGAATGGTTATATCGAAGTTGTAAAAGAATTGCCAAAAGAAATTGCATCAAAAGAACCATTCAAAGTAGACTGCAGCAAAAGGAAGGGTCAATTTGATTACATACATAGTGTTCTTCCATCGTTGTTGGAACATCATTACATTTCTTTTACACCGGCAATGAGCCAACGCAGGGACAGGTGCCTTTCTAATAATAGTCTTTATTCTCTTTATCTGTAATTGCTATATCTGAAAAATTTCAAGTATCTTACTCTTCTACTTTGATACAACGCATTTTCAGGTATCCCGAGTACGCAAAAGCCACACTATGTCAAGCATGTTATTCGGCTATACGCCTTACTAGTTCTTTAGAGAAGAAGGCCATTGAGCTTATCGATGCTATTCCCAAACCCTTCTTGTCGCTTCACCTCAGATTTGAACCGGACATGGTAGCATACAGCCAATGTGAATACCCAAACCTCTCTCCTTCATCCATTGCTGCAATTGAAGCTGCTCGTGTTGATAGGAAGCCTTGGACTGGAGAACTAGCTCAGATATGGAGAAAGCGAGGAAAATGCCCTCTGACTCCTAATGAAACAGTTTTAATGCTTCAGTCACTTAACATCCCAACAAGCACAAACATTTACTTAGCAGCTGGAGACGGTCTAATGGAGATGGAAGGATTCACATCCGTTTATACAAATGTGTTCACAAAATCTGCTTTACTTAACCAAGAGGATTTCACCAGAATGCATGGAAACACAAAAGCTGCATTGGATTATCATGTGTCCATCAACAGTGACGCATATGTGGCTACTTACTTCGGAAACATGGATAAAATAGTTGCAGCTATGCGAGCATATAAACAGATGCATAATACTCTGTTCCTGAGCAGAAAAGCATTTGCAGAACTCACTTCTAAGGGTCTTGAAGGCGCGGAGTTGAAGAAAGCTCTCTGGGAAGTTCATAAAAACGATTTTGCCATTGGCAGAGGTTTTGCTTTGCCCGACTGCTTCTGTGAATTTAAGCTGTAATGCTGTTTCTTTTCTTACCACATTCTTAGAGCTGACACAACATTTGTAATGCCAACAATTTGTTCATGTACTATGCACTTTGAGGCTCCTATCTACAAATATAAGAAAGTAGTACACATTCTGAGATCAGTTCCTTGTCTTATCTTACTGAGATTATACAGTTCTCATGTTCGTTGTCCGACCACCCATCTGATTTCATTCTGTGGAAGAACTCAAAAAACAGAGAACTTTGTCCCTGATTAGTTTGGCAGGTAAAAACCTGCTGCTCTTGCACAATCCACTCATCAACATATTGCAGATGGCGGCATCCAGTGAAACTCCTCTATCTACCAATTTAACTTTCATATTAACTGCATCATCCAGATGGCCTGAGACAACAAGACCATGGATAAGAATTCCATATGTAACTATATCTGGTTTGCATCCTCTTTCAGCCATCTGTAGAAGCAACTTAGAAGCAATATCATACTCTTTGCTTTTGCAATAAGCTTGTATTAGAGGGGCATAGCTTAAATTGTTCGGAATCAACACTTTCTTCGATGCTTCATCCAAAAGCCCAACAGCATCTTCTTTTTTCCCTTCTTTACACAAACGATTAATCAAAATGTTATATGTTGCTATATCAGGCTTGCAATCATTAGCTATTATCCATCGTATACTCTCAGCTGGATCAACCTTAGAACCGTGCCTATACTTGGAATCAATGATGTTATTAAGGAACATAACACTAAACTCTCAAACCCCTTTCTTTCACTTCCTTCAAAAGTCGATCACTCGCCACAAAATCCCCTTTCTTGCAGAACCCGTTTATCATTGTACTAAAAGTTTGCAGAGTCGGCATAAATCCCTTCAATTTCAACTCCTTGAAAACTAAATTCGCATTTTCGATGTCGCCCAGCTTGCAGTATCCACCAATGATTGTGTTGTAAAACACAATATTCGGAACACAACCTTTACCCCATCGATCAACAATCAACTTTCTACCTTCTTCTACCTTCCCCTCACTACACATACCCTTGACCAATATACAAGTACTATAATTATCAACACAACCACCTTTCTCACACATTTCGTCATACATCTTCCGTGCATCTCCAAGTCTCCTGCTTTTCACATATAAACTCAACAATGAGTTGCAAGCAATAACATCAGGCACAGCATCGTAAGATTCAACTACATAATTAAAAATCTTCATGGCTTTACTTAAAACCCCTGATTCAGCATATGCGTGAAGAACATGGCTCAAGGCTTCATGTGTAATCTTCACATTTTCTTTTCTGAGATTCCCCAACACATATTCAGTCTCATCGAAGATTCTATGCCCTCGCTAAGAGCTTCAGAAACGAAGAACAAGCGAACCCATTTGAAAAGAACTCATCTTTCTTCTCACTCGAAAGCCAATCAAAAAGCTTGACGCCGATTTCAACATCATGGATTCGATCGAAAACGAAAGGAGAAATATCGATGAGTAGGACTTCTTCATCAGCGAAGCAATCATCGAGAATCTTAGACCAGTTTTGATGGGTTTTGAGGATGGAAATAGTGTCGCTGACTAGTTTCTTGATACGGGGAGTAATTGGAAAATGAGATCTAGGAAGATTGGTACGGGGTTTGATGCGAGAGAGAAGGGTTTTAGACATTACAGAGGACTGTGAATGGTTTAATCGTCAACGGCGTTGATTGATAGGGACAGAGAGTCAGAGATTAGGGGTGAGTACCAAGAGGAGAGCTAACCGGAAAAAACAAACTGAAATGCTTAAACCGAAATCGAACCAAATTATTCATGAACCGCTCACAATTTATAATATTCTTACATTATCTTTTGAATTAAACGGAATCGAATTTAAACCCAAAACCACATCGAATCCAATTAAGTGAAATCATAAATAGTTTCATTTTGTTTATTTTTCATAAAACCAATCAAATCAGCCATCGAGAAAACCAAAGCGAAAACCAGAATGTCCATAAATCCAAGTAATTTTACCTCACGTCCTCATATTTTAGTCATTAATTTGTATCTACTCCTTATTTTAGAACTGATACAGATCAACCAAAACTTGAAACTATCTCTAAAAACTTTTTTGAGGGGAAAAGCAGAGCAATGACACAAAAATGATGGGTCTTTAATAGGATAGCAAAACTATATTTGGGGGTAAACTAATCCTCCACGATTAAAATTAGCTTCTGATTCTACAGTTTCAAGTGATCTAAACCACAAAATGATGAGTTTTTAATTTTCCATTGAAACAACACGACCAAGAAGATGATAAACCAATGGTTTGTTTGCAGAGTCCACTCCTTTCCAAAAGACTCAATCCTTGGACGTTATAACCAGTAAACCCAATGCACCTATGAGAATATACTGCAAGAAGAAAGAAGATGCAGAATGTCACGATCACAAAACCGGAAAAAATAAAGAGTTAAAATTTTCGTTTTAGATTTTAAATCATAGATCGAGAAGGTACCTTGATGATAGGCTTTTCTGTCATGATAATAGTCACCCATCCAACATAAGGCAAGGACCTGAAACAAACAAAAGTGTAAAACATTTTTGAGTTGCAAGAGCTTTGGTTTAAACACTATACATTGAGAGACATTTTATTGAATGAAGTAAATGAATTACCCGACTGCACGACCCATTATATGATGTCGATGAAGCCAAAGCTGTCCTTCAGCATAGAGAAGTCTGTCATCTCCATAGTTATTGTCACCTGGAAACGTAAAATTAAAATGTTAATGTGTGTCAAAGAATGACACTATCAAAACAACTTACACTCTAAAGGAGAAATTTCAAATCGATTAAACCAGTACCTTTTGTCAAAACATCAACTTCTCCTGTATTTTCCCTCTCGTGAACCTATAATGTGATAAAACGCCCAAGAATCAGCTAGGTTTCTACATCAAACATTTACAATACACGTAACTGAGAGATGATAATGAAGAAGTCGAAAACCATTACCTTAATGACACGATGGACAATGGGAATATCACGACCCTGAAGATAAGCGTGAAGCAAAAACCAATTAGGCATAAGACCAACATATCAAAGGGAGAGCGAATGAAACAAGAACAAAGGGGAACTTACATCAACATTGAAAACAACAATTTCGCCGGCTCGAATTGGGTCCTTACTCATGTGCAAGAACAATATATCCCCCTACAAGAGATCACGTTGTCGTTCAATACACTATGATTTACATTTTGAGCAAAGCCACTGCAAAATCTTATGTATCGCAAAAAAACTAAGTCCAGTTACCCTCTTAAAACCAGGTTCCATGCTTCCAGAGAGAACAACCACAACCGGAGATTCGCTTCCAGTGACACACATCAAAGCTTTCCATATGATCAAAGCAGATGTGACAATCAGCCCTACCAGATTTCAAAACAGAACAATTTATCATTTACTTATGAGACAATTTTTTTCATACGAACCCATATTGAAAACAGATAATCCAACTACCAATAAACAATCATGTGCTCAGAACAAAAAAAGGGTCACAAACCTTAACATTTCCCCTCAAAAGAGTATACTTAAATCCGCATGTAAGATTAGTAATCAATTTGGAATTATACCTCAATTATCACAAAAACGATCTCTAATGAAACATCATCGACTTCATCAATTCTAATAACCAAAAGGGTCTCCAATTTTCTGGAAAGATGTCAACTTTATTCAAAATAAAAAACACAACTGAAGCAGCAATGTTCATATACTAATGAACCCTATATGCCAATTAATCAGTTAACGGTCACAGAATCCAAATCAGACTAAGTTCAATGAGAAGAAAAAGGAAGAAATGAACCTAGACTGATCGCCTGAGTGAGAAGCTGACGGATCTGAATAGATTTGATAGAATCTACTGTTTCTCCGATCCAACCCATCTTGAACCTTCGATTTTTTCGATTCTCGCCGATATAATTCAGATCGGAGCGACGAACGTTGTCTCAAAGCTTTGCAGTGAAGAAGGTCTCTCTCAGGTCAGCTTTAAGGCACGATTTCTTCTCCCAAGAGCGTTTTCTCAAGATCGGTACCAAATTTGGAAACCAGTTTACAAATTTAGACCGGTTTAAATCCTTGAGTGGCTACATTTTAGTGACGTGGTTTAAATCTCTGAGTGTCTATATTTTGATGACGTGGTTGGCTACATTTCAATGACGTGGCAAGTATTTTTACCTACCTTTATTTACGAAAATACCACTTTTCAAGGAAATAAAATCACAGCTAAGCCAAATTTTAGTGGCTCTCCGGAGAAATTTACCGTTTCTGCGTTTAACGGCGAGAAGCTTTGAGATGGCAATCCTAATTCCGGCGAGTTTCGGGAGATTAACCATTCCGTCGAATGTGACAGTTAGATTGAGAGTTTCTGCTTCTGCTAACCAACGCACTTTTCGTCGCGATACAGTGGATTGGGTTAAGGAAACTTCAAGCTTTTTCGATGAAGACAAGAGGCCGATCATGTTGTTCGACGGTAATCACGTTTAAATTAATCTCCGATGTCAGTTAAAAACCGCACCGTTTAGTATAATTCCATTTATAATGTTTTAGTTTGTTCGAATTTTTTCCAGAATTTTCACTTATGCTATAGTTTTATACGACATTTGAACGGATACAAATATATAAATTCTATCACATATTCACGTCTCTGAGTCTTTTGAATTTATTAATGTAGCAATTTTGATTGATATTTTAAGAATCTTATTACCCTGGCTCTTCTATAATAGGTGTTTGTAATCTTTGTAATGGAGGCGTGAAATTTGTTAGAGACCATGATCGAAACAGGTTAGTGTTGATTTGAGTCTCAATGTCAATTAGAAGTTTCAATCTTTTTCACTGGAGGGCCAATAAAAAAACTATGAACTTGTTTTCAGGAGCATAAGGTTTGAAGCATTACAGAGTGAAACAGGCAAGAAACTGTTAATGCGATCAGGAAGAGCTCCTGATGATATATCGAGTGTTGTACTTGTCGAAAAATATCGGTAATTTTTTTTTTCGATATGAACCGAACAAAGCAAACTTTACAGGCCATCAAGTGAGTTGGTATGTTTTTTTTTCAGGTCTTACATAAAATCAGAAGCAGTTTTGAAGATTATGAAATACATTGACTTACCATTTCCACAGCTTGCATTCTTCTTTCAGTTTACGCCTCTGTAAGTTCTTTCTTACGGTTTAAATAGCGGAAGGAAATGCCTCGAGTGATTGATCTTATAGCAATTTTCTTTTGACATGTTGCAGGTCTGTGAAGGACTTTTTGTATGAAAATATTGCAAACAACCGATATGCTATGTTTGGTCGATCTGATTCATGTGAGATCTAAGAATACATTATTTACTGTGATCCTACTTTACCACAAAAGAAAACTAGATATGTAAAAAATGTTTCCTACAGATAAATATATGTTTTTTATACAAGTGTAAAGTTACAACAGTCTTCGAACATCATTTAGTACTTTTCGAATCATGTACTCATCAAATGTATAACCTTTCCGATGTTGATATTTGTATCAAATTATGCAAAAACCTTTGGGATTGTGTGGAGAGTCTTTTTCTCAGATAATGTGTCTCGGGTGTGTGCTGGCTACAAGCTGCTAATTGAAATCTCTGAGTGGCATGCTCTCTACGGTATGTTCTCTGAGAAGCTTAGTATATGCCGCAATGAATCTGCAGAAATTTTAAGGAACTTTCAATCATTTACTGGTAAAGGAAGCAATTTTTCACAACGTTAGTGTTTTTGTTTGTGTGTTGATGGAGAATTCAACTACTGTTTCGTTCATTCGAAGTGTTAAAGTCAATGGTTCGTTGAGTCTTTTGTGAACTTACCCCGCAAGAAGGATGGCTAAAGATGTACACCTTAAGAAGTGTTGATAACACGTGTTTTGGTTTCTTGTGTTTCATGTCATAACCAGCGGGAATGTATTTGGGGTTCACGTATCCGTACTGCGGACGGAGAAGAAGGACGAACCCGAGGAAGAAACTGGCTAGGAATCCTCCAAAATGAGCAGAATTGTCCACGCGAGGTAAGAATCCAACGCTTAGATTCAATGCAATGATTAAGATTAGTGTCATAAGTGCGGTGCACTGCAAAAAATGATTAAGATCAGCTTTGAAAAATGGATCATAAAATTCCGAAAATGATAAACTTTTTTACCTTATTTTCATAGATTGTCCAGTTGTGATCAGCTCTGAAAGCATTGCGCCGAGTAACCCGAACAAAGCACCCGATGCTCCTACTGATACCCGTTCTCCTCGTGAATCTGTTAAGCAAGACATAAGGTTTCCATCAAGCCCGGAGATCACATACAAAGCTCCGATTCTCACTGTAGTTTCATCAAACTCTTAACTCGGATAAAACAAAATTCAGGATCTTGATGAAGGAAAACAGAGCGGGTTTTAAATAGTCGTACAGGATCCAAATTCTTGTTCAAGACGCATTCCAATACAGAGCAGGCTGATCATATTAGCCATCAAGTGAAGAAGACCACCATGAAGCCATATGCAAGAGACAAGACGCCCATTTCTCACCTTCCTCCACAAGTCTCCTTTCGAGAGCTCCAAGTTTCCTCAACCTGATTCAACAACAAAGATACATTCTCTAAGTATTTAACCAATACATTCTCTAAGTATTTAACCAACTTCTAACAAATTCTTGTCCTATTTGTTGAACAGATCCCAAACCATAGCGGAACAAGAATTCGTTCCTTACGTTGGAATAGAAGGGCCAAGAAGGATATTTCTTTAATCGGTTGAAACGAAAGCCTTCCAAGGATATCAAACAAGAGACACTCATCTGATCATGCGGGACAATCGTTCACATACATTGTGGTAGCGAATGTGATGATGTTAGCTGTTAAAATGAGAGGCACGAGCCATGCGAACTATGGCACAGGAATGGGCGGGCGAAACTGTGGTCGTGCTGGTGGTGGTGGTGGTCCGCGTTCAATGTCCGGTGGAATCTGCGGTCTCTTCCCCATTTCTGGAAAAGAGTATCACGCGTCTTTCCTCGTTGGCTTTTTGGTAGATGTTTGAGGAATGTAATTGGATTTCCGCAGATTTGGGGAAAAATGTGAAGCAGAGAGAGAGATTCGGAAAATCTTGTGGCCAAAGTAAGGGTTTTTTACTTTTTAGTTTCTCTCTGTTTTTTAATTACATTAGGCAGTTATGTTCGGTAAAATTATTTGGTCCAAACCAAACGGATCCTATCAAAACCAGGTTGGAAAAAAGATATAACCGAACTGATTCAAATTGAATTATTCTTGAAAAAGAAAAACCATCAAATCATCAAATATACATTATCCTGGAAATGTATTTTCTTATATGTCTGTTATGTAAATTCTGCAATAAATTAAAAAGCATGTGTATTGAGTATCATCGTATATCGGTAATCTCTGTCATTTGGACACGTATTAGCAGTCAATGTTTTAAACTCACAGCCAGTATATTTGGCATTACTAAGTAATTTATATATTTGTAGAATTCGTTTCGTAATTTCTTCATGATCCTATTAATATCACAGAAACGTTTCAGCAGCTCCACACACAAAGCAGCTCCAAAGAGCTTCCTTATCGGATCAAATCTTGAATTATTCTCCCATCTCTGAGAATTTGTTAGGTAGCTTCATATTATTAAGTCTTCCTCTTTTTTCTTGTTTTAACAGTTTTCTTGGAGATCACTAATCGTTTAACTTCTGGTATTCTTGTTTTGAGACAAGTGTGAGTGGAAATGTTTGGAATATTCATAAAAGCTTTGGTTTATGTTTATATAATTGTTATCCAAAATGTGGAATTTGATTACCTTCTTTAACTCTTTCTGTGATCCGATTTTGTTTTGATCGAGATCAGTTACGGTTAATGTATGAGATTCAGGATCCCTGATACATAAATTTGCTTGTAGATTTGTCTCTCTACACATATATTATTAATCAGCTTTATTTTCATTTTGAACAAAATGAAAATTTTGTTTAAAGGATCTGTAAAATGTTAAATGTTCTTCAATTAAGTACTTTGCTAATCTAATGTATGAGTTTTACTTGTTATAATTGTTATGATGTTACAGGCGGAGGAAAAAAATGGAAGAGTTTTTGTTGCATGGAAGATTACACGCTACAATCTATGAAGTTGATCATCTCCATGGTGAAGGAAGCAGATCAGGTTTCTTAGGATCGGTATTGTCTTTTGTCTCTCTCATTTACGAGTTATTTAGATACAAGAAATTTTTTCCTTCAATGTTCTGTTTTCAATCTTTTCAGATTCTAGCTAATGTAGAAGAAACAATCGGTGTTGGCAAAGGAGAACCTCAGCTTTACGCTACAATCGATCTAGAGAAAGCAAGAGTTGGAAGAACAAGGAAGATAAATGAACCAAAAAATCCAAAGTGGTATGAATCTTTTCATATTTACTGTGGTCACATGGCTAAGCATGTTATTTTCACTGTTAAAGATTGTAATCCGATTGGCGCAACGTTGATTGGAAGAGGTTATGTTCCTGTGGAAGATATTTTGAATGGTGAAGAAGTCGATAGATGGGTTGAGATCTTAGATACTGAGAAAAAACCTATTGCTGGAGGATCAAAGATCCGTGTGAAGCTTCAGTACTTCCGTGTTGAAAAAGATCGAAATTGGAATCGAGGTATCAAGAGTGCTAAGTTTCCAGGAGTTCCTTACACATTCTTCTCTCAAAGAAAAGGCTGCAAAGTTTCTCTGTATCAAGATGCTCATATTCCTGGAAACTTTGTTCCGAAAATCCCTCTCGCGGGAGGGAAAAACTACGAGCCAAGTCGATGTTGGGAGGATATTTTCGATGCCATTAGTAATGCGAAACACTTGATTTACATTACTGGTTGGTCTGTTTACACTGAGATTTCTTTAGTGAGGGACTCGAGGATGCCGAAACAAGGAGGTGATGTGACAGTTGGTGAGCTACTCAAGAAGAAAGCGAGTGAAGGTGTTAAGGTTATTTTGCTTGTTTGGGATGATAGAACATCGGTTGATTTGCTGAAAAAAGATGGACTTATGGCTACTCATGATGAAGAAACTGAGAATTTCTTCAGAGGAACTGACGTGAACTGTGTTTTGTGTCCTCGTAACCCTGATGATGGTGGAAGCATTGTCCAAAACTTGCAAATCTCAACTATGTTTACTCATCACCAGAAGATTGTTGTTGTAGACAGCGAAATGCCGGGAGGAGGATCAAGATCAAGAAGAATTGTGAGTTTCGTTGGTGGTCTTGATCTTTGTGATGGAAGATATGACACTCCATTTCACTCCTTGTTCAGGACATTGGACACTGCGCATCACGATGACTTCCATCAACCGAATTTCACTGGCGCAGCCGTAACCAAAGGTGGTCCTAGAGAGCCATGGCATGACATTCACTGTCGTCTTGAAGGACCTATTGCTTGGGATGTTTTGTATAATTTTGAGCAGAGATGGAGTAGACAAGGCGGTAAAGATATTTTGGTTAAAATAAGAGAGCTTGGTGATATAATCATCCCACCTTCTCCTGTTCTGTTCTCAGAGGATCACGACGTCTGGAATGTTCAGTTGTTTAGATCCATTGATGGCGGAGCAGCTGCCGGATTCCCTGACTCTCCTGAAGCTGCAGCTGAAGCAGGTCTTGTGAGTGGAAAAGATAATATAATCGATAGGAGTATTCAAGATGCGTACATTCACGCAATTAGACGAGCTAAAGACTTCATCTATATCGAAAACCAGTACTTCCTCGGAAGCTCTTTTGCTTGGAGTGCGGATGGAATTAAACCAGGGGAAATCAATGCTCAGCATTTGATTCCAAAGGAGCTATCTTTAAAGATTGTTAGCAAGATAAAAGCCGGAGAGAAGTTTAAGGTTTATGTTGTTGTGCCAATGTGGCCTGAAGGGATTCCTGAAAGTGGATCAGTCCAAGCTATATTAGATTGGCAAAAAAGAACAATGGAGATGATGTAAAAAGATGTTATCAATGCACTTAGAGAAAAGGCACTCGAGGGAGAGGATCCGCGAGATTATCTGACATTCTTCTGCCTCGGAAACCGAGAAGTCAAGAAAGATGGAGAGTATGAACCTACAGAGAAACCTGAACCTGACACTGACTATATCCGAGCACAAGAAGCACGCCGCTTCATGATCTATGTTCATACCAAAATGATGATAGGTGAGTGTTTTAAGTTTTGACACTTTCAGAATTCATAATGTTTCGATGTTAACTAAATGATTTGTCGCAGTTGACGATGAGTACATAATAATCGGATCAGCAAATATCAACCAGAGGTCAATGGATGGTGCAAGAGACTCAGAGATAGCAATGGGAGGCTATCAACCATATCATCTATCAAGAAGACAACCAGCTAGAGGTCAAATCCATGGATTCCGCATGTCGTTATGGTACGAACATTTAGGAATGCTCGATGAAACATTCCTCGATCCATCGAGCCAAGAATGTATCCAAAAAGTTAACCGAGTTGCTGATAAGTATTGGGATCTTTATTCAAGTGAGTCACTCCAACATGATCTTCCTGGTCATCTACTTCGTTACCCGATCGGTATTGCTAGTGAAGGAGACGTCACTGAGTTACCTGGATTAGAATTCTTTCCTGACACTAAAGCTCGTATCCTTGGTACCAAATCTGATTACATGCCTCCAATTCTTACAACCTAAGCTCTATGGCAATACCTATAGGTAAAAAAATAAAACTTTCTCTCCTCTTTCTTCTGCTTAGTAATAAAACCATTAGTCCCATCTTACTAAGTAGCTAATTATATCGTTCGTTTTTAGTTATTTCATTCGGACACTAAGAGGATTTGGAGAAAAAATAGAAGTATACTATTATGGTTCATTTTTGATACTTCTTTTGTTGCTAATTAATTACTGTTGAACTTATGAATTTATCTATTTCTATTTCTTTAAACTTTATTTTATTAAAATTAGTTACAAAATGTTTAGTGTTTGATTCTGATCCATTCTCGCTTGAATCTTAATCTATGGCCTAAATCCATAATAGCGGTTCAGATCACAATTGTCCTTTTTTTGACATTTCCATTTGAAATTCTACAATGATTACAATATTATGAAATTTAAATACAAAAGCAAACATAAAATAGTAGTATGGGGCGTTTAAGTTTCATTTGAAATTTCTATATTCTGATTAGAATATTATAACAGATATGTCAACTAAAAGAGAATTAAATTATTTTACGTTTATAACAACAAAATGCAAAAGGAATAAAATACTGATTCTGATATTTTTTCCAAACATAAAAAAACTAAATCCGATCTTGACAAAACTGGATTAGGGAAGTCAATAAATTTGTGCTTACCAAAAACATAATTAATCGTGGATAAGTGTGAATATATAAGAGGAAGAGATGTAGTAAACGTGTGTGGTTGATGCTATTTAGGACAGCAAAGTCAAGCAACCATGTGACAATCTCTTTCTCTTTACGTTCTCTCATAACTTTAAGACCTTAACTTCTTCTCATGTGTCTCTCTCGAGTAGCAAGTATCCTAAAAATAAGTACCCGTACGATGAGAGCTGCTTGAATCTTATCTTCTGATAATTAGTATATATTTTGTCATACATTAACCCGGAACTATGAAATTAGTCAATTACAAAAAGAAAATTTGGTAAACAGAAAAAAATTTCATACTAAAATTCAGATTAATCTCTTACACCAATAAAAAAATCGGATATGCTTGTCACCGGACCAGACCCGTAATATTAAACCCACCTCTCTGTCTATAATTGGAGTTTTACCACAGCATTACAAAAGAATTTTATCATTATTGATGCTCTTAAATAATAAATATAAATATAATGTCTAAAACACCAGTTTTACCTGCTTTAAATTAGGGCCGGATCTGCTTGTCACTGAAAACGTTTATATTGGCTAATCATGGTTCAAATTATAACCCTAGAATGAATACTTCAACCATTGAAGCAGCATGAGTTGGTTACAAAATTACACTTATTCACTACAATAAACATTTCTAAATAACTCTGGTTAGTTCCAAAATATGGATTGGACCACAAAATTGCTTACGATCGTAATTATGTAGCACACGAAAACAAATAGAGAACAAAGAGAAAGAAAAGTCCTTAGTTTTTTTTTTGGTAAAGAAAGAAAAAGAGAAGTTGGTCTAGTCTTTTATATCACAATCACAACAATTCAAGAAATTTCGAAAGATTTACATGTTGGCTTTTTCTAATTGGCTACTCCTCTTTCGAATCCAATGTAAAACATGGTCGTCCCGTGTTGAAAGAGTTCACATTAATCAATATCAATTAAAATATGTTTTTTTTTTTCTTTTTGCAAACGATTTATTTGTTTTTATTACGGCTTGTGCATCCCCGAAGGCAAAAGCTTAACATTCAAAACGCGGCAAAATTACGTTTTCGAAAGAGGACACGTGGCTAGAGCCTATGCTTACGTAAACGCCAGGTTCTCGTTTGGTTCTGTCCTCAAGTTTAATGATAGAAATTGGATCAAACTGAGTGGAACAGATTCATTGAACTCTTTAGAATCTCTCTCACTCAATTCCTTGTCTTCTAATATTCTCTTCTTCACATCCATCTCCCTTATTTTTACAAGTTGTTGTATGTTTTAATATCCTCAGGTATATTTTTATTCAGCTGAGTTTGTCATATTTCCCTTTTTTAATTTATAAAATATTAAACGAGTCGATCATTTTTATAACAGAAAAAACTGGAAGAGTGTGACGAGATTTTAAAGAAATTATAAAATAGTAAAATTAAACCACGTGCATAGATTATTAATTTATTAGATTTGATAAAGTAATTCATAAATATTTAGTTTAAGTTATTCATTACCTTTTAAAATACACATAAAAATGTTGTCAATCAAAAATGTAGAATTTAATCAAAAAAATATAAATATTTAACAACTAAATAAGACAAATAGTAAAAGTAAAGAAATTTGATCATTAACTTATAATATGTACTCTTACCTTAAAAAAAAAAAACTTCTACTATGTACACACATATATATATATATATACAGTTTTATACAATCAATCTAGGCTAACTGAATCTATCCCTTATAAATATGGTGAGACTAAAGACAGTGAATAAATAATGATGAGAATAGATTTTTCCCATTTCAAGTTGATTTCTGAGCCTGTGACTAAACCAAACACCAAACACTCTCTTTCTACTTTTCCAATAGAAGATAATAAAGAGAAGACAGCAGACAATAAAAAAACTTCAGCTTTTGATTATTGTCAGACGACCTTTTTCCTAATTTCTTTCAAAAACTTTATCTTTTTATAAATTCTTAAGAGAAGAGAAGAGAGATCTCACCGTTCAACTTCAAAGAGTACTTTAACTCCAACAAAATCAACCTCTCCCTCTCCCCAGAAAATAAATAAAAAAGTTCAAAATTTTTTAACTCCAAATCAAAAACTTTTCTCTCTGTTTTTTTTCATCTGAATCTTGGGCGAAGAATCTCTCCTCTGATTCCAAAGCAAAGGACACACACATCACATGGCTTGTATACTGAGCTGCTCTCATGGCGTCGTTATCGCAACCGCCATGGTTTTCTCAAGCACTGCTCTGTTTCTAGCGATTTCCCGCCAATTTTCTGGAAATCAGACATCAGAGGTGGAGGATCAATCCATCACCCGTTCTTGTCTTTCTTCAGGTACCCTTTTCCGATATTTCTTCTCCAATCATCCTCCGGTTATAAAGTTTCTAACTTTATTATTAATTGACGATGCAGAGGTGAAGAGGAAACAGAGGACGAAGAAGAAGAAGAAGAAGGTGAAGTTCGCAGAGAATGTGAAAGAGCCGAAAGGTAACGGTGAAGAGTATCGTAAGAGGGAATATCTCCGACGAATTGTACCGGAACCGATAATTAAACCGGAGAAGACTAGTTCGGTTTGCAGAAACGACATGCCTGCTAACAGGGTTGCTTTGTACAATGGGATTCTTAGGGACAGAGATGATCGAATTCAATGCTCCTATTGACCTTTTTTCTTATTTACCCAAAATAATGCAGAAAAGATTTTTAAAATCCCTTTATTTTCGGGAGAAATATCTCTATAATTCTTGTATATAATTTTTTTTTCAGTTAGTTTTATCGGGTCTCTGTATGTAATTTTTTTTCTAGAAATTCAGGCATGTAAATGATTGACATGTGAATTAGAGTTTTGAGCGACAAGAAAGGGTAAAAAGTAAAAACTAAAAGGCTCTTTTCTTTTACATTATTAATTTCTAGAAAAGGTCTTTCACTGTTTTAGCAAAAATTATATACCTAAAGAGTAAAATTGAATTAACTAGCTATAAACCATTTTTTAAAAAGAAAAATTAGAAAAAGAGAGTTAGGTAGGTTGGTTATAAATGGGGGTGGGGGGGGGGGGGGAACTAGCTAAATGGCAATATGACAGTATTTATTTTTCTATTGTTTTAAAAAAAAATTATTCTTCCAATTATTTTCATTCGATGCATATACTAAAAAAAAGATTGTACAAAAAAATAAAAAGTGTTGTTAGTGTGTTGTGAGTTCAACCGTTTTGAATCTGGTTTGGAGACAAATGATGTTGTAGGAATATATGATGCAGGGAATACTATGAGAGAAGCAGATGGTTTGCTATGTAAAACAAATTAAGCTTGGAGAAATGAACACGTGGATGAGCATGATGTAATTTGGAGAATAGTTGTTTTAGAGTTATTAAATACGAATTGGAAAAGTTGTTATACATTCGTTTAGTTTGTAAAGATATTTTGTTAGATTCTTGATTTTTGTTACTGTGATTATTGTTAAAGATTCATTAAATTTGACATAGGTGAGTCGATTAGTTGTTTTATTAAGAATGTCTATTCGAATTGGTTCTTATTACAAAAAAGAGTTTTTCTTAAATTAAATTACGTTTTGCATTAACACAGGTATCAAAGCTCAATCGAACCTCAGAATTCAACATTAATAATAGAAACTAGAATTTATGTGTCCTTGAAAGAGTTAGTGTACCGAAAAGTGAAAGAAGCGGTGAGCTCCAAATTTGAGGATTTACTTATGTTGAAGACTCAAGAATTGGAAGAAAAAATGGATAGAAATATGGTTGATATGATGGAGACTATTAAATCAATGGTGCCGAACAACAATTCTGGTAACGGAAACCATAATCAAAATCGAGGTTCAACGACGAATTCGGCGACACAAGATATGACGTTCAACAACCAAGATCAAATGCGAAATAGAAAATCAAATAATCAATCAATTTATTCAGATCTTACATGTTTTGGTAAGTTTGATTTCTCTAGATTTAATAGAGATAATTACAAAGAATAGTTGTTTAAAGCCGAAGAATTCTTTGTGACCGATGGAACACCATTTGACATGAAAGTAAAGATTGTGACACTACATTTTGATAACCATGCTTCAACTTTTCATCAATCAATAGTTCAATATGCATATGGAAGAAAAAATATATGGGTTTTGAAAAAAAAAGATATGAAATAACTATGAGGTGTACAATATGAAGAAAAATATATGATTTTTTTTTTTTTTTGTTGAATGAATGATATATATACACGCAATCAAACACAATTTTATCTAATGAAGATGCAATTATTCGGATCCAACTTTAGAAAAACACAGTATCATCCGAATTTTACTGTTGATAACTTTAAAAAGTGTAGAATAAAAAAATCGGACAAATAATACTATTGATATAGTATGAAATTTTCTTATTCAAGTGGCTAATGTGCGCAAAATATAACCAAAAATGTTGATAGATTAAACAAAATTTTATTTGTAGTTTTTTCTTGTTTTTTAGCTCATTTTCTAGGCTATACATGTTCTGTATGTTATGAGTTGCAAAATATATTGTGATAGACAAGTTTTTGTTACACATTAAATGATTTGTTTAAGTAAAAAATAAAGTATTTTCGTGTAATGTTCAGTTTCTTTTTATAAAACCGTAATATTCTTTACATAATTAATATTTAATATTTTTGTGAAAAATTATAAAAGAACATTTCATTTCTGCTTTATTTTTCTAAATCGTTTTTTTGTATTAAATGCAATTTCCCAAAAATATAAAGAGAAAACAGAAAAGGTCCAAAATATCTTGTCTTGTGAAGAAAATGGCGACTGCGTTTTCCAAGACGAGTGCAAGCTCCAATCTTTACCTCCATCGCTGCCTTCAAAATCACTCTCTTCCATCTCCTTCGTGCTTTTCACCGTCTTCTTCTCGGCTTCATCCTCAGTCCCTTATCCTCTTCGCCACTCCCGACCGCGTACGACGCATCGCCGTCGCTCCTCTCGGCCCTCCAACGCCGCCTAGTCCCGACCCACCTCCGCCTAAAAACACGACTGAGCTCACAAGTTCGTTTTTCTTTTCTCACCCATTAATTTCTATGTTACAACTCTGAGTTGGGATTTTGTTTACTGCTAATTCTGGTTTTCATCAATCGTAATTCGATTTCAAATTGATGTGTATTGCATTACGTAATTCGAATTGGGAATTATTTGTTGTTGGTATCGAATTCCTCAAGATCGATTAGGGTTATACATAAAAGTTTTGATCTTGTGACAATTTATGGATTTTACAGGTTAAGTAGTAAGCATTAGGAACGAGTGAAATGTGATCTTTAATAAAGTCTTAAAAAACATACAATTGGATTCAGAGTTGTTTGGTTTTCACATCTTCTTTCATTGACATAAAAGTCATTTCCTTTATTTCTTGTATAGGTCTTGTGGGTGTAGCGTCGGCGATTCAAGACCGTGTAAAGATCTTTCTTGCACTACTAATTTGGATCTCTCTTTTCTTCTGGGCTTCAGCAATACAAGGAAGAGGCAGAGGAAATGGTAAAGGAAAGAAAGGTTCACGTTTCAAATAGTATTGGATAGGTTGGTGTAGTAATGATGTTGATCATTGATGAAAACTCCTCTACATGTGTATGTGTGTATATGTTCAGAGGAAATATGTTCTTCTAACATTACAGTTTATACTAGAAAACTAAACTTTGCTCTTCTTCAGAAGAAATGCCAATTTGGATCAAAAATGCCAATTCAACTACTTTTTACAATGCTGTTTCAGATTGTAGATGTATTGGGTGTGTCCTTGATTTAGCCAAATGGTCTGCAACATAACGGTACCGTTTCTTTGATCAATTTGTTGTATAAATGGGTCCGTAACATGCTAATAGGACTTGGTATTTATATGGGTTGGGCTAATTTAGTTTTGGGCGTCATCATTACAGCACCTTTTTTTGGTCTGTTTGTTTGGCAAGTCGTTGGTGACTGGTGACTCCGACTATTTGTTTGTCAATCATTCTATTTTCAGTCGCTAGATTTTTTAGCGATTATCAACAATCGGTCGTTACAATTAATCGCCCAACTGCTAAACAAACAAAAATAATAATTAATGATCAAAAATAAATAACATTAAAAGATTATATAAAATAAATAAAATTATGTAAAATAGATAAAATAAAATTATGTAAAATAGATAAAAATAAAATTATAAAAAATATAAAAATTAGGTTATTGTGACTCACAAACAAACAACCGAACAACCCGTCGTCGCTGACTACCAAATGAACTGGTTTATTTTATTTTTTGGGGAATTCTTATATATATATATATATAATTAAAACAGTTGTTGTAGAAGTTATTCATGATATGAAAATGAAAAATCTGGGACATTGAAATTAAGCACATGATTGGTTGGACCCATTTTGGGTGAAGGATGGTAGCCTGGTAGGAGCTGAATTTTATTATCAAGAGCTAACATTTCGTTATGATCACACTGAGCATTTTGACTATATCTAATTATAAAAAAATTATGCTATACTTTAATCTGATTTTTCCCATATCTAGAGATCTTCATACACAATAGAAAACTAGTAGTTTGAAATTTTGTTTCTTTAAAATTACAAGATTTAAAATTCAAAAAAGAATCATATAATAATAATACCTTTATCCTAATTAATATTATATAAATAAACTAACATATACATGTAGATATGCACAATCATTCCCACTATTTTGTTTTTATAAAATATATAAATTTTCAAATTAAAACAGCTAAACACAACCGACGACAAAAAAAAAACAGCTAAACACAAACCAAATTCAAAAGGGTTAAGCAAAGCAGAATATTCTAAGAAAAATTGTTTCTCTTCTTCAAGAAGTAAAAGCGATTCTCTCTCTCATTAAGGGACCAGAGGTCCAGAGCAGTTTCTGTTCTTTTGCTTCGCTGTTACATTCTCTAGGAAAAAGGCGTTACCTTTGCTTGTCTTCTCTCTCTTTTTAGCAACGAGGAAGAGTCTTGAAAACGAAAGGAGCTGAAAATTTCAGAGAATTTTGGCTTCTGGGCTGTTCAAAGATGCAACTTTTTAGTTGTTTTGGCTGTGGGAAAGGATTCAATCGGTATGTATAGGTTTTATCTTGATTCAACTTGATTTTTTTTGGTTTTATGGATCTCCCCATTGCTGTGTTCCTCCAAAATTTGTAGACTTTATAGATTCTATTGTTGGAAGTTTGGAAATAACAATCTACTGTTGGATAAGCTTCAAGTTCAGATTTGATAATCTAAAAATTGCATTTTTATCTGTTTGATGTTAAATTTCACAGGAAAAAGAAGGTGAAAACAGAGCCATCATGGAGGATTTTTTCACTAAAGGAACTTCACGCAGCCACAAACAGTTTTAATTACGACAATAAGCTTGGTGAAGGTGGATTTGGCAGTGTGTATTGGGGTCAGCTTTGGGATGGATCTCAAGTAATGATCCTTAAATTGTTATATTGATTTTGATATAGTAGAATCACATTGTGTAGATTTTGGTCTCTTTGATCTTCATTTGTAATGAGTTTTTGTTGTTGTTTGTAGATTGCGGTAAAGAAATTGAAGGCATGGAGTAGTATAGAAGCGACAGATTTTGCTATAGACGTCGAGATTCTAGCCCGTATCCTCCATAAGAATCTGCTGAGTATACGAGGTTACTGTGTGGAAGGACAAGAACGACTCATTGTATATGAGTACATGCCAAATTTAAGCTTGGTTTCGCATCTTCATGGTCAGCATTCATCTGAGTCACTTCTTGATTGGACCAGGCGGATGAATATCGCAGTAACCTCTGCTCAAGCAATTGCGTAAGTCTACAAGAATCAAGATAGTTTTTAATAAATTGGAAATATCTACCACTGACTGATTTATGTTTTTTGCATTTGCACAGCTACTTGCACCATTTTGCAACACCCCGAATAGTTCATGGCGATGTGAGAGCAAGCAATGTGCTGCTAGATTCTGAGTTTGAAGCTCGAGTTACGGATTTTGGATACTGGAAGCTGATGCCAGATAATGCAGAAGATGGAGCTAACAAAATCACCAAGGGTAATAACAATGGATATCTATCTCCAGAATGTATCGAATTAGGAATAGAATCAGATATGGGAGACGTGTATAGTTTTGGTGTTCTTTTACTGGAGCTTGTAACTGGTAAGAGACCTATAGAAAGGATGAACTTAACAACAACAAAGCGGGGTATTACCGAATGGGTTTTACCTTTGGTTTATGAAAGAAAGTTTGGTGAAATCGTGGATCAAAGGCTGAATGGGAAGTATGTGGAAGAGGAGCTGAAAAGGGTAGTTTTGGTTGGGCTTATGTGTGCTCAGATTGAGCTAGAGAAGAGACCAACAATGTCTGAAGTTGTGGAGATGCTTTTGAATGAATCAAAGGAGAAAACGGCTCAGCTTGAAGCTTATCTACTCTTCAATGGAAACAATGGAGTTGTAGATGAAAGCTCAGAGATCATTTCAGAAGAGAAACATCATCAAAAACAAGAACTAGAGTAGATAATATCTCTGTTATTCGATTTGACACATTCTTTTTTTCTTTTATTTTGCGAGCATTTGGTTTTGGTTGTGCTTGTTTCTAGAAAAGTGAGGTTGGTTTTTAAGTTTATTGTGTTTCTTCAATTTAACATTTGATGCTTGAGAGCTTGTAAGAGAGTGTAATGGTGGTACATATTTGGTCTTTATGAAAAAAGTCTTTCTGATAAAAGCAAACTAAAAACATTTGATTTGATCATATAAGCCTTGAGTCAACAACCTTGATGAAGGTTTAGTTGGACCCTGGATCCAGCACGGGAAGCCGGCAATGCAAACTGATAGATTTATCGGTTTGATGAGTCCCTGGAACCATGAACTGGAAGATCACTGTCAAGCAAGCACCTTGAGGAGCAATCCCATAAAAAGCTGAATCTGGTTTGGTTAAATGACATTGAAGGCTCTTTGAAAAATGCTTTACACTCACTTGCACAGACTGAGCATTTCCTCTAGCAATAGCTCTCTCTGAACGAGCTTGAGCACTTAAGTTCCTATCTTCAACAGGAGCCTGAGATTTCTCACCAATAACCGAAAGCCGCTGGAACTCAGAGCCAAGCCTAATCAACGTCGTTGAGATTTGCACTTGCAGATCACCATACTTGCTTATCGTGACATTAAGAACATCCCCAACATGTTTCATATGATCCACAAAATTCTGTAACTGATTTGGATCTCGTACTTGAACAAGAGTAGGAGGCAAGTCTTGAGCCGAGTCAAGAGCGGTTTGAAGCTCGATAACTTGAGACCGAGATAACGGTTTGGAGATAGGAACATCTTGAATAACTGCAGATTTGTATCCCTTGGTTTCAAATGTGAGAAACGGCATTGGTTGTGTACAGTTAGGAGGAAGCTTTTTCACTAGCTTAATCTGCAATCTGTTTGCAGCTAATCCACCACTGAACTCAGTACAAATACTAACACTGCTCTTCACCGCTCGGTACAGAAGAGAAACATCTAAGGAGAAGGCGATACGATCCTCGTTCTGGCTCGATATACGATAGTCATCAAAGAGAACATCTTTACGGAACTGAGCAATGCATTGAACTCCATCACCGTTGAGAAGGTTATGGAGGAAGAACAAGTGTTCTTTGGTGAGAAGAAGATGACAAATCTTCCCCATTTTTTCAAATGCTGGAAGAAACCTTTTTTCTAAGAGATTCACACCATTTTCAGTCAGAAACGCTTTGAGCTTCATTTCACTGTTACAGAGAAGCAAGAAATAATTCATTTTTTAGCAAAAACGAAATAGATTCTGTAAATTAAACATTAGGTTAAAGCGTTTCTTCAAAACTACGAAGCCCAGATTCAATCAAACATAAGTTTATTCGAATTTAGGTTTAAATACGAAAGCAAGCGAAGCAATCTTCCATTGTAATCAAGTTTCTCTAAAGCTTTTACAGTTATCAAACCGAGCGATTCATCATCGGAGCTATATCAATGGAAACGAGTATACAATTAGCAGTTCAGGAAATTTGGAGAATCGAGAATTGTTAGGATCGTTTCATAATTAAACATTTAATAAAACTCATCGGAATCTACAGTTGGTAATATTTGGATCTGTCGATTCTGATCGGATTTTCCCCAACGCTGAAGAGTTGTGAAAGACGACAGATTCAGAGAACTTTAGGGACTTTACTACCAACTCACCACTCAACAGTGACGAAAATTTCTGAATTTTGCGCCTAAATTTCTGAGTTTTGGAATGGTAAGATTTTCGGACTTTTTTGTTTTCTTTTTGAAAAAATGGAAATCAAATAGACACAAGCCCATTAGCGTTAAGCATCTACAGTTCTACACTCAAAGGCACAAGGCCCATATGGGTAAAATGGAAACTGATAATATCTTTTCAGAAATCATAATTTGTATTTGAAAATCATATAATGGAAAGTGGAACTGATCATTTGTGTTAAACTGAATAAAACAAAAATATACTTGCCAAAAAATTACTTTGAATATAAAATTTTTCCACAACATGGCAATTGAAATTATCATATTTAAGTAGTTACCAATTGTGAAATTTGTTACATGGAACAAATTGTCAAATATTGATAAAAACATGGTTTTTTGAAGTTTTTACTTATGTGATTTAAAGTTTAAACATTATGAAATGCGTAGTTTATTTCTGTAATGTATTTTAAGCATCTATTTTTTTAATAGACTTATGTTACGGATAATAAAATCACGCACTAAATTTCATTTCCACAATTAACTCTTTTAACAATGTTCACCAATCTGTTTATTTGTATTAAGTATTAACTTTGGCTTCATTCATTTTGTTACACAGCTCTTTGTCAAGAACATAATATATTATAGCAAACAAAAATAAAAAGTAAAATCTTTTTATTCTATACAGATATTATAGTCTCATAAATCCTTCTGTAAACACTAAACACTAGTCTTGTTTATCTTCTAAACTATGAGCTTTGTCCAAAGACTGTTGAAGAGCTTACATTGCCACTTTATAATGATCCACAGAAACTGCTCCTTCTTCAACTACCTGAAGAGCGTTTTTATACAACTGATCAAACCATTGAACCCAGTCCGCGCCATTGACAAAATCGGTCAAGCTATTATCAGCCAAGTGGACTCGTTTGTAACGCCATTGAAATTGAGAACACATAGATCATGTCTGCATAAGTATCCATAGAAGTTGAAGCAGCTACAAATGCACCGTAGTTCACCAACTGATCTATTGTACAGAACCACAAAATCACGGATTTCTCTTCTGTTGGATTCGACTTGAATCCTTTCTTTCACAAGGAAGATCACGAAAGGCCCATTCACGTGGTGCTGAAACATGAGTACATTTCTTCTACCTCTACCTGGAATTTATTGAACATTTTCTCGTATAGATTCTCGAGAGCTGTGTCTCGAAAGAACACTTTGTTTTAAGCTCCGCAGTGTTTATGGTGAGAGACTCTATGTCACTTAGAGTTTCTTCCCTGGGCTTCTTCTGAAGAGCTAGCTTGTACTTGTCGAGAAACTCTTTCAATGGTGTTTGCTTGTGAACATACCTCTCGAAAAAGGGATTCAGGGGTTCTCCAGGACAAGCAGCAGCGATACCAGCGGCGTGTCTTTGAGATAAACTGGAGCCCAATTAGCGCGTTCTTCGTACAAGGAACGGAGCCATTCATCAATAACCCCAAAATTGTGAACCATGAACCCCCAAGCTGCTTCAAATTCAATTACTTTTAAGGTTTCGTAAACTTCTTTTGTAAATGCCTTCCTCACCCCATCATAGTTATGCAACCCTCCTAATTTTTCCGAAATTTTCCTCATTATATGCGTTAGACTGAATCTGTGATGGGACCTTGGGAACACTTGAGAGATCGCAGCCTCTAAAGGCTTGCATCTGCTTGTGACAATGGTTTGAGGAGAGCAATGTAGTTTGGCCATGGTGATTCACTCCAGTAAATGTCACTAGTGGAATCTCGAATTTTCCGGATATATAAGAATTATCGATGAAGATGACATCGCCAAAGTAACTACAAGAAACTTTAGAGAAAGCATCTGCCCAGAATACATTCCTTAGTTGACCTTCATCGTTTACATCCAATAGGTAAAAAAAAGTTTGGATTTGTCAATTGCATACGGCAAAAGTAGTTGTAGATGGCTGCGGAATCTCCTCTCTTAAGGTTCAGCAAATCGGACGACCCAAGAGAATTCTGAAACTGTTTTTTCACAGTTGAATTTGGGTTCACACTGTTTCCACTATCTATCACATGCGCCCGGTACAGCTTAATCGTCTTAGCATCTGAGACTGGGCTAGATACACTCTTCCTCTTGGTCCCAGTCCCTATCCTTTTAACCAATTTATATAACTTGGAACCAAGCAAATGGTTATGATCAAGTGTAACTTCAAGACCCCGCCACCTCTTAGAATCCACCTGTCTCATTCTTATCATTGCAGGGCAACCAGTTCGAGTTTCCTTTCTAACACAATTCACAACGTTAATCCTCTTGAAACCTTGACTACTACAGCAAAGCACCGCACCCTACTTCTCTTTGCTACGCCCGAGAGTGATCTTACGCGGGTATTTGACCTTTAAAGCGGTTAGGTAGTTAAGCTTCTTCTTCTGACGGTGAAGATCTTTGAGGGCTCGACTGGTGATTTTAGCATTTCCAAGAGCAAAGACACCTTAGGGTTTCACAGGTTCAAAGCACGTGCCATCGTCGTCGTTTTCATACTCAAAAACCAAACCCCTGTATTTCCGTAACATGTTATTAAAGCCCCAGAACTTTTGAATAAAATGACTTTACCCTCCCTGCGGAGAATTAAGCCCCTAAACTTTATAAATTTCTTGATTTTACCCTCAACTTTGATTTATTGACCATTATGCACTAATTTTTTCAATTTCTTTTTCTTCGTAATCGGATCATATAAATAGAGGAAATACGTTTTTACTTGACCAATCAAAAAACAAAAAAATGTCTCTGCTATCTCCACTTCCTCTGCTCCACTCATTCTCCTCCACCGTCGCCACAAAATCCACCGTCTCTAGAATCAGTGCCAAACCATCGAAATTTCGCTTCTTCGTCGTCAATGCAACGTCGGAAAAGGGAAACAGCGGTGATGAGGATCCATCTTTCAATCCATTTGGCTTTGTTACTGACAATCCGTCTAGCCGGAGCGCAATTCAGTTACCGGAGTCTCCGGCGGAAGACGGTAACGTCGGTCAAATGCTTTACGTAAGTTCACATATCTACTATTTCAAAATTTGAGCTTAAATTGAGTATTTTGAAAACATTCTTGGTTTGTTACAGAAACTGAAATAGCTTGAATTGTTAAGGTTCTAGTTTTGATACAATTTTAGTGGTTTTGTTGGTTTAGAGAACTGAAGATAAGGGGAAGGAATATGGTTCAACTATCAAATCAGGGAAGCTAAGATGGTTCGTGCGAGAAACAGGTAAAAACATAAGTGTGTTTCTTTTTTGCTTCAAGTAAGTGTTGTCTTGATCACTGTTTGATCATGTTTTTTTGGCGGCAGGATCAAAGGAGAGTCGTAGAGGAACTATTGTATTTGTTCATGGAGCCCCAACTCAGTCTTTTAGTTACCGTACTGTCATGTCTGAGGTACGACATTGTATCTTGAATCATGTGTCTTACTCTATATGGGAAACAAATAATGTAGATGATTTTGAGTATGGATCTTTTTTTTATGTTTCTCAACAATGTAATAGATGTCAGATGCTGGATTTCATTGCTTTGCACCTGACTGGATAGGATTTGGATTCAGTGATAAACCGCAGCCAGGATATGGATTTAACTACACAGGTTTTGTTGATATATTACAATTTACACAGGTTTTGTTGATATACATGATGGTTCCTTGTTCTTAATAAGTTTGAATCTTTTCAGAAAAAGAGTACCACGAGGCGTTCGATAAACTTCTGGACGTGTTGGAGGTCAAGTCTCCGTTCTTTCTTGTTGTTCAGGTTCGGATGTGTGTGTACTGATACCATTTCTGCATTTCTATGTTCATCAAGACTGAACATATATCTTATGTCTGCATTTGTTGTGGTCTCTCTCAAGGGATTTCTTGTAGGTTCATATGGTTTAACATGGGCATTGAAAAACCCAAGCAAGGTTGAGAAAATTGCTATCCTTAATAGTCCATTGACTGTTTCATCCCCAGTTCCTGGATTATTTAAGCAACTGAGGTTCAATTCTTTTTGCCATTTTGACCACTCTTGGCTTATCTCGTGCTACATAGAAATTTCCCCAATTTCTACATATAATGGATATTATTTCCTCTCACAATCGTACTTGTGTGTCATTTCTTTTCTGATGCAGAATTCCACTCTTTGGTGAATTCACCTGCCAAAATGCTATCTTGGCCGAGCGGTTCATTGAAGGAGGTAGCCCGTATGTATCAAATTAACCATTAACTTCATGTGGAGTATATAGTTATCTAATTTTTTCAATTCTAGAGAATGGACACTGGCTATTCTCTTACCTCAAAATGCATGTGCTTGGTAATATTGGTAGAGGCTTCAATTGGACAATTTGTCTTACTATATATCTGTTTTGATAGCTATGTCCTGAAGAATGAGAAAGCTGATGTATATCGTCTACCATATTTGTCAAGCGGAGGACCTGGTTTTGGTACGTCTCTAAACCAAATTCAATGAATGAGGAATGATACACATTACTCTCGTTTCTTATGATGATTCAATAGTGTTTTATGTAAGAGACTTCTCATCATGATATTCTGCTGTGTTAGCATTACTCGAGACTGCGAAAAAGATCAACTTCGGAGACACCTTGAGTCAAATTGCAAAAGGGTTTTCATCGGGCAGGTACATGCATTTCTGTATACTCCAATTCTCATGTCTACTCTTGAGGCCTGGTATTTTGCTGAGATTTGGTTCCTTTACAGCTGGGATAAACCCATTCTGCTGGCTTGGGGAATAGCTGATAAGTACCTGCCTCAGTCTATAGCAGAGGAGTTTCAGAAACAGAACCCCCAAAATGTCAAGCTTCAACTCATTGAAGGTGCTGGGCATTTGCCTCAGGAAGACTGGTAAGTAGATACACGATGCTGCTCTGCACTGCTTTAATACATCTGAATTTCTCTGCATTTTGAACTTTGTATACAGGCCAGAGAAAGTAGTTGCTGCCCTCCGAGCGTTTTTCTGATTTCCAAATTCAACAAACAAGGAAAAAGGTAATCTCAAAGCCTAACAGCTAAAATAAACTACCAATAATAGTATCACAGAGCCTAAGACATCCCAAATTTTCTTACAAAATATGGGAAAAAGTGTTAGCTGCCCATTGAAAAAACAAAAAACATCTTGGCGCCGTTCGGTTCTCAACTTTTCCTTCCCTTTGGCTTTTTACCAGCTTGGCTAAGAGCTTTCTCTTCAGATTTCCTCTTTATCGCAGGCTTTGTACCACGGCCTCTGGGTTTCACAACTTTCTCTACAACCTCGCTATCTTCTCCACTTTTAGCATCATCGTCACTATCTTCTGTTTTTCTCTTCAGTGCAGGCTTCTTACCACGACCACCCCATGGTTTCTGACCTTTCTTCGGTTTAGCACTATCATCTTCTTTCTCGGATTCTTGTTCATCTTCTTCTCCATTTCCATCTCCATCGTCTTCTTTGGATTTTACACCTCTTTTATCCGGTCTAACCTTGATTGCTTTCTCTGCGTCTTTCCCAGAGAGTTTCTGTAGCTCTGGTACATAAGCTGTTGTCTACAGAAGAAAACAACAAAACACAAAAAACATGTCTTCAGTTCACTACATGAATCAATCACCGAATAAATAGAAATACTTACCCTTCCACCAGCAGTGATGAAATCAATCGTCTTCCCTACAATAACAAAAACAGACTTCATTACCAACCACAACAATCAGATACATCACAATTCACTCTCATATCATTAAATATCAGGTGTAGTTGGAGGTTGAAAGATCAACAGATCAAAATTTATGCACTGTGGCAGGTAGATAAAGAGTTTGAGTGTGAAAGCTGGGATTTCAAACCATCAACAAAAGCCTTTCCAGGCTTCCTTTCCCTAGCATGAAAAATCCAGTTACTAGGAAATTGACTACTGTCTGCATAGATTTCCACAGCTTTTTCTATCACCTGCAAAAACCCAATGTTTGTTTCATCAAAATTGTATATAGATGGTGGGAAAAGCTTACCATTGACTTTCCCCGGTTTTTTCCCCCACCGAAAATGAAATAACCATTCAACAGGAAACTCTTTGCTATCAGCACTGACTTGAACCGCATGTTGAATGACCTACAAATGTGGTTTTTTCTTTCTCTCTAAATTACAGATACTTAATGCATCATGCATGTTAACAGATTGTTCTATTGTTCCCATGTTTTTGAAGGTAATGTTTCGGCGGGTTTTAAGAGTCTTACCTCTTTGATGGATGTGTGCAAAGCTTCACATTGCTCTTTGGAGAGGCTAGAAGCAGTCTGCAACGGATGGATTCTGGCCTGCGAAAAACAAAAACTAGTAGAATTAATCCTACAGCATGTAAACAAGTTTCTTCTGTCGGTCAAATGTACAGAGTTGAAAACAAAAGTGGATACTTTGTGAATCAAATGAGTGGTTACATAGATTCTCTACTTCAAATCAATTTATTAAGAACGTAAAGCTCACTTACTTGGTACAGCACTTCATCAGCGATCCAGTTCCCAATACCTGAAACAAAACCCTGCAAAAGAGAAGAGATACATAATCCATTAAATGCGCAATGTTTTATAAATAAAAGAAGAGGGAAAAAACAACAATCAAAACTATGCAATGAAACAGAAGATCATTTCTAGTTATTGCTGGCTTTGAAATGTCATATAGCCAAGTTATAGTTATTGTGATAAGTGGTAAGGACAAGAAAGAACTGAAAGATACATATAATTGAGAAAAAAAACAAGAATTAAACTCTAAAAACCTGATCAAGTAGGAGAGGTTTAATGGTTATTTTCTTTTTAGCTAAGCTTTCCGCAAATTCCTCAACTGTCATAGGCTCCAACAATGCATCAGGACCAAGCTCTGATATTGGACGTACAGAAGCAGGCTGCAATAACAAACATCAATTAAACACTCACAAAGTTTCCGCACATAAGCTTATAATAAAGAAAATCAACATAAGAATTACGCATTTATACATTAGCTAGAAGTCGAACTTTGGCAAATCTCCTCTTATCAGTAAAAGAAAGCTCCAGACCATCATCCAGCTGTATACAAAATCATAATTCATTGTCACTGAAGCACATTTCCGGATCATCGATCAGTCAAAAGAAGACTGTAAATTTCTTAACCTCGACAAAGAACTTTGAATACTTAGATGGCCACTCCTCTGAGTCCTTTACAGCAGACCTATATAAACAATGTTTTACACATCAATCTTGTTCTATGGATCTTAAACTTAACAAAGCAAATGTAACAATGGTACTCCATATACCTCACCTTTTATACTTAGTAACTGCAACGCCTTTGATATATATAGCACCAGCCATACCTGAAGAAGAACACACATAAACCAAAACCAAAACCAAAACCAAAACCAAAATCAAAACCATATATAAGCTCTCAGATACAATAAAGCCAAACACTTTTACTCTTTTCGTAAGCATCGAGGCAAAAAGGTTTAGCATTCAACTATGAACAGTCCTGCATTTTGTCAAATTTCCAATTTTTGATGTAATGTATCATTCAAAAAGTCCGGAGAAGGAAAAAAAAAAACCTAAATTTGTTTGAGAGAAGTTACCAAATTGAAAAGAAGGAAATGGCGGGGAATCTAACTGGAGCCAGAGATTTTTGCCCTTTCGACGAGCAGAGACGATGGTTTTGCCGAGGATTGAGGTTTGGAAATCGGACGGCGAGATTCCATCGATGACTTTGTTGTCGTCGGCTATGATGACTCGCTTAATCTTCTTTCCAAGACAGTTATCCTCTATTGCTCTCCTCGCCGCCTCTACTTCTGGAAGCTCCGGCATGTTTTCTCGTCGGCGAAATTAATTTTGTAAAGTGTATTGTACACTCTTTTTTCTTATTATTAAGCAATTTAATTCTACAAGGGCTGTAAAAATGGGTCTATCCATGACCCAACCCAACCTCTAAATTATTTTAATGGATTGATGGTTAACCATGTGACTTATCATTTTTCTAAAATTGAATTAAATTAATTTAACTAATTTTTATAATTTCTCAAATTTTTAATCAAATTGTGAATATGTAAATTTTTCACTAAAATGTATATATGCAATTTTTCTACCAAATAATGAATCCACAAATTTTCGCCAAATATGTATCCATAATTTTTTGCCCAAAACATAATTTACAATTTTTTCCAAAAATAAGAAATCTGCAATTTTTCAGCAAAAAATTGGATCCATAATTTTCACCAAAATGCAAATCCGTAATTATCTCGTCAATACGAAAATATGCTATTTTTCCACCAAAAATGAATCTGTATTCCCGCCAAAAACTTGATTTCGTAATTTTCTAAACAAAATGAAAATCTTATTTTTCCACCAAAATAAGAAATCCGCAGTTTTTCCACCTAAAAAGAGTTCCGTCATTTTTCACCAAAATGTAAATCCATAAAATAAAAAATCCACAATTTTTCCTAAAAAAACTGTTCTATCATTTTTCCTGCAAAAATATGGTTCCATCATTTTCTTGTCAAAAACTTTGATTCCGTATTTTTCCACCAAAATGTAAATCAATAAAATGATAAATCTGCAATTTTTCCGTCAAAAATGAATTTATAATTTTTTTGCCAATAATTTGATTCTATATTTTTCCACGGTGATGATGATGAAGATGATGGTGATGATGATGATCAATGATGGTGATGATGATGATGATTGATGGTGATGATGATGAATGATAATGATGATATTATTATTTTATGATAGTTATTTATTAGTTAATTTTAGAGTAATTAATTAATTAATTAAATGGATCAACCCATTTAACCATTAAACCATCAAATTAATGATAACTGTGTTTTTATTCTCTATCACTTGTGTTTCTTTTTACCCAAAAATTTTGCTCTGCTACCAAATTTGTTGATCTTAGAGACAAACCCAAAAATGAAATGGCTTTAAATAGCCTAGAGATGAAGACTCAGTCTTACTTGAAGCAAAAAAAAATAGAAAGCACCGTTAACTTAAACGAAATACTCGGACAATCTATTAACTCCAGAGTATTTAAAACTCTGAAACAAACTAAAGACCAATTCAAACCCAACAATATTAATCCCAAGATGAAATGGTCAACTACAATAGTTGACCTTGGAAATGACGATAAGTAGACGGTCATGATATCCTAGGATCTGGAAGCAATCCTTTGTCTCCTGCCCGTAACGTCAACGACTACAATGAGTGTAGTTTACAAAACAAAATCGTACATCGCGTTGTTTTTCGGTTTTGGCAGAAACCAAAACGGTTAATCTATGGAGACGAAGATGAAATGGAGGATCAATACATAATTAGACTATAAAAGTGTCCTACAAAGGATAGTGGAATGTTCCTAAGTTATATTAGTGTTAGAACGAGGTTTACGTAATTTTCGAAGATAATCTTTTGGAAATAATCATTTTACGTTATGGATTTTATAAAAATTTTAAAATAATTCACATAGATGTATAAGAATTCATCGGTGAAGTTTTGAATTATCTTTGTACTATTATTTGAGCAATGTTGAAAAGAAAATAACCAACTTTAATATGTTATATTACATAAAATGTCATTGATCTTTACACATTTTAAATATAGTCATAAAAGATACAATAATAATCACAAAATTAATATAATTAAATTAAAAAATTGTAAATAATTATTAGTTTACAAAAAATTAAATTTACTTTCTTTCTCTAACTAAATATGGACAAAATTAAAATTAATTTTTTAAAGTTTTTAACCAATCAAAATTGAAAAACTAAGATTTGATATCTAATTATAACATATTATTTATTTTAACTTACTATATTTGAAAGATTTTGTTAAAATTTAAAATTATGATTCTTCTATCATCTTTATTTGATCTTATTTTTAAATTATTTTGAATTATTATATAATACATATAGTTAATTAATATTATTTTTTTCTTCATATATTACTCAATCAATGAAGAAAAAAATATGTTCAACATCCCATATCGGTTAAAAAATTTGAGCATTAGTTTTTAAATAAATTCATGTACAATAACAATCATAAAACTAATATAATTAAATTAAAAAATTATAAATAATATTTTAAATAGTTATTAGTTTCCAAAAAATTAAACTCACTTTATCTCTCTTATTAATTATGGTCGAAAATTAAAATTATTTTTAAAAAATTGTTAATCAATCAAAATTGAAAAAATAAGATTTGATATCTAATTTTACCATATTATTTATTTTAAGTTATTATATTTGAAATTTTTTATTAAGATATAAAATTATGATTTATCTATCATCTTTGTTTGATCTTATTTTGAATTATCACATAATACATATATTAATAAAAATGTAGATTTTTCTACATATATTGTGAATCAAATTTTTAGAAACGAATATATATTACTCAATCAATGAAGAAAAAAGTGTGTGTTCAATGTCCTACATAGGTTAAAATTTTTTAGCAATGGTTCTATGTTATATTATAAAAATGATCAAAATGATTTCAATTCTGAATGAGAAAGAAAATTGACTTATGAGACGTCTAAATTTTTAAAAATTATTTGTTTAGTCTGCTTCTTTAGTTAAACTAATAATTTTAAATGCTTAATTTAAAATATTATAAATATTTAAACTTTAATATTTAAAATGTATAAAAAGTTTATAATCTTATTAATGTTTAAATATATATTGTTAACTTTATCAAGGATTGATAGTTTTTTTTAACTTATAAAAAGTTAAGATGTTATCAATTTTAATGTCAAAAATATTTATATAGTTTTTAAAAAAAAATTTAAAGAGTATATGAATTTATTTTCAACGAATCCAATATTGTATCATCCAGATTCGAATGAAGATTCGGATCTTCAAATGTTCTAATTTTTACAATGGGTGAGGACGAGTCAAGACGAGTTAGAGCAGATAAAACGGATCATGATGCATCTCGGATCAAATTTCTAATCATTGATATTGGATTAAATCAATTTTTCTAAATCTTTTTTGAATAATAAAAATATATACATAACATCACTTAACTTTTACAAGCAAATTATGTTATAATCTAAATTATCAAATAAATTTATCTACAAATATAACACCGCATGTACGTAATTATATATTAGTAATTTTAATTAATACAACACAAACCATATATAATAATAATAAATAAGATGTTAAAAACCTAAAATAAATTTAATGTAAAACACTAATAAAATTTATAATTATATAACCTAAGGAAATAATAAAATACATATTTTCCCATACTATACAACGTGGTTTTAATGGGGATTTTTTGTTAACCGAGGAATTCAAACCGAAACACAAACTAATGTCTAGTGCTTATATAAATCTTAGTATTTACAATATTAGGTCAGAATTGTATGCATTTACCTTAAGTTTAGGTTTCAAGAGTGGCATTTTGGTTGATTAATTCATTTTCTAGTGGAGTTTTGTTCCAAACATTTTTTTAGTGTCTGTATGAAAAAAGGGTTTAAACTCACAATGTAGTTTTGCGATTTTGAAAAATTTAACAGTTTTGAAAGTTTGGAGTTTTCAAAAATTCAAAACGTGTTTTCGGCGGGAAAGCATATATAGTTTTTTTTTAATTCCAACAAAGGTCCGATTGAACACTCAAGTTTTCCGGCGAAATTTGTTGGATTTTGGTGACATTCGGGTTAAATTCGCAGGCCTAGTTCAAAGCATTGCAATCATCCAAACAATAGTAACATCTCAAATTCTCCGGTCGGGCCCTATAACAATAATACTAGCAATGATAGCCCAATTACCTGCATTATTTTATAGGCCCCATTATGAATATAAACCCCAAAATAATAACTAATAAACATAAAAAAAATGGAAGCACTTTTGCCTCATTGGTCAAAGGTTTAAATAATCTTTTATATTAGATTAGGGGTTCGATTCCCAGATAACATAATTTCTTGCAGACTATTGAATGCAAAGTTTTTACAGAAGTTTGAGAGTGCTATTGATAGAGGCGTATGTCGTGGTCATTGCATATTTTGCAGGTAGTTGATTATCATCAGAATTATATCAGTTATCTCTAATAATAATGATATAATAAAAAGCTAAAAAGACATCTAGAATTAACAGAAACATAAACCTTACATCATCATCGATCTCTTTTTTTATTTTTGTAGATTGACACCCCTGCCCACATCCACGCCCAACTAAACTAATCCAGTGCTTTTGCTAGTTGCATGCCCGCCGCCGCCTAGCTCCCGTTAAAAGACGTTAAAAGGGAAGGAGAAGATTAGCAAAGCGAAAAAAACAGAAGGAGGGGAGCAGCATCTTACTCTCCGTATCGAAGAAGCATTCGAACAGGCTCCAAAGCCTAAGTCGACTTTCTAAGTTTAAACATTGTTGCACTATACTTACCAATTTGCAACTGTACTCTTTGTTCAATTTGGAATCACCAAAGTGAGTTAAAGAGATTAGTAGTGTAGTTCATAAGAACTACACCATGTATCTATATATCTAAGGCTTGTATCACTTTTTGATGAAAACGAGAATATGCTTGACCACCGAATCTTCGAAAAAATAATAAGAGTCGAGAATGAGAGAAATGAACTCTTTGAAAATTTTAAAATCCTTTAACCTTTCTCTCAGTTTTGTAATCATCTTTTCTATAGTTTAAACACTTATACGTATCAATATTCTTACTGATATAGAATGTTTCAGGTACATGGTCTTTTAAACCACCTATGATTAAACCATATCATTTCAAATACAGTTATTGCTATAGTTTTGAGATTTTTAAATAAAATGTAAACTTTTATGACATCTAGTAAAATGAAATTTTAGTGTTCAAAATGAAAAGATGACTCATATATGACTCTACGTCTCTAAAATCCATGTAAATAGAGTCGCCAGAGGTTGTTTTGCCAATTAAATTACTAACTCGGTAGATATAATAACAATTGGAAATCAAAGCGTGTAACAAGAGATTTAGTTCAGATTATAGTTGAAATAATTTCCCAAAAGTCCAATATTTACAAAGCATAGAGTATGAAAATTTGATAAGAATCACTCAGGAAATTTTAGTTTTTATTACCCATTATTTTGGCAATGAATCATCAGTGTTTATTTATGGTCTCATGCATTTGACAAGAACATCGACGAATCTCTTGTACATATGCTGCTTCATGTACATTTCCTCAACCTTTTTGCGTCCTTCACTCCCAAATCGTAGCCTTGCGTCTGGATTTCTAAGTAGAAACAAGAGATTACGAGCCAATTCTTCGTTGCTTGATCGTCCCATCGAGTGAAGTAGACCGGTCACGTTATGTTGCACCATCTCTCTTGTTCCTCCTGCATCTGTTCCCACCACTGCTAGTCCATAAGCCATTGCTTCGATTGTCACTCTCCCAAACGTTTCACCCACTCCCTGTAAACAAATAAAAAAAAGATTCAATTATAAACCAAACCGAACAAAATCGAAATTTGTCAATAAACCAAAACCATCAAAACCTAAATTGAGCAAAACAAAATTGAAATGTTCAATCCAAACCAAACTGAAATCAAACCGATATATAATTCTATATAACCGATAACACTGAAAACCAGTAAAGCTAAACCAAAACCAAATTGTATACTAGTTTCTATGGTCCACTGCATTATGCATCCAATAATGTTTTTTTGGTCTGAAGAGGATTATTACCTGAGAGTTAGTAACGTAGACATCTGCTGCAGAGTATAATGAAGCAACACGAGTTGTTGCTGGAGTCCACATAACTGACTTAGATAAGTTTCCATTGTTTGATAAGAAGCTTAACATTTCTTTAACGTATCCAATTTTGTTACTCTTTGAACCCACTGACCCTATAAGAACTTTAAGTTCTTGATTCTCTCTTCTTTCAGCTTTGTCAGCTGTGAGAGAAACACTTTCCAACTGTCGAGATGAACCTCTTAAACGATGTTTGCGGGAGATACTAACTTTTTCTTTCCTAATGATGCTCTTGTGATTCTTTTGAGCTTCTTGTTCTTTCTCAGCAAGTGCTAAGGCAACAGATTCAAGGAGAAGAAGTTGTCCCTTTCCTGGGTTTATGCTGCTAAGAGACATCACAAGCTTATCTGCATCTGTTAAACCTAATTCTCTTCTCACTGATTCGCGTAATATTTGTCTCTTCGCCCTCATTTTCTCTGGAGAAAGTGTTGGTGTGTTGAGTGAGGAAGGAATCCCAGCTACAAAAGCTAACTCATCACTGACAGACAGTGGAACAATCACTGGTTGTGATCTTAGCTTTATATGGTCCTCCTCGCACCATGTTAACCATTGTTTGCTCTGTGATTCAGATAGAAAAACAAGCATTTTCACTCGGTCAAGCACAGGTTTAGCTCGATCAAAGTATTCTCTTCGATTCTCCATTATCCACAAAGCTATTTGACTTCCACCAGCTGGAAAATGATTCATGTATTGATCTGCAAGAAAGGAAGAAGCAATAATTAAGATCTGCTTTCCTTTGATTGTAAATAAGTAGTCACAAAATCGCATAATGAATTCTTACCTATCCATGAGCTACATACAGCTGATCCTGCGATGACCAAATCTGCTTTCATGGCAGTCTTGAAGCTGAGTTCTCCTTTGTCTTCAACCACTTTGATCCTTCTCCTAGTGAGCTCTTGCATCAATCCACCTCTCCTGCTGAGAACTACTGCAGAGACCGTTGCACCACAGCTCAAAAGCTCTGAAGCCAGCTCCATCATTGAAATTGGAGCGCCAGTCATTGACAGTTCGTGGAAGACAAGGACGAATCTCCTTGACCAAACAAGGCGTTTAAAATCTGATTTCCTGTCGCAAGTCCCAGACCGTCTATGTGGACTCCATTCAAGAACTTTATCCTCTAGTGATCCAAAGGGACCAAGAAGCTTACCATAAGTAGCATTTGTCATTGGAAGCTGTGGATCTTGCTCATCATCCAAAGCCTTAGTCTCAACCTCTTTAATCACCTTCTGCTTACCACGGATCTTACTACGTGAAACCTGGCCAGTTTTTCTCGTCTTCTGCCTGGAACTCAAGCTCCGTCTAGAAGTCCCAGCCTCTTTCTTAATCAGACTAACATCCGTCCTCTTATTCAAACCAGCATCATCTTTACCAGTAATATGTACCAAAACATCAGAATCCTCATTAGCAATATCACCCGTTCCTTTGTTCTTGTCCACATGTAAAACATCCTTCCTCACTTCACCTCCAAACCGTAAAAACTCAACTTTGCTTTCATGATCATGCGCCCACCTAGACTGAACATAAAATCCAAGATACGTCCAAAGAGTAATCAAAAGCAGCCAATAAACCAGACGGCTACTACGGAACCACTGAACAGCTCCTCCTCCCCCGCTAACTCTACGCGGAGTCCTACCAGAATGTACTCTAGGTGAAACCCTTGGAGTAGACCTCCCCGACAGTGAAGACTTAAGGCTTGTTTGCATTAGCGGCGACCGAATCTCCTCCATGATTTCAAGGTTATGATCTCACTATGAGCATCATATTAAACCCAAAATCAATAAGAACTAGACAAATGCAACCGCTTCAGTTCACGATCCTCAAAACCGCAACCTAGAAAAAGAAATCATGCAATCAATCAGTCTATACAAACTCTAATTTCCAAAGATATGATACCAGAAGAACTATAAGGCAAGTCTTAAGAGCTAAACTCCTCTCCAGACCTGCATTTAGGTATTTATCGCAACTATTGCAAACAAAATTTGGAGAAAACTTCACAAACTTCTCAGTTAAGAATTATGAATTTAATTTCTCCTTAGGCTAAAAAAACAAGCATTAGAATTTGAAATTGCGTTGGAGAATTCGGAGACTCATAAAAAGAGACAAGCCTTCAGGATACCAAAAAATCAAAATCACATCGTCTCTTTTTGATCGGTCAGTTAAACTTACCAGAAACTGAGTAACTACGGACTTAGATCCGTCGAAGCTCCGATGTTTCAGCTTCCGACGTAAAGCGCGAAGAGAAACGGAGCTAAAGTGACGCGAATTTGCAGGAATCTATGATTATAAAACAAAGAATCAACACGAAATCTGAAGTCAATGATCTTCACCGGAAACTGGAAAATGGAAACAGAGAAATAACGAAGAAGAAGTAGAGAAAGAGAAGATTACTCTGAATTCAGTAGTCTTCTTCTTCGGAGATCAGAGTGAAGCAGAGAGAGAGTGGAGAGGAGTGTTGCTTCTCCTAATCCTAATTAATTCGCCCACTTGTATCCTTCCTTATTTATTATTATTATTTTGCTCTTTTCAAATTGGATTGAAACCTTAAGTTTATGCTTTTAGATCAAGTGTGTTTTTTCGCAGTGGGCTTGGGCTTTGAAATACAATCAGAACTAAAAACGATGTTGTTTTAATTATCCGATTAGTCTTCTATCTAAATTTGGTTTGAATACGATAACGAAAGTAATCAACACACAGAATTGGTGACTTCCTCTTCAAGTTTCAATACAATCTATCTTGTTCACTCAATCTCATGTCTCTCTTTGTTTCTATCTTATTGGTACCTCTAAAAATAAAAGATAACCTTAAGCTGATTCACTCGTATTTTCTAGTAAGACAAAAACTGCAAATAAGAAGGATAATGACAAGAAATTTATGTAACAAAAAAAGGATGGGCATTCAGGAAATCGATCGGATTCAGATAAAATTTTATTGGATTTTGCTTTTTGGATTTAGAAATTTAATATCCAATGGAACCATTTGTCGAGTTTGGGTTCGGATAAAAAAATTTAGGTTCGGGTCGGATTCGGGTATCAGAGTTAAACTTTGAAAAAACCCGGAAAATTTGGGTTTTGATCAGATTCGGCTTCAGATTTTGTTTTTTTTGGGTTTCAAGTTTTTTTTTTGGTTTTTTGGATCGAGTTTGGGTTGGGTTATGGGGTTTTTGGGGTTTTTGGGGTTTTTCAGGTTTTTGGGTTTTTTTTAGTTTTTTGGATTTTTCGGTTCGGATCGGTTTGTGTATATTACACATTAAAAATTCATATTTATAAGATAAGATCTTCGAATTAGGATATTTTCTTATGGATAATTATTTATTTTCGGATTTTCGTTTCGGGTTTTGAATTCGGATACGGGTTTTGGATTTAGAGAATTAATACTTAATAGAATAATTTGCTCGAATATAAAATAGATTTAGATAAAATTTTTTGGATTGGATTCGGATCGAGTACACGGATATGGCTTTTTTGCCAGGCCTAAACAAAAACTTAAAGACAAAACCTCTCTAAGAGTTAAAGACTCTTATGTAACCCAAAAATTCTCTCTCTTGCTGTTTTGGGCTTCTAAGCCCATTTTTCTTGATTTCTTCATGTGGCCAAGCCAGCTCAGTGACAACCCGGTTTTGTTGATTCAGAACCGGTCCAAACCCAATAATAGATCCACAACATAGATAAATTCTAACTTGTTATTTCGACCAAAGTTTGTTTTTATCAACATTCTGACACCAACATACATATATAAATGTTGAATTAGCTAAATAACATTAATTTATTTAATTAAATAACCAATGACACAACACAATATTAAATAACTAAATGAAAAAATTATAAAATAAAAGATAATTTGAATAACCAAATATAATATCATATATTTAATTTTTTTTATATATGTTCATATTTTGATAATAATACTCTTTTCTTTTTTCTGACGTCGATAATAATATTCATTATTACGTAAAAACGCGACATTTGACTAAATGGTCTTATATCGGTTAAAATAACATTTCAGATGAAAATATTTCCGTTTGACTATTTCCATATTTTCTTATTTTCACCATTTCCAGTTAAAAATCATTTAGCAAATAAAAATTTCATAATTAGTTACCTGAATTCGTTCCACTTCATAGTTATTTAGTAGAAATATCCTACAAAAAAAATCATTAAAAAAAGGAGAGTGTTACAATACAATGTACGCAAAAGGTTTTGATTTAATATCCTTGCACGCATTTTTTATTAGAAATCTGAAAAACATTATTAGTTTTCACAATGCCTCTCTTCCTCTTTAAATCACAACCTCTCTCACCTGATATAACCAACACACAAACTCTGAAACAGAACATCATCACAAAATACAAAACAAGAACCAACAAGAGCTCTAGATTTGCTTTAAACACAACCAAGAATCTCAATTTTTCTCTAAAGAGAACTAAGAAACTTAACCCAAATGATCTCTGCACTTTGTGTTGCCTCTCTCGCAAATTCCTCAGCCGCTTGCTCGTCTTTCGCCTTCCTCACCGCTCCTTGATACTCTTCATAAGCCTCAGAAGCATCAACAAGAAGATGAGAAAGACTTTTCACAGTTCCCTTAAACTTTGCATCAACAGATGCTCTCTCTGCTTCAAGCTTCGCCAACAGTTTCTTGATCGCAAAGATTCTAACGTACAAGGCGTCTCCTCTTTGAGCAAGCGTTTTAGCGGTTGTGAAATGAGAATCCACGATGGTTTGCTTCTCAGTTGCAGCTTCTTTAAGCATTTCAGCGCGTGCCTGCGCGATGTGGACTCTCTCAGAAGCTTCAAGTCCTTCTTTTATGACGTTTCTGTATTTAGCTAACCTAGAGATATAACTGATTGGAGCTGAGCTTAGCTCTTCAAAACTCGCAGCTGCAATGACAATCTGATCGAAATCTTTACGTGTCACGAGCTCACGAGCGGTTAAACCGTGAAGCTCTTTTAGTTTAGCTCTAAGACTCTCTACAGTCTCTGATGTAACAGCTGATTCGCTTGTGGAAGAAGAAGATGAAGTGGGAACTCTGTGCATGTTTGGAGATTCCTTTTCTTTTCTGTGATTCTCAACGAGTTGAGTCAACGATGCGCTGAGACTAGAAGTCTCTGTTCCCTGAAAAATCATGAAAACATTGTAATTAGAGTTTTGAGATTGTGATTGTGATCACTTTCTTGCGTTACAAGAAAAGGTCTACAACAAAAAACCTGAATCGCAGATTCTTCAGAGAGGACCTCTTCTATGCTATATTTTGTCGATATAACGATCGAAGAATCTTCGTCTAAACAGCCACAGGAACCTGAGTGTCCAAGTCCAAGAACATCTGGTATACTGGAGCCGCTCTGTTTCTTTGCAGCTGTGAGAACAAGAAACGAACTCTTAGAAAACTGTCTCAGACAGTGAGTGAAACAAAAGATTTAAAGAGTTTTTTTTTTTTCTTACATTCTTGTTTATCAGCCTTTGCACTAATACCACTGTGGGCTTCTGCAGAACAAGAAGATGAAATCAGACACTTTCAATTTATACTTGGAAGAAATCATTAATAGACTCTTGAAGTACCTTCAAATTCACGTTCCATTTCTTCCAACATTATCTTTCTCTTAACAGCTGAAACAAGAATTAATTAAGAAAAGGGTTTCAAAATTTTGAATGATTTTACATTGTTCAGAGAGTTTACATTGTTCTTCAATGTTTCTAGAATCATCAGCTTTGGTCTGTTTAAGACCTCCAATAGCAGCTGCAAGTAGAAGACTGAACAGGTTCAAGATTTCTTCTGAAGAAAATGAGATAATTTAGACGACAAACGATATATTATAATACCTTCAAATTCGCGTTCCATCTCTTCAATCATACTCTTTCTCTTTGCAGCTGTAACAAGAGATAACCAACTCTGTCTCAGTAAAGAAAGTGAAATACTTGGAAAAAAAATAGAAAAGAAGAGTTTTCTTGTTTCTTACATTGTTCTTCATTATCACTTCCTTCAGTAAGATCATTAGCCTTTAGTTGTTCAAGACTTTTTGTAGCAGCTACAAGAATAACATGTGACAGTGACTGAATCTTAGGATGAAACATAGAAACTAAAAGAAAAATAGAGATAAATGGTATGTGAAGATACCTTCAAATTCGCGTTCGATGTCTTCCATCATTTTGTTTCTCTTTGCAGCTGTAATCAAGAAAGAAAAGAAACATAGTCTCTCAGAATACCATAAGAGAGAAAAGAGTCGGGAAAACAAAAGGAAGATATTTACATTGTTCATCATCAGCATTGCCTTCAGTTAAATCATTTAGTTCTTTAAGATCTTTTGTTGAAGCTGCAAGTAGAAGACAATCAACACATTCTTAGAATACTATTATTCTACATGTTCTTTTTTAAACTTTCATTTGATATTAAAGATAACCTTCAAATTCACGTTCAATCTCTTCTAGCATACTTTGCCTCTTTGCATCTGTAACAATACATTCAAAACATGTCTCAGATTACCGTGGAGAGAAACAAAAGTGGTTGAGAAGAAGAAGAGTGTTTTACTTTGTTCTTTGTCTTCAGTAGAATCATCAGCTTGAAGTTGCTTAAGACTATCTGTAGCAGCTGCAAAGTGATAAATGAAGACACAAGGCTCTCAGATAATATACTCAGGGATGTGATATGAACTAATAAAGATCAGTAAATGTTATGTAGATGATACCTTGGAAATCTCGTTCGATCTCATCTAACATACTTTGTCTCTTTGCATCTGTTTATGACAATAAGATCAATCTGATTCAGTAAACCTTATACAGGAAAAAGAAGAGTGGAGAATATATTATATATACCTTGTTCTTCTTCATCTTTGTCCCCGGTTGAATGATTAACATTTAATTGTTGAAGACTTTTTGTAGCAGCTATGAGAAACAGAACACAGAAACATTTTCTTAAGTAACACAAAACTTTCTTGATGAAACATAAAACCTGTTTAAGACAATCAGTGGTATACCTTCAAATTCGTGTTCGATCTCTTCAAGCATATTTATTCTCTTTGCAGCTGTAACAAGACATAGAAGTAGCAGCTTCAGAGACAATGAATCAGAGAAAACGACAATGGAATTATGAGAACTTTACATTGTTCTTCATCATCTTCGCTTCCAGTGGAATCAGAAACCTTAAATTCTTCAAGTCCTTCAATAGCAGCTGCAAGTAAGAGATTGAAACAGAAAACACACAAACAAACTCTTAGATGATACTAAGATTTTTGCATTCTCCTCAGAAATTATTGAAACATACGAACAACACATTAATGGTGTCTCAAGATACCTTCAAACTCGCGCTCAATAGCTTCAAGCATACTTTTTCTCTTTGCAGCTGTAACAAAGACATAAATTCAATCACAAGATACTAAATAGCGGACTTAAAGAACAGAGAAGGAAGAGGTTTATTACATTGTTCTTCGTCATCTTTGTCCACGGTGAATTCATTAACCTTAAATGTTTCAAGCTCTTTTGAAGCGGCTATGTTATGAAATGAAACAGAAGACAAAGCAGAAGCTAGAACAAGATTGTATCCCAAATCATAGGAGCTAATTAAGACAGATATATTAGGAATATACCTTCAAACTCGCGTTCGATCTCTTCCAACAAGCTTTGTCTCTTTGCAGCTGTAACAAGTGACATAAAACCTATTTCAGTGTATCATACTATGGCCAAGGAGAAAAGGGAGTCAAAAGGAAGAGTCTTAACAGTATTCTTCATCATTTCCTTCGCTTAATGCATCACTCTTTAGTTGTTTCAGACTAGTTGAAGCAGCTGCAACAATTAAGAGAATCAAAAGAAGACAAATTAACAAACATTTTTATAAGTAGTAAAGTTCTTAAAAATTAACAAACAGAATCTGTGAAGTACCTTCGAAATCGCGTTCGATGTCTTCCAGCATTTTCTGTCTGTGAGCAGCTGAAACAAGATACATAACCACAACCTCAGCAAAAGCAAGAACTCTTGAAAAAATCATAAAGAAAAAGTTTGAGAACAGAAAGTTTTTCTTACATAATTCTTCATCATCCTTTGATTCAACCTTGACACTATCAGATCCAGCTTGATTAAGACCATCGAGATGAGCTGAAATTAATCAAGATAGACAATTAAAAAAAAAACACTTTACTAAACACCTACTTCTGATTAACACAATCACTAAGAGAGATCAAGATCTTGAGATACCTTCGAATTCAAGATCGATTTGATCCAACAGATTTGAACGTTGAACACTTTCATCACTAACAGCTCCAACCTAAACACACATGAATCTATCTCTTAGGCAGATATATAGGTTCAACTTAATCTAACAATAAACAAATTTGCAGGACTATATCTCTTAGGCAGATTCATTAGAATCAAAATCTAAACCTAAAGAGGCAACAAAAGCTAAAACCCTAACCTGAGTTGAGTTATCAACTGAATCACTGAAGGTACCCTCAGGCTCATCAGACAGAGACAGAGAAATAGTGTTCTTATCAGTTACTGTAGTGTTCTTCTGGTTTTCACTCTGTATCTTTGCAGCTGAAGACACACACAAACACAAACACAGAATCTGTCACAAACAAAAATAAAAAGAATAAAAGAAACAAGAAAGAAACACAGAGATAGATCTTACACTGATCTTCAGCTTCCTTGCCTTCAAGAGCATTGACACTAGCTGAAAATAAGAAGAAAAAAAAAACACAAAATCAATTCAAGAAAGCAAAAAAAAATAAAGAAAACTTTGGATGGTTGTAAATTAATCTCAAAATTTGGTTACCTTGATAATCACGTTCGATTAGATCCAAATGACTCACACCACTACTGCCATCATCCTAAAAAGATACCACATGCATTAGAAATCAATTTATCATTTTTTTAAGGTTGAAAGAAATAAAAACGAAGACATTTTTTTGTGTGCTTACCTGACAAGAAACTTCATTGAAGCTTGAAAGAACAAGACAAAGAGACAAACCCAGAACAAAAAAATGTGTTCTCATGGCAGAGATTTCAATTACAAGAACAAAACACACACAATCTTTAAGCTTGAAGAAACATCAAATGGCTGTGGAAACGCTTTAAGAATAAAACCGGTGTAACTAACTCAAACGTGTGTTTCATTTTTATCTCGTGGCTCTTCTAGATATAACTCATTTTGTGTGTATCAAAGTTAAAAAGATGTTACATCTAACTAATATAATTTCATGCTAGTAAATGTAAAATATATTTATTTAATCTGATATTATATAATAGAATATCATAAAAATGAAAGAAAAAAAAACATTTGACATACATAGTAAGATAGAAGATAATATTTTAAATTAAGTAAAAATGCTTTTATTTATTAGATTAAGTTTTTAAAAGATGTTACTAAAAATTGTTTCTTAATAATATTATAACGTAAAACAAACTCACTACGATTTTTTCACTAGTTTTTCTTAAATTGTAACTTTATTTTCATTTAAAAATATATACTATGGAAGATCTAAACGATTGTTCGCATTATTGTGTCAAGACACGAACCTATTTATATAAATAAATTGACAAAATCAGCCTCCGCACATATATTATGGACAAGATTATCTTCCATACTTTTTGTGGAGGATACAAGTTAGGGTTATTGCTGTCTTTTTTTATTAGTAGAACCAAAATGAAAAAAAAAACAATTAAGATTTTTTTAAAAGAGCCAAAAAGAGAGGAGATTTTAGAACATTGTACACCTTTTATAATTACATTTTCAGGGATTTTTACAAACTTTTCATAAGAGTATTATGAACACAGGCATTTTTCAAAAGTTATAGTAGAAAAAGGAACTTTATTGGAAAAGGGATTCAAAATATCAAAATCATAAAGAACCTTATCAATCCTTTTTTTTGCCTTTTTGCAAATTGAAATTAGTGCCTTTAAATTTTAAGAAGTCATATTTTCACTATACATTCAAATATATATATATATATATATAGTTAAGTTTAAATTTAATTACTGGAATCTGTTGTGTTAGATTTATCAGGATTTTGGGAATTAATCAGACTGTCGGTCTAGAATTATTCCGGTTAATAAAAATTGAATATGAGTATGTTCCAAAGTTAAAAAAAAAAGGTATTGTATATTCAACGAATGTTGTATACTATGGGCCAGTAAGCAATAACTTACCCGGTTACCTAACCTGACAAAAATAAGTAGCTTGTCCAATCGAGTCTCTAGATTTGATGGAGTAGTTAGATACTTAGAGGCATCGCATTCGAAATTTTGTTTCAACGTGGAACATCAGAACATGTGATGTATATGTAATGTATATATTACTATATCAGTAGTACATGAATGACTGAGACAACGGGTAAATATGTAATCTCAATCATCTTCTATTGTTCTTTATTGTGAGGTCAGTAGATATATAATTAAAATTTTGAAGTAATGTCAACTTGCACCTAACTAGTTTGGAGCATCTCTTTCTCTTCTCAGTTCTGAGTGTACGACATGTCAATTAATGAAAATGGTGGTATATAAAATAAATAAATAAATAATAACTGTATAAATCAGTTTAGCCATGCCAAAACAAATTAGACTCGAATACTTTTGGCAAGTTTTCTACATGTGATTAAAACATTGTAGGAATTGTAATTTTATTTTTATAATGTGTTTTATTTCTTTCTGTACATCTAGTTTATCAAATAAATTTTTATCTCCGCCATAATCGTATGTATTCGTTCCTCTAATGTTCCCCTTTTAGTTTCTATCGTTTAGATTAGTTCTCTCGGCTATAGATAAGTTTGATGTGCATATTTGTTTCTACTTTATGGACTTGTAATTTTCTATTTGGGTTTAGTTTTTCGGAGATTTTTTCATCTTCCGTCGACTTTTGTAATTTTTTTCAAAGTTTCAATCAATTCCAGATAACGAAAAAGTAGAGAGTTTTATTTACAAAAATAATAATACTAAAAGTTGTTTGCTATTTAAAATTTATTATTTTTAATTTTAAATAATATTTTAATTATTTTCAAATACAAAAATAAATCCGTTAACCCACTATTGGACTGGGTAGATCTGGACACAGCTACACGGACTATGATTCTAGCATGCCAATCCATTGCAACCGGACATATTAGATGGATACACATTGGTCCGTTTGAATTCTCTATTCAGGATTGGTTGTGAATATGTTCTGATTCAGTGTGTCAGTTTTAGTGCTTTCATTTCTTTAGATTTTAGTCATTTTTTAAATCTTTTTCTGTTCTTTTCTAAGGTTTATTCTCTTTACTTATCATTCTGTGTTGAGGCTTTTGTTTCCGATGAGTTTTATGAACTCTTTGTCTTTGAAAGGGTTGTCGATTTTGTGTATTGCTAAGTTTAAATTATAAATGAAACTCCATAGATGATTTAGAAAGATATAAACAATGATCTATCGAATGACATAGTAAGAATATCACACATCAGAAATTAGAAAGGAACTTAACTAATATCTAAAGGATATAGGTCAATTTACTCATTATCAATTGGTTTTGAGTTGGAAATCCATTAACCTCAACATGATATCATAGTCTGAACACACGTTACCCCACCAAACTGAAATCGATCCGGTTCGTTGAAAAGAAACCTGATCGATCTTGAAATTAATTTTAAAGTAGAATATTGTCGATATTAATAGCTAGAAAAACCATAATCTCGAGAGAACGTACGAAGAATATCCAACATCGTAGTTTTGAATTGGAACCTCATGAACATCAATAGGGTCTCGTGAATAATAAGTGAAAATCTACTGGCCCACGATGAGTCAGATCACGATGAGTCAGATCTGAGAAATAAATGGTTGAGTTCCAATGGTGGATATAATAATTGTTTTCTCCACTAGTCCTAAAAGAAAAGTCATAAACAACAACATGTGCATTGGGAAAAAGATAGATATGTGATGCAATGACACAACTTAGAAAATATACTTCTTTTTATTTGATTGCTTTATTTAGTGAAACTTTTGCAGAAAATAAAAGGCTTTTAAGTAAATTATTTTCCATTTCCATCATTGCCAGCTAATTCTATATTCATAACAAAATTAACTAATTTGTTTTTGCAGACACAGACACCTTCTTTCAAGAGTTACGACTTACAAGTAGTAGATCCACATCCAACATCCACAAGACAAAAAAAATAAAATATATATATATATATGTATATATATATATAACCGTATCACATCAAATACGGTGATCATTATCAAAAAACATCAAATGCGGTGATTAATTGGGAACTTTATCAATTAACTGATATGAACTTTAGTAAAAGTACCCAAGATGTTTGTCCATGTGAAGTATTTAATACCCTTTTGAAAATTTTTAATGAAAATCTAATTGGCAATGTCTAACTAAACCGCAAGGTAAAACAAAACAAACAAAACTCGAATGAGACTTAGGGCTATGAAACTCTAGTATGGAGAATTTGGTTACATAATATCTTGAAATCCTTTGTCAAGTTTATCTATATAAAATAATCGGACAATAGACCTACCAACCGTATATTAATGTTTAATAACAAAATTAACAAGAAAACAGTACAACAGTTGATTGGAGGAAATCAGATAATCTACTTTTTGTCAACTATATATTATAATGTAAGTTGGTTACATCTTTATAGTACTTGAATAAATATATAATATTGAGTGAGTATTGATATTTGGTAGTTGAGCTCTATATTTATTCGTTTTTTCCGTTCAAACATTCTAGCAGATTCAAAATATTAATTCAATAGAAACTGAAAAGAAGACAACACCATGTTATTTTGTTGTTGTTGTAAACAACACTTTATTAATCCGATCTTAACCTTGAACGACTCACAAGTCTTGCTAACATAGGAAGAAAACGATAAATAGAAACGATAACCACGATTAATAGAACACACAAACCGATATGATCCTCAAGAACATTTTAAAGACTCTTGCACTCAATTATTTTGTCCCTTTAGGATTCAAGATTTGGATTCTTGTTCTAGAGTTCTTCCCTCAGCTTGGACTTTGGAAATTGTGGTTTGAGGAAATCAGAGTACCATTTGCCCGAAACTTTTTGGTGACGGGTTAAGTTATTTTCGAAATCGATGAAGTAAAGTCCGAACCTCGCCTTGTACCCATCTTGCCACTCAAAGTTATCCATCAAAGACCACACGAAATATCCCGTAACGTTCACTTTATCGTCGCTACAAAAAAACAATCATATTCATCATAATAATTATTTATTTAATAATGTTTTAATTGTTTAATTTGAATTTTTTTACTTACCAAATGGCTTGGTGCAAACTCAAGAGATGCCTTTGGAGATAATATTTCCTATTGTGATCATTTGTCCCAATTTCTATGTCATTGTGATACTCCCCAAGATCCTCTCCATATCCTTAAAAACCAAAAGAAGATTCAAAATTCAGTTTTTGTTTATTAAATGTAAGATTGAAATTGATAAGATGAGTTTTGAGCATTTTCTCCAACCATTCTCCGTGATTATAATTTCTGGATTGCCATAGTTGTCTTTAATATACTTCAGGAGGTATCTCAAACCTTTCGAATACACATCCAATTTACCACCAGCAGGCTAATTAATGAAAAGAAAATCATTACATTAATTAATTATGTATTAGGAAAGTATTAATATTATAAAATTGTTATAAAGAAAAGTGTGGGTAAAAATAAAATAAATTTCAATTACCTTGCTACCAATTTTGTAACCATCCACAGTCTTGCCTGATCACATTAACAATGTTCAGTAATAACGTTAAAGTATTAGAACAACGATGGAAGATAACTGTAATTAATTAGAGAATTAGAATACTTACTATCCCAATCAACAAGAGAATCAGTAGTCCAACTTGGACTCTTAGGATCAGGGTCAATATTTTTTGCAAACTGTGAAGTATAATAGTTCATTCCAACATAATCTGTCGAATCTTTCAGTAGTTTCTTCTCAGCTTCTGTGAATTTTGGCAATCTATGACCGATTCGATCTTTCATTGACTGTGGATAATCTCCATAAGTTGTTGGAGCCAAATGCCTGATTTGTTTTTCGTTTTAAAAAAATTATAATGAGTTAGTATTAATTAGAATTTAATATAATTTTAACTATAGTGTATAGTTTATTTAATAATCTTACCATCCCAGGATGAAATCAAGGACACGTTCAATGGAACCTCCAACATGCTCAAGGTCGGCCGGTTCAAACCAAGCTGGACTGTGTGCAATTCCAATTTTTCCTCCAGCACACTATAAATTTTAACAAAAATTAAAATATTATACAGTAAAATATTATATATATACATATATATATATATATAATTATAGATAACCTGTTTGCATTTTCTGAAGGCCTCGACAGCGTAACCATGGGACAAGAGTAAGTTGTGACTGACTTGATAAGCTTCGTATCCTGACCGTCCATCTTCACAATTGTGTCCATAACCGGGGATGTAGGGTGAACAACGTCCCGGAGCTTTCTTTCCGACGTCATAACCGGCACGACTAAACACCCATGGCTCGTTGAATGTGATCCAATTTTTCACTTTGTGTCCGTATTCGTGGAAAGTGAAATTCGCATATTCCGTGAAATCTTGTCTGTATTTTTTTCCCAAATATACCATATTATTGAGTTACTAAAAACTCTAATTATATCGTTACATGAAAAGTGAAAACATTATATGAACTTACACAATGCGACCACTTAAGAAACCACCATATTCATCTTCCAAGTCTTGAGGAGTATCCCAGTGAAAGACGGTTACTAGTGGTGTTAAATCTAAATTTCCAAAATCAAAAAGAAAATTAAAAGTTAGTATGAAATAATAATATGGTTTTTTTAGTTAATGTTTTTTGGAGAGAAAACAAAAATTACTGTTTTTGAGAAGCTCATCGATAAGGTCGTGGTAAAATTGAACTCCTTGTTTGCTGATTCCCTTAGACATCCTTCCATCTGTTTTTGAGTTTGCAATTTCCACTTGTTATTTTCATTTTTTCCTAACCAATTTGTAACTATTACTAATGTTAAAATATTAATGAACATATATAAAAAAAACTTACGTGGGAATATTCTAGGCCACGCAATAGAGAGTCTAAAGCCATCACTGTGAATGTCTTTCACTAATTGGATATCTTCCTGTTAATGTTAGTTTTAAAATATTAGTCATCAAATAAATATTTAAATCACAATAAAAGATACTTAATTACCTTGTAACGATGGTAGAAATCCACAGCAACATCAGCGTTATGGTTTTCACATCTATCTGGAAATTTATTTCAACATTTTTTAAATAAAATGTGTAAATTATAAACATTTATATATCTCAAAGGTTAAAAAAAATTACATTTTTAATCTGGATATCAACATTTATAAAATTAATTGTGTAAATATTCTAAACATTATATATCGATCGAAGGTAAAAAGAAAAGTAAAAGATTACATACGTGGGTATTTCTTAGTGAAAGTATCCCACATGCTTGGACCTCTGCAACCTTCATTAACAGCTCCTTCAACCTATATTTACCACACAATAATAAATAAGTTAGCAAACACAACAAAAAAAAAAAACGAAATAGCAAACAAAATAAGAAAAACGAAAAACATATGGACCTGAAACGCTGCGGTTGCGGTTCCCCAAGTGAAGCCTTCAGGGAAGTTTAATCTGCTAAATTTGCCAGGTTCACCTACACCACAAACAGGTCCATCGGCTTTGGTCGGAGCTCCGACCAGAGTTAGAACCAGAGCTAACCCTAACAGGAAAGGAACCTTCTCGAACCTCACCATTTTGTGTTTCTCTCTATGGTTTTAGATATTGGTGGAGGAAATTGTTGAAGATGAAAGGAAGGAGAGCTCATGGGTTATATACCAAGTTATGTCAAGTGTGTGAGTTGTGTTTTCAGTATTATCACCAAAAGTGTGTGTTGACTATTGATATTAAATTAAGTTTGGTTAAAAATTTAACTAATTGAACGTGGTTCTTTATAAGTATCCTGAAATTAAGAGAAACCATTTTTTTTCCCGTTATTTCCAAATGCCAGCAAATAGTTGATAAATGATACAAACCTATTGTTATTTGATACATCTTTTCATTAACATTTTAATCACACGTTTTACTTGTATATTAGTACCATATAGTTGTTTTTAATTTACATTTTTTATTTATAAGAAAAAATGGCTTGTTTTTGTTTCATTGTTTGTATGCATTACAAGTTTACAACCCAACTACCATCATTGATCACTTGGCCCTACGTACATTTTTACTTCACTAGCTATGAATTTATGCATTAAAGGTTAAGGTTTAAATTTCACTGACTTCTGTCTGTGACTTTTCAACAATACAATTCTCAATAATTGAGCTATTGTGCACTATTTCAATGATCACACTGAGCCCCCTCAACAAACCATCCACGTTTCAAGATTCACGCTTTTACTTGTTTGTTAGTTGTTACTCTGCTTTCTAGTGTAATTTTGTTCTCATTCAGTCAGTAAAATAATTTTGAAAATAGTTTAAACTTGGGTTTAAAGTGATTTGTTTGTAGATATTATTGATAAATTAATAGCTTTGATTTCTTACTTTCCATTTACATTTAATCAAAACCCAATAAATAAATATATCAAGAACCAAAGTTCCAATAGCAAAACTGATATCTCTACCACATAATAGACCAAAATAAAAAACGCAAATTGAGAATCGACTGTGGTATTGAACTATTGATAAGGAATTGTGCTTTCTATATCCCCTTTGTTAGCTTAAATTTATTATATTATTGTCGTTAACCTTAATTTCTGGTGATAACTGATAACTTTCTAAAAGCTGGATTAAAATATTACTGTCTTCATAGATTTAAATAGTTGAAATAAGAATTAGTTTGATACGTAAATGAATTTTAATTATATATATATATACATAATTTTGAAATTGTAATATGTTATTATCTATATATTCTACGTAATTCTAATCATTGTCTTTCAACCAAACTCTATTCTCTACCACGAAAATCCGGATTTTTAAGTTATATACACACCAATCATAGACCCAAAAAAAAATCATAATGCAACTTGAGCATCAACTGCTGTGTTAATTGAAAAAATGTATGTTTAAATACCTAAATGTATGAAATGAAAAAGCATTATGAACACTTATTGGCTTTCCTGTCAGAAACATTTATTGGTTTACCAATAAAAAAAATTGAGAACTCAAGAATAAAATACATGAGCTGAAATCTGAATGATGAAAATTTTAAATAGTAGTATATATCGATATATACATATATATATATATATAGTTAAAGTGTCACGAACTGTAATAATTGTTTTCCCAATAATATAAACATACTTTAAGAACTTTGAATATTAAAGAAAATAAAAAAAAACTGGTGATAATGTTTTTGATATTTTGTGCGAGAAAAGCCGGTACTAAAGACTATTGTGAAATAAGGAAAATGTGATGAAAATTATTTGTTCGTTAACTTGTTAACTACCAATGGAGAATATGGGAAAACGTGGCCAAACAACAACTCATCTTTCTTTTTAGTTACAAGGGCATTGTAGTCATTTCGTTATATATTTGTTTTCATTCATTAATTATGAGTATGATAGATATATTTTATATAAGGCTCTGAGTAAAAAAACAATGGCGAAACAAAGGTGTGTCTTTGTCTAAACATTATCCTAAAATGGAATATATTTTTGTAGCTTTACGATAAGGTCTTTATCTATAGATTTCACATATTTGGCAATAGTTATGTCAAATGTCAAAAAAAAACTTTTTTGGCAATAGTTGTGAATGCTGTCAATTGTATTTAGAGTTCTCATAATAAAAACTTATCAGACATTTTTAAGGGTGTCGGAAAAATCCACTAAACAATGTTTTAGTGTATTTATTACTTCTTATGTTTTAATACAATATATTTTAGTTAAATTTATTATATTATTACTTTTTATAATTTTAATGATTAATTTATTTTTTTGTTTAATTAAAATTTTTGGTTTTACATTCTTTTGCTTTAAATTTTGGTTTAACTTTTGTAGCATTTAAATTGAAATTGATGTATAAATTGAAACCGACCCATTCGATCTGACATCAACACGGTAAAAAAAAGATCATATTTGATTTTGCTTCTACGTTTGATATTTTTTGTTAGTGTAAAATTAATAAATAATTAAAAATTGAAATTAAAATTTTTTAAAATACATTTACCCTTATTATGGGTAAAAAACTCAATCAATCTAATGACATTTTTTTCGATAATGAATTGATTATATTTGTTTCTATCTAATGGCATTTTGTAATATTCTAAAATTTTAATGTTATTTTTATAAATATACCTTCCTAATATTAATATGAATAAAATGTATAAATATAATAAAAAAAATATTAAATGGCATTGATTGAGTTATGTCGCTATTCCAAAGAGAATTCAATTTATAAAAATAATATTAAAATTATAGAATCCAATTTTTTTTTCTAAAAGAGTCAATCAGTTTTAACTAATTAGTAAACAAAATAAAATATCTTTTAATATCCTTTTATTTATTTTAAATATTAAAAACTATTATCTTAATCTTTTTTAATCTCTTTTAAATTTTAATAAAACATATAAACTTAAAACTTCACTAAATCAAATATGCTATATATTTTGACATTATTTGTTTCCAACAACATACAATATAACATACATGAATGATTTGATATTATGTAACAATATTTATTATTATGATATAAAAATCGAATTTGCACCTATTTGTATCTCTTTAGTGATTAGTTTGCTACTTTCTTTGATCTTACCTCTAAAAATTTTATTTAGAAAATCAATCAAATTTTTTTTTTCTAACTTAACCCGCACTAAGCACATGATATACCCTAGTTTTATTATATAAAGGTGGACACTTTTAATATTAGTGTAACACCTGTTAAATATTATTATTATTCATGATATTATGGTATGAACCAAAAATAATAATTTTATATAATGTTAGTTTCTATCTTTTGTCCATTTTCTTTTCTGTTAAATCTTTAATAATTATATTTGTCAAATTTTATTTTATTATTTGCTTAATACTGTATATATATATATATGGACGTAAATGTGATATGATGTACACATTATTTTGATATAAACATTTTGGTTCTAATTAACTAATAAAGAATACGTGGAATTGGAATCAAAATTTAGTATGATAGAAAAGGTAATTAAGCTCTATAATAATGCAAGGTTAAAATCTGTATTTAAAAGTAGCTATCAGCTAAAATCTACGTATTAACATTAATACAATTTAACAAATATTTCTTACATCAACAAAGATATTCGGATTCTATATCTTGTAAACTTCAATCTCTGGATTTATTCACATAAAAAATGGTCAAAGTTGGGCTTAGGAGCCTCGAGAATACATGTAATATGTTAGTAGCTTAGAGCCGAAGCCCATGAATATCATGTGACATATGAACGAATGCATAATGCTAATACTATCGTCTCGCACTCATTTTATATACACAAGCAATTAAGAATATAAGATGATCAAGAAAATAAAGTTGCAGATTAGAACTAAAATGTTTGTTGACTGGTCCGATTTTGCTCTCATTCGCTCTGGCTTCGGGGTAGCCTTGAATTAACTCTCTGTTTCTCATATTCTATTGACCAATTTTAGTCAGATCTTTATAGAACCAGCTTAAAAAAACCAGACCAAACACCAATCACACGATTGACAAGGTTGATCAGCAGTTCAAGAACAAATCTTAACCTCAAGAAATCAGGACCAATTTGAAACCGGTCTGGTCCAGTCGTATTCAAATGAAACATATAAAGAGATCAAGGAGGCAAATTTAAGTCAAATGGTAACAAAAAAGTCTCAGTCTCAAACAACTGTGGAAGAAACAACAACAAAGTTGTCCAAATCACAAGTTTTTCTCAGCCTCAAAAATTCAACTACTTGAAAGTAACAAGACAAGAGAGAAAGCGTTTCTACATGTTTTTTTCTTCAAGCATCTGTAGCTGTTGGAGAGTTCTCAGGTGTCTTCAGAGGATGAGCTGTTTCTTCTGCTTTTTCTATTGGTTTACTCTCTTTATATTTGTCAATGGCTACACGGAACTCTTTCACAATTGTCGGGTCTTTGAACTTCAGTGCAAATGTAGAGAGACCTTCTTTGCCTTCACTTACACTATTCACACAGGCGAACGTGATTCCTTTCTTATCCATGTTTGCAAGTTTCATTTCTGGGTAAAGACTTGCGTTTAAGATCAATCTGTAGTTTCCTTTAGCTCTCATAACTAATCTTGCTTTACCACCATTACTGGTGACGTTGACCTTGAGTTCTCCTTTCCCACGCTCTTTCCATACTCCATCAAGATATTCAAACATAATTGAGTCAGCTGAGAAGGCAACTTTTTCATTCTCTTCGCCTGTTTCTGTGGAAACCTCTTGCTTTGGCGGAAACCCACTAGCTTCACTCTTCTTGATAATGGACGATCCAGTTGCACCGAATAGAGAAGAGTTATTGCCGTTTGGAAAACCAAAGTTAAAGGGAGAGCTAGAACCAATTGAACCATCCTGAGAAACCACACCGAATGAGAAAGAAGTACTAGAAGCCTCTGTACTCGCAAGTCCTGTGAATGCGTTTTTGCTACTTGAATGCTGCTGGAATGAACTCAAAGCGCCATCATTGCCGTTCTTAACTGCTTCTTCGCTTCCGTTGCCTTCCTTTTCTTTTCTCTCAGCCTGACCACCTCCTGAATCCTTCTCAAGGGGTTCCTCAGTTTGGTCTGTTCCTTCAGCAGCGTTGTTGCTAATGTTTGTAACACCTGAGACCGACTGAGCTACATCAGCATCAGTAACTTGGTCAACAGATTTCTTTCCACATTGATTATCATCCTCATCTTTAGTCTTCTCAGTCTCTTCCCCAGTAGCATCTTTGACATCAACCTTCTTACTGTCAACTTCATCGCCCTCCTCGATATCAACTTCCTTTTGATTGTCCTCAACCACTGCTTCGGCTGGCGTCAATTTTGACTCATCCAGAGGTGCATTTGTTCCCACAGCAGTTGAAACAGGTACAGAAGTAGGGACCAACTGAATTCCAGCAAAAGGATTGGCTGCTACAGCTGGTGCAGCTGATGGCTCTTTGCGCTTAACTCTGACAATTCTTCTACTTGCCAATACCTCATCACTGGCCTTCTTGAAAGTTCCACTCTCAAGTTCAGCTGAATCTTCCTCATCCTCAAGACCTGGATTATCACGAGAAAGCTGCTTCAAGGCACCTCTCTTTTTTGAAGGTTGCTGCACGTTTTCCGAGTCTCCCATTTTGAAATGTTAGAGAGAATATCAACAAACACAAACCGTTCACCTACAAAAAAATAATTCCATATACATCATATATTCCTCAGAGATAGTACGAGTGAGATAACCAAATACAATCTTTAGATACAGAGGTAAAATAATACAAATCCAAAACATCATCCTGATGCTCCAAACACATGGAAATGCTCAAATACGGCCAGTTACTAAACAGCCAAAGAGTCACCAAGTACCATGAATAGTGCCAAATCAAAGAATACAAAAAAACTCAAAAATGACAATGCAAGGAAATTGATAACCACAGGCTTGAACAAGATAGAGAAACAGACGGAAGAAAATCGGTAACACATAAAGTGTAACGTTATGAAAATATCCAGAAAGCCTTGCAATGCATGGAAAGAACACAGCTCATTATATGTTAACACTCCCAAGTAAGGAACAGAAGAAGTAACACACCTAAACATAGATGTAAGCAATGAATTAAAGAGACTTATAAATCGAGAATGAATGAAAAATTCAACATCAGTGAAACTGTTATCCTCAATCTATACTATTGCATAAGATTTGATTAAATCGGATGATAAACAAACAACTTCAAACCTAATTTCGATTTAGAGACCATCAATTTTAAGGGTTTACATTCAAATTCCTGCTATCTTCATACAATATAAAAACCGCGTAATCCTAACGCAACGCACCTGTTATTCAATTGTGAAGAAGAAATTTGAAATTCGATCTCAACACAAAGCAAGAAACGCCGCAAAATGTTCCGAAATCGGTCAAAATACGAGTTAAATGTCAAAACCCCTAATCGTCAAAAACAAACAAAATTAAGAATGACCAGAAACTATTTCAACATGAACAAACAATATGATGACAAAACCCTAGAATCGAATCAAAGCAGCTCATTTCCAAGAAACCGTGAATGAAGAAAACCTAAGATTCCACGAAAATGACAAGGGCTTACCGAGAAAGAGCAGTGGCAGAAAGGGGAAAACCTAACGCCGGAGCCAAGTGTTCAGAGACTCAAAGCCGTAGCGGGTTAATAGAAGAAGAAGAACATCCAAGTATGTATTCTCCATTCTTTTATTTTCATCGACATTTGTGTCAATTTATTAGGTAATAATATACAACATTTCTTCTCTTTTTTAAAAAAATAATTTTTAGGGAATGTGTCAATTTATCGTTTCCTTATTTGCTTTTGTAATCAAGATACAAACTTTTTACAAAAATCGACCAAAAAATATTCAATTGCATATACTGTAATTAAATGTATATTGCTGTTGATCCCATTATTAGAAATGTTGCTTGCAAATTTGAAATAACAGAAATAAATATGTCATATGGATCCAAGAAAAATGGCCTTTGGATAGAATCTAACGTCTTGTCTCTACAGATATTTTCTCGCAAGTGCACGTACTTTGGTGTCAAAATGTGACCATGAAATCCGAGAACCCGGCAGATACAAGGGATTCAGAAGTATCTGCGTTCATGAACAAACTATTTTCATTATGGTTGATGAAACCGAATCAGGACACAACCAACAACTGAGAATTCAGAAAATAAGTGACCTTTATATAAAGCTCATGCACCTCTTGAAAGAAGCTCTTGATGCCATCCTCATTGCGTGAATCATGAAGTAGCATAAGTCGAGCATGTGTTGCTAAATTAAGGAAGAAACTAACATTTACAACTGCAGATGAATCTTTTAAGCACAAAACCAGTCTGGCACTATTTAAATTGACAGAATCCAAAGAAGAAAAAAGGTAACATACACAGGCACAACCAGATCATTAAACCTGTCCACTGACTTCAAGAACCTGAAGAGTTATGTGATAATGAGATGAATCCTTAGGCATAATCAAATATTTTCCAAAGGGATTTACCTTACATGGCACTTGTAGTCCATGCTAGGTCTTGGACGACATCTAACGCTGCATGTAATATAAATTGATGCAACTGAGCAGCATCTTCTCTCTGCCAAATTGAGAGAATGGTGTAAGAGACTGATGTGCAGCTCATCAGCTATTGCTATTATAACTGAAACATATATCTACCTCCTAGATGAAAAGATGAACACAGAAACATACATTGTTAAGAAAGGATAGTCAACCATATAACAGACCAGAAGCAAATTCGTCATGTAGTCAGCCACAGACATCTTAGAGAACTACACTTTTAGAATTATCTAGCTTGGTTATGTAAATTTAAAACAGAGTGAAACGTTCCTGGATATTCATTTTCCTGGATCACCATCTAAATAAACAATCAAATTGGATATTTCCATTCCAAGGAAGGTAAATGATATATGGCCCTCTTCTGTTACAGTTTCAGAGAGTAAAAACTGTGACCAGGCAACCAAAGTCTAAAAGAAAAAGCTGGAAAGTATTTGTGTGTATCATGTTAAAGATTGGGAACATTGATGCAAATATTTGAGCAAAACTGTCAACAAAAACTTGAATAATACAGATTCATTGTTTCTATTACAGGTACAAGAATAGAGAAAGTGGAGTAGGAAATGTACTTTGCAGCAGATCCAACTTCAGCTTCGTACATGGGAATATCATTCCAACCCACGATTATAAAGCAGGCAGTATTAGCCATTCTAATCACGTCACGAGTAGATCTTGTGTCTCCTGAAACACACAAATTCAAAGATCTCAAGTTGAGTATTCATCTTGGCTCTTATAAGCTAGAAAATTATCATATCTCTAAGACAATGCACATGTCATTTCCTAAGGCATCAAAACTCGTGATCCATAAATTAAAGGAGTAATGAAGAAAAAGTGTTCCCTCTTCTCCTAAACTGTGAGGTCGATTCAACATATGTGGAAACAATCAAACAACTCCGTCTAGATGCGGCTGACTAATCGAGATAAAGTTTATATTTGAACATAAGATCCACGATTAGGTTACTTCAATCGACACAAACCTTGGAAACTTACTTGTACAAACCAAGACACAGGAGCTATGCGAAAACTCCCGGAAATACAACCAAAAAGGACCGCAAATTGTAGAATCCGGTTGAAACCTTGCACACTTACGTATACCCAGAAAAAACCGTGCAAAATTAAAAATTCCATGAATATTCAATACTCCTCAAAGATACTAAAATACAGATAACCAAATACAATCTTTGAATACAGAGAAAAAATATTACAAACCAAAACATCCTTCAAATGCTAAACACACGCAATTAGTTAACAGCCACAGAGCACAAATAATGCCAAATCTAAGAACACAGAAGCAGGAGTAGTGCTAATTGAAAACTAGAGAAGCAGAAGGAACGAAGCTAATTAAATATTAACACTCACAAGTAGGGAATAGAAGAAGTAGTGCTACTTGAGAAGTAAGAGATATGCACTAAAGAGACTTAGAAATCTACAAGCAATGAAAAATTCAACATTTATTCTCAATCTATAAACAGTAGGTCATTGCACAAAAGGAACCGAGTCGGAGCAAAAAACTTGAAAACCATAGATGAAAGAGATTAAATCGAAGGATGCAGAAACAATTTCAAACCTAATTTAGATTTAGGGACCATCAATTCAAATTCCTGCAAGCAGCTTAAACAATATCATACAATATAACAACCGCGTGCACTTATTATTCAATGGTGAAGAAGATATTTGAAATTCGAATCTCAGCACGAGCAAGAAACGCCGCACAATGTTCCGAAATCGATCAAATACTAGTTAAATCCCAAAGACCCTAATCGTCAAGAACATGAGGACTTACGGATAAGAAGGATAAGGAAAAACCTAACGCCGGAGCCAAGAGGTCAGAGTCTCAGAGACGAAGGGGGACGCTGTAGTGGGTTTATAGAAGAAGAACATTGTTGTGGTTTAGTGATCTGATTTAATTTTAGTGGTTATTTCTGGTTTTGGGGGAACCAATGATTAAACCGATCAGAATAATGAAGGTGAAAGTGGAGTCTCTAATTGCAGTGGAGGCTTTGCATTCTATTAAAAGAATACGCTTAGTGTATTATATATATATTTCATTTAATGCTTGTGCACTTTATTTTTCTTCTTCGTGTTGTCAAGAGAAAGAGAGAGAAAGGCACCATCGCCATTGTTAACGTTTTGTGAGCTCGGATTTGAGCTAAAATTCTTTCAAGTTAATGGATTTGCCGGACGTATTCGGCCCCGGACGTAGACTAGATCATACCGATTTAGTTGAACCGGGTAAACAAAGTCTTGTGTTGATTTCTTGTTTTCATTCTTGTCAAAGTTAAAATTGAGTTATTCTTGTGAGATAAGAGAGTAGTTCATGCAAAAGGTTGAAGAGTTCTGAGCTCGATTTTACAACAATTGGTATCAGAGCATCAGGCAATTATTGATTCGATTCATGGCGACAACGACGAGAGTTGAAATCAAGGCCTTCAATGGCGATAGCGACTTCTCACTATGGAAGATCCGTATGATGGCTCAGCTTGGAGTTCTTGGATTAAAGAACAGTCTATTTGATTTCGAGTTGACAAAGTTGGAGCCGGTAACTAAAAGCGAAGAAAAACAATCTACGATTGAAGAATCATCAACAGGAGCGATTCAAACCAAGATGATTCCAGATCCTATCAAGATCGAACAATCTGAACAAGCCAAGAACATAATCATCAATCACATCGGTGATACGGTTCTGAGAAAGGTAAATCATTGTGAGACTGCTGCTGAAATGTGGAATTTACTAAACAAATTGTATATGGAGACGTCATTGCCGAATAGGATTTATGCACAGTTGAAGTTCTACTCCTTTAAGATGGTTGAGTCTCAGACGATAGATCAGAATGTTGATGATTTCTTGAAAATTGTTGCTGAGTTAGGGAGCTTAGAGATCCAGGTTGCCGAAGAAGTTCAAGCAATATTGATCTTGAATTCTTTGCCTATTAGCTATAGTCAGTTAAAGCACACTCTTAAGTACGGTAACAAGACTTTGTCAGTTCAAGATGTGGTATCATCTGCTAAGTCCTTGGAACGAGAATTGGCTGAGTCAAGAGAGTCAGATAGAAGTTCGTCAACGATTTTGTATACTGCAGACAGAGGAAGGCCATTCTCGAGGGGTCAACAAAAGGGATCAAAAGGGAAAGGCAGAAGCAGGTCAAATTCAAAATCAAAGCTCACTTGCTGGTTTTGTAAAAAGGAAGGACATGTTAAAAAAGATTGTTATGCGAGAAAGAGAAAGTTTGAAACAGAAGGTCAAAGTGAGGCTGGGGTTATCACAGAGAAACTCGAATTCTCAGAGGCCTTGAGTATTGGTGATCAGCTGGTTAAGGATCTCTGGGTGTTAGACTCGGGATGTACCTCACATATGACATCCATGAGAGATTGGTTCTATAATTTTGAAGAAAATGAGAAGACCACAATTCTTCTTGGAGATGATCACTCTATAGAATCAAAAGGACAAGGATCTATTAGAGTAAAATCAAATGGTGGATCAATCAAGATTCTAAACCATGTCAAGTATGTCCCAAATCTGAGAAGAAACCTCATCTCCACAGGTACGTTGGATAGATTAGGCTTCAATCATGAAGGAGGTAATGGAAAAGTGAGATACTTCAAGAAAAAGGCTACAACATTGTGTGGAAAGTTGATTAATGGACTGTATATATTTGATGGTGAAACTGTTATAGAGCAGAGTTGTAATGTGGAAACAGCAAAAGACAGAACAGAGCTTTGGCATAGTAGACTTGGGCATTTAAGCTTGAATGGTATGAAGATATTGTCTCAGAAGGGGCTACTCAAAAAAGGAGATGTCAATGATCTAAGCTTCTGTGAGCACTGTGTCATGGGAAAATCAAAGAGAATAAGCTTCAATATTGGTAAGCATGATACTGAAGATGCTCTGGGATATGTACATGCCGACTTATGGGGATCACCAAATGTGACACCATCACACTCAGGTAAACAATATTTTTTATCAATCATTGATGATAAAACTCGTAAAGTATGGTTGATGTTTCTCAAGACAAAAGATGAAACCTTTCAGAAGTTTTGTGAGTGGAAAGATATGGTAGAAAAGCAGGTTGATAAGAAGGTCAAAGTTCTGAGAACTGACAATGGACTTGAATTTTGTAATAAAAGATTTGATGACTATTGCAAAGCTCAAGGCATTGAGAGACATAGAACTTGTACATACACGCCACAGCAAAATGGGGTTGCCGAGAGGATGAACAGAACTATAATGGAAAAGGTAAGATGTCTCCTTGATGAGTCTGGTTTAGAGGAAGTTTTCTGGGCAGAGGCAGCTGCTACTGCAGCTTACTTGGTGAACAGATCACCAGCTTCTGGAATAGATCATAATGTGCCAGAGGAACTATGGCTGAACAGAAAACCTGGTTACAGACATTTGAGAAGATTTGGAGCAGTCACCTATGTTCATCAAGATCAAGGGAAACTAAAACCTAGAGCTCTAAAAGGAGTGTTTGTTGGATATCCACAAGGGACAAAAGGGTACAAGGTATGGCTTCTTAATGAAAAGAAATGTGTGATTAGCAGGAATGTTATTTTTTAAGAAGAGCTGGTTTATAAAAACCTCCATGAAGGTAATCAAGATGACTCAGAAGACAAGTCTATTCAACACAGGAAAATCATGACAGAGTTTGAAAAAGGAAACAATCAGATAGAGGACAACTCAAATTCAGGTGGAGATATTCAAGCTGAGTCTATTGATTCTGAGACTGAATATCATGAACTCGAAGGTGAAGGTCCTGAAGCTTCTGAAAATCTGACAGATTACCAGTTGGCTCGAGACAGAACAAGAAGATCAACTAAAGCCCCAGTAAGACTTTCAGACTATGCTCAACTTGCATTTGCATTGTTTACAACAGATGAGTTAGACAGTGAAGAACCAAAGTGCTATCATGAAGCTAAAGATGATAGAAATTGGGATAAATAGAGTTTAGGAATGACTGATGAGATGGAATCTTTGTGGAAGAACTCTACATGGGAGATTGTAGATCGTCCTAAAGACCAGAAAGTTATAAGTAGTCGATGGCTCTATAAGAAAAAACCTGGCATTCCTGGAGTAGAACCTGAAAGATATAAGGCTCGGTTAGTAGCTAGAGGCTTCACTCAAAGACAAGGAATCGACTACAATGAGGTGTTTGCTCCAGTCGTTAAGCATATATCCATTCGAATTCTCATGTCTATTGTTGTTGGATATGATCTGGAATTGGAGCAAATGGATGTTAAAACGGTTTTCCTACATGGAGAGATTGACAAGCCTCTGTATATGGAGCAGCCCGAAGGGTATATAATGAATGAAGATAAGGATCAAGTATGTCTTCTTAAGAAATCTCTATATGGACTTAAGCAGGCACCACGTCAATGGAATAAGAAGTTTAATAGCTTCATTATGGATCAAAACTTTGCAAGGAGTAATCATGACTCATGTGTATACATCAAGGAAGTAAGCAATGGTGAGTTTGTTTACTTGTTGATTTATGTTGATGATATTTTACTTGCAGCAAAGAGCATGGATGAAATAAACAAAATCAAAAAGGTCCTGAGCAAAAGTTTTGAGATGAAAGATATGGGTGCAGCAAGTAGAATCTTGGGCATCGATATTACAAGGAATAGGAATGATGGAGTATTGTGCTTATCTCAAGAAAGGTACTTAGAAAAGGTTCTTAAACGATTTAATATGTGTGAAGCCAAGGCTGTTAGCACTCCTATGGGAGCACACTTCAAGTTAGCATCTGTCAGAGATGAGGAAGAATGCATTGACACAGGTAAGGTTCCTTATCCAAGTGCTATTGGTAGCATTATGTATGCTATGGTAGGAACTAGGCCAGATGTTGCATATGCTATAGGTCTGTTGAGTAGATTCATGAGTAAACCAGGGAACATTCACTGGGAAGCTGTAAAGTGGCTGTTAAGATATCTGAGAGGATCTTCAGACTTGAAGCTTGTATACACAAAAGGAAATAATTTTCGGATACAGGGATTTAGTGATTCAGATTATGCAGCAGACTTGGATAGAAGGAGGTCAACTACAGGGTATGTTTTTACTGTGGGAGGAAATACAGTAAGCTGGAAGTCAAGTCTTCAGGCTATAGTTGCATTATCAACAACTGAAGCTGAATATATGGCCTTAACAGAAGCATTTAAAGAAGCTTTGTGTATTCAAGGATTACTAGAGGATATGGGTATTAAACAAGATAAGGTTACTCTGTGGTGTGATTCTCAATCAGCCATATGTTTGTCAAAGAACAATACCTTTCATGACAGGACTAAGCATATGGCGATTAAATACAACTTCATCAGAGATGTAATGGAGGAAGGAAGAGTTAAAGTCCTCAAGATCCATACCTCTAAGAACCCTGCCGATATGCTCACCAAAGGAATCCCTGTGAAGAAGTTTGAGTCAGCTTTAGATTTTCTAAAGCTGCTCGAGTAAGACGTGATTATCATCGCAAGCTGAAGGTACAGTCCATGTAAGTGCAAATCTGCTATGGAAGAAAAGAAATTAAATCAAGGTGGAGTGTTGTGGTTTAGTGATCTAATTTAATTTTAGTGGTTATTTCTGGTTTTGGGGGAACCAATGATTAAACCGGATCAGAATAATGAAGGTGAAAGTGGAGTCTCTAACTGCAGTGGAGGCTTTGCATTCTATTAAAAGAATACGCTTAGTGTATTATATATATACTTCATTTAATGCTTGTGCACTTTACTTTTCTTCTTCGTGTTGTCAAGAGAAAGAGAGAGAAAGGCACCATCGCCATTGTTAACGTTTTGCGAGCTCGGATTTGAGCTAAAATTCTTTCAAGTTAGTGGATTTGCCGGACGTATTCGGCCCCGGACGTAGACTAGATCATACCGATTTAGTTGAACCGGGTAAACAAAGTCTTGTGTTGATTTCTTGTTTTCATTCTTGTCAAAGTTAAAATTGAGTTATTCTTGTGAGATAAGAGAGTAGTTCATGCAAAAAGTTAAAGAGATCTGAGCTCGATTTTACAACAAACATCCAACTACGTATTCTCATTTTTTTTCATCGACATTTGTGTCTTTATTATTTTTTGGCACTAATAAAGATATAATAATACAACATTTCCTTCTTTGTTTGCTTTTGTACTCATGATACAAACCTTTTACAAAAATCGACCAAAAAATATTCAATTGCATATAATGTAATAAAATGTATTTTGTTGTTAATCTTCTTTAAAGGAATTAGTTTTCATTTCATTTATATTGAAACATGCCCTTCTTAAGATATATGAGCAAATTTGAATAAATATTTCACGATATCTAAAAATAAAACCGTAAGAAAGACAATGAAAAAGACAAACACTGATTGGCCTTGAAAAGAATTATTATATATGCAAAGATAAAAAAAAAAAAACAAATCATTTTACAGACCATATAAAAAAAACAAGATCAATCAGATGAAATCTAAGTAGATGTTTGTAAAAAAAAAACTATATAATAATAATAAAGTGCAAAAAGACACAAAAAGGAACTACAACTTCCTTAAAACTCTCACCAGCCTCTTTTACATCTAAATCCTCCAGTCTCTCTAGCAAGAACATAGTCCTGCTTGAATTTTAATTTGTCTTAAGAAATTCAAACTTTTATTACAAAATGTGGTTCCAGGCTGCTCGGAGTTGACCCATGCATGTATCCTCACAAAGTAAAAAGAATGCAAGTCCTCACCACGAACTTTCGCCATTCCCATAAACTGTGAACTCTACTGACGCGGTGTAAGCACTGCAACAAAAGAAACCAAAAGATCCATAAGTTTAATCATCATCAGAGATAAAGATATAAACTCAGTTTAAAACCCAAGTCATGTTGCGAAAAAAGACTTGGTATTATGTTTCCTAAGGTTGCTATAAAATGCAATGATTTCAAACCAGACACAAACAAGGGAAGATGTTAGAAGGCGGCATTTCCAAGAATCAAATTAATCACCAGAGACAAAATTTTCAGACTTTTCAACATTGGCCTTGACCGACTTGCTATTAGGCTGATGGGTTTCCTTCATTATTCGTACCCCACTCTTCGTCAGGCTCACTTCCGTTAACAAGTACAGCTCCATCCGTAGAGTCGCCATCAACAATTCCTTCTTCTTCTTCTTCTTCTTCTGCTTCTTTTTCTTCATGATCATCTTCGTCATTCTTTTGTTCATCTCCATTTTCTTCTGCTACTACCTCCTGTGAAGAAAAAAAAACACTTGTTGCTTACCAACTTACGCAGGATGACTAACAATACATGTAAATGAGTCAGTTAATTGGAATAGAAGAAGGGTTACCTCGTGATCGATATCTCCATTTTCAAATGATTCCTCTTCCTCAACTTGCAAGTTTCTAAAGGCTTCCACAAGGGTCATGGAAGATTTTTCAGCATGGCTAGGATAATTTTCTGCGGCTGTATAAACTCCCCTGAAAATGAAGAATAGTCGATTTAAAAGAGGCCTAAGTATCTTGCTTTGTAAATCATGTGGAATTATCACTGCAAAGATGCAGAAGGAACTAATGATATGCTGCTTGATGCAAAGACTGTAATAATAAAGAATACGAATGCAAAAAGAAATGCAAGGATTACCTTGTCTCTACAGCTCTTGCTTCCACAGAAAGAGCAACTTGCCAATCTTCAAAAAGATTTGGGTACTCCTCAGGATCAGCCAAAGATTCTGCTGCCTTTGAATTAACCTGTAGTCAAGTGAAAGGTAACTCAAACCCACAACTTTTGTCTCCTTGACCACAATGCACCAAAAACTAAAGAGATATGAAGAGAACCTTGCTGAGATCTTTCCTCCAAAGAGCTACTATCTCAGAAACTTTGCTTGGAAAATATGATCGTGCCATCAGAGCAGCTTCTGGTATCCGGTTGCTGGAGAAAGATAATATTGTCATACAGATAACCGAAGGTGCATAATTTTGATTTCCAAACTGCCAAGTAAATACAAATGAATTTACCTTTCCACCAATAATTCCAAACAATCTTCCAATTTACCAAGCATGAACAGACAAAGAAAGGCGACATTGTTCTTCCCTTGTTCTTTAGCAAGTGTCGCAAGTTTTGTCAAACCTTCAGCATCTCCCAGAGAAGAATAAAGCAGTAACAAACCACTCAAATCCATTGCATACTTCATACATTCCTCTGCCATTAGCAGCTGTCACGATGACACACAAACACAAAGAGTTAGTTTGAAATCCACACAACAGAGACGAGAAACAGATATTTTTGCTATTTTAAGATCATACTGCTCTGCTCCCAGATTTCTGAATAAAACCTCAGAATCATAACGTAAATCAAATGATATATCATTTGCTGGAAAGGTTATTTTTCTTTCTCTTATAATTACAAAACCTTAGGAAGAAATGCAAAGAGAAATTTATATTTACCTTCCCAGAGGACATGGCTAACTCTCCTAATTGCTTCCATTTAGACTCGCTCTGTACTTCTATTGCGATTTCCTACAAGTATAAAATAAATAGCATGTCAATATATTGCCACAATAAAAGTATAAAAGTATCTTAATCATCACACATTAAATCACCTGTGCAATTTCAAGTCTACCCAGTTGTATGGCTAACTCAAATCTGTAATCGGGATCTGTTGCAATTTCCAGAGCATCTTCAATCATTCCCCGTGACTCCAAGAAATGAGCAACACTAACAAGTGGAAAATTTTCCGAAAATAAATAAAGAGAAATATAGACGAAACACCCTTTGATAGCTGTGCAGCTATGTTAAACATTAGAGTGATTAGACATACATATTACTTAGAGAAAATAGTCAAAATATTCCATCCAAAAGAAACAAAATAAGCATGGGAATAAGACTATAACACTACCTGAATCACGGGGAAGTACACATCAAAGTTTGGATCTAACTAAATTGATAACATACCTGTTATGCTGATCTTTAGGAATTGTAGGTAAGATTTCACTGGCTTTGTCTAAATCACCCCGCATCACAAGAGTCTTATACTCAATCAGGCTTAGCAGCAGGGTGTATCCTATAACACTGCATCCCCAAAAGATAAGGGGAACAGACATCAGAAACTTGAAAAACAATCTGAAATAAACACACAAATCTAAGCACTTACTTAAATTCCTTGTCTACCAAGAAGACCCGACTTTGACTTGCAAGATAGCCCAACAAATACATTGGGCGGTCCAAATGATACATTGTGGTTACCTAGGATTAATATATTAGCAACCATCATCAAGAACTAGTTCATAACAACATTCAAATCTAAGTAACCAATAGATATGCACAATACCTCGCCTCCAACACAGTAGTTAAGCTTCCAGGAAGAGTTGTTGTAAATGAAACAGTCACCAACCCATATACCTGTCCTAACACGTTCATCATTCTCATGGAGAACCTCAAAAGCATCCTCAACACCTTCTTCCTCAGTATGTTTTCCGCTATCAAAATGTGACGAGACTAAGTCGCGCTGCATAACAGGAAGACCATGTAAGCACTTGGACAATCCGTGAATTACATATAGAAATTCACAGTTAAAGACGGTTTGTCAGACAGGATCCTCACGTTGTATTTCAAGATGTAGAATGACGTGTCACTAGCAATGGCTACTAAATCACCACTGTCAGCCCAATAAAGATTCTGAAAATGTTACGAGGCAACACTAAGAGTCAGAGAAAAAACAAACCAGGAATACCTCCAACTGAAGGTAATGACATTAGTTTACACAATTCCAAATATGTCTCGAAGTAAACTTTTCACAACAAACTGAGCCAAGTTAAGTGGGATACCTTTACAGTGACGTCGATACGTTGAATCAGCCTACATTCAGCCCAATCATAAAAGCAGATGAAATCACTGGAACACATAGCTAACAAGGTTCCTCCAAAAATCTTTTCAGCTGAAAATGTAGGGCGGATACTCCTCTTTTCCTGAAAACGTCTTTTGTGAATCAACCAGATACGAAAATAGCGGTCTCCATGACAAGTATCAATAATACTTCCAATAACCATACAAACATGTAACAGAACAGCTTAGAACAGACAGAAGGAGAATAACAAACCTGGAAATTTTTGCTAAATGTTTTTATCTTTGATGAGCTTTCTCTAACCGCACACTCCCCCTCGGACGACCAAACGAATTCTAGTCCAGAACCAAATGACCTATTTCTCCAAGCCAAAGCCGTGTAGATTATATACTCCCCGTCACCACAGACTACGACAAACCTCCCATTAGGATTGTGCTTCAAGCTCTGAGAGTCAACCACATATGAGTTACAGATCAGCCAAGAACAGATATATATTCTGAAGACACGGCTAAGCAATACCCACAACTTTGAGGCATGTGCCAGTCATACCAGCTAAGCAGAGAATCTTTTGCCCAAATAAACTATATAATAAGCCAAAACATTACAAAATTACTGGACCAAGTGCTGTATGTTAAGACTCACTTGTGGATAAAGATCACATGTCCCCAATTCTTTAACACTCAAGGGCAACCTCTCCCCATCAGTAACCTAAGGTAGAGAACAAAAGCATAATACCATCAGATAAACAAATAAACAAACAGATCGTCCTATGCCACAGTATATGAGTTACAAGTATGGCCTATACCTCGTAATCTGCACCAATACTTTTGATGTTCGCAGTTTGAATTTCATTATGCTTAGCCCATATGATTTTTCCAGTATTATCCATGCTAGCGACAGGAATTTCTCGTCCAAGTTTAACCATGATGGTTCCTTCATCATATCCAATCACAACCCTGTGAAGAGAAAGCGTGAACAAGGTTTATGGTCTCACAGGATAATTCAATGGAATACTAATAATAAGTAGAGCTCTTAATATCGCTTCTAACAAATTTAAGAATACTAATCTTTAAACATCGTCAAAGTTAGGGACAACAAAAACAACAACAAGGGTGCCAAAAATTGAATAGAGAGAGATTATTTACTCCCGGATAACAGTTCTGACAAGCATCGAGTTATTGATAAGAGGAGGGAGAAAAAATCCAATAACTCACCGGCGTGAACTTTTAATGTAACCAATTGCCCAAACTCTCTCCAGGCCATAATTCAACGTGTTCTCTAGCCTGAACGAAATTCAGCCATTAGGAAATTAGGAATACCAATGGAATGACAACAAAAGAAATTGGTAATGGTGAAAAAGTGCACAAGAATGAAAGCCAGGTGAAGATGCTTTAGCTAAGGCATACAACAACCGCTAAACTATAATAAATATAAAAAAACTGTTCATATTATAGTACCTGTATGTAGTTGAGTGCCAAATGCGAACAGTGCCATCTTCAGAACCTGTGATTATAATTGGAAGCTCCGGATGGAAACATACTGCAGATACATTGTGTGTGTGCCCATCTAGAGTCTGGACACAACTTTTCGTTTGATAGTCCCAGACCTGACTCCCCAAAATTCAACTAGTAAATAACCAGAAAGTACATAATGTCCAGTTGAAATATATCATCTAAAAGAAAAGTGACCAGGATGCAGACCTTAGCAGAGTGATCATCAGAGCCGGTAATCAAATAGGGCTTGTCACCACCGGTAAAATAATCAACACAATTCACTCCTTTCTGATGGGCATCCAATGTAAAATTTGGGTCTGGAGAACCAAGATTCCAAATCTGAAGATGAACAAGCATGTAAACACAGTATGAGCTAACACTTTTCAGAACCTTATGGGGACAAAGCCATAATCAAGTTAGAAGATTAGACCATTTCAGCACCTTTATCGTACGATCAAGTGATGCACTGGCAAAGGTGTTAGTGTCTTTTGGATTAAATGTGACTTGCATCACATAGTGCGAGTGTCCCTCAAATATCTGAGTGCAAGCCCAACCCTTTTCCCAATCCCAGAGCTTTATGAGCATATCATCAGAAGATGACAGCACATATGGAAGGGTTGGATGAACAGCTACACACCTAATGTAGTCCGAATGAGCCTCAAACACTTTAACCTTGTCCATGGTATTGTAATTGTATACACGGATGTACATATCATCAGCTCCCACCACAATCCATTGCTTTCGCGCAATAAACTTGGCTGACCGAACTGCAAAGTCATAAAATAAGAAATCAGAATAAGTAACACAGATACATAGTACATACAACAAGAACAAATTAAAACAATAACTAAAGATGTAACAAAAAAGAAATCTGTATACCTGGTAATTCGGTCACCTCGAAGGATTTTGCCATCACCTGAGGATTATCAAGCAAGATGTAGACGAGATATGAATTGCATTTTTGGTCATTCCATTTCACAAAAATTTCATTGAAAACTATGTGCACAAGGCAACTAGCAACAGATAAATAAAATCAAATTATTCACCCACCTGTGTCTGGTAGTTCCAAATACACAAGGTTCCCGTATACAAACTGGCAAGAATCCTGCAAAATAATTTTTTTCCCCAATCCACTTGTTAGTAGCAGAAGTATAGGTACGAAAATAAGAAAGCAAAGAAAGTGCATGCAGCTCCACAAAATTAGTGATACACAAGTGGTGGAAAATAAAGTATGAATAATCATGAAACTAAGATGCATGAGAACATAATCAAAGCTTGAAATTACCATGGTTCTGTAGGATGCAGATCCACAGATTTTACCCTCTCGGACCTTTGAGCTAATTTTCTCTGATCAAGAACAACACAAGCAAATTATTGAATGAAACAAAATAAAACCCTAAAAACCATTACAGAAATCAAAAAATATACCTTGATCTCGAGTCTGAGAGGCTGTTTCAACAAAAAGAAAGAAACCAGAAGTCAGTAACTAAACTATACAAATAACTTCGTAAATAATACATATTAATACATTAAAAAACACTCTAAACATAAAATTTTCACCAAAATCCCTACATTAGGATCAACAAGGAACTTTAACAAAACAAATATATACAAAACAGCTAAGAGCCTAAAAGCCAATACACAATACACAGTAGCGAACAACTTGTGCACCCAAACCCCAAAAGATTCAGATCTTCTCTAAATGCAACGTCCATGATCCTTATTCAATTCCACAAACCAAATGTCAAGAGACTACACTCGATTTCATGCAATCGGCAGCAACACAAGACGAAATTTCGAATCAGGTAAGACAAATCGAAGAGAAACATGCGATCTGATATTCCACGGGCTCACTGATATTATGCTTAACCATAGAAGAAATGCAGGAAATCGAGATCGAATCGATTCACTCGAGATCTGGAAAAACAATAACAAAAAAGTAGAGGATAGATTTCGCTACTCACCATATTTACAGATTAAGCGGAGGAAGAAGGCTTTTGTGTAGCCTTCGGATCTCGAAGTATCGCTTAAATCTGCAAATCGGAGATCGAAGAACGAACGACGTATAGCTCGATGTGATGATGAAATACTTAAAATCAGGAAATGAACATTTTTGCTTGAGAACGACTGAGTGAAACAATTTCGAAATTGCCAATTTGCCACTATAGTTTGGGCCTCTGAAAGGCCTCCTCATATTTATTAATCAATTTAATCGAAATTTTGTACAGGCCCAAGTAATAAAAAGAGCCCATTTATAAAAGGCCTAAACCCAAATAATAAAGAGACTATTGCGTTTAAAAGCAGCTCTACTAATTATTGTGGCAGCACAACAATTTACAAGCCAAATGCAAATTGTTGTTGTAGTGTTCTCTGTGCTTAAAGCGGTTTCTAACATTTTCATGGCCGCAGCAGCACTACTTGTAAGTTGTAACCCTTTTGTTTATGTTCTTCCTTTGTTGTTGTTATCTTCATCTCAGTGCCTCTCGGCCTAGCAGTAGCAGTAAGCAAAAAAAGATAGTCCTCAATGTTCCTCCACTTGTTCTAGATTTAGTTTCTAAGGTTTCTTGGGATTCTTAACTTATGATTTTCAGGTGGGAGTTTTGGTTTCAGAGATTCTGTTGCAAGTAACGCGACCAAACACAGTTCAGTTAGGAAATCTCCCAGAGACTCAGGATATATCAGAGTCTTGAAAGATACAGAGAAGCCTCAAGAATCCGTTCTTTCCTAATACTTGCCATGGAATCTCCTCACTGTCTCGCCAACTACCCTTACCTACAAGATATGTCAGTCCACAACACTCCCTTTCCAGAAACTTATTTCTTCTTCATGGTAGGGTTTGCTCAACAAAAATTATAATTTTCAGGACATGGATAAAACAAAGAGAACAATGATAGAATCTTATAATGCATAATTCTTGACATGACAGGTTTTGCTAATAACTCAGAGATATGTTTGTGTGCAATGTATTAGTCCCTTTCTTGTTTGCTCATAGTTTCCTTGTGTGGAACAATCTCAGCTGTATTGAAAACGTGTTTGAGCTTGAGAAGCAATCACTTCAGGTGAGTCTGGCCAAACTGAAAACAACAATACAGAGATCAAATCATCATCAAGCTGACATCTAATCATTAAACCTGTTGTTTCAAATTTTAGTTAGTACTGGTGAAATCCAATAGGGAGTGTAATGAAAAAGCTACACAAGTCAAAGATTATAACGTCAGTGGGACTAAGTTTTATCTCACAGTTAATGAAGCTGTGTCTGATACTTCACCAACAGAAGACTCATTAACTAACACTAATATTTCTGATTAAAGTTTGTAATCAATGAAGCTCAAAATGGTACCCTAAACTCAAAAATAAAAAGAAAGAAAGATTTCTAATTCACTTGACCTTGTTGACTACAAAACCATTGAGAGAACACTTGAGTAAAAATTCCTACGAGATGTACCATTGGAGACATTTGAGAAAACCAAGGCTCTCCATATAACCATGAGTAGACCAAAGATGAACAAATTACAAAAATTATCAATTTTGAGAATTTGTTCCTCATTATGAGCCACTTGATCGAAAACGTTAAGACCAGAAAATACTCTGGATTAGGTCATAACATAAAGACCGCATAGCGCAGTGAATTAGCGTGTCTGACTTCGGATCAGAAGGTCGTGGGTTCGACTCCCACTGTGGTCGTTTTATTTTATGTTTCTCATCTCTCTATATTACCACTATATGATTTTGGAACAAAGTGACATTCTATACAGTCTAAATTTAGGCAGGAGAACTATTCATTAGCCTTTCTTTTCTACTTTAGGAAAACTCTATATTTGGAGGTTTAAAAACATTAAATCTTCTTTGTTTTTTTAAAATTTTTTCTTGTCAGTGAAGATGGTGATGGACAGAGAAGAAAGGAGAAGAAAAATAATGGAAAGAGGATCAGATCGTTTAGCTTTAATCACAGGCCAAATACATAATTTTGATCCTTCATCACCGTCGTCTTCTTCCTCATCATCAGCTTCTCACAACCGCACATACAGCGAAGCTTTCATACCACAGACTCAATCTGATCATATGATGATTCAAGAAAGCCCATCTCTTAAGTATCAATTCAAAGGTACGCAAATTAAAACTATATTTGTTGACGTTTACATCTTTAAAAATGTAAAAAATGAAAAAGAAAATCAAATTCTAACTCACCATAATTTCATGTTTTAAAGTTAAGTTTTGATCGAACAGTTTTAAAAAGGACTCAAAATCAAAATTTAAAAATTAGACTAATTCATGATTGGGTAACATTTTGAGTTAATTATGATCAATTACATCCATAAATCAATGGTAGCACATCACATTATAATAATAAGTTTTTATTCTATAGAAACTGAAACTATAATTTTTAGTGTTTTAATGATCATACTTTGTAAGTTGTATAAACTCGAAACAAACGATGAAAAAAAATCATTTTGTGTTTCGAATATCGCATTCCGTATTTAAAATTTGCAAAAATATTTTATGAAAAGGTACTATTATTTATTTATATTTTCACATATAAACGCTTATATGTTGATTAATTACTATTATTATTATTATTATTTTATTTACCAAAAAAATACTATAAACCGATTGAACAATTTGCATGTGAAACAATCAAGAACTGAATCATATTGGTTATTGTCTCTGACACTCATGAATGCAGAGGACGTAAAGACAAGATCAGAGGAACCAAAACTCTCTACTGTTCTTCACAAACCCTTAAAAAGTGAACCAACAAAGCCAGAAGAAGCAACAAGATCAGTAAAGAGTCAAAGTCAACGAACTAGGAGTTTCTTCAGCTCCAAGAAACTCAGTGCAAGCATCATAAGCTCAGAAAGAACTCGGAGTTTAAGCTCTCTCACAATAGCTGCGTTTGTGGTTTTACTCCCGAGATTGAACATTATAAGCTCAAACACTATCTTAGCTTTGAGACCTCTTTGGTTGCTTCTACTTACAGATTGTGCTATAGTTATGTCTCATCTCACCATGGAAGCTTCTGGAGGAGGATTGAGCCATGAAATGGAAGAAGAAGAAGGAAAGGGTAAAGATGGTATTAACGGAGAAAACTGGTCTGATGCAGAGAAGCTTCTAGAAAGAGGAGTTGTTGTGTATCAAGCTCTTCGTGGAATTTTCATAGATTGTAGTCTTTATATGGTAGTTGTTATTTGTGGAGTGTCTCTTCTTTGAGATCTTTTTTTCAGTTTTTTTTGTTGGTTTTAATTTAATTAATATTATGTTTCTATGTTGATTATCGTTCGTATCAGAAGTTTTTGTATTAAAACTTGCATGAATCCGCTCACTTTTTGGAAAACAAAATTGTGATATCTTTCTTCACTTCCATATCAGTTTCATGGGAGAATTTTTCTCAAATTTATTAACAAAGTTTTTTTTAACCATAAATATTGGGTAGATAACTTTTTTGAAAGTGTAAAAAATCAAAAGTACTTTCAGACAATTGGTAAAAACACGTAGTAGATCGGGTGATTAAAAAAAATAGTATGCATAATATCAAAATAACATAGATAGACTAATGGTATAAATAAAAATTAAGTGTAACGGTTGGTAAAAAGGTATTTACTTAATTTTTTTTTGTCCTGATGTATTTCATGCATATTCCCTACTAATAAAAATATATCTTTTGTAACAAAAGAAACTAAATTTTTCATTTTCGGTTTAATTCATATTCGAATTTAGATTTTTGAATATAGAAAAAGTAAATGCATGTAATCTTTACTGAAATACATTCAAGTTTTAAGACCGATTATTTTGATTTGATTCGGATAAATCGGTTTATCGACTTGAAAACTATTCTCTTTTACGATACCTCAAAAAAGGTAAGTTTATCTAAAGAAGATGAGTGACAATGAGAAGCCCAAAGAGAGAGGAAGTGATGTCGTAATCGGCCCACTCCCACCGCTTATCCTCTCCAATAACTTCAATTCCTCTTTACTATATAAATCTCCAAAACCTTTTGTTTCACATAAAAAAGTATGGTCCACCATTTCATATGGGTTCACATTTTTCAGCACAAACTTACCTTTAATGATAATTATTATTATTCTTTTTGTTGGCTAATTAGATTTCAAAACAATATTTATTTCGTTATCACATTATTTCCTTAATTTTTTATTAATATAAGGTCTGATATACACTAGAACAAATTTCTGACCTCATGGTTTTTGATTACAAATCTCAAGACGTTCATCAATACCACTAGCCACGTGTGACGTTTTCAAATTTTTCTTTTGTGACATCTCTTCTACACAATACCTACAAGATAAATATGTAATTAAAATATTTTAATTTTCAAAAGCGTAAATTGTTTATTTATTTTATTTTATTTTATTTTATTTTATTTTGTCATCAAGAGTGACGACTAGTATTTATACTCGACTTCTATTCTTTTGGTAAACCCCACACACACAAAATCTTCAATGAAAAGGAATCTTTTAATTTTGATTTGAGTGTGAAACAAAAATATGTGTTACAAAAATATTCTCCCACTTGTTATTCCTCCGGCGAGCTTCCACGAAAATACCCCGCCAGCTGATGTGACGGTGGCAACAGAGGTGGTAGCCACCGCTGGTCAACGTGACGATGGCGGTGGAAAGAAGAAGTGTGTGTGTTCACCGTCGAAGCATCCAAGATCGTTCAAGTGTAGGTATCATCAACATGAATATCAATGGCTTCCTTCTTCTTCTTCTTCTTCTTCTTCATCCCTCCCCAAATAACACAATATCATCATGTAATCAATAATTATAGTTTTGTATTTTACTATTCATGGTTATTTGTTAAGTATTTTCATCAAAGGAGAAATTGTGTTGTGGTTTCTTTTCCCTTAAGGCTAATCGTTGAACATTTATAAAACGATGTTGTTTGATCCCAAAGTTCTTAAAAACCCGCAGCAATTGTTTTATAGGCTAAAGAAAATACATGGTTACTATGATTTATGTCTACTTTGTTTTTTTTTTCGCCTAAACACGGTTAACAAAAAATGATGTTACGTGGCTGAATAATCCGCTTTTAAGAAGCGTGACCAATGAACTATCCAATTATAAAATAACATAAAATGTATTTGATAGTTGATTAACCCAAACTTAAAATGTATTTACCGTTAATTAAAGCTCATAAACTTTAACATGGAATTCTAATGCATGTCAGTTTCATCCGAGTGGAATTTTTACGCAAAAATTGATTGATTCTATGAGAAAGTCGAGTTTCGGCCCAACCAATGTAAACGGTCTTACGGACAACATATGAGAAAGATCAATCCCGACACATAAATGTAATCGGTTTCGTGTAATGATGTCTGGAATGGTCAAGCCAGCTCTATAAATTATAAACAATTTTGCATAGCGTTACGTATGTTCAGTTTATCATTTAAAATTTTTTCAAATTGTTAAAACATTTTCTGCACAAACACTTCTATATTCATTATTTTAAATATGTGGTCGACCAAATCCGCCAAAACTACAATCCGCTATGGACTGACTGATCCACAAAACCTTTTTAATGGGCTTTAAAGTTAAAGGCCCATAGATTTGCTTAAAAAAGAAAAGGGGGAAATAGACATAAAGGCAAAGTTGCAGAGAAAAAACGCCAAGTCCGATAAAGAGAAGAAAAGTGGAATCATTGGAACTAGCGATTACGAAGATATCTGAATCTACAATCTGAGAAGTAATAGCTTATTCGATTTTTTTACTGAGACGTGCTTGCATGCTTCCTGAGGTTATCTCTGTGAATAGTGTAGAGATCGAGGACTAACAAAGAAGATCTAACGAGTTAAAAGAGCTATTATGTCAACGAACACTGAATCTTCTTCTCTTCCTACTCAAAGGTATAAACTTTATTATCTTCAGAAGACGAAGATTATCTTTTTACTATTTCCTTTGCTTTACTCTTTTCGATCTTCATTTACTATAACTTTTTTCCTTCTTGGGTCATTGTAAGATGCTGAAATTTGTGTCACAGAATCGACCATGGATTTTGTGATCTACTCATTTGGTTCTATTTGATTCTGTCTCAACTTGAATCTTGAAATTGGCTCTGTATAGCTTTTGTTTACAATCTCTCAACTTCAGATTTGTAATTTTGTGTCCCATTTGACTCATCTTACCTCCTTTGCACGTTTTCTTTATGTTGATTTTGTGGTCCTTTCGTTTTCCCATTGTCGATTTGTGGCCCAGATCAATTTTATGAATAAAGTTCTGTTTTTTTCTGTGCCTTTTTCTTCCACTGGTCTTAAGTTTGATGTAGCACCAACCTTATTGTTTTGATACTATGGTCTATTGATCTCTTATGGTCTTTGCTTTGATAGGCTTTTAGGTAAAGTGGCATTGATCACTGGAGGAGCCACAGGGATAGGTGAGAGCATTGCTCGTTTGTTCCACAAGCACGGGGCAAAAGTCTGCATTGTCGATTTGCAAGATGATCTAAGCAATGAGGTTTGTAAAAGTATGCTTAGTGGTGAGCAGAAGGAGACGGCTTGTTTCATCCATGGTGATGTTAGAGTAGAAGACGACATTAGCAATGCGGTTGACTTTGCTGTCAAGAAGTTCGGGACGCTTGACATACTTATCAACAATGCTGGACTAAGCGGAGCACCTTGCCCTGATATTCGTAACAACAGTTTGCGTGAATTCGAGATGATCTTTGATGTGAACGTGAAAGGAGCTTTTCTAGGGATGAAACATGCGGCTCGGGTAATGATCCCAGAGAAGAAAGGGTCGATAGTTTCATTATGTAGTGTGGGAGGTGTTGTGGGAGGCGTTGGTCCTCATTCTTATGTGGGTTCTAAGCACGCTGTTCTAGGCTTGACTAGGAGTGTTGCAGCCGAGCTTGGACAGCATGGGATACGTGTGAACTGTGTTTCGCCTTATGCAGTTGCAACTAAACTCGCTTTGGCTCATTTGCCGGAGGAAGAAAGAACAGACGATGCCCTTGCGGGTTTCAAGACTTTTGCGGCTGCAAACGCGAATCTAAAAGGGATCGATTTGACGGTTGATGATGTGGCAAACGCTGTTCTGTTTTTGGCGAGCGATGAATCGCGATATATAAGCGGAGATAATTTGATGATTGATGGAGGATTCACTTGCACTAACCATTCCTTTAAAGTCTTCAGGTGATACAATTTGCTAATGAAATGTTGTTTTTGTGTCAATGTATCATGTTTCTTCAATCATTTAACTGTGAAGCTTATTGTGGTTTTAATTTTCTTTTTGATTGATACTTTTATTCTATCATTAGTAGAGAGATTTGTAAAAAGTCATGGAAGAAACATGTTTATTTTTAAAAAATCTGAGTAGCGTCTAAGAGCATATAATATTTTGAATATTGGTCGACTCTAATCTAATGCTTTATCATAAATTAAATTAAAATGGTTAAATAAAAACAGTACCAAATAAAAAATATCAAATGATGTCTGTTGATTCTTGAATTAGACAGGTCTACAACTTTGACGAGAAATTGTCTGTTTCACTAAAATCCCACATGCTACTTTTGCCTGTTCATCAAAATATTTTAAAAGAAAAATCCATTAATTACCATATGAATTCATGTACAATTGCATACAATATTTTCATATCTAACAAATTATGATGATTAAAAGTAGATAATGGAGTTAAAATGATGAGATTGTATAAAGTCTTGATCATCATAATTATGAGGAATTATAAACCGAATAATTGTCGAGTTGAAGTACCGTACCTTTGAAAGGAAACTTGAAGAACAAAACGCTAACTTAGAGTATCTCCATTGGTAAAAAATTTTATAGGGTTTTTGCTAATTTTTAATAATAAATTGTGAAATTTATTAATAATAAGAAATAGAGAAGTTTGTGGAAAAGAAAAAGTCGCGCCAAAGTCAAAATAAACACATCCAATTAAAATAAGTCACGTCATAGTAAAAATCAATTTTAAAAATATCTTATTAAAAATTATACCTTCAAAGGGAAACGGAAGAACAAAACGCTAACTTAGAATATCTCCATTGGTAAAATCTTTTATAGAGTTTTTATCAATTTTTTAATAATAAATTTTGAAATTTATTAATAATAAGAAATAGAGAAGTTTGTGGAAAAGAAAAAATAGCGTCAAAATAAACACATCCAATCAAAATAAACCATGTCATAGTAAAAATTAATTTTAAAAATATCTTATTAAAAATCGGTTCTTAGTATTTAGACATTTTAGATTTAGTTTTAAATTACTTTTTTTGTTAAGAACCTCAGGAGCTGCTTTTAGTCTCTGTAACGGTGTCAAATTCAACGGAGCATTTAGTGAATTATGTGAATGATGTCTGGAAACACCGAGACGCCGTCAAGCTCCGTCTCCGCTTCCAAGTAAAACGAACCATAGCCGTCACGTGCCTGCCATCAGAACTCACATGGGCGGTGTAGCATACAAAGTGTTGTCTTCACTACAGGTTGTTAAAGTCTCTGTCTGTGTGTTGCTTTCTGTGAATTACTTTTTCAATTTGCATCTGAAATTGTTTTTTTAATGTTTGTAATTGATTGCAATGCTTAAAACAAACCCGTTTAAAGGCATTTGAAAGACATTCAAAACTAACTCACTTTGGAGTATTGCATAATATATTTATTTCACATTGGCTATTGTAAAATTTTTAAATTTTATTTAAGATCTTATTTTATATTATGTTTGGGGCTTCCAAATGTTTGGACCGGCCCTAGTGCTACTAGTGATCTAATGCCCGATAAAGATGTAGCAACTAGTGCTACCATCACAACAAAAGGAAAGACTACAAAAGCAGAGGCAAAGAAGCACCAAAGAAATCATTTGAATGGTCTCTGATTCATGATTTCTTTGGTTATGTTTACATAAAGGATAGTGCCTGAGTGGTTGCAAGTTTATTGGATGTGGATCAACAGTTCTGAGTCTTCTGATTTCTAATGATGATCTTCAGAAAACTATGGAATCATATGATAGAAAAAGATAATACAAATGATAATTATAAAACACTGTAATTTGATCAAGATAGTGAAGGGTATAAAGGGAAATGAGAGAGAAGGAGATGTCAGAGATGATTGCTCATATTTGTTTCTCTGTGTGTTCCTTGGAGAAGAAGAAACACATAACACCGTCTGTCAACTACTGATTCGTGTAACCAATATGACACAAACTAATTTAAAGTTTTGATGATTAGTGTAGTATTAGTGGGGTCAGTTGACCCCTATAAATTTTGGAAAATCTACTACACCTTCTTAAGAGTAATTATAGTGTCCCCAATGCATTATAGTTTTTGACCCCATACAAAATTAATTTAACTACATGAGATAAAAATTGTAATTAAACAATAGATGCCCAAATACTAATTAAGTTGGGTTCATTAGACTTTTGAACCCAATTATAATGTAATAAAATTAAAAATCCATGACTTGATTAAAAAAATCCAACTAGTGATCTAATATTATATTTACTTATAAAAAACACCCACAAATCTAATTCTTTTTAACTAAAAACTCTTAGATATCAATTTTGGTTTATTTTAAGGTAAATACTTCATTTTTCTGTGTAAATTATTTATAGACAAAAATCATAATATTATTTTATATAATGTATAGTATTTTCTATTAAAATTTTGTTGACCCCTATAACTAAAATTTTTAGCTCTACCACTGCGCATGTGTTAATATCTACACATTTGATACGCATCTTGAAACTTTCTTGAATTAAATAATTTCATTGGGAGGACCCTCTTGGCTTTCCTACAGAATTGAAGAAGATCGACGCAGTTAATCTCACCTTTGACCTCTGTTTTATATCTATGTTTTTTTATTTTTTGTGTTTCTATGGTGACTATGTTATATTGGTTTCTTTTGAATGACGAAAAAACAGTATATACGTAAAAACACAATTAAAATTAGTTGGTAATGCTTGGAATTGTATAAAAGAAGTCACTGGATTCGATAATAATCGGTAGATAATTGATTAAAACGAAAAGGAAGTATACAGTTTGACTATAAATGTGGAAATCAACCAGAAGAACACAAGCAAAAAATTTCAGAAACTTACTGATTTAACTACAGCCATGCAAAATATATCTCAAGTCTTTGGAACCACTGACTTATGAATAACAAAATATCTTGTTTCTTGTGGACGACTAAGAAAGTCTCCGCATCCTCTTTGGTTTGCTCATATCAGTAAATTTCAAATTTCAGATCTCAACTTTTTGTAAATGGGGAATTGTGTATCCCTCTCAATACCTTTGGATCAATCGGTGAATAAAGTCTCTCAATGGCTAGAAAAGATAGGTGGTTATACTCACAATATCGAGAAGAATCTCACAGTTTTGGAGATAACCATGGAAGATCTCAAGGCTAAGCGGGATGATTTATCAAGCAGGATCAAAAGAGAGGAGGATAGAGGTCAACAAAGGCTTGCCAAAATCCAGGTATGGCTTGATAGAGTTGAGACTATTGAAAAAGAAGTCAATGATATTCTTAGTGCTAGAAATGTTGAACTTCAAAGGCTGTGTCTTTGTGGGTTTTGCTCTAAGAGTTTACTATCGAGCTACCGTTATGGGAAAAGTGTATTCTTGACGTTGAGGAAGGTTGAGAAACTCAAAAGTGAAGACTTCGATGTCGTTGCTGATCAAGCTTTAACACCTGAGGTGGAGGAAAATCAACTTCAACCGATAATTGTTGGTCAAGAAACAATGCTCGAAAAAGCGTGGAAACATCTCATGGAAGATGGAGTTGGCATACAAAGTGTTGTCTTCACGTCATGTTATTTAAAGGGAAACGGAAGAACAAAACGCCAACTTAGAGTATTTCCATTGATAAAAAATTTTATAGGGTTTTTATCAATTTTTTAATAATAAATTTTGAATTTTTTTAATAATAAATTTTGAAATTTATTAATAATAAAAAATAGAAAAGTTTGTGGAAGAGAGAGTGGCCAAACAATTTTTTTTTATCCTAAGATATAGACACATCCAATCAAAACAAGTTACGTTATAGTAAAAACAAATTTTAAAAATATTTTATTAAAAATCGATTTTTAGTATTTAGATATTTTAGATTTAATTATTTTTTGTTAAAATCCTCACTTAAAAGTTTTCGACGGAGCTGTTTTTAGTCTCCGCAACGGTGTCAAATTCAACGGAGCCTTTAGTGAATTATGTGAATGACGTCTGGAAACACCGAGACGCCGTCAAGCTCCGTCTCCGCTTCCAGGTAAAACGAACTATAGCCGTCACGTGCCTGCCATCAGAACTCACGTGACCTAATGTCTTCCCTCTGTAATCAATCGCCACGTCAAGGTCCGTGAAGTCAAAAGAGTACACGTCAGCTGTGGGATACCTTAAGCGTTACGAGCCTCGTCATGTCTATGTGCACGTGGGAAATTTTGATTCGTTCGATCTTGCTGCGTGGTTCGGACGGCCAGAAGATGTAGATGAGGATCGATAAAAAAAGAGAGAAATATAGAGATGCGGAAACGGCGTCGTGGGATCGTAGAAGGATGTGATGTTTTATTATATATAGATCATTTCGTTTTTATTATATAAATATATTTATGAGAAGGTCCTCCGCTATAAAAGAAGGAGGGTGCGGCTACCCTTACTCGAGATCCCACCTAGAGGTGTCGTTTAGATCGTGACTCGATAAAGGCAAAGGCTTATAGTCTGGTAATGACGGACTTGCTTCAGGGTCTTCTTCTAAGGCCATGGCTTATGAGAGATGAGATGTTTGGTAAGGTCGATATATATATATATATATGTATATATGTATGTGATGTTATTAATTTCACTGGTTAAGTGAATAGTTGAAGTTTGTTGTTAGATTATTTAATCATTGATTTTAATATTTATAAATAGTCGCCTATCGAAAAGAGAATACGATCAGCAACTTTAGGCCTTTTTTTTTTACTGATTATCAATATTTTCTGACAATGTAAACAACCAATTTGGTTCTAATATAACGACGTTTTAACAAAATGGTCTATCAAAAAGAGAGAGATCAGATTCGACGCTACTAGCATTAGTTAACCAAATTAACTACTCCCTCTGATTGGGCATGTTTCATGTTTCGCTAAAACTGAATTTAACTTTGAAACTTGAAAAAGTCAAATATTTTGAAACAGAAAAAATTTAAAGTTCTCTAAAATATCTACTATAGTGAAACATATAACAATATTAACTAATAACCCAAAAAAGTAAAATTTTAAATTATAACATCATCAACCTGGTCCGCTTTAAATTTTTGTATAAACCAAGTTGATGACTCATTAAACCACTAGAACCCATTAATAGAAATTATAAATAGACACATCTAAGGTTACAACCTCATTCTTCTTCAACATAATCTTAGAGCCACCAAAGAGAAAAAAAGAGAGAGAGCGAGAGGAGGAGAAGGAGAACAGACGAGGAGGAGCCACCACCGCTCAGTCCCGTTGCCAACCACCACCGTTGCTAACTGCTGTCGCCAATCTCCTTCACCGCTTCACCAGTTTCGTCAAACTAATGCAAGGAGGAGGAGAATAGAAGATTAAGAAGAGCAGAAAAAGAGAAAAATAAGAGAAGATTAAGAAAATAATAAGAGAGGAAGAAGTTTTGAAAATGAGATTCACATCAAAGAGAGAATATGAGCAAAAGAAAAATCATAAAGAGATCTGCAGAAAAGGAAAAGTCATAAAAAGGCATTAAGTGAGATGCAAGAAAGGAAATGAGAACTAAAGAAGTCAGTTAAGAAATGTTTCATTTAAGGAAAGTACATGTATGGAAAGTTCCATTGAAGGAAAGTCCATTTATGAAAAGTTTCATTTAAGGAAAGTTTAACTTATGGAAAGTTCCTGAGACCTTCCACTCATGCATCTCTAGTGCAGGTACGGACGGTGGGGGTGGAGCTGCGGGAGCTACAGGGGTCTTGTGAGGCCTACCCTGCTTTTGTTTGGGTGCCACCTGTTCCTTTTGGCTCACCCGTGTCACACCCTGACCCTCGGTTCTTTGGGTTACCCTAAAACCGGACCGTGTCACTTCTCAGCTCGGATTACATGCATCAAAAAGTTATGAGACATAAGTAAATGGTTTGATAGCTTACCTAACGAGAACAATATTTTCTACAACCAGATTCTTTAACTATAATAAATGCATTATAACATATATTCCCAAACGCAGATTAGGCACACAACATGCAAACTAACAACCTAAACACTTCACACATCAATCAATTCCCTATCTTGGCACAAGGCATTCAACAAGAAATAATATCTCAAACATATGCACATGGACCATCCTATCTGCCACGTTTCGTGGAACAGACCTGAACTGCCTAAACTGCCCGTTTGCCATTTTCGATCCGCTCAGTATGGTATTCCTATTTTAGTAGCACACTCCGAACCTCTATGCAACATGTAATGCCCATGAGCCTTTGGCGCTGAAGTTCTATAATCATTTACTAATAGTCAATGCATGCAACTACTATTTATAATTCATATTATCTGTTACTATTCATTAACTAATGTTATGCCGCTCTAACTAACAAGATGACTACATTCAACCCTAATCCATGTCTAAGCATACATGTTCCAGTGCACTTAGTATAGAAAGTGAACTGCAGATCATAGCTCTTACCTTATTCCAGCTGTCGCACGAGTGTAGATGACCTTGCGAGGTTGTCTCATGTACACGACTTTTGTGTACATCTCTTCCTTGGAGGAGGAACAAGCATAACGCTTCCCTGTAGACATGTTCCCTTTTCCTGGAGCTTTCCTTTCTTGGGACCTACCATTTCAGAAAACTCTCAGTAAGTAAATTTTCTTTAAATGAAACTTTCCATAAGTTTAACTTTACTTAAATGGAATTTCATAAATGGGTTTTCCTTAAACGAAACTTTCCATAAATGGAACTTACCTTAACTGACTCTCTACCTTAGTTCTTCTTTTCTTTCTTGCACCTCACTTGATGCGTTCTTTATGACTTCCCTTTTTATGGAGATTCTCTCTTTATGATTTTCATTTTCCTCATATTCTCTCTTCGATGTGAATCTCCTTTTCAAAACTTCTTCTTCTCTTCTTATTCTCTTCATCTTCTCTTCTTCTTCTCTTATTCTTTTCTTCTTCTTCGTCTGTCCTCATTCTTCTTGCGTGAGTTTGACGGAACCGGTGAAGCGGTGAAAGAGATTAGTGGCAGCGGTGGAGTCCGGCGACTGCAGCAGCAACAGTTGGCGGCGGTGGTGGGTGACGACAGAGCTGCTGCTGGTGGCTCCTCCTCATCCATTCTCCTCCTCCCCTCTAGCTCTCTCTTTCTTTCTCTCTTTGGTGGCTATAAGATTAGGTTGAAGAAAAATGAGATTGTAACCCTATATGTGTATTTATAATTTCTCTTAATGGGTTCTAATGGCTTAATAGGCTAGAAATTTGGGGTTAGGGTTTAATTTGTACAAAATTTAAAACGGACCAGATTGAAAATGTTACATTCTAAATGTTAACAATTTAATATTTTAAAATTAAAAGATCTACTAAAATAAAAAATATACAGATCACTTTATTCTTTTAAAAACTTAGATTACTGAATTAATTAAAACAAATAAATGATTTACATAATTGTGAAAATTAATTGAATATGGATTTGAATGTTATTTGATCGTTAGAGATGAAAATCTCCACCTCCCACTTACTTATGATTCAAAGAGCGAAATGTCTTATAGATTTCAGATTGTTTATTTAACTATTATTTATTCATTCATAAATTAATCCACCCATGACATATATAAATTAAAATTTTTACTTATCCAATTAATTAAAGAAACCTGAATGATTTACATAATTATACAAACTAACCAAATCTCAAGAGATATTACATTCATTTTTAACACTATAATGTAATTTATTCATTTTCTAGTTAATTTAACAAAAAATCCTGCTAACAAAAATAAATTCTCCATCTTCTACTTATAATGACCAAACCACTTTTTGTATATATTTTGGTATATACAAAAAATATTTCACCCAATCTTTTATGGTTAATTTGGCAAATTTTTAAATCTTTTTTGGTTTATTGGCCACAATGTCCCTTTAGATATATAGTTTCAATTAAGAAAATATAAATTTGCCGTATTACACTGGCTTTAATCTTAGAAAAAATGTAATATACAATGGGTGGCGATTTACCCAAAATATTCCACAGATTAAAACCAGTCAACGCTTTAGAGATAACATAAGGTTATATTCTCTCTTATGGATAAAGACTAGATTATTTTTGGCCTTCCATAAATTCCATCCGATGAATGGAATAACAGAATACTCATGCTTCTTGTTTAGATGAGCTGAAATAAAGCAACCAAATTCTGTAAGAATCGTGTTGATTCATAGATTCACCTGGTGGTGTAGGAGTAGGTGCTAGTTCCCAGACTTCTCTGGCCACTCTACACTTAAAAAATAAGTTTTATCCGTGGACAAAATTGGTCCGAAACTATCTTTACCCGTTTTTCTAAATGGATTTGTTCATACTCCGCTTATTACATATTGGACATAGACAGATATGGGTTGTCCAACCATTTTTACACCTCTATTGACAACAAACCCATATCTTCAATATCATGGAAACAGGAGGTATATGATTCATGTAATGGCTGTGTCTGTTTTGTAGACGCATCGTGGATTTCATCAACCTCTAAAGCAGGCATTGCTTGGTCATTACATAAGAAGAATGGAGAATGCATACTTCAAGGTGCTTCTTATATTCTTCCTGTCTCTTCACCCATTGAAGCAAAAACCATCGCTTTAAAGATAGCAGCGCAAGAAGCTAACAAGCTGAATTATACCAATGTTATCTTTTTTGGAGACTGCCAAACTTTATATGTTTCAATGCAGAAAATTACAGGAATTAAGTTAGCAAGGAACCTTATGTTGTAAGCTATGTAGCAACTCTTGTCTGTTTAATAAAGTAGATATGTTACCGACAAAAAAAATCCATAAGCTTATAAAAATTCTATTTTATGAACAGGCATTCTGAAGTTGATTAGTCAATATACCGGATCAAAAATATATATATATACCCACGTAGTTCTTCCTAGGGTTTGGCTTAACGCTTCTGTAAAACTTTTGTTTTCGTCTGAGAAACATGGAAGGTTGCTACGTGGTTCCTGCTCTGAAGAAGGAGAAGACAAACGATGTAGAACGCGAATCATGGGACGAGCTTCGGAGAAGAATCAATGGATTAGTTAATAAGCTAAACACTAACAATCTTCGTCATGTAGTTTTGGAATTGTTAGATGAGAATCTCATCAGAGGAAGAGGTCTTTTATGCAGATCATGTATGAAATCTCAAATCGCATCTCCTCTATTCTCCGATGTTATCGCTGTTTTAATCTCCGTCGTCAATTCAAGATTCCCTTTAATCGTAGATCTCTTGAGAAAATTAGTTTTGCAAATCCAAAAGGGTTATGTCGTAACGACAAGCCTCGGTTATTAGCCGTTGTAAGATTCCTCATCTCGTGAACCAACGAGTCGCTAACGGAACTATAGCTGTTGAGCTTCTCTTAAAGCTTCTCGTTGAACCTACAAGAGACAGTGTTGAGGTTGCTGTTGCTTTTGTTACAGAGTGTGGAGCTACTCTTCAACAAGTTTCTCCCAGGCCTTTTAATCTAATTTTTGATAGCTTTCTTAGGATTCTTCATGAAGGTGACTTGGAGTATAGGTCACGTTGTTTGATTGAGTCTTTGGTTACTCTTAGGAGAATCAATTTTATAGGTCATCCTGCGATTCGTCCTGATCTTGATCTCCTTGTTGATTCACAAGAGCAAGTGACACATGAGATCTCTTTCCTCGATGAAATCGATCCAGAAACTTCGCTTGATGTCTTCAAACCCGACCCTAAGTTCCACCAAAACGAGAGCAAGTACGAGCTCTTGAAGAAGGAGATACTTGGCGAGGAAGATACATGCCTAGAAGAAGAAGAAGATGATGAAGAAAAGGAGACAGTCATACAAGATGATACAGAGTCTGATCTTGCTAATCTCAGGAGGACGATTTATCACACTATAATGTCAAGTCTTGATTTTGAGGAAGCAGGACATAAACTACTCAAAATCAGATTAGAACCAGGTCAAGAGATGGAGCTGTGTTATGGTGCTTGGATGTTGCACTGAGGAGAGAATTTATCGTTCTTTTTATGGTTAGCTCACCGGTTTTGCCTCAGAAACAAAATTTACAGAGAATGTTTTGAGAATCTGTTTGTTCAGCACTATTCTATGGTGCATAGATTCGATACCAACAAGTTGATGAGTGTAGCCACGTTCTTTGCGCAACTCTTGGCCACTGATGCTCTTCCTTGGAATGTTCTTGCCTATGTTCGGTTAACAGAGGAAGACAAAACTTCTTCATCTCGTATTTTTATCAAAATCCTTTTTCGACAACTCGCTGAGCAATTAGGAATCAAGATGTTGAATGAAAAGCTTCAGGATCCAACTATGGAGGAGACCTTTGAGTCCATTTCCCCAAAGGACCATCTTGGAAAAGGATCTAAACTCATGATAGAAGCCGTCTTTCTCTAGTAGGAAATCAAAGACATCGGGACAACACAGTGTTCTCCATCAACTTCTTCACCTCCATCGGCCTCTGGGGGATTGACTCAGAAACTCAGGCAGCTCATTGCCAAGCGCCAGAAACAAGAAATTGATTAAGGAGATGAGATGGAGGAAGCGTAGAAGAAGAATAAGAGGTTGATCGGTAGCATTTCTTTAAGGTCTCTCTTTGAATTGTAGTCTTAATTTGGTTTTTATGATTTGACTCTTTTTGTTTGGTTTGATGGTCTGACAAAGATGTCTTCTTTTTGCATACATTAGCTTGTTAAAAACTAATCCTTTTTTGTATCATCTGATGCTTTTGTTAAGACTAATTTATGTACAATTTCAAATTAGAGCAAGTAATCATAAACTTGCTAAAGATAAAAAAGGGTCATTACAAAGATTTATCACTATAAAAAATTACAAATGCAACTTTATCTCAATCTCAACACAACTCTTTATCACTCAACAAAACAATTCCTTAAAGCATAAGATTTAACAAGCATCAGTAGATACACTATAACATTCATGTGTAACAAACCATATAAACACACAAAATTTTATATAAAAAGAGCAATTTATAAAGATTTTAGCTATACGTTGTATGTGTATTCTAAAAAAATTCAAGATCAAAGAAAAAGAAGACATTACTCTGATCTTATTTTAATTCTTACGAACTCTGTCCCTGGCTAGCTTTCTGATGTCTTTCGCTTTGGCTTTGTCGCTGAGTCACATACGTAACCGCTCTATACATATCCGAACATGAATATGCAACCTCGGACATATTCTGAAAAAGCTCAGGAAGTCGAGTTCGAAGACTAGCCAATGACTTCTCTCTAACTTGTTGGCTTTGTCTTCGGTAAGCTTCCTCTTCTTCTTCCAACCTCTTCTTAATTTGTTCTACATTGAATTGCCTCACAACGACCTCGTCTTTATGATCGTTATCCGCTTCTGATCCATCCGGATTCATCTCATCCGGTCCTCTCTTTTGCATGTGTTTATAGTACCAATCCTCAAACTGTTTCATTTTTCTTCCCAGTTCTTTTCTTGTCTCTTCGCATCTGTTTCTGAGATTTATTTCTTCTTCTTGCTGCTGCATTATCGTGCTTATAACCGCTGCGAAATTGATTATGGCAGTTCTCGCCATTTCATCAGGAATCTTGTCTAAACGGTCATACCAAGCGTGGAGAAGTTTTTGGATTGCGGGATTGGGAACTCGAGGAGGCGAAGATACTTTCTCCTTGAGTGTGCTTTCGATAGGTATGAGATTTAGCTTTAGCCATCCGCCGAGTGATTTTATGTATTCTTTCTGATGATCTATCATCCTGCAAAACTGCGTATGCCATTCTTGAACCACCGCCAAGAGCTGGATAGTGCGTTCGTGATGATGATCATTTGTTTCTTTCACAGCTTGTGAAACATCTAAAGATTTCAAAACCTTTGAGATCTCAGCTTGTCTTTGATGATGCCTTTGCATCATTTCCCACATCTTCCCCATCCTGCAAAAGTTTTACATCAACACTCAACAATCATTTTGTCTAAAACATCATCAAAAAAACAAAACTACCAGCAATTGAATGAAACTTACGCCTCAACAAGGTGAACGAGCTTTATGTATAGTTGTTCATCCCGAAGACGATTGATCTCTGAAACTGTGGAGTCCATAGATTGCATATCAACTATGTATCTTGTATGCAAATGACTAACTGCTGCTTTGGCTCTCTCTAATGAATCTGAGTGACCACCTCGTTTCTTCACCCGATTTAAATGAGCAACCTTTTTTTGGTACTCGATTTTCATAAGTTCACCGGCCTACATCCAACAAGAAGTATACCCCCAAATCAGACTCACATTAGAAACATATATCATCTTTGCTAATACACAACTTACCAAAAAGAATCACAGAGACAAATTTCAAGTACACAAACATAGAGACTTTTACCAGAAAAAACTAAACAATTTTTCCTCAAAAAGTTGAATCTTTTAGTGGGATTGAACAAAAACAGCATAGAAAGAGACAAGTTTTGATATGGTTTTACCTTCACTTCGTCGTAGAGCTTCTTTTCCCAAGCTAACAATTTGTCAAGAACAGTAGCATGAGTTTCATTCTCTTCTCTATCGAAATCATCTTTACCATCATCAGCATTTGGTATTCCTCTAAACGATCTATTCCAAGTAATTACACGCATTACTCTAGCAGAGTGATCAATATGTCCTGCACAACAACAACACATCATCTCAACATTTTAGCTGAAACCAATCAATGGAAAGGTCATTTTTTTCTCCAACAAATTATCGAAACCATACCTCTGTTATCTGCAAAATTAGAATGGTAATGAAGCCTAGTTGCTTCAAGCATCTTAGAAACTTCATGAGCACTTTCAGAAGCTTTCAAGAAATTATCATCAAGCTCATTGAATACATTCGCCAAATTCGTAGTCACCGGCATTCTCACTCCTCTCCTTTCTCCGGGAATAGCTATCCCTTTACTTTTCTTCATCCCTCTCAAATTAGCAGCTTTCTCCAATTCCACCGTCTCTTCCTCCATTCTCTTTGGCCTTTCCTCCACCGGTGGCTTCCGTTCAACCACCGTCTCTTCCTCCTCCTCTTCATCATCATCATCATCATCATCATCATCTTCCTCTGTGACTGGTGAATGTGGTTGAGGAGGCAAATGTTTTGTTGCCTGTGGTTGTGGTTGCTGTGGTTGATGAGGAGTGTCCTCTAAAGTGGTTCCAGGCATAGTCTCAACATTAGGGAAGAAAAAATCATAGAAAGGTTGTTGTTGTTGTTGATGCTGATGTGGCGGTTGAATTGGCCTTGTATTTTCCGGAGGAGGTGGTGGCGCCTGCTCTTGATGATCTTCAATTAACTTCCTACCTCCTCTACTACTACCACCACGGCTTCTCGATTTCCTAACCAAACGATCACGATTCTCCAATTCGGAATCAGAATCATCGTCTTTATCTAGGGTTCCGTCTTCTTCAATTCCGTTAAGGCCGTTACCAGAGTAACCACCACCGGATCTACCGTTCATCTCCGGCATAGTAGCAGCGCGTTGGAGAGGAAGCAGCGGTGGAGGAAGAGGAGGAGGAAGAAGAGTATCGGGAATAGGCTGAGGGATCGTTGCGGAGGAAGAAGAAGCGGCGGAATTAGAAATCGCTGCGGCGGAAGAAGGAGAAGGAGGAGATACAGCTGGAAGAGAAGAAGAAGAAGCGATTGCTGCGGCGGCGGATGAGGAAGAGTGATTAGAGACTAAAAATTCGCCGTGGGAGTAATCGGAAAGTGCAGCTCCGGTGTTTTTAAGAGCCATAGCGTAAGCTGAGTGAGCGGCGGCGAAAGCGTTACGAGCTGTGACGGCATCTTTCATCAATTGTTTTCGTTCTTTGCAACGAGTAACAGCTTCTTCGTTCTCGATCTTCGATTGAGCACAACCCATCTTCTTCTTCTTCCTCAGATCAAGCTCTCTCACTACTTCAGATCGATCGGAGAAGGTAAGAGAAGAGAGAGTTGAAAAACTTCAAAAAAAAACAAAAGCTTTCAAGTTAAGTTTTTAAGGAATAAACTTTTTGTCTAGTTGATTACGACGTCGTTTCATTTGTTAGAAAAGGCAATTTCTGCTTTTCTTTTTCCTTTTTTGTCTAATTTTCCATTTTTCGTTGGGCTAACCTCACAGGGTAATGACGTGGATAAAGCTGAAAGGAAAGAAACGAATATAACGTTTCTTTACTTTTTAAATTTGTTTTTTTTTAAATGTCGCTTAAAATCCTTTGTAATTAATCATTAAAGGATTATAATGGTTTTTACCAAATTTTTTTTTTTTATAATTGGTATTTCTGAATTTGGTTGTCTAGATGGATTCTAGATTACGTTATCTTGTGAATCGAGATCAATTTCACTCCTTTTCAAGATTTTGTATTACGTCTTTGTTTGAGGTTAGTCTACTTTATAGAGAGTTAATTTTCTTATGTAATACAAAGAGTTGATTTTAATGGTAATAGAACAGACATCGTCCAAAACTTTTTAGTCAAATAAAGTGTTAGTAGAAGACATAACCAGCTTTTATTTTTGGGAAGTAGACAACAATTTGCTACATAAATTCTTTTTTTTTTGTTCACCACCATTATAAACAAAAATAAATGAGTGATGAACAAAAATAAAATTCTATTTGTAAGAGAATTAATTCGTTTCGACCTTTGCCATTATTTAGATTTACAGAATTAAAAAATTAATACTAAGACACTAAAAACAGATCAATTATTTAATAAGGTGATTGTGAATTTTATGAAAAAACTAATCTTTTGCTCCAACTTTGTTTTTTTTTTTTTGGGTTAAATTTTAGGGGAAGATGTCTTGTCACTAATCCATTATCTTTCTCTATTTCTTATCAAGAAAAGGAGACGAAATTATGTAAATAAGCCTTTGCTTTTCAATATGGTCTTTGTTTATTCTCTGGAACGTAGCTTTTTTTGTATCTTAAAATTCGGAAACTTCAAGAGCAAGTTCGATTTTACTGTAAGCCTATAAACTTCCAAGAACCTTCTCTGATACGACATATTTTGTTGGCTCTAACCTTACTTTTCTTTTTGCAAAAAAAAAAAAGTAATTGGACAAAGATGCTTAGTGAGGTCTTGAAGAAGAAGGTGGCCGCCGCCAATTCTTTGTAACGCTTGATGTACTCTTTTGAAATATACTCGTTCACTCCTTCAAACACTGTCGCTAGATATATAACTGAAAGGGCAAGCTTCAGGACACGATTTGTGGGAACACGGAGCGATATTTCTCTTCTTGAAGCACTGCAACAAATCAGCTAAAAGATGACGTGGATAGAAGCGACGTGGAATTGGCAAGTAAAGATTAATGATGTGGGTTAGTTAATCATGGATAAAGCCACAAAATTCTAAAGATCGAGATATAGTTGGAGAAGATTTGTGAAGATATTTTTGAAGAGTTTATTCCTTTTATTTTAAAAGGATAAGTTTATTTTTGTTGATAAATTTAGGAAGACATATCTCATAAGTATATGAGTATATATACAAAGGGGAGCATGCTGCTAGAGGTAGCCGAAAATAGAGAGAAAATCGTGTCAATTGTTTCGGTGTTTTGGTAGACAAATTAAACAAGGTGTGGGAACACAAATCTGGTTGTTCCACGATTGTGTGTAGCTAGATATTGTTTGGTGACGAGGTAAGGGGTGTCTTAGTAATTCCAATTAGACAAGTTCTTCTTGTAGGATTGTCTAAGTAAATCTAGTTGTTGATTTGAGGATATATGCACTTTGTCGAACCTCGTTAATTCTTGTGTGCATTATCCTTCTCTGCTTTTTCAATAACTCTCGTATATATGTCGAAAACAAAGTCTTTACTTATGTTCTTGAAGAACAAAGTAGACTTCTTGATCGGTCTCATAATAGTTTTCTAGGATCCCATTTTTGTTTAGGAACCTTACGTCAGCTTTGTCGTTCATGAGGTGACCCATAAAAGCTACATAGCTCGTAATGTGAGCGAGTTCTACTCTCCTTGAGATGATGAAGAACACCATAGAATTATGTAAGACTTTTCTTATTCCTCGAGAAATAAAGGCTTAAGAGACCCATTCTTTAGCTATACATATGTTCTATTACTTTCCACTATTTTTTTTTTGTGAAAAGATTCAACTAGTTGACTAATTACAAATTATTAAGGATAATTACATACATTTACAACGAAATCTAATTAGTAAATTAATTACCAGTATAAAGTCTAAACCTTAATTACAAGAGACCTAATTACTACTACTTTTTTTTTCTTTTTTCTAATTACTAATTTAGTTTTCTCTCATCTCCGGCGAAGAGCTGCAAGACGAGCCACCACTTCATCATAATCTAGGAGCTTCGGTCTCTGAAACGACGACGTTCCCTCGTCCTCTCTTGTGGAAACTTCGTTATTGCTTGTACTTGTGTGACTCCTACTACCTTGTATCCTAAGTAACCTTGAGTTTTCTTGATCAATACTCTTTCGATTCTCTTCTTTCTCCTCTTGTGCTTTCTCATCGTTTCGAGCTCCTGGTTTCGTGTATGGAGGAGAGATTATTCCGTAAGGCAAAATCTTCTTCTTTACAGATTCTCTTCTAAAAGAACTCGAGCTGGAGCTTGAACTAGAACTCAAACTGCCTTTGGAAAACGAATCTCTTCTCCAATTCTCTGAAAGAACAGATTCATCCTCGCTGTGATCATCTATGAGACTTTTCTCTTTCTCAATCTTCTGATCATCAGCTCCTGTCTCCATCTTCCCCTCAATCTAAACATTTTTTCAGACATTAGAACAACAAAAACTGAGAGATTGATATTTTTCTCTATTCAAATTTAGAATAAATATTTTACTTGCAGAGCTGAACTTTGTCTAAGCAGCATCAGTTTCAGAGCTGTAGGATCCCATTTAATCGAAAACTCATTCGCAATATCTTTCACTGTCCGAATCTTGAGCTCCCGTGAAGGTGTTCTTCGCAATTCAGTTTTCTCAACAAGCTACAAGATTTCAAAAGACAGATACTTTCAGTACAAGAAATGTGACAAAGATTAGACAATGTAGTTCAATAATAAACCAACCTCATGATTTACAGATGAAGCAATGAAATTCCCAAATCTACGCGTAAACACAGCTCTAAGATCCTTAAGTTCAGGAACATCAGGAACCCACGCCGCTGCATATATCAAAGTGGAAACAGCTTCTCTGCATTCTTCAGGACATTCCCTAAAAGTGAAGTAAACACACAAAAAAAAACACATAAGTTAGTAAATTTTGAGACCTTTTGGAATGAAATCTAGAGATTATAAATAAAAACCTTTTCTTCAGCATTAGGGAGAGATGTTCAGAGATACAATCGCAGAATCGCTCTATGAGATCGTAGCACGATATTATTCTCTGCTCTTCGAGTAATACTTCTGCCTGCAGAGTAACAAGTAGTTGACAGATTAAAGAAAGCTTAATAAATCATAAAATTTATGATGAGAGAAAGAAGAAATATTAATTACTCTTGTATAAGCTTGAGAATCTTGGCCATTCTTGAGGAAATTCACAATATCAGTTTTAAGAAAATTAACAGTTGCAATCCGTTTTTTCCTCACTATATTTAGCCTAATCTTCATGTAGCTGGTTGTAGATTTGCTGCATTTTTCACCAAGAACAATTATATATGTTAAATTGCTCAGAAACATTCAAAACTTAAAAACTCAGTGTGAAACAAAGTGACAAATGATTAAACCTTTTCTTGTAGAACTTGGGTTTGAAGCACCAGAGAAACATCTTGTTTTTTCTTTGTAGAGGCAGAAGATGAAAAAAGAAGAAAGATCAAAGCTTTATATGAAAATACAGAAGAATCTAACGGTGGTTTAGTGAATGGAGTTGAAGTAATACCCAGAATCAGAATACAGCAAAAGCTATGAAGCAAAGTAACGAACCAAAAAGTTTCTTCTTTTAAGAGAACGAGAAGAAATATGTAAAAATCCAAAAGAGAGAAGACTTTTCTTGAAATGCTTTGGTCTTTGGATATGGTCTTTACCTTATTTATTCTATGAAGCTTAGTTTTTTTTAATATTAAAAATTCAGAAACTTAGAGAGCAAGTACAATTAATACATAACTACTTAGTTCACAAGTTGTAAGCCTCTACTGTTCCATGAAACTTCTCTAATACGTCATCGTTTTTGCATTAAAAAGTAACTGGACAAAGAAATGTCTTCTAAGATTCGATTCTAGAGTCAAACAAAAACTGTCTTATTGGGACTTATGTTATAAATTACTTCACATCTAATGGTTGAACCAATTGCTGAAGCTGATGAACAACATGAGACATTCTAGGACGCATTGATGGCACATTCTGAGTACATGAATAAACCAAGTCCACAACTTTCTGAACCACACTCGCCTCTGGTAAACCGCATGTGATAACCGGATCAAGAATCTCTAACCATCGGTTTGCCTGAACCAATGGTGTTGCCCACTCGAATATGCTCTGCCATCCAACTGAAGAATTAACTGCTTGAGTCGGTCTACGACCACTCACAATCTCAAGCAAAAGGACTCCGAAGCTGTAGACATCGCTCTTCGTGGTGAGCTCGTTTCTGTATACGTATTCGGGTGCGAGGTAACCATAGGTTCCACCCGCCATTACGGTTCTCTCTTGCATTACTTCCCAAGGAACGAATTTTGAGAGACCAACGCCCATTAAATGAGCTCCAAACTCCTCATCGAGTAGCACGTTGCTTGCTCGGATGTCGCGGTGCACCACTTGTGGTTTGACTTTATCATGTAGAAACCTGATTTTTCAACGTTTCAAAGAAGTTAGATTGCAAAATAAAACCAAGTAACTATAAATATAGTAGGGATGGGAATGTAAACCAAACCGAATCAAATCACTTAAATTGGCTAAAAATTTCATGGAAACGAAATTAGTGACCAAACCACTTTAAATTAACTAAAAATTCACTAAGCTAACTGAAATTTGTATATAACCAGAACAAAAATCAGTTTAAATTTGGTAATAAATTTTCAAAACCGAACCTAATAACTGAAAGCTATAGTGACTTACGCGATTCCATGAGCAAGAGTTGTGGCAATGTTCAGTCTCATGTTCCAATCCAAGCTTCTACCACCTTTAGGCACATGGTGCAGCCATCTATCAAGTGGTCCACTAGCTATGAACTCATAAACAATGAAACGTTCTCCATGATCATAGCAACAACCTTTAATGGCAACTACATTCGGGTGATGAAGTTTAGCGGCTCTTCTAATCTCAGAGTAGAACTCTTTCTTCCTCTGAAAACTAGACCTTTTCAATCTCTTAACCGCAACTTTAGTCCCGTCTGATAAACCGCCACTATAAGTTCCTCCGGTTTTGGCATCCCCAGCAAGACGGTTTGCTTCGCTGAAGTTCTTCGTCATTGATCTTAGTTCTTCGCTACTGAAGATCTTCCATGATGGAGGAACTAAAGTTGAAGAAGAAGCTGGATTTGAAACTTTTCGGGATTTTCGGCGTTTCTTGCTTCTTTTGTAGACAAGGAGCCATAATATGATGGCGAATGTGGTTAAGAGAATCAAACCGCTGACAACAGCGAGGATAATTACATATTCCCCGTGACAATTGCGACATTTAATATCTGCAAAGAAGAGAAATTAAGCAGATTTGAGATCTCTATTGTTTACAAAATCACATTTTCAAAACAAATAAATGCCTAATACCTATAGTCCTTACTGTTGTATTTTCAACTCCTAATTTATAGAAGAAAGAAAGGCCAGTACCAGAATCAACCGCGCAAATGAAGGCACGAGACACGTTACATCTTTCACCAAAGATTGGCGATGAACCGTTTGTCACAGCTATACAGATATTAGCATGACAAGACGAACTGCCATTGCCATTGCCATTGCCACACCGCGTGCAAAGTGGCACTTTCGGAAACATCGATTGATTCCATTGAGGAGTCTTAGGATCAGACCAGTTCCAATTCAAAGTAGAAGAATTCACACCTCTTCCTCCAATCCAACAACCACTAGCGTTGTTTCCATTGCATAGTTTTTGAACAAAGCTGAGTTCTTTGTTCGATAAAAACGATGCTAAGTGACCACCATAGGTTCTACAGAACATCTCTGATTTTTCCCAAGTAGTGGAGTTTCTAAAGTAGGCATAACATTTAGTTTGGTTCGGTCCATTAATCCAATCAGGAGGGCAAGAAACTGTACATAGAGAATCAATGACAGTAACTATACCAAGTCCACAAAAAAAATTCTTTTTGCAATTAAAGTTCACAACTTTTTAGTTACCTCTGTTAGATCTTTTCTTGAAATCAGTTGCATTCTGAGTTGATTCACTTGATATCTGAAAAATCATTTCAAAATTTCACCTTAAAGATCGACTAAAGAACATAAATCACAACTTCGAATCAATTTTAAACTTTCAAAAGAATATAAAGAAGATTCGAAACCCTAATATGTGAATATCATTACTTACAGTATCTAAAGACGCGATATAGAGCAGAGTCAGAGAAGAAATCAAGAGTAGTGATTGTTTCCGACAAAAAACACACTTCAGCTCCATAGCTACAGCTCGATAAACCCTGAAAATTAAACGTATTTAGCCTCAATTTAACAAACTAGAGACCCGTAAACGGGAAAGAGACGATTCATTGGCAGGAAAAGAGAATCAGGAAACTGGAAATTACCGTTACGAGATCACATCGGGAAGAAAAACGAAGACTTTATGTTTTATTTAGAGTAATGAAAACTGGGGCTTTCGGTGCTCATAGATTGATGAATTGCAGAGTCCCGACAGAGAGAGAAAAAATGGATTTTAATGGCGAATTAATTGGAGCAGACAGTAGACGGACTTCGGACAAGTCAGTGGGTAGCTTGGAAAATATAAAATCTTTTTTTTTCTTGTTTCCTCCAATACTTTTTATGAAAATTTAATATTCACTTCTTCCGCTATATTACTTGATTTTCCAACTTCTAACCTCACCTTATTATAATGTACTATTACAACCTGAACCTCAGTGCTCCTAACTTTTTTTTTTGTGTGGGATAATTCAATCGGATTCTCTTCATTATAATTTTACTGTTACCAAAAACTATTTTCAGCCTTCAGTTCAATGAATGAATTACCTTGGAATTGTTTCGGGATAGTTCACAAAAAATCCAGTATTAAAAATTTAGCTAATTAAAAAACAAGTTTTAAGATTTTATGGTTTAGCTTTGATCTTAGGGTTTTTTAGGTTGATGATTTATAATTTGAGGTTTATGGTTTATATTTTGATTATTTTTTCAACTTGTTTTTCAAATAGACTTTATTTATTGGTTTGCTATAAAATTTAGAGCATTTTCATAATTTTCCCATAATCTTCAACGGTAATTTTTTGTTGTTTTGTCAAACTAAAACAACGTTTAATTGATTAGTGCGTTTAACATTATAAAATAGAAAACTAACATAAACATTTTAGGAAAGATACGATAAATTGTACGGGGAAGAAGACCACTGTAAAAGAGTAAGATGGAGACGGAGGCTACCGGTTGAGCTGCCACTGCGGCGACTAGTTTCACCACTGAATTTAGTAACGGGACAATCACCTGAACGAGACCGAAAAATAAAATAAATCCATAAAAAACAAACTTGATCAAGTTCTTAAGAAAAACAAATAAATGATCAAGTCCATGACATGTAGTATTATTTGTGAATCACAAAAAAAACTAAGTAGACTATTTTTATATTATTCGGTTTTAATCTCTTAGGATGTGAAAGTATATATGCTATCGATTTGAATATGTTGAACCACAAACAATCTCATATATATATATATATATATATTAGAATATGCTTACGGGAATATATTATGTAAACCACGGTTCTTTGTTCATGGTGTCTTTTTATATAATTTTTTCTAAAAAGTAAAGGAGGAAAAGAGACAAAATGTACCATGAACGAGGGAGGATGGATTAATGGTTTCTTGAGCTGGTCAGAAGAAGGTCTATGACTCTACTGTGTCCAAATCAAAACTTCTCTTGACCGATCTCTACGGAGCTTCCTTTACATTAACATGGAAATAATCGATTTGCATGAATTTATATGTACCCACGAGGTTGTCTTAAAGGAAACAAGATGGAAAAAAATAAAAAATTAGTAGTTTATGACCGAAGGCAAAAAGCATTTATTTGATACTTGGAGGACAAAACCATATTTATAGAATAAAATGTTCCCCAAGTATTCAATCAATACCTCAGTCTTGAAATTTGAGATTCAAACAAGTACAGTTTTTTTCTGGATGGAATTATTACTGCAAATCAGAATTGGTGTTTGAAGTTGAACCAATTGCAATTCTTTTCAAAACGAATAAATTATGCTTCTAAAACATAAGTCACACTTTTCCTTTCGTGTTTGGTGGGGAGACGCTGCGACAGCGACCGCGATTAAAAAAAAAAAGCCTCTACTTCTCCTTCAACCTTCTTTCATCTCTCCTACATCTTTGTCGCTGCAACTCTAACTTCATAATTTTGGAATCACTGAAATCAACAGCGACACCACTCTAAACTTATTTAAAATTCAGTGACCGTTGCTGTTTTTTTTTCCTGGAGAAATTAGTTGTTTGCTGCTTTCAAAACGGGACGTCGGAGAAAGTCGCGCGAGTCTCCAAAGAACAGGGCTTATTTTACCTTTTCTCCTTTTTTTTTAGCAAATATCTTGGACTTTAAATGTTTGTACCTATCTTCTTGCTAAGAAAGCTCGAGCACGAGGTGTGTTGTTTTCCATATAAGTTTTCACTCTTGAAAAAAAGTTGGACGGATAAGAACACTATTTCTCAAAACTCCAGCTCACTAAATTTTAATTTTATTAGAAATATTTAAAAGGACTACACATTTTTAATTGAATTTACGTACAATTTAAGAATACCCTCTTAACTTGTGACTAAACGATTTATACCCTAAAAATGAACACACTTGTTCACCATAAACAGAATAAATACTACTTTCTCAAACAACAAAAACACAGATGCTAACTCTTTTTTTTTTGTTCTTAAACGGCTATCCTAAATTAAGGATAACATCTGATCATAAGTTATCGTAACTTGATTTAAAAGCCTCCAAATCTTCAAGATATATTATGTATATCCTCACTTTCCAAACTGCTCGATTTTCTGAATAGCGAGTCTCTATATGTTGCTAACTGATCTACATCATCATGTTTAGCTCGCACCTACCACGCCATCTTCGATCCATGTCATCTTCTAATTAATTTGATTTACTACTTTTGATAGAGACAACATGTCTCTTGTTCTCACAAGTTGTGAACCAATAGATCTTACGATTTCAACTCTCCGGATTCGTTTTCTTGAAAATAACTGTATTTTCAAAGGTTAATGGAAATTAGTTTTTTCCATAAAAAGAAAGAAATCAATGCTATTGGACCATAATTTCCTGTGCTACTAAAAGTTGAAAACATTTCATGTACATGTTTTTAAATCTCCTTTATATAGAAAGGTAAAAATTTAATCTCCTTAGGAAGGATGGATGGGGTGTTGACATATCAAAATAAAGAAGGAAGATAGATTAGCTAGCCGTTAATTATGAGTAGAGATTTGTTTAGAATTACGGCTACAGAAGAAAAAAATGTGTGTTGAATCCATTAAAAATTAGAGAGAAAGAAGACAACACTTCTGCTAAAATTCACTTTTCTTTTTGATAGTGACAAAATTCTATATCTTTTGATTTCATCTCTGTAGCATACACATATCTTTTGAATTCACCTCCCTATGGATTTTGCCGGCAATCTTGACAGGATCTCAACGATGAGATTAGTTGGGAATGCATCAAGTTCTCAAATTATCGTATTTGCTCTCCGACTCGAACATGACCAATATAAAGCCACATAAAATCATATCTGAGTTTGAGCCACAACTCAACTATAGGAATAAAGCGTGTAACCACAATTAGCTAGCCAAGAACCACTTCTCTCTTCGAAGAATGGTTGGGACTTGCTAGAGATGGTAAAACCATCAGCAACACTGGCCCCCGTGTATACCTCCTAGTCCGATATCGATGTAGGTACGTAAACCGCCCATTCATCTCTAGTGAGTCTGTACAATTCTTATGAAACTTTAAGAAATGAAAGTGAACTTTTCATTTTATTTTTTCATGATTTCAAAAACCTTGAAATTGCTTTTTAACTTTAAGTTGGTTAATAATTTGAGAAAACTATAGGAAAAACGATATGCATTTCCTAGCAGTTGAGTTTGACTCAAACTTTGATATGGTTGTTTTGGTTCTGTTCGAAGGTAAAATTGATCATTTGAGAAATTAGAACTTATCTCAACATTGAGATCCTCTCAAGATTACATGCCAAATGTATACAAAATGTCGATGCTTATCAAAGCAATGGAGACTTCCATTGTCAGTCATCCATAATTTACCGATTTTGTTTTGAAGATGTATTTGGTCCGTGTGCATCTCTTTATTCACTTTCCAAGTTGATGGTAAATAATTTTTTTTTCTCTCGATTCTTTAACCTCTAAATGTAGACAATAACTCTCTTTTTAAATAAAAAAAATTCGTTGGTTATCACATGTGTAAAAAGCGACTTCATCATACTTTCCTACTGTAATTTTTTTATTTTTTTGATGTTTGTGTCTCTGCACATGGTTCCCAATGTCGTAGAAAGCTTGAAACTCTTAAATTATAAAATTTTGTGGAAGTTGAATGAGAATTCGATTTTTTTTCTTGTAAATAAATGTTTTACCTTGTTACGTTATTTTTCTTCTCTAATATATGGTCCTGACAATGGCTTCCATTGATTATTGCATTCAATATTTCTTTTATGTAAATGATTGGTTAAAAAATCAGGTATCTGCTTACCGCGTCTATTTATTGAACAAACAATAAATAGAAGGAGGATAATATAGCAAGATCAATAGTTGAAAATGATGAGGAATTAGTATTTATTTTTAATGTTTTTTTTCGATAAAATGATGAGGAATTAGCTTGTTTGAAAGAAGTCAATAATTATAAATTTGATGGTACCTTAGGGAGAGATACAATCACCAAAATCCAAAGATAATTATTATGTGCATTCATATCTTTTTCTGGTCCCTTGAATTTTACTTTTATAGAAAATTTGAAGGCAGACAATGTGAACATACTTGTGTAGTCAAGTTTTGCTTATAGTAGTATAAAACTTTCTTGGATAAATGTACGATAGATACGACGTCAAAAAAATGTACGAAAGATACGTTATAATATGAATTTAAAAACTTAATTTAATTTATAGAATTACCCTAAAAATACCATATTATTTTTTTAAAATAGGTAGAATTAGGTTTATTAAGACTTTGTAAACACTTCGTTATAATTATTTTTTTAATTCTTTTTTCAATAAATCTAAAATTCATAGTTTTTTAGATTCAAATGGTAATTTAAGAAAAAAAAACATATGATATAATTTTAAAAGAATGACTCGTTAATGGTACCATAACTTCGAAACAGAGATTGGACAAGAGAATTAGAATCTCTCTAGTGGGACCACTTGACTCTTTCTCCTTCTTCTTCTTCTTCCTCATTTTTCACTTCCGCCATGTGAAAAAAACCTGCTCACGCACCTGAGACTCATCATCTTCCGATCTAATGTCATCGTCTCCGTCTAAAAACACTATCCCTTCCGTCGCACTCCCTCCAGAGCCAGTGTTTCCTTTCACTAAAGCAAACACGACGACGTCATCAACTCCATCTCAGCCTTCCATCATCGGACCTTCTTCGCCGCCTCCGTTAACGGCGGAGATATCAGCCAATGGAGGCTTGGGAAATGTAGCGTTAGCTGGATTAATTACTGGAGTAGTTCTCGGAGCAACGATTGTTCTAATCGGAGTTTGTATCTTCGTTTGTTTCTATAAAAGAAAGAAAAGGAAGATGAAGAGAAGAGATGCTGAAGCTGCCATTAATACAGAGCTCTTAGATCCCAAAGGTACGTAATTTAATTTCTTGACAAAATCCCGAAAATTTAGGGTTAAAAATTCAATTTTTATTATTATTACTACTTTAAATATTCGATTCCTTTGTTTTTATTCACTTTGGCTGATTCTGAATCCTAAATAAAGCCATGAAATTTGATTTTGTAGAGAATAATAACAATAATCTTCAGCAATGGAATCAAAGTGGTTCTTCAGACATTGGACATAACTTGTTCACATATGAAGATTTGGCTAAAGCAACTAATAACTTCTCCGACAGTAACCTTATTGGACAAGGTGGGTTTGGTTATGTTCATAAAGGAGTTCTTTTAGATGGAACAGATGTTGCTATTAAGCAGCTTAAAGCTGGAAGTGGACAAGGTGAACGTGAGTTTCAAGCAGAGATACAAACTATAAGTAGAGTTCATCATAGACATCTTGTTTCTCTTCTTGGTTATTGCATAACCGGATCTCAAAGATTGCTTGTTTACGAATTTGTGGCTAATAAGACTCTTGAGTTTCATCTGCACGGTGAGTTTTAGCTTACATTGTGATTAGATGGTTTGTGTGAATCAGCGGTTTTAAACTATGGTAATGTTTTGTAGAGAAAGGGAGAACTGTAATGGAGTGGTCAAAGAGGATGAAGATTGCTTTGGGTGCAGCTAAAGGGTTGACATATTTACATGAAGATTGTGAGTTATTGTCTTTGTGTTGTTTCTGATGTTTTTGTCTGAATTGTCAGAGAGGTTTGGTTTTGTTTCATTAGGCAATCCTAAAACAATACACCGCGATGTGAAGGCTGCAAATATTCTTATTGATGATAGCTATGAAGCGAAGGTATTCTAGGACTTGTAAAATTTTTATAAAGATTTTGTTTCAACTACACTACTAATGATGTTGAACCTGATTCATCAGTTAGCAGATTTTGGACTCGCCAGGTCTTCGTTAGATACTGATACACATGTTTCCACTCGGATTATGGGAACATTCGGGTATGAAAATACTCTTTCTTCTATAAACAACAAACAATTTTTTTGTTTCTTGTACTTGTGATTTTAATTTGGATGCAGTTACTTGGCTCCTGAATATGCTTCTTCTGGGAAACTCACTGATAAGTCAGATGTCTTCTCGTTCGGAGTGGTGCTTCTTGAATTGATAACCGGACGGCGTCCTGTTGATAAATCACAGCCTTTTGCTGATGATGATAGCATCGTTGATTGGGTTATTTTTCTTTCTCCCCTTAACACCAAATTCTCAACTTTTAATAAGCTTCTTAATGTTATGTCATGCTCTAGGCAAAACCTCTGATGATACAAGCTCTAAACGAAGGCAACTTTGAAGGTCTTGTTGACCCGCGGTTAGAGCAGGACTTCGATATCAGCGAAATGACGAGAATGGTTGCTTGTGCTGCTGCTAGTGTTCGTCATTCAGCTAAACGCCGCCCAAAAATGAGCCAGGTACTATCAAATTCAACCTCATACTTGAATTAAAGATCAAAACTTTATGAGTTCCTTTGAAACTTGGGGTCATTGCTCTTTGGAAAATCGCAGATAGTTCGAGCATTTGAAGGAAATCTATCTATTGATGACCTAACCGAAGGAGTCACTCCAGGTCACAGCACTATTTACAGCTTAGACGGAAGCTCAGATTATAGCTCAACACAATACAAAGAAGACTTGAAGAAATTCAAGAAAATGGCACTTGAAAGCCAGACATTTGGTAGCAGCGAATGTACCGGTTTGACCAGCGACAACGGTCAGAACCCATCAGGCTCCTCTAGCACCACTGAAGGCGAACGCACAACGCAGGAGATCCAACCGGAGAAGAAAACCAATGAGACAAGAACTTAAAAACAGAGGATTCTTGATGTGGGGTAGGTTTAGGTGTAAACACGTTTTTCATTACACGCGCTTTCACTTTATTTGCTGTGTGGCTCTACTTAAAACTTCATGAGCATTATTTGTTGGAGATTTTTTTGAGTTTATTTAGTGTGAAGATATTAAAGATATTTTCTTTATTATTTTCGGCTTGATATATTAATTCAGGGAAAAGTTATTTAGTCTCTACGATCTTTCTTTTTAAAGCATGGTTTTTGTTATCCATGTACTTTTGATGAAAAATACAACACAGTAAACGCTAATATGAACAAATAAACATGTTCTTTAGTCTATAATTTTTATTTAAAGCATGGTGTTGAAGAAACTTTTCATTAGTTAATGATACTTAAAAAACATTTGGAAAAAATAAAAATAATTAGACCAATTAGATCTATTACCAAAATCTAACGGTAATCTTATTTTAGACCATAACCGAATTAAATGATAAATAACCGTAACAGTTAACCGGAAAAATATATTAATTATGGTTAAAATAAATTATTAACTATAACTTTAAATTAACTGTAAACGTATAAAAACGTATAAAAACTATTGATTAACTACATAGTATAACCTTAAAATTATAAGTGTAACGAATTGTAAAATAGAACAAATATACATATAATCAATTATACTAATAAGTACTAGTTGATATATTATCATCTACTTCTTTTAAATTCTTCTTTCTATATAATAAAAACATCATTAATATTAATCTTTATCATCATTATCAAATAATCGAATCATATTTAACCATAATTATATAACTGTTATTGTTTTAACCGAATATTAAATATTAAGGTTAAGATTAAATAACAATTATAACTGTAACCTATGGTTAAATAACTGTAATTGTAATAAATGTAACTGTGATCATGCCTAATTAGACCGTTTGAAGATTTCTTTTGTATAATTAATTACTTTCTAATTATTATAATACGATTAGTTAATGACTAATAAAAGAAGGGGTAATTTTGGAAACTAAAAGATTTAAAATAGTGTAACCTTGCTGTTATTTAGCGAATATACCTTTTCTGTAATTTCGCCAGAATCATACGAAAAAACCCTAAAGAAAAACAGAGACACTTTCTTCGCTGAAAAGAAATATCAAATTAGGTCGTTCCTTAAAAGTTTCCGCCAATGTCTTCTCGCCGAAGAGTTCTTCTGAAGGTTATTATTCTCGGAGATAGCGGGTAATTTTCTCATCTCTTTGATTTCTGTTATCTTCCCTGAATTTATATTTCGATTTCTATAAAAAAATCAAAATTTGATGTGATTTTATTTGTCCATTGAATAAGATTTTAATCCTTTGTTTTTGTTTTTTTCAGGGTTGGAAAAACTTCGTTAATGAATCAGTAGGCTTCTGAATCCAGATCTATGGCTCTTTTAAAATCATATTTAATTCCTTTTTATGAAATTTGATTTTGTTTCATATTTTAGGTTTGTGAATCGAAAGTTTAGTAATCAGTATAAAGCGACGATTGGAGCAGATTTTTTGACTAAAGAGGTTCAAATTGATGACAGAATCTTCACTTTACAGGTAATATTTCTCAATTGTTTGAATGAATCAAACATTCTGATTCTTAGAATATTCCGATTGGATCTTTTAGATTCCTAACTTTTTGGGGTTTCAGGTTTAACTGGTGAGTTTTTATTCTGATTGAATGAAAAAAAGTTTAAATCTTGCTTTATGAGTACCAATTTGTGTGTTTCTTAGGAGAATACATTGTTTATGTTGTGTATTGTGATTTTTTTGATACTATTACTGATACAAATATGGATGTATTAAAATCTCTGAATCCATTATAGATTTGGGATACTGCTGGACAAGAAAGATTCCAAAGTTTGGGAGTTGCGTTTTACCGAGGAGCCGATTGCTGTGTTCTTGTGAATGATGTCAATGTTATGAAATCTTTTGATAATCTTAATAACTGGAGGGAAGAGTTCTTGATTCAGGTAAATTAACTCTATCTAACCATATCATTTCATTTCTATAAGTTTGGAAAATCTTTTTGCTTATAATCTAATTGTTTTATCGTCTTCATTGTCATTATGTTTAGGCTAGTCCATCAGATCCTGAAAATTTCCCGTTTGTCGTGTTGGGGAACAAGACTGATGTTGATGGTGGCAAGAGCCGAGTGGTGAGACCATTGTTTACCGGAAAGCTTGTATCTTAGAGTTTGGTCAATGCTAAAGCTATCTTCTCTTGTTTTTTGGTTTCTTTGTATTTGTTAGGTTTCTGAGAAAAAAGCAAAGGCATGGTGTGCTTCTAAAGGAAACATTCCTTACTTTGAGACTTCTGCAAAAGAAGGATTCAATGTAGATGCAGCTTTTGAATGCATAACCAAAAATGCATTCAAGAATGAACCTGAAGAAGAACCGTAAGCACTTCTTTCTGTCAAATTTGCATCACTTCTTTCTGTCAAATTTGCATCACTTCTTCTCCGTCTTAGTAGTCTTATCTTGTGACCTTACTTCTCTGATACATCGTAGGTACCTTCCCGATACCATTGATGTTGCTGGAGGTCATCAACAAAGATCGACAGGGTGTGAATGCTAATCAAGCAAAGGTTTGTTGCAGAGGGTACCAATATTTTGTTTTCTTTGGCAAATTTTTGATTTTGTAACATATACTATTAACTTCTGGAAATGTAATTTCAGTTTCATTGAGTTACATATTCTAACGAATTGGGTTTCTACGATACAAAATCAAAATCATGTAATGTCACAAATTTTTTATGTATGATCTATTCTCTCTCACTTATGTCTACATTTCCTCAAATTTGACCACAATTCATCTTTAGCAGACCCATCCTTTGGTTTCAACTCTTCTTTGATGAAAACAGCCATGTCCTTTTCACCAGATTTGTAGAGCAAGATAATCGGATATTCATCATCGACCTGTCATCAAACAATCAATAAGAGTAGCTCGCGTTTCAGGGATTTTCCAGTCTTATTGTAGGGTAAGATTTGATTTACTTGTAGTTTAGTATGTTCATTGGCAGATGCATCAATTCTTGCAAAAAACAAGATTTTCAAAGCCTTTGAAATGCTTAGACAATTTCTTGACTTGTTTGCTTAGTACCTCGCAGTTTAGACACCATGGTGTATGTACCTGTTTAGATTTCCCCCACAACATTGATGTTTGTTAATGTCAGTTTCAGTTAGTAAAAAGTTTGGTTTAGCAGAGAGGTTGTTCGGGATTACTAACCTCAAGAAGAACGTTTTCGCGGCTGTTTAATACCAACTCATCAAAAGTCACTATGCTTGCATTTTCCCGGGTTATATTATCTTCGTTAGTGTATATGTTCCAAGTCTCTTCAGACTCAATAATATCCCAAAAAGAACATCAAAAGAGGATTATATATTGCATACTCACATTATCTGGAACGTGAAACAGTTCCATGAGCAAGTCCTGAACAAAACTCCTAATTGCAAATCGAAAAAAACACATGAATCAGTTACTACATATATGAATATTTGAAAGAAAAAAATAAATGGTGAAGCAAATTTGTACTTCTACATTGTTTGGTGATGGATCTGATTCGAGCGAATACTTGGAGTTCAGGTTGTTATCGAAATCAGCAACCTGTTGAAGAACTATAGATTAAACCACAAAGGATCTATAGAGTCACTCACACAGACTGAAACAGATATCAGAAACTTACAACGGTTTCATTCGCATTTTGTATTCCGAATAAGGTCAAGAATGGCATTGCAAGGTAACATATAGAAACATAAGCTGCAAGAAAAAGAAAAAAGCGTTTAGAAAGAATGTAAACACTAAATCTATCTGGTCTTTAAGATTTAGCATCGGAGAATTACCTTAGATTTCAACTTCCTTGCAATATCTTCAAGAGGCTGAGCAAGTTTCTGAAAATCATCAGCCGTGGAGAAGAACATAACCTAAACCATGGACGAAAAAAACAAATTCAGTTAAAACATAATGCAAGCAAACAAAAGATAAGAATCAAACTTGTAGCAGATACAAACTGAAATCACAAAAAAGCTTCTAACCTGAAGCTTAACAGGACTAGAGTAAAACCCAAACAGTAATAGTTTCAGTCAGTTTTGTACCATTTAACCATTTGTTCCACCTGCCACATTTAGCGCCATCATATTTAGCAAGGATTGAGAGTTGGTTTGAGCAACAATTTGCTAGGAGCCTAGGATAAGTTGGCTCTATCGCACACCTCACCTCTTGATTGCTCAACTTTTTTGTAAGTTTTGCCACTACTTGGCTTTAATGATGATAGTAATTAATATTGTGTTTTCTAAAATCAAACTATAAAACAACTTCTGTTTAAATATTTTTTTTTTCCACTACAACTTAAGCATGGTGATTACTTCTTTTCTTTTTTCATAAATTAATGACTGATTCAAAAATCTCTAACGGTCATAAGAGAGAATTAAACACTCCATTTACATTGAACATGTGAGAATTATAGGATTAGAATGGGTTGCTTAGAACATCTCTATTGCTTTTTAAAATAAAAAAATATAAAATTAAATGATAAAAGTGCTTTGAAACAAGAAATAACTCTTAATTAAAAGTTTTTAAAGTCGTTTGTTTAACAAAATAAAAAATTCTTTTTTCACATATTTTTTTTAACTAGTCCATTTTTTTATTACATTAAAATTTTTTTCTTTTTTAATTTTAATAGACTCAATAAAGTTTCTCACAAAATGATTGATGTTCTTAGTAAGAGATACGTACTTTGTGGAAGTTTAGCTAATCACAAATTTTCACATGGATATTATCTAACTAATTAATTATGCACCTCTCCATCGTTATCCATTAAAGGTCAAAGACAAAAATACATGGACACACGTCAGAAAGAGACATATATTACTCAATGAGTCATTTACATCTGTTTTTTTTTTTAATTGTTTTCTTACTGGCTTCTTCCTTTTTTTATCTAGAAATTATCACAATTTTTCTTAATTCTTTTATCAGCTTCGCCATCTTTGACATTACTAACTTTTTGACTAATTAAAGAACATACGAGTCTTTGTGTTCGTTCGTGTCATTCTTTGGTAGATAATTATAATTCTTGAAAAGAGTTTTGAATCCAAGAACCCGTGAGAAGTAATTTGAGAAAACGACAAAGGAAATAGGTTACGCACATTTTCCCACATTTCTCAAAGAGGAGACATTTTTTTATCTTCGTATGGGTTTTCTTATAAAGATTAGATATTGAAGGAATCTTTTTTCATTTTGTGTCTCTTAGGTTCTATAAAGATCCAAACCTCTCCTTGTCTGTGTTATCTGCAGAAACTTCTGAGTCTTTGAGAGAGAGAGAGAGATTAAGAAGATGTTGGAAGGAAAAGCTATGGTGGAAGATTCAGATATGCCATTGAAGATGCAGATGCAAGCCATGGCTTTTGCTTCTCAAGCTCTTGATCTTTTTGATGTCTTTGATTGTAAATCTATTGCTGGTCACATCAAGAAGGTACCCTTTTCTTGAATTCTATATCTTCTTAGTCGTCATAAATACATCATTACTATCTACAATTAACTTGGTTAATTTGTTTTTAATAAATTCAGGAGTTTGATGAGAGATATGGGAGTGGATGGCAATGTGTGGTGGGATCAAATTTTGGGTGTTTCTTCACACATTCTAAAGGGACTTTTATCTATTTTCAATTGGAAACACTTAAGTTCCTCATCTTCAAAGGCGCATGTACTTCTTAATTGCAATCATAGTCCTCTGTTTTTGTATCTTTTGCTTCTATGAAAATCTGAGGAAAAAAGCTTGTATGACTCTCAAGATCTTAGCTTTGTTTGAATCTAAGTCTGTAAATTGACCCCAAGAGAGGAAATGTTTTTCAATGATGTTGAGATTTTTCATTTCTACATGTATGTTTGCTTTTGTGATCAATAAAAGTGTAATGTACAAGACCTTTATGTCTTCTTTTTATGGAAATGCAAAAGGCAAAATATTCCACCCATAATAGATGAATTAATAGAAAAAAAAGACTTAATCCATCATTAGCATAATTAAAATTTTTTTGCTCTTATAATAGATAAAAACAAGAGAGGTTCAAAATCGTGGAAAAAATATTACCACCCATGTTTCTAATTAAGATTCTTGAACTTTTTGATGCCACGAGAACTAAATAATAATAATTACGGATAAGGGACTGTAACATGTCCTCCTTAATGATTTAAGATTTTTTTATTTTTTTCGTGTGGAGATAATCAACTTTTTAATAACGTGTATCCCACATTCAACCAAGTATCAACTTATAAATAGTAAAACTTTCCAAGAAAATTAGAAATATATTTTTTTATTTTTTCCTAAAGAATCTGAACAAATTCACTTGTTTATGGGTTATGGACAACGAATCATAATAGTTACTAAAATAATCAGGTTAAAAAATATTTGAAACCATCAACAGAAGTCAAACAATTGTGGTCTGTATTTGCTAAGTCTGAAATACAGATACCGTTTTTTGGTTAATAAAGTTTGTTTTTTCTCCAAAATCTCCTAAAACTCCTCTTTATTACACGAAGAAGAAAACAAAAGATATTAAAAAGAATTTCAAACACACAGAAATCTTTTCATTTTTAATTTTATTTTAATTAGTAATGGTAAAAGCAATGGATCAAGAACAAGAGAGTTACAAATCAAGATTGTTTCCTTTCAAGAACATGAGCGAAAACTCAACTTCAAGACATGTTAAAAGCTGGAGCTCAGATTGCGTAATGACAATGGATGGTTCAGACAGTTTGGATGATGATGATAATGACATGTTGATGTTCAGGAGTCAACCCGGCAAATCTAGTAGCGTTGACCGACCGTCTTTGCCTCTAAGCGGCGTAACGCCTAACCGAAACGACAAGCTTCCGAGGATCACTTCATCAGAATCCATGGAGGCACTATTACAAGCAGGTAAAATCAAATTCAAGGTCTCTCGGATTGCAAGTTAAGATCATATTATTCTTGGATAGCAAGTTAGGGCAAAAATCAAGTTTCTGCTTTTTGGATATTACAGCAATGGAGCAAATGAAAGAGAGATTTTCGAAATTGCTTCTTGGAGAAGATATGTCAGGAGGAGGAAAAGGTGTTTCGTCGGCTTTGGCTTTATCCAACGCCATTACCAATCTCGCAGGTAATGCCTTTTCCCCCTTTTTTTTGGAGATTTGTTATCAATTTGATGTAAAGGTTAAGTAATTTTGTTCTTGTTCTTGCAGCGTCTGCGTTTGGAGAACAACGGCGTTTAGAACCAATGGCCGCGGATAGAAAAACGCGTTGGAAAAGAGATATTGGATGGCTTATCTCTGTGGCTGATCATATAGTTGAATTTGCTCCAACTCAACAAACAAACAAAGATGGATCTTCAATGGAAGTCATGACAACAAGACAAAGAACAGATCTTCTCTGTAACATCCCTGCGCTTAAGAAACTCGATGCAATGCTCCTTGTAAGAACTATATCAACAGAACAAATATACTAATCAATGGATGTAAATTAACAGATATTTTCTTGTTTTCAGGATTGTCTTGATAAATTCAAGGATCAGAATGAGTTCTATTATGTCAAAAAAGACTCTCCTGATTCTTCAGAGTCAAGGAACGATGAGAAATGGTGGTTACCCGCGGTTAAAGTCCCACCTAACGGCCTCTCAGAGATATCAAGAAGGTTTCTACAGAGCCAAAAGGAATGTGTGAATCAAGTCCTTAAAGCTGCAATGGCGATAAACGCTCAAGTTCTATCTGAAATGGAGATCCCCGAAAGCTACCTCGAGTCACTTCCTAAGGTTATTTAATCAAAATACATAAAGATTCTCAGATAGTGACTGGCGTTTTTTTAGCTATGCATTACACACCTCATGTGGATTTAGCTTTCTGGTCTTTATCGATGTTTTTTTTGTGTTGTTGAGAACAGAATGGGAGAGCTAGCTTGGGAGATGTGATATACAGAATGATAACAGTAGAGATGTTTGATGCAGATCAGTTCTTAATTGAAATGGATTTATCATCTGAACACAAGATTCTTGATCTAAAGAACAGAATCGAAGCATCGGTTGTGATATGGAAGAGGAAAATGGTGCAGAAGGACACAAAATCTCCTTGGGGATCAACAGTGAGTATTGAGAAAAGGGAACAGTTTGAAGAAAGAGCTGAAACAATCTTGCTCCTATTGAAACAAGGGTTTCCCGGAATCTCTCAATCCGCGCTCGATATAAGCAAGATTCAATTCAACAGAGTAATTAAAAGCTCCAAATCCCACATACATATGTTATTCTGTTTTCTTTTTGATCACAAGAAAATCTGATTTGGTGTTTTGGTTGTTTGCAGGATGTAGGACTTGCTATATTGGAGAGTTACTCAAGAGTGCTTGAGAGTTTGGCTCACACCGTAACGTCGAGAATAGAAGACGTGCTTTTCGCTGATCAGCTTACTCAAGAACTTACAAATGCACCAGCTAAGAATAGATATGTTGTGAAAGAGAACGAGAAACCAAGGGAGGAAAGACTAAGTTTCTCAGAGGATATGGCTACAGGAACACTTTCTGATGTTATGCAATGGGGTAACAAAAACAATGACTTGAAGAAAGAAAGCTTTTTTGGCGATCGAGAGAAACCATTGTTTTCAAAAGTCACTGGTATAATGACAACCAACAAGAAGAGTTCTTATCTTGATAATCTTGGAGCTATGAGGAGTCCAACCGCGCGATACTCCTGAAAAAAATTGGTTTCTTCTTCTTGTAAAACTAGGTTTTGCTTGTTGCATTTTCAATCTGAAAACAAGATTCCAAATGAAAAGCACCATTGGTGTTGTCGCAGACTTGAAATGCAATTCCATTCATTCATCATATTTGACTCTCAGAATCACTAAGCTTACAAAGCAAGTAACAGAACACAAATATACATAAATCATAACAAAGGGTTTGCAGACTTGAGAAGAAAGTTTCTGACTTCTTGAAAGATTTAGAAAGCTAATTTAAAGCTTGCCGCGAGGACCGAGCTTAGGCTTCTCTTGTGGACCTCTCTTAATAGGAAGAACATCGCCGGTTGAAGAAGCACTGACATAAGTAAGCAAAGATCCTCCTCCAAGAATCAAAAACTTGAGAAGCAAACCTCTCTTTGTGAAAGGAGCAGCAAATGTCTCAAAGAACTTGCTCTGCAAACAAAGTCTTAGAATCAGTTCAAAGTCTTAGAATTTCAAGAAACATAAGGGTTAAGAGTTTTTAAAAACCTGAAATGAGTTATAAGGAGAAGGAGCATCAGATCCATAAACATCCCATTGTCCTGTTGTGTTTCCCAAATCTTCTAAATCAAAGTATACACTTTTGTCTCCATACTTAGCCACCACAGCTCCAGCTCTACACAAACCCCAAAAGTAACTTCCTTTTTAATACCATTTCTCATCAAATCCCAAATCCAAGATTCTACATTTTCAAAGCATTAGATTTTTTTTACCTAGTGGAATTGGGTTTGAAGCTTTGGCGAGAAGGCTTGATGAAGAGCTTAGCTCCGGCGAGAGAACTACCTCCGAGTCCTTTCACGGCAACGGAGGTTTGAACGGCAGCGATGGTTGTAAGAGACGCCATTGTTTCTCCGATCAACAATAAAGAAGACTTCTGTTGCCAAAGTAAGTGAGTGGATTGGTGTCATTTATTTATCTTTTTTTGCCTTTTAGAGAATCTTCTTCACTCATGATGGGATCTTGTTCGGACACGTGGCGAAATGGGTTTTCACCTTTGAGATTTTTGTATGCCATTTATGATGCCACGTGGATTATAAAAAGATAAGGCTATCTCTAAATCCATAACCAAATCGGAATCAAAATTTCTTCGTCACTATATCCAATTCGAATCAAAATCTCTAAATTTTCAATTTTTTTGTTTGCCCTGATTTTTTTCTAAAGGAATCGTTTTTCAAGTTAAAAAATGGCTACCATGTCAGCAACTTTGCCTCCACCATTGTTACTTACGCAGAGAAAATCTAATTTCACTTCCATTCAGAAACTCCCATTTTCTCTAATACGAGGTACGATCGATATTTTCTCTTGTTTAACTGTAAAATTAGAGATTTTCAATCTTGAGCTTCGTTGTAGATAAAAGAAACCCTAGTAGCATCATTCTTATGGTGAAAGCTAGTGTCGAAAGTTCAGAATCATCGACTGATCTCAGCGTCGTTGGTTCGGTTAAGAATGTTGTAAGTTCCCTAAAACTCTAAAAAGCCCTAAATTGATCTTTACATGGAATGTAAATGATTTGGGAATTTTTGGAATGTAAATGATTTCAGTGGGATAAACCTGAAGATCGGTTAGGTCTTATTGGTTTGAGTTTTGCTGCTATTGTAGCTCTCTGGGCATCACTAAATCTCATCACGGTATAGTAAATGATTATGGAAGACTTTTTTTTGTTGTGCTTGAATATTTTAAACTTGTGAGATTTTCACAAAGACTTGTTATTTTTGTTTACAAGACAATCGACAAATTGCCTATTATCACAACCGGATTCGAACTAGTTGGTATCTTGTTCTCTACGGTAAGTAATAGTTCTTGATATTAACAAGAAGTATTAAATAATGGATTATGAATCCTTCTAGCATTTGATATATTGTCCATTTTTTCACAGTGGTTCACGTATCGATATCTCTTGTTCAAACCCGACAGGTAAATTTTCTTTTCTTTAAATGCGGTTTTGAAACCGAATGTTTTTTTTTAACCTAGTCTCTGTTCATGTTTTAGAGAGGAGCTTTCCCAAATTGTGAAGAAATCAGTAGCGGATATACTTGGCCAATAAAAGCTGTGTGATCTTCATCTTTGGAAAGATAATTTTGTTTGCAAGTTTGCAAAGGTTGTTATTTCCTAGTTTAATTACTGAGCCTGTAAATACTGCATTGTGGGTTTTGGTTGCTGTGTTTTCTTGCGAGCAAATCAATCAAAACCGAATAAATTGAATGATCGTATAGTGGAAAGATTTCAACTGAATAAATTGCAGAATAATTTATAAAACATTAGAATGTTGTTTTTTGAGAACTTGTTTTAGTAGATTAATGATATTGTTTTTATTTTTGGTTTTAAAGATTAATAATATTGCTATTTTTAACATATCCACACTACATAACATAATCACTTTTTAATAACGTCAAAACGTTATAAATATTATAAGTTCGTTAATAATATAATTAGCTAATTTAGATGATCATTAGTGATTGTTGTTTCAGTATGAGCGTGAACTCCAATGTCAGGCGAATCCCGGATAGTGTCTTGAAACTTTCTTTTTAGATTTTTAAATAAACTTTAAAATCCTGTAAAAATTTTATATAACCTTTTGATATAAATCCAGATTTTTTTTTTCAAAAATAAGAAAATCGAAACTAAAATGGACTGAATTGATAAAAGACAAATATTTGGCCTTAGAGGATTGAGAATAGTGTCCAAGTTTGAATCACCGTTCAAACACTAAAAAAAGTATTTATCATCTCTTATTCTGCTCCGCAGCTTGGACCTTGGGGGATCACAAGATACTCCTCTACTATCAAAACGTGAGTTTACCGACAAGCAACTAGTTTTTTTTTTTTTTTGATAAATACAAGCAACTGTAGTTTGCCAAATAAAATCTTCAACTTTAATTTAAGAAACCTTGAATCTTCTAAACCTGATGAGTTTTGGAGTTCCTTGTTTATTTTAGTATATTTTGAGCTACCTCCATCCTTGTATCAGTCTCTTTTCCAATGAGTCAGGGACTTTATCATCTTTCTAACCGAAATATACGAAAAACATATTTTCCCATTAATTTTTTCTTTTCTTCAAGTCTCTTTTTTTGGGGTCAACTTTTCAAGTCTTAATGTCAAATAAAAACAAGAAAACAATTACACCATAAACAAATTTCAACATGATACCTCAAATAAATAAATAACTCGTGTATATCTCTTGATTCTACATACAATTCTTCATGTATCTTCTCCTCATGTTTCTTGATTAATCCACTTGCTGAAGTTATAAGGAAAGAAGTCGACGGGAGAAGGGAGTGGTCAATCCCTATTTATTACTAGTCATTTAAATTATTATTCATATTTATTTCTTATCTACAAACTACCAAAGAAAGTTATAAGTTTCCAATTAAATTTGGCCTGCTGACAACAATTAAAATGATTTTTCGGATTAAATAACGGAAAAATATACAAACATATATTTTCCTATCAATCCAAAACCCTACTTGTATCAAAATATTGTTTTCATATATTGCGTAAACGAATGAATTTGATATTTAATCAGATAATTTCGATTTTGTTCGCAACTTGTTTTAAGAAATAAATATAAAAATGAATGGCTCGAGACGTTGACTTTGATTGAGACATTTACTCCGTCTCATCCATTGACTTTTATTCTGTCGACCGTTGAGAAGTCAAAACTTAAATGTGAACTACATAATTCGATTTTTCTTCTTTCTTTTCGGCATAGAAGTTTATTTGTCTAAACAATAAGAAAAACCCAATTTTTCTATTGAATATATTTGATTAATTTCATGGCTAAGGAAAATTAGAAAGCTTCTCCTTCTCCTATAAATCATAAATCAACCCTTCACGTCAAAATTAGCTTAGCTACACTTTACATATCAACCAATGGGTCGTGTCACTACTCCACCACCACCGGAGAATCAAAACAACGGTTTACCTGTTCACCAACCCGGTGCACCGATCCAGCAAACCGGAGTTCCCGTGAGTCAATTCGCACCGCCAAATTATCATCAAGCTAATGTTAACCTATCCATTGGGAGTCCATGGAGGACTGGTTTGTTTGATTGTCAAGAAGACCAAACCAATGGTATTGTATCCATATAAACTCTTATTAGTTTTAGATATTTATTTATCTTACAAAAAGACTTAATATTAATGGACATACTAATCTTTAAAACCTTGTGCAGCCGTTATGACAGCAATATTACCTTGTGTGACATTCGGACAAATAGCGGAAGTAGTAGATGAAGGAGAGATGAGTATGTTCGGTTAACACAATTTGAAACCAAATTTGGATTCTTCCTTAATATGATTTTCTTAAAGCTCATATTGAATTGTTTATGTAGCTTGTCCTCTTGGTGGCTTCATATACTTGTTGATGATGCCGGCTTTATGCTCACAGTGGGTGATGGGATCAAAGTATAGGGAAAAAATAAGGAGAAAATTTAATCTTGTGGAAGCTCCGTATTCAGATTGTGCCACTCATGTCTTATGCTCTTGTTGCTCTCTTTGTCAAGAATACAGAGAGCTAAAGGCTAGGAATCTTGATCCTTCTCTAGGTACTAACTCAAAAACTCAGATTCAAATCAAATATATGTATAGTCCAAGAATTTTATTTAATTAAATGTGGTTAGTTAAATCGTTTAGAGAAGAACTATTTTGGTTCTATCATAACCGGATTTGAGTATAAACATATATGCTTAGAAGTACATGATTTACAGTTTCATCACTATATGCTGTTTTCAGATCAAGAGATTCTATGAACTGAAACCTAATTAAATTTCTTAAATATCAAAAATATTTTTTTACAAAAAGTATAGTTTATTAAAAATAAAATATGTAAATATGTTGAAGAAAATTGTTTATAATTGCAGGTTGGAATGGGATACTTGCTCAAAGACAAGGACAGTATGAGAGTGAAGCACCAAGTTTTGCTCCTCCAAATCAATATATGTCTAAGTAAACGTTTGGTTTAGTTAAACTTGATAAACATTATTTGCGGAGCATTATACAATGCGCAAGTGTATTATTGTATTGTTAGTCAAAAAAAAACAAATTGCAATGCAGGTGGAAGATTGATTTTATTTTTACTTTTTATTTGGTGGTTATCGTGTAAAATAATTGCATATGTGTGTTTCTGAATAATATAATTTTTTTTAATGAGTAATCTGAAAAATTTGTGAATTATTAGTTCACATTCTTTTGGTTATCGAGTTGGTCCTGTCAAGGGTGTTATCAGCAACTTGCAACATCTATAACACACGCCTAATGTTCGAAAATTATCCCTCTTGTAAAAAAGCTCAAAATCATATCGTAAGATATAAGAAATGTTCTGCTAATTTTCATTTTAATTTCACGCCCAGATTTTTTCAGCTGGTGGACATTTCTGTTTTCTCTTTACTAATAGAAAATGCTAAAAGATATATAATCTCAAAAACATTACAGTCAAATCAGCTATCTAAAACTTTCGGGGATTTGTTTTAATATTGAATATTACCAAAACGTAATCGGTGATGGGTAATTTTAGACCGTGAAATCGCTTATGATCTTGGGACCTTCGAGCATTAAAGCCTCTTAAGTCTAAAGGACTATGGCCTCCTCCTTTGCCAAAATTATATGATTGTTTTGGTTTTTCAGTCCAATGGATAAGATATCTATACATTATTATTTGAGCAATGTTAATTGCAGATTATATATTACATAAAATCTAATTGGTTTTTAAAAATTTTATATAAATTTATTAAAGATATAATAGTAATCAAAAAATTAATATAATTAAAATAAAAATTTATAAATAACATTTTAAATAATTATTAGTTTCTAAAAAATTAAATTTACTTTTTCTCTCTAACTAAATATGGACGAAAATTATTTTTTTATTTTTATTGTTAACCAATCAAAATTGAAAAATTAAGATTTGAGATATAATATACTATATTATTTATTTTAAATTATTATATTTGAAAGATTTTGCAAGATTTAAAATTATGATTCTTCTATCATCTTTGCTTCATATTATTTTAAATTATTTTGAATTATCATATAATATATATAATTAATATAGATTTTTTTGCATATGTTGTGAATCGTTTTTTAGAAACGAAGATAGATTATTTAAGCAATGTTGTAAGCATTTTAACCAATAGTTATGTGACATATTACAAAAAAAATATTTCATTTTAAAACATTTAAGAACAATAAAAAAATCCAAACAAATATATGACATAGTTTTCAAAAATAATCTCTTAAATGTTTATTAGTTTTCAAAAAATAAAACTTATTTTATTTCTTATAATAAATATAAATAAAATTTTTAAATTAATTTTAAAAACTTGTTAACCAATCAAAATGTTTTTAAAAAGTAAGATTTGAGATTATATTATACGATATAATGTTAACCAATCAAAATTATAATGAAAATTTAAAATTAATTTTAAAGAAAATTAACCAATCAAAATAAAAAAAAATAAGAACAATAAAAAATCCAAAACAAAATATATGACATACTTTCCAAAAATAATCTCCTAAATAGTTATTAGTTTCCAAAAAAGTAAAATTATTTTCTCTATCTTAATAAATATTGAATAAAATTAAAAATTAATGTTAAAATTGTTAACTAACTAAAATTGAAAATTAAGATTTGATATATAATTATACCATATTCATATTTTAAAATTTTTATTTTTAAATTATTTTGAATTATTATATTATACATATAATTACTAATAGTAAAGATTTTCTCCAACATGTTGTAACTATAATTTTTAAAAACAAAAATATATTATTCAATTAATCAAATGACATTTTAAAATAATATTATAGTATAGATATAATATTATAATTTAAAATAATATAAAAATATAATAGTCATGTGGCATATTGCAAAAAAATGTCATTGCATTTTAAAACATTTAAGAACAATAAAAAATCCAAACAAAATATATGACATAGTTTCCAAAAATATTCTACTAAACTATTATTAGTTTCCAGAAAATAAAACTTACTTTCTCTTCTTAATAAATATAAACGAAAAATAAATTAATATTAAAAAAAATAACCAATCAAAATTGAAAAAGTAAGATTTGATATTCAATTATGTCATATTACTTGTTTTTAGTTATTATATTTTTAAGTTTTGTTAAGATTTAAAATCGTGATTTTTCTTTCATCTTTGTTTAATTTTATTTTTAAATTATTATATTATTCATATAATTACTAGTTAAATATTTTTTTGTATATGTTATAATTCAAATGTTTTTTAAACGGAGATGTATTACTCAATCGATGAAAAAATGTGTGTTCAAATGAAAGAAAAGGAAGAACACTGTTTATTTAAATCAACAACTATCAAACATCCAAATTTATATGAAAACAAATCACTTAATTTAAAGTCAAAAACTGGAAAACAGAGAATATATCAGTTGTTTTGTTATCCCAATTCGTATAAATTCACTAAATATATTTATTGATTTTATCTTTTTAGGATTTTTTTGCTTTCAAAGAAAAACGATAACTATTAACACAGAAAATAAAAAAACATTGGCTTACGCCGAAACATATCTAATTGTATAGTAAATTTAGTTTTAGTAAACTAATAATATTTTTGAAATTAGATAATGAGTTTGGCCGATATAAACCTAAAATTGTTTGATAGGTTATCAGAACATTTATATGGTTGATGATTTTCTAAAGTAGTTGATATTTTACTTACTATCACTATTATAACATGTGAATATTTATAAGATTACAATATGTTATTAACATTTTACATATATTTGTAGTTCATAACTACAATAAAACCAAACACATATGTAATTAATATAATATAAGATTAATATTCATAAATTAAAAAAATACTATTACTAGTCTATTATGATGTAAACAAACAAAATAAAATCTATGTAAATACTTTAATATAATATATATTTGGGTTCCTAAAATACTATAAGAGTCTATCATTTTATTCATTTTATATTTATTACTAATTTATAATTAACGCAAATCATCTATAATATTAATAAAAACTGTAAAAACAAAATAATGCATATAATTTAAAACATATTAATATTAATATATAATTAAAACAAACATTTTTTTGCGATGCACAACAGCATGTTACTAACTACTATATATATATCGGATAAGATATTTTGTTCCTTTAATTATTGCTAACATCATCAATTTTTTAAATGAAAATTGTCTATTTTGCATCCCCCCATGACGCAAACTCGTGAAATCCTTTGTAAGACTTGTTGAGTTGCATTTTTCACAACTCTATATTCACAATTCTTTTTAATTATTTCGCTTTTTCTACTTCTTTTCATATATTTCCCAGTCACTGTTTGACTGTGTAATCGATTTGCAGCGATATTGTAGCTAATTTCGTTTTATCACCAACCTTCTTTGTACCAACGATGTTGTTGTCGCTTTCTTTGATTGTAACCACCAATCTCTATTCATCATTCTCGTTTGTGCATCTTCTTCGACTATAACAAAATTACAACACTAAAACGATTTTGTAACGTCTGTTAGTTAGATCATATGCAATGAAAGTGTTGAATTAAAAATTCAATAGTTAAATTGATGTAGCGAGAGTGTTGAATATAAATGTTAAAATGAAATAAATTATTTGGTGTTGAAAGGTAAAAATCGGTTATGTTCTTTTTAAAATAAAAAAAACAATGATATGTGTAATAATTTTAGTGATTGTTGATAATTTTGTGTTTTTTTCATCTAAATATAATGTTGAATGGGTAAACCATTATAGATAATCATAGAAAAAGTCAATGTTTTCTTTAATTTTTATTTAGAAAACTCGGTTTTCTAAGACTTCATTTAGAAAAGTTAAAGAAGTATTTCTTTAAGGAAAAAGTTACAAAACGTATTTTTAAGAGTTCTCGTTTTATGGTGTTTAAGATAGAGTTGTGTTTTTTAAGATTTCATTTTGAAAAGTTACATTTAGTAATACTTACCGATTTTGTTTTCTAATTTAGATTTTTTTTATAAATAATATTGATATATCATGGATGGTGCGCAACTGCAAGGTTATATAATATCGAAATTGTTATCTTAATCAACATCTTTGTTTACCTATCGACGTATACGGTAGTCCTTCGATGATCATGGAAGAACTGGAACAAAACAGAGAGCACTATATGGTAATTAAACAAAGAGCATTATATGATTTAATATTAATATAATTTAATTTAAAATTATTAATTAAAATAATAAAATAGATGATCCGTCGAAAATCTGTGAGAAAAAAATTCAGCAAAAAATTCTTTAAAAATGATCCGTTGAAAATTCGTCGAAAATATCGACGGATTTCTAACATTGTTTTTTAACATTTTAGAATAGACGGAAACTTTCGTCAGAAATCCATTAGAAAAAATTATTTCTAACAAATTTCGAACGAATTTTTCCATCTATTTGGCATTGTTTTCTTGTAGTAATAATGTTTATCTTAAACTTAAAAAGATTTAGAAAATTACTAATGGTGTACTATTACTGGAAAATTTTAATACCTCATATTTTATTCTATATTAACAAATTTATCTTTAAATAAAAACTCATAAGCTTCAATTATACGAATTATCCACACATATAAATACATTTTCCGAGAGGAAGAAAAAACAGACGATGCACTTACTTGTGGGTTTCAAGACTTTCACGGCTGCAAACGCAAATCGAATAGGGATTGAATTGATGGAGATCAAGACGCCGAAAAAATAGAGAAACAAAATATATTTCAAATAGAGAAAATAGCCAACACGAGTTTAGATGAAACACAGTTCACACGTATCTCGTGCTTGATCACTTTTAGGTTTAGCCACTTGAGTTTTCTTAAACTCAAGTAATAATTTATTATACACCTTACACTTATATATATATATATATATATCTTCTTCCCCTTTTACGACTTCTTCACTTCTTTCTTCTTTATCCTTCATCATAACTAATGCTCTTCTCCGATTCTTCTTCTTCTTACTCACTGATTTTCCTTTTTACCAAATTGGAGATTAATCAATGATTGATTTTCAACAGTGCTGTCCAAACTCGGCTGCAACGCTCCTTAATATAATACGAAAGGTGAATTACATTTTATATTACTTCTAAAAATATTGAAGAAATTTAAATAATTTTCTTAAATGATATACAAAGAAAATTACCATCAATTGCAATAACACAACAAATACACAACAATCACTTTGGCCTGAACACAGCCAAAAAAACCATTGACCTTTTCATCAAGAACCCAAAAAACATAATTTAACCTAATTACAAATCTATATGGACCTTAATACTGAGTAACACCACACACCAAATGCAATAAAATATCATTTCCTATAGTTTCTCGCTCCCTTTATAGACAAAATACAATCTTGCAAGATCTTTGATTCCTTAATTGGTTTTAACAACTTCACTTAGATCTTCTTTCTCGAAGCCTTTCCCAACAACGTCAAGCAACTCCTCTTCTTCTCTAACACCATTAACTCTACCATTCCTCACCTGATCAACCAAAGGACCATACGCCCAGCTACATATTACGTAATAGATCACATTGATGAAGCTCATTATCGCAAGTAACCAATAGTAATAGTTGTAATGACCCTTGTTGATGTTGTCTGAAACCCAACTCTCTTTGCCATTTCTTGAGGTTATTTCATTGACCGAGCTGACGACCACGCTAGCCAATAGACTGGCCACAGCCATTCCTAGACCAAAGAGAGAAGCCGCGATGCTAGACATGCTTTTAGGAAACTCGGTGTAAAAAAATTCAGTCTGTCCTATAGCGGTTAGAGCCTCTGCTAATCCATGTAGCACATATTGTGGCACGAGCCACATCGCTGAGATGTCTACCACAGCATTGGCATTGTTTACATACCCTTGGCTTATAGCTATTTTCCTTCTGAAGCTTTCGACCATTGCGGAAATCGCCATTGCTAAGAATGATATGAATAGCCCTAATCCCATTCTTAGCTTAACGCTGAGTCTAAAAGGTTTACCTCGGATCTTTGAAGCTAATGGGGTAACCGCACGGTCATATAGAACGACCCACATGACTAGAGCTATGATTGTGAACATACCGAATGATCCAGCTGGAACTTGAAAGCTTGAACCATGGCGGCTCAGACGCCTGTCCATTGAAGTCGCTTGCAGCACCTGAAACGAGTTTTGGCTAGTGTTTATGGACATCATTATACCTGTGGACCATATCGGTATGACTTTGATCAATGCCTTAAGCTCCTCTACTTTGTCTGTTGAGCATAGCCGCCATGGATTCAAAGCAAACCCATCTGACCCAATCTCCCCCTCGCGGTTACTTATTAAACAAGCTTTATTCAAAAACCTAACCAAGAGAAAATCAAAAGTAAAAAGGGAGCATCATGTTTCCTGTATAACAAGCTTTGTTCAAAAACTTAATCAAGAAAGCATCAAAGTAAAAAGAATGCATCATGTTTCTAATATCACAAGGTTTGTTCAAAATCTAATTAAGAGAGAAGAATCAAAGTAAAGAGAGAGCATTGTGTTTAAAACCTAATCGAGAGACACTATCAAGAGAGAAGATTGTGCATTGATCAGGTTTCTTGTATAACAAGCTTTGCTTGAAAATCTAATCAAAAGCGTATCATGTTTCTTGTATATCAAGCTCTCTTTGAGAACCTAATCAAGAGAGTATAGTCTTTCTTGCTTGTAAGGTAATCAAGAACTCAGGAGGCTTAAAATTTTTGTATATATAGTAATAGTTTTACCTTAACTTATGACTTGGAGCTTTGAGATCAGAATCCTTCATGTGATGATAACAATCAAAGGAGTCATGATGATCTGGTAGACTAAGCTTCCTGTTCTTGAAAGCTGCAACAACCACTTGAGCTAAACCGGTGAAGAGACTCTTGGTCAAATTGCGTCTAACATAGAGAGGAGACGCGAGAACAAATAGCAAAGCAGCGATCAACATGAGGACGGCAGGTACTCCAAATCCGATTTTCCATCCGAGATGCTCCTGGATGTATACAATGCCCGTGAACGCGATGAGTACAGCCACAGCTGAGGAAGCGTAGTACCAACCAAAGAAACTCTCGAGAGTTCTTTCGTTCTTTGGATTCTCTTTGTTGTCTAATTGATCAGCTCCAAAGGCTATGGAACACGGCCTGATCCCGCCTGACCCTATCGATATAAGGGCAAATGCGGAATACAAAAGAGCCAGCTGAGACGCAGTCGCAGAGCCACAATGGCTCCCAGCCGCTGTGGGATCGCAAGGAGATGGCTTCACTTGTGGTAGCATAGCTGTTAGCCATAAAAGCACCATTCCCTGTGGTATTATTCAAAAATAATCATTAGTTAATTGATTTGGTCTAGAAATTAAATCCCAGTTTAATTTTAGCTGAACGCTGACAAAACATTACATGTCGTTACCCTAAGAAACATTACGTGTCGATGTCGTTACGTTTTTATATGGCTATATCCATAATTAGTTAAAAACTTCCAAGAAGAAAAATCCAATATTCATATTGGCAACAAAATCGTGGCCACGAGCACACGTTGGTAGGTCTAATGTAAAGTCATAAGTCATTAACCCTACCGAAATTATAATAATTGTACCAACATGTCAAATCAATCGATCTATCGAAATTTAAACATTTGATTTTCAAGTGGGAGAATAAAATCAAATCAAGATTAGTTTCGACTTTGCCAAAGAATTGGACAAGTTGTAAAAAAGTATGGACACGGTTCAAAATTTGTTTAAGCCTATAACCTCTGCATGTCGTCTATAGACTTTAAACCCAAAAAATATATATAAAAAGCGCCTGGCCCATAACGAAAACAATTCAAAGTCGTCATGCACTGTGAATTGTGTCTAATCCAGTTTAAATAGACTTAAATCGAGCAAACTTTTTGGGTTCGAATAAAAACTATTTGGTTTTGTTTGTTTTATTTAAATAATTCGCTAACATAATCTACGTGAACCGAAAATCAAATAAACATAGCAAAGCTACTTTTTTAATTATTCAACTTAAACGTACATTTTGTTGGAAAACAGAAATTAATTTAAACTGAAGTGTATGAACCGCACCAAAAATTATATGCATGCTACATACACATATGACATATCTATATATGTAAGTTTAAACTAAATAAAATAAATTGAGTACATAGTATTTGTAGTAACTGTTTGTTTATTTATGAAGCAATCACACTTTTTTTAGATCTGCAGTATACTTATTTTATGGATGGAATATAGTCACATCTAAAATTATGTTTCGCACTGTGGTCACTCATGAGTCACTCACACCACTTGCGAAGGACATTTTAAATTAGCAATTATTTTTTTAACAGAGCACATGGAACTGACATGTTAAGGAATTAATTTGAAAATGACTTTTAGTGTAACACAAACATAAGTAGCAAACAATAATACAGTAATGTTTTCCATAGGACGAGTCCTAAATGTCTTACAAGTCACATGCAAAGCGTGAAATTACCAAAACTGTGCAATATTATTATTACCGAAGTGTACACTAGTACTTTTCAATTGAATGCTATACGACGTTAATAAATATTAATAAAGAACCACCTATTCTTTCTCTTTATCTTCTTTGTTTTTGAACCACCTATTCAATGGTACATCAAAGACGAATATGCCGGAAATTAAATTAATCCGCTCCAATATTACTATAGGTTCAAATATTCAATATTATATTATAAAAATAAACCTCGTACCATAATCCTTCAATTAATTTATGTTCTATATGTTGTAAAAAATAAAATTCTAAGTTTATTAGACAATATACTATTAAATATTTGTATTCTTGTCAGCATAAAATATCATATGACGGAAAATGTTTATGATAAGAACTTTTAAAAAGAGTAGTCCGCTTTTTGAAATCAGTTACGGATTTTATCAATCTAATGACAAGTGTAGTAAAGTAAGTTACAGAATTTCACAGAAGGAAAGCTAAACCGGAAATTTTACCCACTAAACCGGATAAAATAACCAAACAAATCAAATAATACTAAAAATCATCAACGAAGTGACAAACCGGAGTGGTTAAGTTAAACCGGTTCATCGAATCTTGGTAGACAAAGAATTGAAGAGATGAAAATTACCAGGAAACTGGAGAGTGAAGCAATGGCAATGGTGAGAAATCGACCTAAATAGGAATCAGAGAGAAAAGCACCCACGAGAGGAGTGAAGTTTGATGCAGCAGACCACATGAAGAGCACATTTGTTCCTTTTGCTACTCCAAATCTGTAATCTCTGATTAAGTACATAATCATGTTTGGTAATAATCCATAGCTCGCCACTTTCTCGAACGCCTCGTTTGCTTCACCATAAATTAAAAAAATAAAATTAGTGATTTTCATGAGGAATCAAGCAGCCGTTACGTTTCAAAATCAGATCAGTGAAGTGGAACTAAAGATTATTATGAAATGTAATTTTTTTACCTATGATGAAGGGCATAGTGATGATTCCACCCTTTGGTTTTTTTACTCCATTGAGTTCGATTTGCTTAGCCTCTGTTTGATCCGGAGGGTTCTCCATTGTTCAATTTCACAACAAGAAGAAGAAGATCTTTGTCTTTGCAAGTGATTTGAGAGTTAATGTTGTTTCAGACAGCGAGGAATCTCAGTCTTTGTTACATTTCCACGACGAGTGGGCAATTAATAGACTATAGGGGACAAAGGGAAAAAAACAATAATGGGAGTTTTTTTTTTAATAATGAATTTATTGTTTATAAGGTTTTATGAGAATTTTAAAATTAATCACATCGGCTTAAAATAAAATAATTAGAAATATATTGTATATTATGTTTTGCTATTCCGATAAAATGTTAGGCTGGGTAATAATATGATAGGTTCATGAATCATGAGACATTTCAAGAGATTTTTTAAGAGTACATTCATTTTCAAAAATACCATCAAAATAAAATTTTTTCAAATGATCATCTTTTATAGTGTAGTATTCCTTTTATGTTCTTAATACACCTTTTTTATAACTATACTCGTAATATACCTTAAAATGAAGTTTAACAAATTGGACGATTTTGTTCGAAATCTCTACACGTTATAACCTACTTGGATCTCATCTCGCCTGGCCCATGCAAACCAGAAACTACACCAGTTGCGATCACCTTGCCTAAAGTAACACAACAGCCTTGTTACTTCAAGGTATTTATTAGATTCTAGGATTTTGTTTTTTCTGTCAAAAAATTATTTGGTCTGGTTATACTGTTTGATGGTATTTAAATCGACTACTATTATTTTTTGTTCTAATTTATTTTTTTGTATGAATTTGTAAAATATAGGTGAAGATGATTTTTTTATATAAAAGACTATGTGTAAAAAATATCATTCTGTCAAAATTAAAGTTTGATAATATACTTTACAAAATTTTATAATTTTAGCCTAAAAATACAATTTTTTTATTTAAGTTTATAGGATTTTTTTTAATACCAAGAGGTTCGGGGCCGAACCTTGTAATCCTCTCAATCCCAAAACCACAATATATAATATTAATTTTGTTCCAAACGTCATTCATGTGACATCTAAGGTTTGTTTAGAGTTTTTTTCAATCGAGTTAACGATACTTGGTGTTTACATGTTTTTTTATGTTTTACTTCGCCAATATTTACTGTATATTCATGTAACTTTTGGAATAAATTTTATTTTGGAACAAGAACATATAATGTTTATGAATTTATATATCATACTTATAAAGCATATAAATAATTAGAAACCTTATCAATTTTATTTAAGATTTCATAGGATTGTCTTTTATTTTAATTTTCTTATTTTAGATTTGTTTCTATTTTCTTTATATCACTTAAAACATGGTATTTGTGATTGTCATGACTCATGATCGTCACAAATATGATACTAAAATTGTAACAAATATATAAAAAATCACAAATTGCTTGTCGTAAATGAGTTTCGTCGCATTTTTGTAGTGAAAGTTGTCACTGTCGATATTACATTGCAATATAAATATCACAAAAGATACTATTTTTGTGACGGATAAATAATTCTATAACTATTTTTAAATCCAACATAATTATCATAAATTAAATTATTGAAATCAAATTTAATTAAGAGAAATAAAAAATCTATAAAATATACTTTTTCAATTCAAAAAAAGCTAAAACAGATAAAATAATTAGTCTATTCCGTCTGATTTTAAATCGTTGATCTTATTGTTTCACGTCAAGCTCTAAGTTGAGCCGCAAATGGCAGGTTTTCTAGCTTTGGCCACGGGTTTTGAAGAAACTCTATTCTGTTCGGAGCTCATCTTGTATTTCGTTTCTGGACGCTATTGGAACCGTCCTCCTTCTGTTCGATAGGTACCGCATGTAGAAGTTATGTGTCTTGTTTGACATTTTAAAAATGTGTATAATTAAAAAAAATTAATTTATATAAGGTTTATAATAAGAAAATTGAAATTTGTCAAATTTCAATTATAAATAAAAATATATTTCCAAACTTTATATCCAAACTTAATACTATAAGTTTACTGATATTCCATATAACACAAATTATACAGAAACAATATACACACATACACATTTTTTTATAGAAAAAGGGCTATTCATACAAAAAAGAAATTTAAGTGATATGGACGTTCACTGCTTTCATGCTACATTAAGTACTGCTCCGAATATGGATAGCTGAAGAAATAAGGTATAAACTGTATACTTTTTATATTAAAAATAATAATATAAACTTCAATTCTTCATCCTTTATACAATAAACGAAGTAGATAGCTTTCACATCCCGGTTAATGAAAAGGAATGGAACAAAATCATATCCAAAGTATCGAAATAATTGAGCAAGCCAAAACATCCCATGAGGTTACCAGCTTTTCTTTTGATCGCTGTCTCTCACTTCTTTTCTCCTCTTCTTTTTTAAACGATTTTTCTTAATATTTTTTCTTTATTTAAAAGAATAAATGACTCATTAAAGTTAGTGCGATCATATTTGAAAGCTTTTGTTCCGGTTTCGACCCATCAGTCATAAGTCAAGCTTAGTAAACAGTCTGCAAGAAAATCATAATAGGCTCATAAATTGTTGAGTAAATTCAGTTCAATAATTTGTTTTCTAGATAGGAAAAAAGTACCAGTAGTATAACATAACCTAGTAAAATAATGGAAAGTATTCAATTCAGTTTAATACTGTATTCAATAATGCAATTCACTGAAACATCTGCGAAATAAAAAGTGACAATGATGTGAGTGAATGTGAGAGTCTCAAAAGAAAATATTTATTGTGACTTTATTCATTCCCCTTGCACGTGGGTGTCGGATACTCTGAAAGCTCTTTTGCTTTTGGACATCAGTCGGAAGTCAATTTTCTCTCTTTATTTTTTTACGTAGTCTATACCTTATTTAAAAGATTTAATTTCAATGATATAGTATTTTATTATGATCATAATTTATAAGTAACTATTTATGTAGCAGTTGTTTGAGTCATTTAACCACTCCAATGTTGAAATGGTGTATTTATTAAAACTATAACATTATGATAGAAAATATAACATTGTTGATATAAAATGAAATGTAGAAAACATTTCACTAGAAAAAGAGATTATAGAAAAAGTTGTGAAGAGTCACATATAAGAAACTCATAGCTGAGGATTCGGAGGGAATTATTGTGCAACGAGGATACAAACTCCAATTTTTAGAGATTATAATATTAACGCAAATGTCTAAGTTTTAGTGTTTGGAATCAGTGATTTTCTGTTTGGATTATGTTGTTTTTGTTTAGCCGTAAATCTATTTTGTTGTATCTTTTGGTCCGTAGTTTGCTCGTTGTTTTTGTAAGTTTTAGTATTTCCACTTTTTCATTTTTTCTGTAATTTCTGTCAAATTTTTTTAAAATAATATGCAATCTTAACATTTTATTAAGAAAAAGAAACTCAAAGTTCATAGCTCAACCGAATTAAATTTGATGTTAGAGACATCTTATTCTAAAACTCAAAGATCTTACATATGAATTGATTTAAGAAACATATTTTATACTAAAGAAATACCACTTGTTTAAACAAAATTAGAATAGATTTTCGCTTTAGTTTGTATATAGGTAAAACAGAAAATTGATATCTAAACATTAAAACTCGATCAGAATATTATAGAGACGTGTGTGTATATATATAATTATACATATATATATATATATAGTGTTTTGTGGATAGTGGGAAAGATTGTAGAATATGAATAGTTGAAGACATTATCATTGAGAAATTGCTTGAATTGCACGTTAACCAACAAATAATAAAAAAAAATTCGTGTCAGTGTTCATCAGACTCAAAATTTCTCTATTGTTTTAGATTTTTGTCTGTCTCATTTCTTCTGTGCTCTGACTCAATTTTTCACCCACTATCCTGCAAACATTTTTTAAAATATTCAATTATTTCTTTTTTTTTAGTTCCATCACTTGACACTTTCTCCTTTTATACATAATAATTAGCATATGTCTTCTTCTTCTTTTGTGTTCATGCGTCTTTGTGTGGTGGTGATTCATTCTAATATTATGACTGTAGTTGGTAATATTCAAAATAGATAACGACTACGTAGTTGTGTAGTTCAGTCTATTGATTACACAATTCTGCGGAACTATGATAAATATTTAGATATTCCGATATTTTAATAACAAAATTACAACTCTTTATATATTAAAATAGTTATTTTATAATATAAATAAGGTTTTAAATAGACACTAATATTTCGCACGGTATAGAGCTGTTCTAATAATAACAAAACATATATATAAGTGTATATGTGTGTTTTTTTTGTTACTAGTAAAACTGTTAAGTAAAATGCCAATTTGTTATACATATCGTATCAAAGCGAGACGAATAGAATAGAAAAAAAATAATAGCATACAATGTCTGTTAGCGTCAAAAGCTTATCTCGAAAATAAGCAATGGTTTAATGTTATTTTTAAAAATATATTTCGTCTTTATTTATGCAATAATTTGTATTTTGATATTTTATATTCGATTTTATAACTTTTTTGTACTTTGATATTTTAAATAGTTATTTATTATTATTTAATTTTCAAATATCTATACTATTAATTGTTGAACAGTTTTCACTAACAACCATTAAAAATAAAGTTTTTTATGATATTTGCCTTTGGTATAATCAAATTTTTAGTGTTAATTAAATAAATATTGAAAGGGTAATTAAGCCAACTCACTAGCAACAATACATTAATTTTGGAGATTATTTTATCTCGATATAATTTTAAGTTATTTAGATCTAGAGCAAGCCATCTCCTTATCTTTGAAGGACGGTTTACACGTAATAATTTATGGCCGGAAGGAGTCATAAGATTCATCATTTCAGAGCGAATGTCTGAATCATGTGAATCCTCATCCGGTTCCGACGAGTCCAATGCAGTAAATCAGTTCTTACCAAGGATGTTCGCGACCGAACTTTATGTATCTAATGTCGGACAGTCACTAGGAACCTTTTTGTCCTTTGTGTATGTTGTAACCCTTTCTCTTTGAATTGTGCTAGTAGCCTCAACTACTACTTCAGTGTCGACATTTGTGTGATTAGTTACCACCATTGTACGTTGATTTATGTTGTGGACTGGACCCGCCTTGATGGTAGTAGATGTAACTACATGAGCTTCCGAGATTGTGGCAGACTCAGAAATGGGTGGATCCGAGATTACTGTGTTTGGTGAGACCAAAACAGTGCCAACTGACATACTTGCATCATTTGGTGGAGCGACCTCTTCTGAGGCCCACTGAGAAGCCTTATGGCCCAACTGACCACATTTACCACATTTAGTGGGAACCCAAGCATACTCAACGTCAACCATTGAAATGAAACCCTTTTCATCCGCAGTTGCAATCCTTGGAGGAAAAGCCGAACTCAATTCCACTTCAACCAATATCTTAGCCTCACCTATGAGAGAAGGGTCCAACCTTGGTTTATAAGTAGCCATAGGAGAACCTAAACTTGATGCAATATAGTTTATTCTAGAAATTGAATATAACCTGTTCGGGATATTTTTCATGGTAACCCAGACATGAACAATTGAAATATCAAGAATTACTAATGAATCTGCAATACACCAAGGTGCAACAAACATTAGACAGTCATCAACATGCCAAAGTCCTCGTTGAAGGACCCATTCCCTTGTTGATGCATCCGGGATATAAAGAGGAACTTTGATTCACCTAGTTTTCTCAAAAAAATTTTGCACTTTCTACCCCAAATTCTATTCACTACTACATGAACCAGACTACCAGGCGGAGGAATACATCTATAGAATTGACCTACGAGATACTCATTTTGGTTCTCAAGACCCTGAAATAGAACATGGCTAGGAATAGTTACCTTAGGAGTTCCTTCTTCCATATATTCTGGTGAAGTTGCCCTATGGTTGTGTTGGTAGTTCGATAAATATAAAGAAGATGGCGTCGTCTATACCAAATAAATCCTAGCCGCTCTCTGACACGACTAGAGAAAATTCCTTCTTCACCATCTCCGACTCCGGTGGAGCTGAGGTTCGCCGACGTCGGACCCTCTTTCTCCCATGTTGTATCTTCCTTGTCCTAGCTTGCTTGTGACACTTCTTTTTGGTCTCTCTGTTCGATTTCATTTTTTAGGCTTCGGCCATGGTTACTCCTCTTTTTTGGTGTCGGTTCCGTCGACAAATCTTGCGACCTCATCTATGTTAGAACTCTAACGAGAAACCTCCAGATCTGAACTATTTTCTGGTAAATCCTGAAGACCTTTCATCAACTCAAACGCCGCCCACCATTGTTAATAAATAAATTAAAATGCCATTAGTTCATAGTTATGGAAATTTTATAGTATACAGGGATTCACATTAGATTATTCGGTTTGATTTGAGTTATTCGAGTTTTAGAAAATAGATCCGATTTGAGATCAAATTTTATTTTTGTTCAATTCAAGTTCGGATTAGATTAAAAAAAAAAGCTTTAACAAAAATGAATATAACTAACTTATTTTAATTAATATTACAAAATATTTAAATATATTTATCTATATATTTAATTAACTATATGCTTTTTAGTGAATTTGGTTGAATAATTTGGTTTTATAGAATTCAAATTTGGTTTTATATAATTCAAATTTGGTTTGGATAATTCATTATAGAAAATTGTATACCATCAGGTCATTTTAAAATTTGATTCATGTACCCATGTTCGAATTGATGTCTTTTAACTCTGTTTAGTAAAATACTATTCGGTTTGGTGTTTTTGTCTCGTTCATAAATAATGCATGTCTTAGTATAAACTAATTATTTGTAATATTTTTTAAGAACTATAAAAATAATCTTTTGCAAAAAGAAACTAATATATTTTATTTATTCATACAATACGTGGAAATTTACTATTGCAAGAAGTAGATAGTCAAACTTTGTATAATTGCATGATTTTAAGATAAAATCTTCCATTAGTTTATTAAGATTTAGCATTTGATCAATCTATAGATCTGGTTTTCTTTTATGACTTATAAGTTCTCACATTGCGATTTGTGGAATTAACTCTTCAAATAAAGAAATACTAGATAATACCCGCGTAAACGCGGGATGATTATAATTAAAACCTAAAATAATTCTATTATGTTAGAAATTTTTAATATTAATTTAATGAATAATGTTACAAATCATTAATTAAGCACTTTTATATAGACGTCAAATCCAATACAATCATAACAATATTAAAAAAATCTTCTAAAACATATTATATCATATCGGAAATCTACACCTCCAAAAACTAACATTAATCGTTTTCAGTTTGTGCATTTCATCTGCTTATTTTTAATTACGTCCTTTAAAATTCAATATGATTTTAAATCACTTAGATTAACAGTAATAAAAGTATTTTAGTGAAAAATGCATCTTCTGTTTTTTTTTAAATCACATTAGATGTTGGTTAACAGACATTACAAGGAATAACAATGATTTTAAAGATAATTATATAGTCTGTTATTAAATGTGATATCATGATAAAGTTATATGTATTTAACAATGTCTTACAACTATTGAAAAAGTGGACATTCAAATGTGTTTTTATGTAGTAAACAACACTTGGAATCTTGGATGGTACAAAACTATTTGTAGGAGCATTACGTAGTGCGTTAATAGTTAATAGTTAATACAAATAGTCTAATGATTTACTATTTTTGGTAATTCATTTTTTCAATCCTTTTTTCCTTTTATATGCCCCTTCGTAACTTTTTAAAATATGATGAATGTATATATATACATATATACATATAATATGTAGCAAGAATGGTATAGAGTCCACGGTTTTGCATGTCCTAACGTTATAGAGTTGAATTCCATTTTGCAAGGACGCGACTTCGACATAAATACAGTCATAATATCGTTCCCAAAGTTGTTTAGACATTCTTTGTGGATGATTAGGTTAATAAATATGAACGACAAAAAGATAAGAAGATTCCCTTTCTTGATGATGGGCTATAATAGCTTTAGTGTTGTCACTATAAAGGGTTTGGTAAAATGGATTTTCAATTATAAGATCAAATTGGAATATTAGTCAAACCTAATGAATAACAAAGGGACCCTAAAACTTCAAATGGTACAAAGTGGATGACAACAAGAGAGAGTAGGTTAAGGATAAACATTACTCTCTACATTAGGCCACACCACTGCTATGTTTATATATTTATTTATTTATTTTTCTATCTTAAGTACTTGATAAAAATAATTCAACCCAACATTTAAACTATTATATTACTTTATTTCTATCATAGAAAAAATGTCATTTTAAAAAAATTAAATGAGATGGGGTGAGAGAGGCATCAATACAAAGTTCAATCTCACAAATACTCAATAATAATATTTTTTTTACGGAAAAGAGGAAACATAAAATATAGCGGGAAATATTAATCTACAGTTAGCGTTTAAATATCTTTGAAAAAATATCCACAATCTTCAATGATTGTTTCAAAATTTTATATGAAAGTTGAAAAAAATGAACACTAAATGTCATGTACTTATTTCCCGGACAATTCCGATTGTTCATTGGTTGAAGAATCATTCGGGTTGCAGTGATTTCCATAAAAACCAGAATCATGATAATGGCATCACCCAGCAAATTAACATGTCGGGACAATGAAGAAAACATAGACCATGAAAGCGAAAAAGACATAATTTTTAGTTTTACAGATGTCTGGTGGTCTAATGGTTTAGCACTTGGAATTAGTTTTATTGTGTCCTTAATTCAATTTCTCATGGGAGGAAATATATTTTCAAATAAAATAGATTAAAGGCTGATTCCAATCTACAGAGATTAGAGTTTAGATTACAGTTTGGAATTGCTGAAATATTTTGTATTTTGTTACAAAGGTGAATGTATGTGGTCCTTCGGATCTTAACTATTTAGTTGATGCAATGAAGTCGTTTATTCCACGTGCGACGGTTCATACACAGAGTTTGGTGCATCGAGTACACTTGATCTTATTGTTCTTGTGAATGACGAAGTTGTGAAAATATCCGCCATTCTCTTAGAACCATGTCGCTCTGAGGAGAAATCTTGCAGCAAATCGGGAGAGATCTCAGTTGTATATGTATGTGAATTACCTGAAATAATGGGAAAGTTTGACATAGAGAAGGCCAAGAAGATTTTTGGTGTAAAGCATGGTCCAAAATATAGTAAAACTACCAACATGGGTTGGATTAGTGATAATTTCTTGTGCGTCAAGGTCAAAGAGATCACGAGTTTGATTCCTGTTGGGAGGGTCTACTCTCTGAAAAAGAATTAATTTAACATTGGTCTGGTTCATGTTCTAGAGGGATTAGAGGCCTACGGATTCTGAACCTCCTACCTATTAAAAAATAAAATATATATATAGTAAAACTTCAGTTTGGAGAATCAGTGAAGTCAGATGAAAGAGATATTACGGTATATCTGCGATCCAATGACTGTTCTTTTCTCTTGCTGAGTGAACTGATTGTATAAGATTATAACAGCCTGTTAATGCTTTGATCTTAGGTTCATCCAAGTGATGTGATGGGACCTTCAGTTCCTGGTCCCATTGTTCTTCTTGTGGACTGTCCAACAGAGTCACACACCGCAGAACTGTTATCAGCTAAGTCTTTGGAGAGTTATTATTTATGTCCTGGAGATCAAACCGATAAGGCAAAGTTTGTGAATTGTATTATATATTTAAGTCCATCTTCTGTGACAAGTAGTCCTAATTACCAAAGCTGGATGAAGAAGTTTCATTCGACTCAACACATTCTTGCTGGCCATCAAACGTTGCTCTTCTTCTTGCTAATTCAATTTGCGTCCTCTTGCTAATCGTGGGATCGACAGATCTTGTATTCCTACTCAATTGACATCCTCACAAGTAGGAGATGAGCTACTTTCAGAAATTCCCGAGATCAAAGACAAAAGCGAAGAAATCAAGCAGTTCTGGAATAAACAACACAACAAGACGATCATTGAAAAGCTATGGCTGACTGAGAGCAACACTGTTTTTCCAAGCTGTCTTGAAAACATTAGACGAGATGACATGGAGATTGTTCTTTTAGGCACTGGTTCGTCTCAGCCTTCAAAATACCGAAACGTCAGTGCAATTTATATTGACTTATTCTCTAGAGGTAGTCTTCTCCTAGATTGTGGCGAAGGAACCTTGGGCCAGTTTAAGAGAAGATATGGTTTAGACGGTGCAAATGAGGCAGTTAGAAAATTGAGATGTATATGGATCTCTCACATCCACGCTGATCACCATGCTGGTCTTGCGAGAGTTCTAGCTCTTAGATGCAAGCTTTTGAAAGCAGTAACTCATGAGCCAGCAATTGTGGTGGGACCGAGGCTTAAAGGCTTTCTCGATGCATATCAAAGACTTGAGGATTTAGATATGGTGTTTCTTGAGTGTAGAAGCACGACAGCAACTTCTTGGGCTTCTTTAGAGAGCAGTGGCGGCAATGCAGAGGGTTCTTTGTTTAGTAAAGGAAGTCCTATGCAGAATGTCTTCATAAGATCTGATATCCCAACGGATAATTCTTTGGTTTTGCCAAGTTTAAGGAATCTGAAGAAGGTTCTTAGCGAAATCGGTTTGGAGGATTTGATTAGCTTTCCTGTTGTTCATTGTCCTCAAGCCTTTGGTGTAGTTATAAAACCAGCAGAAAGAGTAAACAGCGTTGGAGAACGAATCCCAGGATGGAAAATGGTTTATTCAGGCGACTCAAGACCTTGTCCCGAGACAGTTGAAGCATCACGAGAGGCAACTGTTCTTATACACGAGGTAATAGTTTTTAACTCATTCTATGAGTGAGATTTCGACATTTTAAATTTATCGTTTCTTACAGGCAACGTTTGAAGTTGCGTTGATAGAAGAAGCTTTGGCGAAGAATCACAGCACAACTAAAGAAGCTATTGATATGGGATCTTCTGCGGGTGTGTATCTGATTGTTCTCACACATTTTAGTCAGAGATATCCAAAGATCCCGGTGATTGATGAGTCGCATATGCATAATACTTGCATTGCGTTTGATTTGATGAGTATAAACATGGCGGATTTACAACTGCTTCCTAAGGTTTTACCGTATTTCAAGACCTTGTTTAGAGATGAGATGGTTGAAGAGAAAGACGCAGATGAAGTTGCCATGGATGACTTTAAGGAAGAAGCTTTGTGATGACCCATCAAACAGTGCAATAGATTTTCGTCATGGATTAGAACAGTGCTATAGTTTTTGACATATTACTTTAGCAATTGTTTTTCTCATATACACAATTGGTTTCCAAATATTTTTAGAACATCAAAGTTGGCGAGAACAAATTGAGAGTTGCTTTCTTTAAAAGTTTCATTCGTGAAGAAAAAGAAGGCATTGTGTTTACATTTTCATTTGAAACATTTTACTCTAATCAACTTTTGCACCTATACAAGAAAATGAAGTTTTATTTCTCTATAAGATTACCCAAAAGAGAGAAAAAAGACTCTAAAGTTAAGCAAAGAAGATGCTGAGGAAGCACCTTGCCTTCGTCTGAGAGAAACTTTGTACTTGATAAAACGAGGAAACATCTGAATTTTTGTTTTTCGCTGAATGCTATCGTGGATGCTGAATTATCACTAAAACTAAATCTTTTTGCCTTTCGTAGTTTGAATATGGCATCGGCTGCAAGTAAGAATTACCGCAATACGAGTTACATAAAACTCTGGCTTGATGATCCAATGGCGCAAGAGCATAGTTGAAATGACTTACCACACCGATGTTCCATTCATGACTTCTGAATTCTTTGAAAGTTTTTGCGTCCATTTCCTGAAAAATTAGTACATCAAGATAAGCATTAGTAGCACATTATTGAAACCACAACATAACAACAAAGCAAGATCAGCTTTATGTTTTAGTTATTACAAGATTTCACAAGGCAAAAGAAGTTTACATTGTGTTACTTACCATGCTATAAATCGGAGGAATAATTGTATTCTCTTTGGGTTTTAGTGTAGGCATTACCGAGAACCGTGGTGCCATGTCCTGAGACCTGAAAGTCCAACTACACAAGTATAGTTTGGAACTTGTTAGTTCTTGACTAAAGTAAGAACATAGATATGCACTTGAGATATTGAAAAGTGGGATCATAACTTACCCAATATAGAGAAAAATGCAGAACTGAGCCCATTCTCGAATTAGTACCCGGAGCCAATAGTTATGTGTGGAGTTATCCATATTCATATAGATCTACCAAAAGGCAAGGCGAGTGTGAGTATAAAAAATGAAGCAGCAAATCCAACATGATGTGAAAAAGAAAGATATGTTCATACTCATACCACAGTTTCTGCCATTGCTACAATCTGCATAGCTCCTTGAAACTTTCTGAAACACAAAAAAAGGAAATGAAACTCTTTTAGCAGTTTATCTACTTCCATCTACCACAAAACGGAGGCTACCAAAATATGAAAAAACGTACTTGAACATGATATATTTAGCATACACAGCATCATGCATAGCTTGAACATTCTCATCCTCAATGAAACTCAGCTGTTCTCGTAACACCGATAAATTTTGCGATATATGGTGGAAAATAACATAGAATGAGATCATATAGTTAAGTATCAGAAGCACCTGGACAAAAAAAAAGATTGGTTCGTCATCATCAGGTTAGTAAGTAAAACAGTAGCTTCAATGAATATGTGAAAAAGGTTAAAAACTCACTGCAAAATAAGGAACAGAAGCTCTGTATCCAACAAGAGTCAAGTAAAAGACACAAGCAAGTGAAGCTGTGGTTCTACGTTCAGTCAATGAGAGCCGTTCACAAGTGATGCAATAACCGTGAGAGATGAGTAAAAAAGACACAAATGAAGCTGTCTGAAACAGAACACCAGTCACATATACACCAAAAGACATCCAAAGAGAGCAAATGTGATGGTGAAAACATGAATGCCTGCCACCAAATACCGGTTAACCAATTATTTTATATAAAGATAGAGACTGTGAAAACGATCTCTCGATAGAAAAGGGTTCTAAAGAGAAAAAAGTTTCTTAATTTGAGAAAGGAACATTAATGGCAATAATAACTACACAAAAGCTTAGTTAAGGACTTACCAAAAGAGGAAAGATAGAGTGAGCTGTAAAGCTTTGATTAATGGAACTGAAGTAAGAGTCCATTGTAAACTATTTGTCTGCTCTAAAACAACACAGAATCAAAACCAAATTGTGTCTTCTTCGTTAATAAACTAAAAATTCACAAATCAAAGCAGAATCATTTATGGAAACACAATTCAAAAGCAGAAATAACAAAAAAATTCCCAAAAATCAGATCGAATTTCAACAACTGAGCAAAGACTCGATATAATATTTGGAATTGAGAAGAAGATTCATAAACCCAAGAGTGAAAAATCCAAACTTTATGAAAATTGGAGATTGTTGACCTGAAAATGGCGATTTTTGAAAGTATTAACCGTCCAGGAACAAGCGGAGAGAGACCATATCAATAAAAAAGTTAAGTAGATAATTGGGAGATGACGATATGAATCATCGACGCCATTGATTCCCTGAGATTCTTTCATTAAAAATGAGAAAGTTCAATCTCGGAGAAAAACGAGAAAAATTTCGTAAAACCTTTAAAACAAATTTTCTGTTTTTTTTTTAAGCTTCACATTTCTGTTGGGGTTTTAATTCTAATATATGAATCTCTTTACTATTGACACTTGTCTTTTTCCACTAATTAAATTTTGGTGTTTGGATAAACCAGTTTGTTAATTAATTTAATTGAGACTTAGCCGACGTTAGATTAATTCCACTAATATCTCCAACCAACTTTCATTTCATGTATTAAAATTTGTAAACTAATCTGAAATTTGTATCTTATTTATTTTCTTTAGTTGAATCAATATTAAAGTATTTAACATTTATTAGAATTTTTTAGCCAATTTTATATTAATAAGTAGAATACTACTAGGGGTGTAGGTGGTTTTTTTGTTTTTTAATAATTTCAATACAAAATAATAATTGTATTATATTGTTAGAGTCGTCGGAGATTTCGGTGAGCATAAAAAGAAGGTGGAGAAGAGAGCAGAAATGCGAACAAAATGGCCATTCAACTAACCCACTCTCCCCTTTTTGTCGTTGAATTTTGATCACCAAAACCTTTTATTTCCTATTCTTTATTTATTTTATTCTAATTTTGTTGGCCGTTGTGAGTTTGTATTATGAATTAATATTTATTTATTATGTAGTTCGATGCTTTAATTTCGTGGTGCAGTTTACCACTTAAATCATATGCTTATTGCGCTTTTAATAAAAAGCGAACGTGGAAGACACTACGAAACAAAATAAAAAAATTTAAATAGCAGATTGGTATATTTGGAGAAGGACTGGAAGAAAAAAAAAATTAAAAAAATAAGTCAAAGAGAAAGATTCATGTAGGGAAAAATGCAAGCATGTCACATTTTTTTTTGTTAAGAATATTTATAATCATCATTATCCATTTAGCCAAATTATTTATAACAAGTTTGTATCAGATTCTGCATAAGTACAGAGAGGATGATTGTTAAATTCTACAACTCTATTGAATATTTGTTTTTTTTCAAGAAAGGGATCAAAATTTATCTAACAACAACGTGGTACATGATATGCATCCAATTAGCATTCATTGGACAAGAACATGCATGTTTCAAGAATCAAGATCTTACCACATTTTTCAAACGCAGAAACTGAAGAAAAAAATTATTGGGATCGTGTTCTTAAAAAGAGTACCGATGAACTGTAACATAAAAATTCGAGGTCTTCACTTACACGTAGACGGTGATGCTCTCCTCTTTAATCTTTATCAATGTCTTTACACGTAGACAGCGCCGGCCCTTAGCGTAAGCGACGCAAGCAGCCGCTTAGGACCTCTAAAATATGAAATCTTTAAAAAATATTTTGACAACTAAATTATATACACACTTGATATTATAGTTTAAATATGATGTATTTAGATTTTATGATATAACTAGAATATCATTAGGGTTACTTTTAGAAATATAAAAAAGTCAAAATTTTGTTAACGGTCATACTTGTAATTGCGCTTAGGGCTTTAAGAATGTTTGAACCGGTCCCGCACCAAGAAACCTTAACGCTGACCAGCGGGGAGAAAACGTCCTTACATTTGCAAATGTGAGAACAAAAATTCAAAAGCAAATGTCCAATGACGAAAACATTCTCGCATTTGCACTAGCCATGAGATCTAAATGGGCTGGGCTGAATTTAGGCCTGATTGGATATTAACAGTCCAAAGTTCCTTCTATTAAAAAAACAAAAAAAAAATCCACGTTTTTGTCTATCATTATAATACAGTGAAAATATTTTGGTAATTGAAAAAGTTGTACCTCGAAACCATTCAAAGAAGACAATTAATTCATCATGCTTAACAATTCAGAAGTATACATGCTACAACCATTCTTTTTACAGACATTATTGGGAAAATGTAGGAATGGTATAAAGTAGTTTAATTAAATATCTGAAATGGAGTTGACAACCAAAAAAAAACACTAAAACATGGAGAAAAAAAAAAGTAGCTTCAGCTTTAAGACGGAGACGCATGCAAAGAATGTAATGATGTTGTCTCTGTCTCCTACGCAGACCTCTCTCCCACGCCTTTGGTATTTTTATACGCTTCTTGACCATTCCCATCTCTACTTAACCTCTTACCCTCCATTTTCCTAATTTTTACACTTTTGCCACTCTCTTTTTATTGGAATGTGAAATTTATTACCAACAAAAAATTGTTATATACATATCTTATGATTTATTTTAGTTACACACTTTTTTATCTTGGAACAAATTTTTCCATGAGAAGGATACTTTAGAGTTTAGATAGTAGCCGTAGAGTAAGCAAATCCAAAGCAAAATTTGGTTTTAACCCTCGAGATGTTGGGCTATGGGATGGGATTGTGCCAATCAGAAATACGAAAATAAAAGAGAATGCCAACGAAAAAGTTAATTCACAAACGCCACTGTCAACTCACACTGTTTAAAAAAGCAAAAAAATATAAAATTCACAAGTTGCCATGAACGAGCCAGAGACAAAAAAAAACCCCCAAAGTTAGATAACGTCGAAAGAACAGTACAGAGTAGCTCCATGATTTGTTTTTCTACATACATCATCTTCCTCGTTTCTACTTTCCTCTTTTCTCTTTCTTAGCTCATTCAATTATATTTCTAGGGTTTTTTTTCTTTTCTAAAGTTTTTATTTTCAATGAGAGCTCGAAGAAGGAGAATATGGGTTTGCTAACTAATAATATGGCTTCTTCGTTTCGTGTTATCTGGGGAATCGGGGTTTCTAATGGCTGATTCAACTCGTTGATTGTGTGAGTTTTCGTCACGAAAAATAAGAAAAGTTTGTAGCTTTCTTGTGTTTTCTTTTAGGTGTTCTGTTTTTTGTACCTTTTTTTTCAGAGAAAGTTCGAATCTTTTTTCGGTGTTTGCAAAAAGGGAAAGTTGTAATTTTGGGGGAAAAGTCTTTTTCTTGTGTTTTGGTATTTTGCTCTTTAAAAGTCGAATAGATTGTCTTTGTGCCCTTTTGAGATTACATGAAGAAAGCTTCTGGTGTGTTATGAAGTTCTAAAGGAAATATAATTCGACATTTATGCGGTCATGTGATTTCGGAGCCACCTCTACGTACTTAGGATTTGAGATGGTTTAGATTTGGTTATTGGAACTGAATTTGCTGACTTGGAGATTTGGAGTTGTTCAAGCCGTGGATTAAGAAGCTCTGTGTCTCCTTTTTTGAGTATGTTCTTCATAAAGTTGTGGTTTTAAGGAGTAGAGTTTGGTATCATCTGAAGGGGTATTAAGGTCATTTGTGGATTCTGTGATTGTGAATAAGAAGAATCTTTCTGAGGAGTAATGGCAATGTCTTGCAAAGATGGTAAGTTGGGATGTTTGGACAATGGGAAGTATGTGAGGTACACACCTGAACAAGTTGAAGCACTTGAGAGGCTTTATCATGAATGTCCTAAACCGAGTTCTATTCGTCGTCAGCAGCTGATCAGAGAGTGTCCTATTCTCTCTAACATTGAGCCAAAACAGATCAAAGTATGGTTTCAGAACCGAAGGTAAACTATAATGATTCTTGCTTGGGAATTGTAGTGAATGGAATTTTCTTTGGTCTTGTTGATGCAACCTTTGTTTCTGTTATAAACTTCAGATGCAGGGAGAAACAAAGGAAAGAGGCCTCACGGCTTCAAGCTGTGAATCGGAAGTTGACGGCGATGAACAAGCTCTTGATGGAGGAGAGTGATAGGTTGCAGAAGCAAGTGTCACAGCTGGTTCATGAAAACAGTTACTTCCGTCAACATACTCACAATGTGAGAATCCTATCTTAAAGATTTCTAGAATGTTTTTCTTTTAATATAGTTTTGTCATTTTGATGGTTATTGATCTTTTTTTTCCTTGTTCCAGCCTTCACTCCCAGCTAAAGACACAAGCTGTGAATCGGTGTTGACGAGTGGTCAGCACCAATTGGCATCACAGAATCCTCCTAGAGATGCTAGTCCTGCAGGGTTAGTGCTTTAATGGGAAGATGGCAGCATTTTTTTTCATAATTTTCGTGAAATTAAATGTTACAATTTTGTTTCAGACTTTTGTCCATTGCAGAAGAAACTTTAGCAGAGTTTCTTTCAAAGGCAACTGGAACCGCTGTTGAGTGGGTTCAGATGCCTGGAATGAAGGTATGTCCTTGATCTAACTTCTATAATTTTCTCTGTTAATTGCATAAAGAGTTTTTGTATACTAATCTTAATGGTTGGTTTGTAATTTTGTAACAGCCTGGTCCGGATTCCATTGGAATCATCACTATTTCTTATGGTTGCACTGGTGTGGCAGCACGTGCCTGTGGCCTAGTGGGTCTTGAGCCTACAAGGGTATGTATAGATTGAATCAACATCATGCCTGATTTATGCAGTCTTCTACTTCTACTCTACATGTTTTAACATGTAGCAAGGTTGATCTGTTTCCTCTATTTTCCAGGTTGCAGAGATCGTCAAAGATCGGCTTTCGTGGTTGCGCGAATGCCGAGCTGTTGATGTTATGAACGTGTTGCCAACAGCCAATGGTGGAACCATTGAGCTGCTTTATATGCAGGTTAGTAGTTAGAACTTATATATGCTTAGAATATATATTATTTTCCCATTGTTGAAAATAATGACTATAGTTCCCTTGATTTTTGCAGCTCTATGCGCCAACTACATTGGCCCCACCTCGCGATTTCTGGCTGTTGCGTTATACCTCTGTTTTAGAAGATGGCAGCCTTGTGGTATGTAGCTCTGAGTATATGCTATTTTTTGTGTTATAGTTCTCTTGTTCATGTTGGTTCTTTTTACATGATGTAATAGGTGTGCGAGAGATCTCTTAAGAGCACTCAAAATGGTCCTAGTATGCCACTGGTTCAATATTTTGTTAGAGCAGAGATGCTTCCCAGTGGGTACTTGATAAGGCCTTGTGACGGTGGTGGCTCTATCATACACATAGTGGATCATATGGATTTGGAGGTAATAAGCCTCACTTTGTACCAATTTTTATGCATCAAATCATTGTCTTGGAAATGTTAACCAATCTGTTTGGATATTTGTTCTGTTAAATAGGCTTGTAGCGTGCCTGAGGTCTTGCGCCCGCTCTACGAGTCACCAAAAGTACTTGCACAGAAGACAACAATGGCAGTAAGTCAGCTTAAACTCATTTATTCTCCTAGTGTTGCATTCTGATGTTTGGAATATTGTTCTTGAATAATGTATATATATCCTATTTGTTTCAAAGGCGTTGCGCCAGCTCAAACAAATAGCTCAAGAGGTTACTCAGACAAACAGTAGTGTTAATGGGTGGGGCCGGCGTCCTGCTGCCTTACGAGCTCTCAGTCAGAGGCTAAGCAGGTTTGTATATAAATTATGATTTGCCTCTTCTTCTTTGTGTGTTTGGGTTCTTTATATTGCTATCTTAAACATTTTTTTCCATACAGAGGCTTCAATGAAGCTGTTAATGGTTTCACCGATGAAGGATGGTCGGTGATAGGAGATAGTATGGAAGATGTCACAATCACCGTGAACTCTTCTCCAGACAAGCTAATGGGTGTAAATCTTACGTTTTCCAATGGCTTTGCTCCTGTGAGCAGTGTTGTTTTATGCGCAAAAGCATCAATGCTTTTACAGGTGAGTGCATAATTTCTCTTTATAGATCAAATGAAGATTGTTTCAACACTTTTTGACCTTTTTTATTTTGGGTTCTTGCAACTATAGAACGTTCCTCCGGCGATCCTGCTTCGGTTTCTGAGGGAGCATAGATCAGAATGGGCTGACAACAACATTGATGCTTACTTAGCAGCAGCGGTGAAAGTGGGGCCTTGTAGTGCCCGAGTTGGAGGATTTGTAGGGCAAGTTATACTTCCACTTGCTCATACTATTGAGCATGAAGAGGTCGGTTCAAGTTTCTTTTGTGCACTTAATTGTTTTCTTTTATCTTCATTATATAGGTTGAAGTAATTACTGGTTTTTTTTCATTATTAGTTCATGGAAGTCATCAAGTTGGAAGGTCTTGGTCATTCCCCTGAAGATGCAATCGTTCCAAGAGATATCTTCCTTCTTCAAGTAAGTACTTTAGGTTATCTCTTTTGCATAAGGTTTTTAATGTACATCTCTAGTACCTGAATACATGTTTCTTGGGATTAGCTTTGTAGTGGAATGGATGAAAGTGCTGTAGGAACCTGTGCTGAACTTATATTTGCCCCAATCGACGCTTCTTTTGCGGATGATGCACCTCTTCTTCCTTCTGGTTTTCGTATCATCCCTCTTGATTCCACAAAGGTTAGCATAAAAAATTTTCCATCTAAGTTTGTTTTTTTCTGGTTTTTCAGACTCTTAAGCTTTTCTTGAACCTAAAAGCAGGAAATATCTAGTCCAAACCGAACCTTAGATCTTGCTTCAGCACTGGAAATTGGTTCAGGTGGAACAACAAAAGCCTCCACTGATCAATCAGGAAACTCCACATGTGCAAGATCTGTGATGACAATAGCATTTGAGTTCGGTATCGAAAGCCATATGCAAGAACATGTAGCATCCATGGCTAGGCAGTATGTTCGAGGTATCATATCATCAGTTCAGAGAGTAGCATTAGCTCTTTCTCCTTCTCATATCAGTTCACAAGTCGGTCTACGCACTCCTTTGGGTACTCCTGAAGCCCAAACACTTGCTCGTTGGATCTGCCAGAGTTACAGGTATAAAATCAAAATGATCAAATATGATCTAATTGTACCACCAAACCAACAATGTGTAAAGATGATTCATTTTTTCTCTGTTGATAATAGGTGCTACATTGGTGTTGAGCTACTTAAATCGAACAGCGAAGGCAATGAATCTATTCTCAAGAACCTTTGGCATCACATTGACGCTATAATCTGCTGCTCAATGAAGGTAACAAACACAACATCAAACACATTTTAATGTGTATTCAAAAGGAGTATTTGACTCGTGTATTCGCTGATCCGTTTTGGAATTTGAATATTGGTTAGGCCTTGCCTGTCTTCACATTTGCAAACCAGGCGGGACTCGACATGCTAGAGACTACATTAGTTGCTCTTCAAGACATCTCAGTAGAGAAGATATTTGATGATAATGGAAAAAAGACTCTTTGTTCTGAGTTCCCACAGATCATGCAACAGGTTTTCAGAATTATTCTCTGATCTTCATTCTTATAGCATTTGTTCTGTTTTATCGACTTAACGGGATCTTTATCTTCAGGGTTTCGTGTGCCTCCAAGGTGGGATATGTCTCTCAAGCATGGGGAGACCAGTTTCATATGAGAGAGCAGTTGCTTGGAAAGTACTGAATGAAGACGAGAATGCTCATTGCATCTGCTTTGTGTTCATCAATTGGTCCTTTGTTTGAGATTTATTGTACTTTTTGTATTTTCAGACGAAGCTTTTACCTTTTGGTTGTATTGTAAAACGGTCTATGTTTTTGTTATTCTTGATGTTGCTGTGAACACATCATAAACCAGTGTTTTGTTTGAAAACTCAAAGAATGTTTGCTTTGTAGTTTGATTATGAGTGATGATGAACTTTTTTCTTTTCTGATTGTTTAGTCTATTTTGCTATTCAAAATTTTATTCGACTTTACATAAATATTTCCTCATCACACAGTTTATCTTTTTTCTTTTTTCCTTAAATTTATGGCAATCATTACACTTAACCATGAGTATCTATCTGGTGCAGGTTTCTACAGCAACATTGGATTATTTAGGATAAGGCTGAGGTTTTCTTTTTATATCGGGCCATAGGATGCACATTTTAACCGAACCAATCGAATTCAATCTGAACCAAAGTTTACATCCAAACCATCTAGTTATATTTTTCATTAAACCGAACCGATAAACCAATGTGTTTATTTAATTATTAATAAAGAATATTAATAATATTTGTGTAATCTTTATTCTTTAAAGGTAAAGTAATTTCATTGTGACACCTTTCATTCTTCCTAATTCTAGGTTCCTTATAAGTTATAAAGAGTTAAAAGATTTCAAATATTCAATCCACTGATCAACATGACACAAAACATATAAAAATAAACTCTTCGTATCTCTTTTTATCTTTTTTCTGATCGTCGTTATTTTTTTCATTATATATTTTCTCTAAATACGTATGGTTTTAATTATTTCAGTTTGATTTTAATTTTATTAGTTTTTTCAATAATTTATTAATTTTAGGTGTTTTGTTTGAAGTATTAAGTTTACAAATTCTTATTGTTTATATTTTCTATTTATGAGCGAAAATGATATTAGTTTCTTATTATATCAATTGGACTTTTTAACCGAGTTAAAACCGAACCGAACTAATTAAACCAAACTAAACTGAATATAAATCGACCAGAACATAAACCGAACCAAATTATCATTGATTGAGTTTGGTTAGAGTTTTCCTAAAACCGAATTAACCAAATCAAATTGAATCCAAATTTAAACCGAAATGCCCATCCCTATTGGGTGTATACCGAAATTTAGATTAATCTTCTTGAGTTTTGTGAATAACATGATATTTTTGTCGCTTAAACTATCTATAATGACCGACTAGGATTGTAATTACAATGGAAGTACTTGAATTCCTTTCCCAAAATAAATCATTGAACCACTTGATTGAAATTTAAATCGAAATAGTTAAATTTTTAAGATAAACCTAAGATCTAAACCAAAAATTTTGAAACGAAATAAAAATAAAATGTGTTTATAACAAAAAAGAATTTTAAACATCACTTGGATTGATAAATCCTGACCCATAATTCAAACTCTACTTTGTGGAATAACGAGATCGACTAATCGAACTCTAATAAAATGACCATATTAATAAATCGTTTTGATTAAAAACAATATTAATAACAATTTTAAAGAAACTTTAGAATAACCAAACAGGGTGGAACGTATTCAAATTCATCATAATGTAAAATTTAATAAATATTTTATGTATTTATATTTGATTGAACTTTTTTGAACCGTAGATTTGGTTCCATTTCAGTGAAACCAAATAAATCTAAATCATAGATCCAAAATTTAAAATTTTCTCCCTTAGTTTAGGATGTAAATTGGGTGCCAGTAATATTTTCACTTTTATTTGTTTTAATTTGAATTCAATTTCCTTTAAAAAGATAATAGAAAAGGATGTGGCAATTATTTAACACGTAAAGCAAGACCTATAAAATATGTATATAGATTATGGCTATCATACACAGTGCAATCTAAAGTACAATAAAAGTTGATAAATAAAAGTTTTTTATAGCTTTCTTCCACCTTAAATTGTATATATTTTTTTGTTAAAAAGTGTACTATTATCAAGTTCAACGAACATATATAAGGGTTTAATCGAATACTATCCTAACTCAGACAACACGATAATCACTACTTCCCTGAGATAGAAGAGATCAAAACCATGACCTCAACTAACCCAAAGACACAAACAACAAAGCCAAACACTAAATTAATTGGCTTTTTATTTGATTTGCCAAAAAGAAGCAGCCAAACAGATTACCGGAAGATATGCGATTGAGCCACACAAAACTGAAACCTCTTCTTTAGTCTTCCTTATGTCGACCAAATTACGAAATTTCGTGGTTATATGTTTGTTTTTATGATCGTGTGTCGATAAATTAATAGTAAGCATGTCGACTATCTAACTTTGAAGCATCTAATGTTCATAGCTACAGTAATTTCATTCTTATAATGATATTTACCAAAACATATCTGTCTAATCTAACGTTGGCAACACTGTAAATTTGAGTTTTTTCAATGCATGCAAACAATTCATTTCAAACTATCGAATCATGGATTTTGATCTGATAATTTATTGGAATTTCACTTTGATTTTAGTCATATATAGCGTTGTTCATTATAGACACAGTTAATAGTCAAAGTACCTGAAACAGAGATTAGTTTTACAGAAAACTCTTTACCCTTAACATCTTGATCATTTCAAATTTTAATCCGAGGCTGCAATAATTCATACATCCTAATTAAAAAATTATGTAATCTAAAATTGAAAATTTGGTCCACATTCACTAAATTTGTTTTCTTTTTAAGTGACATGGATTCAATAATTATGTTCCAATAGTAACACAAGCTTTTGCTTTGTCTTTATAATCTTTATATAATCTTTGTACGTTTTAATACCTCTCTTTTTCTTCCTTTATAACCCCAGACATTTCTTCTCCTTAGCTCATAAGTAATCAAACTTCAAAAATAATAATACAAAATCTCTCAAAAGAAAAAACTCAAAAGATCGATATGGATCAAAACGTACCAATAAGCAAGAAGCTATGGAACATCGTACGTTTTCTTTTGTACATGATCCGCAAAGGTGTCTCTAAGCATAAACTCATCGCCGACTTCAACGCCACTCTTAAACGCGGCAAGAATCTCATGTTCCACCACCGTCGTCGTGTACCTGCCGCTGCCACCGCTTCAGACGCTCTAAACGCTACTTCAGCTACCGCGTCATTGCGACAAGAGTACGAGTTTAGCTGCAGCAACACTCCAAACTATTCTTTCCCTTTTCCCAATATGGCTTTCATGAAGAAAAAGAGTTATAATAGTCTCTCCATGTGTGGTCAAACGCCTCAAACGCTCGACGATGACGCAGCCGCCGCTAGAGCCGTTCTTGAGCTTCTTAACGGTTTTGGAGATAAAGGAAACGTTACGCCGGCGGATTTAACGGTGGCTTTGTCTCCTTTCTTTCCCGGGTTTGGACGGACTCCTTTGGTGAGACCGTTAAGAGTAACGGACTCACCGTTTCCGTTAACGCCGGAAAATGGTGACGTGGCTAGTAGACACGTGGACAAAGCGGCTGATGATTTTATAAAGAAGTTTTATAAAAACTTGAATCAGCAGAAAAAGATGATTGAGTTCAGCTAAATATTTTAATATGATCAAGTGTGTTTCTTCATGTAGTTTCTCTTCTTAATTTTTGTTTACCCTCTTTTTTATGGTCTCGTTTTTGCAGATTAAATTCCAAAAATGTAATGATATTTTGGGGGGGGGGGGGGGGGGGGGGTTATATTTTTCACGTTTCTTGATACAATTGGATATCATGAATAAACATATCATGGGTTTTATTTGTAAAATCTGTAACTGTTGTGTGGAATTTGTAGTGACTTAATCAAAATAAATTCTAATGAAATTCTTTAAAAAATAAAATCTAATGAAATTAACTAATTTTTGGATCTACAAACTTTCACAACGACGCCACAATTTTGTTGCAATTGAAATAGGTATTTTCTTTTCCAACGACTACTTTTCTTTTCCCCTCAATACAATGAATACATTAACAAGAGATCTCTCTAGCTTTTAAATTTACTCAAAAGTAGTTACTTTAAAAATAGTTCACACTTAAAAGTAAAAATTATAAGAAATTTTTATATTAACTGTGATGACTGGATTTATCCAAAAAAAAACTGTGATGACAGGAATAACCTTATTTACTAGTTAGAAAAACTTATATTTCAATAAAAACATATGAATCCAAATAAAATTTTTGCTAATACTTCGACAACATACAATAATTTTCATAATTTTTTTTGTAAGTGACAATCATCATAATCATACGGAAAAATATAATTACTATATTATTTTAAATTCGCTTTTGTGTCTGTTTTGTTGTCTCAAATAAAGACATATACAGTTTGTACAAGTGCAATATTCTCCGTATCGTCCTTTGATTAGTATCTACCATTTCGTACGGCTTGAATCTTATTAGTGTTTTAATTAATTGCATGTCATGACCCCATAAGAGACTCAAGAGGTTTACGTTTTATTATTTGCATATTTTTTTACATCTACGTATAAAGTATTGTCTTCTACCTCCTCCAGGTTACAATCTCAGTCAAAATTCCTAATTTACGTATAGTGATTATATGAATTTTACGGTAGTTAATTATGTGCAACCTCACTTTACAAAAACATGTACCACTAAAATTATGTTTAGAAAACTATGATGTGGTGATACATTGCTTACACAACTTTAATGAAAGAAAACACGAAACTTAAAGTGGGCACTGCAAACTGTTTGGCTCTTTCCCTAAAGCAAAAGAGACAAAAGTAGTTTCTTTTCCAACTTTTTTCTTTAACATTCTTTAACTTCTTTTAATTTTATTTATAATATATCCACCAGTTTGAATTCATAGTCGTCATAGCAATAGGCCAATTACGTATCAAAACAACAACTCTACCACTCAAGAAAAAGCTTATATATGGCAGAGTCAATAAAAACTTCTTTAGTAAGTCACTGTTTTCATCTTTTTAGATTCTGAAAATCAAGAATGAAGAGCAAGGTTCTAGATATTCTTTCCTTAGTTGGGATATAAATGTGATTAAGACAAGTAGATAATTATACGTGTTTGATACAAATATATAAGGGAGGTATAACAACTAAAAAGTTACATTGAAAGAAGTTAACCTAGAAGTGTAAAAGCTATTGACATACACTGATACTCATATACTTAAAGAGTACATGAACACTATAAATAAATAATGCCCCAATGATTTAAGAGAGAACGGCATATAAAATTGTTACTTGATGGACCAAGATAAAGCTATCTCAAATTATTTGGATCGTCTAAAAGAAAATATAGCTATTGTTCCAGTAGCTTTTGTGCTGGTAGCTAGTGCCTTTTTAGGGTTTTGATTGAACATGTGTGAAAGACATACTTGCAAATAATTTGTGAGATTGTTATTGGATAAGGACATCGTCTTCCTATTATTGTTATCATGTTTATAATCTGCAATTGAGTCACCTTTAATTCTTAGGATAATGATTGATGATTGTTATGTGAGACTTATAATATGAGCTAGAAAAAAAGTGTCGCTCCAATCTCATATATCGATTTCCAACAATAACAGAAGCTATAAAATGGATGGAAGACTAAATCATGGGCCTGACTCAGCCCATTATATTGTTTTGACTTTTTTTCTCCCTCTTTCGCCACAAAACTTAATTTTGTGATAGTTACGAGGATATTAACCATAAAGAAACCGGAAGCAATCAAATTGAGGCTTTAATGACTACCAGTTCTGGCTTGAAAAACGTTAGGTTCACAGCCTTTCTGAATCTACGAAACATGCAACGCGTAATAACTCTTCTCAAGAAGCTTCGGTACAACCAATCTTATTTTACTTCTCATGATTTTTCATTTTAACATCATAGTTTAAAGAAAACAAATCTGACTGATTATTAAAATGAACACGATCCACTTATATGTGTCATATCATCAGATTCTAATCGGCTCCTTATGGCGGAAAAGTTGGAAGCCAAAGGTGGAAATGAGGCAAAGAATGGGATGATGGAGGAGACAATGAAGGTATATCACAGATCTATATATGAGAGGGCTGCGAAGGTATATAGTTCATCAAGTTCGACTATGTCACGAATGAACAGCCTAAAGCTGGACCAATCCATGGTGGTGACTCGGATCATAGTTTCACCGAGTGTGTATGTCTTCAAACTCTATTTCATATGATTTTTGTCATTCTATCAAAGAGTTCTTGATTTTGCTGAAATTTGTTAGTTAGTTACATTTTTATGTTTTGATTGTTTTCTTCGCTCAATCGTTTGGAATCTTCATTTGATTTCTGTGAAGCAGCTTGATTTCATACATCCTCAATTATTTTTCCTTGCATCGTGAATTATTTTTTTTGGATAAAAGTCTTGAATCGTGATTTGATCAAACACTATTCTTATATTGTTCTCACTACAAGAAAACTATCATAAATCTGACAGATATTTTGTCGACAATTCGATAGAATTCCGATATAACAGGTTCGTCAAAAATTTTGAACATTAATATATTTGTTGTATATAACCGTTTGGATTTCAAAATTTATGACGGTTTTTGATGGCTGACGAGCTTATATATACGTTTTCACTCCTATATTTATTCACAACGCAATATTTTCCTTAAACCAAAACAATTGAGAAGAGATGTCATATTCTAATAGTTTTCGATCATGGATGGACGAACCAATGATGGATCCGGATTCAAACATATTGAAAGACGAGTATGCTCGAAGTATATGCGAATTCACAAAATTGACTGTAAATCAATCGGGAGCAAAAAAAACTCGTAAGTTGAAATAATCATGTTCTATTTGTGTGAATTCACATAATATTAAAATATATATTGTTTAAAGGCATTTGTATTACAATGGATTTATGTCGGATTACAAGATTTGATATTTATACGGAAAACAAATTATGATTATGGTAGTACAATGAACCATATGTTGCAGATAGGTTAGGAGAATATAGAACAAAAGTAAATTTTGGTGTATGTACCGTTGAGATAGTGAATGATGTGTTTAGAGAGAATATGCAGTCGACCGCTATAGATAGAGATAAGATTGAAGAACTAAATTTAGAAGTACAAAGTTTATTTGGTATGTTAGATGCAGCAAAACAGTCGCTATATAGCGGTTGCAGAGAAATTCATTTGCCTTTATCATCTGCTAGTAGATTGATGACCATTAAGATTGACTACAATTTGGCGGAGGAATGTGTTGATGTGATAGCAGATTTTGTGAAAGATATATTGCCCAAATATAATCTTTCATGAACATCATACTACGAGGTACATAAACTTGTAGCTAGTCTTGGTTTGTCGTATCAGACAATATATGTGTGCATCTACAACTGTATGATATATTGGAGAGAAGATGAAAACTGCAAAAGATGCCGATTTTGTCGTAAACCCTGGTTTTAGGAGACTAGTAACATAGTTCAAATTCCATATAAACGGATGTGGTATTTATCGTTAACGGAGAGGTTGAAGAAGTTGTATCAATCTCAACACATGGCAAATGCACTGAGATGTCATGTTGAACATATAAAAGAATGAGAGATTACATATCTCTCAGACGCATAAATGTGGAAATATTTTCAATCAATGTATCAAAATTTCAACAGATGTGTGCATTGGCAACTGTATGGACCCATGTTAGATAAAGATTAGAAATTTGTGTTGGAGAAGAAAAGCAATGCTCTTGTTGAGTTCCATGGATGATTTGAAACTTCTTTTCTTAATGCTCTTGGAGCATATTATCGTCTGTTTCCTCCATCTCCTGATGAAAATATACTAGAAGCAAAGGGTGGAGATGGAGGAAGTGATGATGGCGGTTTTGAAGGTGTTAGAAGGATATACATTGAAGTTAACCAAAACGATGTTGCCTTCATCAAGTTTATCTATTACAAAAATGCTCAAGTAGTCTTTGGAGAGGATCGAACAAAACCAAAATTGGAGTCCAAGAGGTCATTGGTTCAATTTCCTTACTTTTAATCTATATTTGTTATTATTACTATTCTTGATTTCTCTTTGTTTAATTTGCAAGCTGAATTTTCCATGTGAATTTGGGTCCGTTTGATTGCTCATGTAACATTTTCATTCAAATGATCTATCTGGATAATCTATATGAATGTTGTTTGTTTTCATTTTTTGTTGTTCATATGGTTAATTCATCTGAATGGACATTTTTTTATTTGGTTAGTTTTTATAAATCTACATTTCCATCTAAATAATTTTAATAAAAATAACTAAAATATCCATGTTTTAATCTAATCATGTTCAATCTTAATCTTAACCATATTAAATTTAATTTTTAATGTAAAATATATTTACAACTAAATAATTATTATTTTAACATTTATAAATTGATTTTGGTCCATAAATTCATATAAATTAAGATCCAAAAATCGCAAAATAGCATTTTCTCCCAAAACCGCAAAATCTCATAATTATATTTTTGCCGAAATCAAGTTTTATTTGAAAAATCATGAAATAACGTTTTTCTCTAAAAATGTAAAATTTTAGAATTGCATTTTTGTGATAAAACCATAAAATCTCAGAAATACATTCTTCCGTCAAAACCGTAAAATCGCAAGTTTGACAAAAAATTGTAAAATGATGTTTACGTTTTCCTGTCAAAACCGCAAATCTCGGATTACAATTTTGCCAAACACATGAAATCTAGTTTTTTGGAGAAAAAATCGTAAAATGACATTTCCCCTAAAAATGTAAAATCGTGAAATTACGTTTTTATGATAAAACAATAAAATCTGGGAATTGCGTTTTTCTTTGAAAACTTTGAAATCACAATTTTGACGAAACATTTAAAATGATTGTTTTCTGTCAAAACCGTAAAATCGTAATTTTGGTATAAAATTTAAAATAACATTTTCCCTCCAAAATCGCAAAATCACAAAATGATGTTTTCCCGCCAAAACCGCAAAGTTTCAAATTTACATTTTTGTCAAAATTGTTTTATCAAATTTTTTACAGAAAATTCATGAAATGAAGTTTTTCCGCTAAAACTGCAAAATCATAGAATTGCGTTTTTTCCGCCAAAACAATGAAATTACAATTTTGGTGGAAAACATATCAAAAAGTAATGTCTAATAATTATACCAATATTGATGGAAAACATATCAAAAACGTAATGTCTAATAATTATACCAATATTTATAAACATAATTAAAAAATAAATATATGTTTACTTATGTTTTATTTGTTTAGTAAATAATTATATAAATATTTATAAATATAATTTTTATTTATGATTTTACATGTTTAAAACATTTACCATTCAAGTTTTATAAATTGTTGTTGATACAAATATTTAAAAAAAAATTAAACCAACAGCAATATATTAGTTAATGATTTATTTGTCATTTGTTATTTTGTTCTAAACCATCTCCATCCAAATTGTATAATTCGATTCATCTAGATGGATTTGAAAATTTTGGTTATATTTTCAAAACTCATTCAGATGGTCATCTAAAAATGTTGCTCATTTTTCAAACATCAATTTTTACCTTTATCCTGATGAGCCATCTGGAAACAAATGGGCCCTTTGTCACATCAGTGGAAGGAAGTTATGATACTAAATCCGGATTTATCACCATGCTTAGGTTCAAGACCAACAAACAAACCTCTCCAGACTTTGGAGTCAGTACAACTACAAATTCAAGCTTCTTACTCCACAAGGATGATCACATGATTGTTGGTTTCCATGGAAAATCCAGCAACATGCTTCATATAATCGGGGCTCATGTCATACATATCTGATCATCTTCACCTAAGTGTGATCATTTGATTATCTTTTTACTCGACCATCACATGTTATAAGACAGTTTCTATGTTGTTTACGCGACAATCTCGTGTAATAAGACAGCTTCTATTTTTGTCCTAAGAATAAGCCATGGTCCAACGCTTCAAATCAGATTCTCGCCACTCATCTTATGTTTGGTTCACAAATTTACAAACTCTGAGATATACCTATACACACATATATGTAGCTCTGTGGTTTAGTGTCACAGAATAAGTAGTTTGTTTAGTGTTAAGTATACTCTTTAGAAAAAAAACGACACAGATTTCTTATGCAGTTTCTTTGTGGAACGCGATTTAGTAAGCGCCTCTGCGTATTTAATCAGCTCTTTCTTCTTGTTTTCATCTGATTCGAAACAGTGTTCTTCTCTATAGACGGAAGAATCTGCTGCTTCACTCTTACGACGTACCATCCCGATGCTATCCTTGAAGTCCTCGTCCTCGTCTTTGCCACGCAGCAACATTTGGAAGTCCATTGAATGCGTTGATCTAAGCTGCCTAGGAGTCGAATGAACACCTGTGCTTGAGCTGTTCGGCTCCAATGAACCAGCTCTCTTCTTACGTTCTTGATTATCTTTACCGTGTAAGATCTTCATCAGCTTATGCATAAGTTTCTTCTTCGCTGACATTTTTGTTTTCGTCGCAAACAGAGTGTCAACAGAAGAATCATCTAAGAAGATTGATTCAGTGATCATTGATGATTCATCCTGAGAAGATGACCATTGATCATAATCGGTATTCTCTTCCTCGTGCCCTTCGCTATGAGCGTATTCAAGAATCAGCTGCTTAGCTTTCTCTTCTGAAGTAGGACTTAGAGTAGTACTAAGATCCCTAGCCACGGTTTTACCCGGAGGAGGCTGGTAAGTCCTTAGCTCGTATCTTAAGCAAGCGTTAATCCATCTGAGATAAACGAGCTCTTCGAGGTCAGTGCATCGATCACCTTGAAGCTGCTCTATTTCCTTCTTCAGCTCTTCATTTTCACTTTTCAATCGATTACCATCTTCTCGTAATATCTCAATCTGCAACAAACAAAAAACGTTGAAATCAAGATCAATTTTTTGGGAGAAAATGTAAGAACTTGAGGATGTAATTTTGAATAATACCTCTTCCGAGTCCTCAAGCTTTGAACTGGCTATGATTTGGACAGACTCCAGCTTCTCAGAAAGTTCGGAATTCTCAAAATGTAGTCTCGTGTTCGAATCCCTAAGCTCGTTGATCTCGCCTTCCAAATCCCTTAACCTCTGCATCAACTTATCCGCTTCTGAATGAGGTAAAATAGCTTTGATCTCTTCTTCTTGCAGCCTCGCCACTCGTTCTCTAAGCGACATGATCTGCTCTACGTGTTGTTGGGTTTTGATGTTCAGTTTCTTCTTAAGTACCTGAACCTGAGACTTAGCTAAATCAAGCTCCAACACAACTTTTGAATGCTCAGAACACTCAGCCTTGAGTTTCTCGTTCTCAGCTTGCAAAGACTTGATTTTGATATTGAAAACTTTAGTCTCCATCTGGTTTAATTTCAATCTACTACGAAGTTCCATTGCAATCTTTTGCTGCTCCTTGAGGCTGTAGTATTCTAACAACTTGTCCTCAAGACACCTCTCTCTCTCACGAAGCGCTCTAACCGTGTTTTGCAACCGCTTAATCTCATTCTCATGATCAGCTTCCTCTTCGCTCGGAAATGCTAAAGGAGCAGATATATCCGACCTCGGCGTTTTGCATTCATTTCCAACCAACAAATCTAAGTTTTCCACTTCCTCTTCAAATTCCGGTAAAAGAAACACATCTTTTTCATCAAGATCACATTCCCTTCGTGGTGAAAAACCGATTAAAGTCTCTACCTTCGCGTCCTCATCTCCTCTCTACCGGGAAAAAAACCACAGAATCAGATCAAAATTTCAGTAAAATGGTCTCAAAATTCCACTTAACTTCAAACATTAATGTAACTAAAGGAATCAGAGACCAAATAAACAATCTATAGATTATAAGTCAAGGCTAAAAATAGCAACTCGTAGCACAAACTGTTCATAAGATAGACAATTTTTTTAACTTACATCAATTGATACATTGGAACAGTCTTTGTAACCATGATCTGCAAAATTAGCAAAAACCCTCTTTACAAATTAGACTCATGAATGTATAAATCAATCAAATCGTATAATACAAAAGAGGCAATAAGACAGAAACACAAACCAGATGAGTTAGGTCGAAGAGGAGGCAAAGTGGGTCCGATGCTTTTTGTATGCTTTCTAAACCGAGAAAAGAGAAATCCGGCGAAAGATACAGCGAGAGCAGCTCCTAATTGAAGCACAAACAGGTTTATATCTCTTTTATGTTTGGTAATAATCATGACTGCTTAAAAAAAAAAACAAGATCAGCTGTCTTCTTCTTCGTCGGCTTCCATCTGCAAAAGTAACAGATTTTAAACAAAAGACTAAATTTTGATGATGGGATCAAATAGCCCACCAGGGATCAACAGTAATACACTCATTGAGCTGATCAAAAGATGATTTTTTTCCCTTTCCCTTTCTAAATTAGACAAAGTTTAGATTTTTTTCCCCTTTCACTTTCTAATAAGTACTACAAAACAGAGATTTGATATACCTCTCAGAAGAAAAACAGAACTTGGGAAGAACACCCCCAAAAAATAAAATAAAAATCAAATCTTTGTCTTACTCCAAGGAAATAAATTAAGTCAGAAGTCAATTTTCTAATTGAAGTGAACAACGGAAACAAGTAAACCATATGAAAAAAAAAAAAATACTCACCAGAAACGCCATAAAAAATTGCACGAAAAGCTTTCAGATTATTTTTCTCAGGATATGTGTGTTTAATTTAATTTATTTGCCCAAGGAAGTTGGTAGCAGATACGAAATTTCTAGTGGTTTAAGAGAAAGAGAGAAAAAGGTTTGATTCTCTTAAAGTGGGTGTATTTCGTTGTCCGATGATCAAACACGGAATGTGATGTATCTCTAGAAACTGTGAAGAAGAGATTTGATTTGACGGCGAGAATTTTGATGAGTTGGAGAAATATTGAACAGAGGATGAAGTTGATCACGAACATCGCCAGATGCATTTTAGTATTCATATACTAAACTAAACTAATTGGTAAGAATTAAATTAATTTATAATTATTTCCTAGACTGGCTCTTTATTGTGACTAAGTTCTGATTTCATAGGCTGTATCGATGGTGTCGTGTTATTAAATTTAAATATTTCAATAATAAAAGATGCATTTCAGTGTCATAACTCGTCATGTGTTCCGTAGTCAACCAAAATAAGAGAAAAAAAAAAAGAACAAATAAGAAACGACAGTTTAGAGGCATGGCCCAAGTCCATGCAAAGAGAATTTGGCCCAACCAACTTTACAGCCCATGACGTAGGCTAAGAGGCTAAGCCTACGGATCAACAATGTTTTTTTGGGTCGCGGTTACGAATCCGGATATCCGGAGGTTTTGTTGATATTCAGATCCGTTGGATCCTCAATTTTACTATTTCGAGTCGGATTCATTGATATCCGGATCCAGCAAATTCTTTTTAAAAATGGTGAAAAAGGCGAATATACGTTCTAAAATTTTTTAATATCTAGATCCGAATCCGAATCTGTAACCCTTAATATTCGTTTTTTCGGATTCGGATAATGCCTTAACAGATCTAGCTCAAATCAACCACAATTTTCTTTAGTTAAGAAAAGGAAAAAACTTGGAAACATAGATGTTGCTTGATTTGTTTGATGTGGCCATGAGATGGTTTTTCGTATGTTCGATAGAGAATCTGCCAAATTTCATGAGATGTTGTAGCTCTGGCAAAAATCGGTTGAATTGAAAGAGATAAAGATCCAAGTAGGGAGTTGAAGCAGCTTATCTTGGCGCTTCCATGCCGCAAAGTTAGGGTTAGGTTGATCTGTTGCAGTCTCAGTCATCATCGTTTCAGGAAGTGTTTGATTATTGTCGGAGATGAAGTAGTGAAGTTCATATGCTTTAAAGAGAGCACTGACTTGGAGAAGCCATGTGAGGAAGTTAATTCCAACAACAAATTAGAGAACTTATTGATTGCATAAAATAAGTTCCTTGCTTATGGGTTTGTCTTGTCACTCGGAGTTTGAATAAGCTTTTCAGCTTTTATTATGTCTGTGTGTGTCAATCATGTGATGTTCTATCTTGATGGTGTATTGTACTTTCCGAGTTTAATAAAGGATGTTTCTTTTCAGTCTCTTAATTTTGTTTGGCTTTAATTGTTTCCAACGCTTATTTTTGCATGTATGTGAAGATTTTTACATGCTTTTAAATATATGGCCTTGAATGTATGGGGTTTTAAGTGGCTTTAAGAATATAGATTTTGGATTATGAAGACTTGTCTCGGAAAATTCTTGATGCTCATACTATCGCATGAAAAAAACACATTTAAAATATGTTACTTCATTTGCTCTATCTACGCTTTTCCGATGATGTCCTTGCTTGGCAGAGAAGATGGGTTCGTGATGATGCATTTGTTTGTAATTTTGATGTTTGTGGAATATAATTAACCGGAATATACTGAATTGTTTCTTTTCAATATATAATCGTAATGTGGTTCTTTTGGTTTTTGAATTGGTTGCGAATATACTAACATCAAAACGATGTTAGTTACTTTTCAAGAGTTGCAACAAAAAATATAATTTGTTAACAAGTAAAGTTTATCAAAAGAAAATACATAACAAGTAAATTCGCTTCATTTTATTGTTCTCTAATGGCTTTTTGTGAACTCTTGTTCAATCTATGAAGTAGTAACAAATGTTTAAAATTAAATCACTTATTGTATTATATTAGATTGGGCCAAAGCCCATGACATCATTGGGTCAAATTTTATTATAGTTGACGGGCATTTGTTAGCAAGACATCGCCGAGTACGTTAGCAGTAGCAACTAGATTCTAAACTAAAACAAAGCATAAACTGAAGAAGCCTCCGTCCCTCACCTCTCGCTATTCATCAGCCTCTCTTTCGTCGACTTAGTCTCATTTGTATTTTTCCGATTTAGGGTTTCGCAGTCGCCATGTATCGAACAGTAGCTTCACGAGCCAGGGCTCTTAAGGTCAGTACTAAGCCTTTTCCGTCTTTTTTTCTCTTCTTGGAAGATTCCAGAACGATTTGTCCGATTCAGTGATTTTGCAACACTCTCAGAAAATTTATAGATCTGGATTCAGATTTTTCTCTAGATTACTGGAGATGATGGCAGGAACTGTAATTAGTTTTTAGGTTTACAATTGATCTCTTCTCTAAGAGTTGTTTTGATTCGTAATATCAAAAATCAATCCATTGGTTTAGATTATAGAGAAATGAATTTGTTAATTAGTACGTCTTTACCTCAATTAGGGATCATGAATTGTTATATGTGACTCATTTGTTCGTTTAATTCCATAAATTCTTCTAATTGATACCAAAAAATTGGTTCTTGTGATGATGACGCATTTGATATTCGTGTTTTATAGGGATCCCTTACCCGTAGTTTGAGACCGGCGCGTTTTTCAAGTTCTAGTGCTGTTGCAACAAGCTCATCTTCGCCAGGTTTCTTTGGCTTTTTGAGTGGTGAATCCCTTGCATCGACTACTTCATTGGATATGCCACTACAAGGCGTATCTCTTCCACCGTCACTTGCTGATCATGTCGAGCCAAGCAAACTTAAGATGACTACTCTTCCTAATGGTCTTAAAATTGCCTCAGAGATGTCTCCGGTAAATTTTTTTTATGTTAATGTCTGATTTATATGGAAAGTCTCACGGAAATGTATGAAGTGAGCTTAATGAAAGTTATGTTGGTGCAGAATCCGGCAGCTTCGATTGGGTTATATGTTGATTGTGGTTCTATTTATGAGGCGCCTTATTTCCATGGAGCTACGCATTTGCTTGAAAGAATGGCTTTCAAGAGCACGCTGAACAGAACTCATTTTCGTCTTGTGAGGGAAATTGAGGCTATTGGAGGAAACACATCCGCCTCTGCGTCTCGAGAGCAAATGAGTTACACTATTGATGCTCTTAAGACCTATGTCCCTGAAATGGTTGAAGTTCTTATTGATAGTGTGAGAAACCCTGCTTTCTTGGATTGGGAAGTCAATGAAGAGGTAAATCATTATTTTTCCTTTGTGTTTTTCTGATAAATCTGTGGAAACTTTATGTGACTTCTTGCCATGTCTCCATGATCTTTTCTGCAGTTACGGAAGATGAAGGTAGAGATAGCGGAACTTGCAAAGAACCCCATGGGTTTCCTCTTGGAGGCCATTCATTCTGCTGGTTACTCTGGTCCATTGGCAAATCCTCTGTACGCACCGGAGTCTGCTTTAGTTAGATTGAATGGGGACCTCTTGGAAGAGTTTATGACTGTAAGACCCCATCAGCTTTTGTGAACCATCTACATCTCAGTGATTACAATCGTACTTAAGTTAGTGTCCTATTTATGTGTGTTTTTTTAATTCATTTGATCTGGGAATTTCAGGAAAATTTCACTGCTTCAAGGATGGTACTGGCAGCAAGTGGAGTAGAACACGAGGAACTTTTAAAAGTTGCCGAACCATTAGTGTCTGACCTTCCTAATGTAGCGCTCCCAGCGGAGCCAAAATCTCGATATGTTGGTGGAGATTTTCGCCAACATACTGGTGGAGAGGTATTAATGACAGATTTCTCGTCATTGGACAAGTGTCTTTGAGATGAGGCGTTTTGCGTCTCAAGTCTAATTGTGCTTTTGTTCTGTCATTTCCAGGCTACACACTTTGCGCTTGCTTTTGAGGTGCCTGGCTGGAATAACGAGAAAGAAGCAGTCACTGCTACTGTTCTCCAGGTGTCTAAATTGAATGTTTACTTTTTGCTTGCGTTAATATTCACTTGTTTCTATCAAATTTTTTGTACTAGTGAAGATATAATATTAATGTAAATCTAATTGCTATATAGATGCTTATGGGAGGAGGTGGCTCATTCTCTGCGGGAGGTCCTGGAAAAGGAATGCACTCGTGGCTCTGTAAGTCAAATTTTGTGTTTTTCTTGACCTATTTTAGTTTTGCATGTATTGAACTAGTTCAGGAAACTTTCTCTAGCACTGCTAAGGGATCAGTAATAATGATAAATGTTCCTATCTCTGGTTACAGATCGCCGTGTTCTGAACGAATATCAAGAGGTTCAGTCATGCACTGCATTCACTAGCATCTTTAACAACACTGGATTGTTTGGAATCTATGGTTGCTCGGTTAGTTCAGCAATCCTGATGTTGCTTACTATGTTTTTCCTTTTTCCATTGAGGAGATGTGTACAAAAGGAATACCATTTTTTGTGGGTATATTAAGCTTTGAAGAATATCGGTTTTGTGGGTATAAAGCTCTGTCCAATTTGTGTTTGCTGACAACTTGATTGATGGATATGCATTCCGGTAAATATAGTGATGTCGTTTATATCCTTGAGTGCAGGGTCCTCAGTTTGCTGCACAAACATTTGAATTAGCAGCTAAAGAGTTGAAAAATGTTGCAGGAGGACAAGGTTTGCAGTTTTGTTTCTTCTGTTTTCGCTGAATCCAACAAGTTGAAACCATTATTTTATATCTATGAGACATTTTCCTTGTGCTTATATGTTTGACAGTTAACCAGAGCCATCTTGATCGCGCCAAGGCAGCTACAAAATCCGCAGTTCTGATGAATTTGGAATCTCGGGTATTCTTAACTCTCTCACCATCTTGCTTAAAAAGCATGTTGCCATTTTGTTTAGAGGTTATTGACGTGTTAAAACGGTTTTACTCTACAGATGATTGCAGCAGAAGACATTGGAAGACAGATACTTACATACGGAGAGAGGTACTCACAAAATTTCATAAAAAATCTTCATAGTCTCTTCCAATCCGACTCATAATGGTTGTGTAATTTCATAAAATCTCGCAGGAAACCAGTTGAGCAATTCTTGAAGACAGTGGACCAATTAACCTTGAAGGACATTACAGACTTCACCAGCAAAGTTATTTCAACACCTTTGACAATGGGTGCCTTCGGAGATGGTAAACAAGTTTTTACTTTTTTCTTATAATTATGATTTTTGCTTATAGATCTTTGTTTCTTAATTTTGTGTCTGGTTTTTTGTATTTGGCAGTATTGACTGTTCCGAGCTACGACACCATAAGCAGCAAATTTCGTTGAAACAAAGCAAACAATTGCCATATCGACAGTATTTTGGGCCTTGTAAAATAAAGAAGATCTTTGGGGATGAATGAAGACCAAGCAGTTTTAACAGAGTCGTATTTTTAATATTAAATGGATTTTGTTTCCATCTACAGTTGAAAATGGCGGAATTTTTTCCTGTCGGTCTCTCTCAAATTTTCAAGGAGATTTGTAGTCCAATAAATAAATCTTTTACTATGTGTAATGCGAACAAGTTCAGTAGTACAATTAGAGTTGTCATTTTTTATGCAAGAGGTCTCAGTTTTTCATACTTGCATATATGTTTATGGAGGATGTTGTGTGGACTCGTAAGCTAACAGTTGAGATTGATCAGGGACTGACTATTGCGGGATGGAAACTATGATTTTGGGAAGGAGATAGCGAAGAAACAAGACGAGCTTTTGATCAAGTTCAGGAAAAGGGAGATTACTATGAGGCAGCCACATGGAGAAAGCGAAGTCTTTGCTTCTGCACGAGGAGAAGATGGAGTGACTGAAGAGATGAGGTAAGCTAGGGATAAGAAGAGATTGGCTAAGGAAGTGCAGTCTCAGAAGATGAAGGAACGCGCCAAGCAGAAGAAGGATGAGATTGAGTCTGTCAAGAAGTGGAGGCAACACAAAGACAGCAGAGCGGTTTTATAGATAAAGCAGCTGGCGATGAGTTGGACTTAGATTTTGGGAACAGAAGGAGTTTCCAGAGCGGAGGAGGTAAGAAAAAACCAGGCATGTCTCCGGGGGTCAATAAGGAGGCAAAAAAAGGCCCGAAAGAGGATGAACAATAAGAAGCGGGAGTTCTTGGATTCCAAGCTTTTTAATGTTGGTAGGAAAGGGTTGAGCAAGCAAAACACTGTAGAGAGCCAGAGACCATAAATGATTTCAAAGGCGGAGGCTTTCTGTAGGAAAATTAAGCGGAAATAAGAGACAGAAGAGATTAAAAGATAAAAGGACAAAAAAACAAGTTTGATCATCCACAACTTCAACACTCTAAAGTTATAGGCCATGTTTAGTTTTTTTCTTTGTCACTGCGTCTGCGACTGCAACAGAACAAAACGAAAATGACCGTAATAAGTAAAAAAGTTAAACGATGCTGACAGAGGTGTCGCTGAAAAAAAAAAGTGTTGCTCGCGTTATCAAAAATGTGTCACCAGAAATTCCAGCGTCTTATTAACAACACTGGTGTATCTTCAGCAACATTATCGATCATCTTCAGCAGCAATTATTGGCTCCATCGTAATAACTTTTTCTTTCATTATCGTAATCGTAGCAACTAACTGCCGAATAGAGCCATAAACTTAAGTTTATGTTTTGCCAAGGTGTACTGTTGTCTTGGAAAAGGGTTTCAGGACCAGAATCTTTAGATACACTATTACAATGTACTTATTAGATTGCTTGAATTAACAAATGCCAAATGTGTGTTTTAAAGGCTGATAAATTTTGTTTTGAAATTCTTTAATAGCAAGAAATTCTAGTGACATAATTAGTACTCTCTTTCTTATGCAAGAGATCAAGGTTATACTATTCATACATACATTTATCGTATTTTAGTTTTTAGCCAAAACACTGCTGTTTCATATTCTGTTTTAGTTTTCGTTAAATAATATAAACAGTCTTAAATAATGATATTTTAATTTAAGAAGGATAACTAACTTAGCAATAAATGTTTAAACAGTGTTAAATAGTAATGTTGTTTAAGGACTAGTATTTGTGACTATATTTGCATTTATGGTAACATAAAACCCTTTTTTTGTAAAGGTGGTAACAGAATTAGTAATTGGTTTAAGCGAAGAAAGAGACAAGTAAATGAAATGTAAAACTTCCACAAGAATCATATAAAGCTTTGTAGGTGGAGGAAGATGAACAATTTAAAATGTAAACTTTTGTATAAGAAAAAAGATTAGAAATTGTAAAGAAAGAAAACAGGGAAATCAATAATAAGAAAATGTAAACTCGAATAATATTGCGGTAATGTAAAAAAGTTTTTGTACATATAAACGGTAACTTTCGTAACAATAGAAAAACACCAGTAGGATGACAAAAATGTTTACTTCTTAAAAGGAAATGTACTTTTCTGTTTGGTAAAGATAAACCAACTAAAGGAAAAGTACTAAAACTCGTATCAGTAGCGAGAAAAAAAAAAAGGGATATTATTTGGAAAAATGTGGTTTGAGGCTGGTATTTTTTTAATGTTTTAACCACGAATTTTTGAAATGCTATTTAACTGTTAAATTTTTTATTAACATTTAAAATAAATATTGAAGTTTTATTGATTCGGTCAAAAAAGACATACCGTTATAGAACACAATAACATAGTTAACTTGTTATTAATGGTAAGTTAACAGCATGTTTTATTTACAGAATCAACGAAAATTTGTTATTTAATTAGAAAATCAACAAAAGATTTGGTAGTTAAATGACATTTTGTAAATTCATGATTAAAACCTCTTTTTAAAAAAAATTCATGCTTTTTTTACATTTTCCCTTTTGTTTTTATCATAAACTTAACTGTTAGTGAAATCATATTGAATTTACAACATTTCTAACAAATAAAAAAATAACCTAAAAACATACTATTAATTGTAGTTTATTTTCACTGTTTTGAATTCATAGTTTTAAAATTAAACATTTAGTTGCTCTTCACTATAGTTAATTTAATATGTTATCGAGATTCTAATTAAATTATATAAATACAAAATATTTTTAAAATATTTCTCTAATTTTTATTACCATTTTCTTATGATTGTATAAGCTAAAAAACTTATCATATATTATGAAATTACTGTCTCAAACCACTCAAATGTATAAATTTAGATTTCACCAATTAATCTTCAAAAAAAAAATTAAATTGATATTTTTACCAAATGTTTGTGACACCTAAAAAAATTAAAATTTTATTTAACATGTATTGCATTGTGAAAAAATATGTTTTAATGATAGAATTAAAAAGATATTTGAAAGAAGACTTTTGTTATTAAATTAGAAAAAAAAATATTTGACACGGATTTATCATTTATTCGTTTGTATAAATATAATTAATATCTACTATTGGACTAAAAATAGAATTATTTCATTTGTATTATCTCGAAAAGATAAAAAATAATTTTGATAAATAAATAAAAAATAATTTATACAAAATGTCATTTAAATACCAAAATTTTTGTTGATTTTCAAATTAAATAACAAACTTTCGTTGACTCCAGCAAAAAGACATGATGTTAATTTACCTTTAACAACAAGTTAACCCCATCATCGTGTTTTGTAACAACATGTTTTTTTGCCGAGTCAACGAAACTTCGCTATTAATTTTGAATGTAAAAAAAACTTTGACATTTCGAAAGTTTGTGATTAAAACGTCCACTTTTAAAAAATTCATGTCTCAAACGACATTTTTCCCGATATTATTTTGATCGAAAAATATATATAAACATAGGTAAGAAAGCTTTGTTTCTCAATCACCATTGTCTTTCACAGTTGAAAAATATCCATGTAGTTAATAAAGATGGATTAAAAACTCGATTTTGGATTGGGTTTAGCTCCACCTCATATATGGGTTCTAAAGACGATTTTAACCGAGAGTGATCTTAAAGCTTATATAATTCCGGCGATGGAACGTAGTTTGGTGGAGAAAATCGGAAACGGTGTTGAAGTGAAAGTCCATATTATGGAGGAAGGTGCTGAATCTAATGATTTAAGGCTGATCAAGTCCAAAGACAGTTTATATGTTGAGAGGAGGATGGTAAAATATGGCTAAAGCTAAAGGTTACAAACCAAACGATCTCATTAGACTTATGTGGCATAAGTAGTCTGGAAGATTCTTCTTCTAGAGAAATTCTTCAAAATACCATAATTTCAAGTTTTGTTATTAAAAATATCACCATTAGTTTAATGATCCAAAAATACCATCAAAAGTTTTGGTTTCCAAAAATACCACAAAAATAAAAAATTGATTTTGTAAATTTTACAATTTAAAATTTTGGGTTTAGGCTAATTATTTTAGATTTAGGGTATAGCTTTTAGTGTTTAAGGTTTAGGGTATAGTTTTGATGAGTAGGGTCCTAAATTTTAAACTCTAAAAAAATGAGGTTAGAGAATTTATGGTCATTTTGTTAAAACATTTGTATTATAGATGAAAGTTTAAAATTATATGGTTTTGTGGAGTAAAACATAGTTTAATGGTATTAATGAGAATTGCTCTATTAAGTAAATCTTGTCTTATTTTTCTCTTTTCAAATATCCAACCGCTTTAGATATTTATTTAGGGCTTTTCAATTTTCATGAAAGTATTTTTTTTTTGTGAATCATTATGACAAATAAAAAAAATGTTATTTCATTAAATTTACGTTCTATTTATCAATATTATTCTAACCAGTTTACAAGAAAAATTGTAACACTTCAAAATTTCACCTAAAAAACATTGCAACTTATGTTAATAAAGCAAAAAAAAATCCAACAGCAAGTAAAAACTTATATAAACAGAGAAAACAAAATACAAATCGGTTTTTTCCCATAGTGTGACGATTTTCTCTTTGCATTTTTAGATTAAAAAATTTAAGACATGTCTCAGTAATCACAAAGATGATAAATACTAAATATTAATGGACCGTAATCAATTAAAGGCCCATTTAGGCCCATTTAGGCCCATTAAAACAAAACGATCTGCTCTTTCCACCTCCGAGTGACTGAGTCCGTTCCACTCAAGTGAACTAATTTCCTTCTCCACCGCGAAATGAGGCTTCTTCGCCACCGTTTCTTAAACTCCGTCGATACAATTACCGGACTAAACCGCCGAAGGTACGCCACCAAATATGTCGCCAAAGTCACTTCCTCATCTCCCTCCGGACGATCTCTCTCCGCCGAAGTTTCTCTTCCTAATCCTCTCCCCGCCGACGTACGTGGCTACCCTCTTCCTCGCCGTCATCTCATCTGCCGAGCCACCAATCTCCTTACCGGAGCCACTAACCACTCCGAAGCTTTCTCTAACCTCTCTGATTATCTCTCTTCTCTCTCACTCTTCCTCACTCCCGACGAAGCTTCAGAAATTCTCAAATCCCTAAATTGCCCTCGCCTCGCCGTCGAATTTTTCCAATTCATCCCCAATCTTTTCCCTAACTCTCACAATGACCCTTTTCTCTACAATCGAATCATCTTAATCCTCTCTAGGTCAAATCTCACAGACAGATTCAATCACATCCGCTCGATTCTTGATTCCATGGTGAAATCTAACGTGCGTGGGAACATCTCCACCGTTAATATCTTAATAGGTTTCTTCGGTGACACGGAAGATTTACAAATGTGTTTAAGATTGGTGAAGAAATGGGAATTAAAGATGAACTCTTTCACTTACAAATGTCTCCTTCAAGCTTACTTAAGATCTCGTGATTCTTCCAAAGCATTTGATGTGTACTGTGAGATTAGAAGAGGAGGAAATAAACTTGACATCTTTGCTTACAATATGTTGCTTGATGCTTTAGCTAAAGATCAAAAGGTACAATCTTTTGAGAGCTTATTTGTTTTGTTTCTTTCATACACAAAGATTTTGGTTTGAGTTTCATGTATAATTGTGTGCAGCCTTTTGTCAGATTGATCAGGCTTGTCAAGTTTTCGAAGATATGAAGAGAAGACATTGTAAAGGAGATGAGTATTCTTATACTATTATGATCAGAACTATGGGGAGGATTGGGAAGTATAATGAAGCGGTTGGTTTATTCAATGAGATGATAACCGAAGAGCTTACGCTTAATGTTGTTGGTTATAATACTTTGATGCAAGTTCTTGCAAAAGGCAAAATGGTTGATAAAGCTATTCAGGTTTTCTCTAAGATGGTGGAAACGGGTTGCCGACCTAATGAGTATACATATAGTTTAGTTTTGAATCTCTTAGTAGCTGAAGGTCAGCTTGTGAAGTTAGATGGAATTGTGGAGATGTCGAAAAGGTATATGACTCAAGGGATATATTCTTATTTGGTTAGAACGTTGAGTAAATTAGGACATGTAAGTGAGGCTCACCGGCTATTTTGTGATATGTGGAGCTTCCCTGTGAAAGGAGAGAGAGATAGTTACATGTCGATGCTAGAGAGTTTGTGTGGTGCGGGTAAAACCATTGAAGCTATAGAGATGTTGAGCAAGTTTCATGAGAAAGGTGTAGTTACTGATACTATGATGTACAACACTGTGTTCTCGGCGCTCGGGAAGCTAAAGCAAAAATCTCATATTCATGATCTCTTCGAGAAAATGAAAAAGGACGGTCCTTCTCCGGATATATTCACTTACAATATACTTATCTCCAGTTTTGGTCGGGTAGGAGAAGTTGACGAGGCTATTAAAATCTTTGAGGAGCTTGAGAAGAGTGACTGGAAACCCGACATTGTTTCTTACAACTCTTTGATTAATTGTTTGGGGAAGAACGGTGATGTTGATGAAGCCCATGTGAGATTCAAGGAGATGCAAGAAAAAGGATTAAACCCTGATGTAGTCACTTACAGTACTCTGATGGAATGTTTTGGGAAAACAGAGAGAGTCGAAATGGCGTATAGATTGTTTGAAGAGATGCTTGTTAAAGGATGTCAACCGAACATTGTGACATACAACATTTTGCTTGATTGCCTCGAGAAGAGCGGGAGAACCGCAGAAGCAGTTGATCTGTACACAAAGATGAAACAGCAAGGACTCACACCGGATTCCATTACTTACACTGTGCTTGAAAGATTGCAATCTGGCTCGCACGGAAAGTCACGGATCCGTAGGAAGAATCCAATAACAGGTTGGGTGGTCAGCCCTTTGTAGTTGGTATACAAGTGAAATGAGGTTTGAGAATGATACTTAGCGGAAGGATGGAAATACAGATTCTTGAGTTTCTAATGCACTCTTCACAAAAACTTTCTCCGTATTGCTCTGCTTGATGATCAGTTTAGTATTTGATAAATCTGCGTTGGCAATTTGTACGAGAACTACTATCCGGAACTGGAGATTTTGAATCAGGAGAAATCAGATAACACATTGGTATTTGAAGGTTTTGCTCTAAAATTTTGTATGATTATACTTTATATAGGAATTTATTGTGTTTTCTCAATGTTTGCATGTTATTGTTCTGAATAAGATTTTGTTTAAACCCTTCTCACTTTATTACTTGCATTGTCGCTATTCTTTTCAAGATTGAACTACATTCTGTGATTCTAAAGAATGTTCCAAAAATAGAATTCTAAAACTGATAAATTCGACCACAAACAAAAAAAACTTTTGCTCAAATTCATGGGAAACAAACCGTTTTGAAAATATCATGAGAAAGAAATTTACAAAATAATAAGATAACCAACAAAAAGAACTGAAAATTACTCCATGGAAATTAAAACGGATCATAGGAACAAGAATAGCGTTGCGGTTGCTGTTGCAGCATAGTCGCGCCGCTAACGCTACTCCTAGTCGCCATAACTTCATCTAGCGACAACCTCTTCCTCTCATATCGCTGACACGGTGCGCTATGTGAACGCACCTTGGCCTTGAACGACTGTGTTTTGTCCATATAGCCAGGAGTACTCACTGCTTTCATAGTCATACAAAGTGTTTCCACAAACACTCTTAGCCGGAGACTGCATTACAAATAGCGATTATTAGCAGCACGGTGTTGCAACGAATACGAGAGTCTCGGCGTGTTCTGCGACGTAGCTAACTTCCACTTCTCCTCTGAGAAACTTAACTCCAAATCATTCCCTTTGTAGAAAAGGTCGTCTTCATATTCAGACATTCCAACAACATATCGAGCTTGTCTGGATTTTGATCTTGAACTTGATCTCCTCTTCTATGTATCGTCCATCTCTACAATCTTTGGACTTCTCTCATCGTACTTTGCTTCATCCTATCAACAGAGAGCACACTTTAGTTTTGTTTTTGGCTTCAAGAACAAGTGAGACAATGGAAATGAGATTGGTTATTTACTAAGGGATCGTCTAGGTTGGATCATGTCGCTGTACTCTTTGTTAAGGCAGCGATTGGTGCGTTTAAATCGCATAGCGGTTGGACCCTGATCAATGCTTGTATGCTCTGAAGCATCGGAGCCGCACGTTTACTTACTAGGTAGCCTCTCACTAGAGCTTGTAGCTTCACTATACCTTTCAGAGCTCTTAATGCTTTCCTCGCCTAACCATAAAAATTAAAATTCATATTGACAATTGTTTCTAAATCAAAGATTCAAATTTTAACGATACCCATTTGCCAAAATTTGATCTTTGAAGAAAATATTTCAAAACTTCTCTCTGTTTGATCTTTTTTGAATTCTCTCTGTTTCTGTTTATAGATTCGTTTTATGGTTCGGTAGCTCTATTAAGATAAAATAGCTTCCTGTATAAACGTTAAAACGGGGGGTTTCAACTAATATGAATACTTTAAAAACCTCAATTATATATTTAATAAAAAACTCATCAACTTAAACTTCGTTGATGTAAAATTTTCTTTATGTATTATACCCGTCTACGACACTATAAACAAAGAAAAATTTATATAAACAAATTTTAATTTAAGAGGTTTTTCATTTAAATATATAATCGTGGGGTTTTATTACTATTCATCTTTAGTTGAAGAGTTATTATTAAAAATATCTTATTAAAGATAGTTCATTTATTTCTTCTTTACAATTATAAATATAAAAATTAAACCTATTTCAATTAGAAATAAAACTATCTCAATATATAAGAGTTAAATCTATCTCCATTAGTACTTGTTTTGTTTTATAGGCAAAATTTGAAGATTTATTATGCAAGAAACAATGATCATACCTTTAAAAATACCTGATAGAAAAATGTGTAGGAAACGTAAAAGTTCAAATAATACGACGATGGATTTAATACTATAAGCAAAATCGGCGATGAAATTGTCTTCACGTCCTTTTAATTTGCAACTAGAAAAATATATTTTTTAAACTTCAACTATTTCGATTAAAATATTCAACTTATCTTATATAGAGATATGAACTTTGACGAAAGGGACATTTATAATTATAAAGAAGAAACACATGATGTATCTCTAATAAAATATTGTTAGTAATAAAATAAATCAACTAAAAATGAATAGTAGAAAAATCCTTTAATTATATATTTAATGAAAAATATTTTAATTTAAAATCTGTTAATGTAAATTTCTCTATGTCTACAATATCGTTAAAATTGGACCATTACAATAGACGGAGAAAAGTTTACATTAACATACTTTTAATTAAGATTTTTTTATTAAATATATAATTAAGAGATTTTTAACCATCTATCGTTATTTGAGGGATTTTATTACTAAAAATCTTAAAACAGAGATCCGATACATAACACGTCAAAGCAAATAATACTGTTGTCTACGTTGCCGTTGACCGAAACATCAATACCATAAATGGTATAAGCATTACCAATCTGAGCTGTGACCAAGTTTTATACGTCCATGACCAACTTAGGAAAATCCACCTCTTAAATATTCGTTCACTATAGTCTAGATTTTTTCAAATGCAAAATTTCACTTTGTTTTTACTTTCTACTATTTACTCATACTCCTTAGAACAACTATATATGACGGAACGTAATATTTTACCTTTTTTGTTTATACTTTTCAGAAACATGTAGTAACTATAGTCTCGATATTTTTCAAATGTAAAATTTCTGTTTGTTTTTACCTTCTATCAGCATTAAACTTCATTTTCCTTAGAATTTGGACCTTTTGCTAATAATTGACCTTTTTATTAGAATTGGAGTATTCCTCCGAGATTACACTTAAAAAACAAATTAAAAACTTTTTGCTATCATTGAGTCCCTTTAACCTTTTAATATAAAATTCGGTTTTACTTTAGCGTTAACACGTTGATGCATGTATATCATCCAACATCCAACACATTACTATAAGAGTAGATATAGTTTATTGTAGACTACAAAAGAAGATAAAGATTTGTGAGGCCAAAAATAAAAAAGTAACTATTGCGTTGAGTCTCATATTGCTGCTTTGAATAGTTAGGCAGTTTCAACGAAAAGGATTCTTCGCTTCATTCATTTTTTGTATTTTTTTGTTCTCTTTACCAATATTCCACGGCCACCAATTTTTCTTCCTTTTTTTCTTCTTCTACCGAATTGATTGTATGCATAGGAATTGCCCTTTATTTGAGATGAATATGCATGCAACAAGCAAACAACCTTATCTTAAAATAACCTCACTAAGAAACTATATTGTAAAGTTGGATCAAATATAAAATCAATAATCAAATGATGATAATCTAGTGGTTTAATCAGATATGGATAGACCACTGGTTTAAATTTATGTCCTCCTAATAACTCATTTAAAGAAAGAAAAGTTGTTCAATGTTTTAAAACCTTTCACTCTCAACGTTCATTACAATAGCCCAAGTAGAGTTGATAAAAGCTCAAGCTTTTGAAGAGAAAAAGATTTTTTCTTTCCCCTTCTTCAAAAATGATGCTTTGCAGAAATGGGTTTTATAATACTTTTTTTTTTCTTTTGGTCGAAGGAGTTTCATAATACTCAAAAGTTAAAACTGAAGTTCTTAAAGTGTTGTTACTCAAGTGTGACTAATCATTACCAGAGCTTTAAAAAAGAAGCCTTAAAGTGTTCGTAATTTACTCAAGACCCCAAATCATTATTTCATTGTCTGATCTTGAATTCCAACAAAACTTATCTATGATTATCTCAAAAGCTCAAAAGAAGATGTAACAAACCACCATGTACATCAGACTTGAATTAGAAAAATCTCAAGAACAAAAACTCATCAGAGTTAAAAGACATCTTTCTACTACTTTAAGCTGTAAAAAGATCATTTCTTCATCTTCTCATCTTCTCATGCTTACCATTTCCATCTGCAAAATTCAAAAAAACAAAGAACTTTCTATAAGTTTACATAAAAGAGTCATAAGCCAAGTAAACTGTTTGTCAAATCCTACACTTACATGTTAATGCTGAAGAAATCTCAGAGCTTTTAATAACACGCAGCCTCTTCACCGAAGATACAAACATTCTGACAATTAAGAAAAAAAATTTAGTTCTTTGTAATCAAAAGTCCACAAACTTTAATAGCTTAACCAAAACTAAGATTCTTTAGTTAGTTATTATTGATCAAAAATGTGATTCTTTAGTAGTTATTATTGATCAAAGTGTGATTAGATATAATAAATAGGTGACTAGGAATCTAATTCTTCTCCTTTTGATATAGCAAAAAGCTGAATCAGATTCAGAAAAAGGAAAAAGAAAATATTCGTACTGCCATGGGACATCTCCAACAAGCATCTTGTCGCCTTCAATGTCTTCATAAGTAAGAGTATATTCTCCATTTCCATCCAATAATCCAGTAATTGGTTTGTCTTCTTCCCCAAAAGATGATGATTCTCTTTGAGCTGATAACACCAGAACCAAAAAAAAAGCAGTGATTTGAGTCCTCTATAAACCCTTTTTGGCCACAAGAATAAAGAGTCAAAAAGGTTTCAACTTTTACCTGCAAGAAGACCTCTGAAGAGCTTGTCGACTGTAAAAGATAACTGGTCATAGCTATTATGAGCATTGAGATCAACTTTACGACCAATGGGAACACCAAACATGTTGATCTTCACAAACATGCCTCCTCCTTGTCTCTTTGGTTCCATTGTCTTATCATCACATTTTTGGTTCTTGAGGACAACACCATTGGAGGTTGACTCGTTTCCAAGCTTTGAAGAGCTTCCAGTTGCTAAATTCTTCCTGAATGATCTAACCGGAGGCCATCCCACCACTGGACCAGGAGCGGTTCTTTAGTATACAAAGTCATCAAAACAAACTTGTTAATCAAACGTTAACAATCTCAAGATGATACAAAAAGGTAAAAACAGAGCAAATACTGTTAAAAACTGTAAAAATGAAAAAAAAAGAGTGAAACTTTCATATGTAAGAAGGGAAAAACGAACAGAAAGGTTAAAACTTTTGAGATCCAATCTTATCTTAAGCAGACATGAATACAAATTTTGCAAATAGATGAGGCCTTATTGGCCAATTACCAGTGAATATTATCATGTCAAAAGGAAACAAAACAAATAAAAACAAAAGTTAAGAGATGAAAAATTAAACAAAAAAAGGTTTCACCTTTTATGGGAAGTGGTTTTGTTGGTGGAAGAAGGAGAGAAGTGTTTTCCAGCGAGAGAGAGGATAGAATTTTCTTTTGGTTCTTTCTTGATGTGTCTTGAACCATCTTCTTCATCTTCACCTGGTGGTCCAAGCTTTAGCTCAAGTTTCTTCTCTTCTGTGTTGTAAACAGAGTTTTTGTCACCATGAAACCAATTTCTTCTCTCTTGTGGAATCAAGTGAAGCAGCTTTGGTGAGATTTCACCGTTTCTTTGACAACCATCCATTAGGCTTTTTAGAGGAATTAAAGAAGAATCTTGCCTTCTTTGAGCAAAAGAAGAAAAGTTTTGACAAAAAATAGTTGAAAAGAGAGAGGGAGAGGGGAAATGGTATGAGAAGGTAGAGAGAGGCGATGAAGTGGGTATTTTATACAAATCAAAGCTTCACTTTTTAGAAAAATGAAAACTTTATACTCTATACATTCCCTTTTTTCCACTTTGTTCTCTTGGAAATTCAGCGAAGAGATGAAGTAGAAGTTGGATTTTATACAAAGGAGAGACAGTGATTTAACTAGAGGAGCAACAAACGAAATTAACCAGAATTTAATAAATTTTGAGACCAAGAAAACAGTAAAAAAGAAAAAAGGAAAAAGAAAAAGGAATTTATTGGTGTAAAAGACACGCAATATACATTATATTTAAATAAAAATAAAAATATTAAAAAGATATTTTATTATGTATATTAATTAATTAAAAATTGATTGACTCTTTTACCCATAATAAATTGATTAAAATTATCTTTTAAATAACATTTTTTGTAGTGTTCTATAATTTTAATGTTATTTTTATAAATGTACATTACTTTTCTAATATACAATATAAAGATTTTTTCATCTTGGGTAGGTTTTATTAAGCTCCAAAAAAGCATTATGTACAACAATATAAACTCTTTTTTATCATGTTAGCTTATTCTACTATTTCCTTAACGTTAATTGTTGATATTCAGAATAGCTAAAAATTTATCTGATGACTTCTATGATATCAGTCATTTTCTAGTTGTTTACTTTTTACCCATCACACAAGGACAATATAAAAGAAATAAAATAATTGATTTTGAATTCGAGATTGTCTACGTTAACATGAATAAAATACGATAATTAATTGTATTGCGTTAGTTAAGAAACATATTGAAATCATCAATGGTTATGGTTATGGTTTTTGAAGGATAAAAATAATGAAATTGGAAATGTTTTTCCCACGTGTGAGACCTATATTACAGAACAAACCGAACCGAAAGTCACTCGTGGGAGTTTCGGTCAAGTACGGAAGGGTACCTTGGGAATTTTAATAAAAATATTATCAGAGGTCATTTCTTGTCTCCTGATTATTCAACCCCTTAATTGTTGCAGACAAAACAAAACTGACATACAAGTACAACCTTAATCACGGTTCCTTAATCTCAGACTAATTAGCTCACTCCTCTTTAAATCAACCACGTTCCCTATATGGTAATTTTAATCACGATTTTTTAATACTACAGACAAAATAGTTCACTCCTATTTTGTTGAATGATAGTTGTAATTTAATACAAAAAAAACATAGCCGTAATTGAATATAACTAACTAGCTAAATAGCATAACTCGTTACAAATAAACGATTATGATAAATAAAAATATCTTTTTAATTTTGTAACAAAATAAAATAAACAACTATCAAAAGAAATGCATAAAGTCATTTGTCAACAGTCTGTTTGAGTTAAAAAGCGGCTATAAACTGTATTTTTAGGCTGCTCATAGATCGTAATCGTCTAATTTCAATTGCAAAGTGCTAAGTTCAAGTTTTCAACTATTTCTTCATTAGGTAACTAAAACAGGGTTCAACTTTAAGCCGTCCCAAATTGTATATATATGTAATTACTAAGTTTTTAAAAAGCAAAACGAGCGTTTGTGTTTGTGTTTGGTAGTTCGCGCGTTTGATTATCTTTGTTTGTTTATGGAAGCCACGTAGGACTCTCTAGACAGAGACTAGAGAGACCGAATCTGTGACTTTGACAGTACTTCTCTCTCTATCTGGACGGTAGGCAAAAGTTGTACAGGTCATTTGGATCTCCCCTGATAAGATTTAATCACAGCCGTTGAGCTCAATTTACGCCACAAGCAACGGCTACGATTATCACCGTACGCCCAATAAAAAATATAGCCGACTCCAGAAAAGAAAAAAGTAAAAAGAATAAAACAAATCGAATGGTAAATGATAGTCTTCACAGATGGGTCGTGTGATAAGGCTCCAAAACTGAACGTTATATTTTATTTTTATTAGTTGAGTCCGTCTAAATAATCGAATTATTTTCTCCACTTGCTATTTGTGCGATATGGTAGGGGCCAATCGATTTATCTTGTCAAGTCTAATGTCAGTGTATCTATAATCTATGTGTCAATTATTTGTATGCATTTTCATAGTGCAAGATCCGCTTACAAATCCAAACGTGATAATTGTTTGTTTGTAGAAACTTCATATATAATTTCACTCGCGTCACTTTTTGAATACATGTTTCCTTTTGTTGAAAACGCAAACTGCTTTTATGATTTTTGTTGAAAATAAAAAGCTCTGACGCCTACTAAAATACCCAAAATCTCTTTTGAGTAGAATCTTAAAAGAAAAATCTTACATATATTCAAATCCGATAGATACACGGTCGGCGAACTCGCCATCTTTTGGTTGGAAAAGTATAATCTCACCGAAACCTCTTCTTCAAAAACTACGAAAGAATATTTGATCGGATTTTAATACGCGTGTTTGGACAGATCCGTGGATACCATAGATGCCTCCATAGCTGGCCAATGATAATGGACTTTATCGGGACCATCACTTGTATCATAAAGAAATAAGAAAGAAATATGCCTCCAAAAACAACATTCATCGCTTTCCAAATCAACCAAATGTTTTATGTAAACCATTTGATTGACTTTGATACTTTTTTAAGCTTGTTCTGGTCCAAAAGTTAATAAAGCCACATGATATCCCCTTGATTTTGGGTTTAAAACTGTGTAGGATTTTTCAACCGGATAACTATTGTTGGTGCTGCACAAAGTCGGGACAATATACATTTAAATCAGGGTATTTTATCGCAAGTCAAAAATGGACAAAGACTTATGGGCTGCTAGAGCCGAGTGTAAACCGACTGAAAGGTCCGCTTGGAAGTTAAAGACCACTAAAAAGATTCAACACTTTATATGGCACGCATTAGCTGGATGTGTTACAACATGTGGAAGATTAATGGATTGACATTGTGGCACGGACCGTAGATGTCCAAGATGTGGCGATGAAGAGGAGACTATAAAAAGATGTTGTTTGAATGCCCTCTAGCTATGCAAACTTGGGCTCTCTCACATATACCATCACCTCCGAGAGTCTTCCCGTGTATATCTCTTTATACAAACTTAGACTTTCTCTTTTGGCGTGCACGAGAAGCACGTGCATCAATGGAACAAATATCTTCATTTCCATTGACCCTTTGGTTTATTTGGAAAACGAGGAATGAAAAAGTCTTTAATGGAAAGGATATATCCCCTCTTGATACAATGAGGCTGGCGATATCGGAGGCACAGAGCTGGAATGTGGTGGAAGAATCTAGTGATCAATCAGAACAAAACCCAGAAAATCAAAAGTATCACGCCAACTACTTCTTTAGGGATAACTTGTCAACTTGATGGTCCTGGCACGAAGATGAGCTGATTGTAGGTTTTGGATTTGTCCTCTTGGACTCATCGGTGCTGCTGCTAGGATTGAGCGCAACGCGAAGGCCTTTATACCCGCTACATACAGAACTTGGAGTTCTGACCTGGACAATGGAGATGGTACTTCAAAAAGGTTTTACCTCTGTCATATTCCAATCTGATTGTTTTGAGTTGTTGAAAGTTATTGAAGAAGCTGAAGAGTGACCAACACTTGCCACGGAGCTAGAATTATTTAACTCTTTACTTATTCAATTTATATATTTTGATTTAGTTGCTATTCCTCGTTTGAGTAATGTTCATGCGGATCACCTTGTTAAAGGTGTTCGAATCCGAAGTGTGAATTTTTCCATGTAAACTATCGTGTTCTAGAGTGGTTGCCTTTCGAGACTACCCTATTCGATATGGCTTAATAAAATATGGTAATTTTCATGTAAATATTTTGTGTGATAAATCCATAAACTTGAAACTACAGATAATTTGTTTCCTTGATTAATGGTATATTATTATATAGATATCTTATGTTCTTCGTACTTTAAATCAAAACCAATTAAGGCCCAAGCATCTAATGTATATTCTACATTTCTACTCCTGTAAATGGTCAATGATTTTTTGTTTTACTCGACCACGGGCCTACTGATCTTGCTATTATGACATTATCAGTTTATCGAATCGAAAAATTTAGAACTCGTTGGTTTTTGGCATGCGTATTACTTTTCTTCTATTGTGATGATAATCGGAAGTATCAAGCCAAGGAAAAAGGTGATGGTTAGTTGGTCCCAAAGTTCTCAACCAAAACTCTTAAAAACTGAAAAAGCTCTTTTCGTTTTTATAATGATCATCGGCAGGAAATTATATATTATAAAAGCTTATGAAAATTAATCATTAAAGAGAAACTACTAGTTGATATATTATGTCCTCCAAATAAACAAGTTAACTGATGTTTTGGTTTTGATGGTCCATGGACTCACATAAAATAATAAGGTGACCCAACAAGTAAGCAAAGCCATCCATAATGTATTATATTAGATGTGGTCCATTGCACAAAATCCGCATACATACACTGGCAAGTGTGATACAAAATGACATTGAGCTTAATAATTTTGGAATTTTTGTAAGTTGGTAATGTTGTTGGGGACAAACAAGATGTATTTATTAATGACTGAATTTGATTTACGATTTAGCTAAATTGAATTCGAATCAAGATTTGAATTAGTAGAATACCAATTGGAATTAGAAGAATGAGTCTAGCTTCAGTTAAAGACAAAGTCGCTTCTCACCAATTGGAATCTGGTAAAATTTAGCTTAAGATCTCCAGTTTTTTTTTGTTCGATTTTAAGCTTTATATGCGCAAGGCAAATGCGTTTAATTATCGTCTTCCAAAGTTCGTGCATAAATAGAATCATTATTAAGATGGATCTAGTTTAGTACATGATCTGAGACAAACAAAGACCTGTATTATATCGAAATTCAGGAACATAACCAACTAATAAATCATAAATATGCTACATGTTTGTTTGATGTTATTATAATGAAAATCGGGATTGGTAGACTTTTAAACTGCTTTATAATTAGTTTTTTTTTATAGAAAACCTTAATGGGTTTTAATAGGAAACCTTAGAAGGCCTAAGCTGAATACACAATCTGTGATTTTAATGGCTTTTAATTGTATTGAAACATGTGTTCTATCTAATTTTTCAAAGTCAAAATTTTATGTGAACATACTACAAAGGTATTATGATTTTCATATAAAATCTTGACTTTGAAAAACCATAATATCTTTATAGTAATTGTGTGTTTCACAAAATTATGACTCCATAACGTTCTTCTAGCGTGTGTAACAAAGTAGATATAATGTCTGTTAACTTTTACAACTCTATAACTTTTTTCTAATTTATCCCAAAACTAATATATATTAGTGAAAATAGATAAATAGTTTATCTATTTTTATAGATTTTTTTTCTAATAACAAGTAAGGTTCTTAAAATATATATTTCCTAACAACAAGTAATGTTTTAGTGATATTTCAAATTTGGTCCAAATTTATAACATATATGTTCTTAAAAAATCCAAAAATATCATGAATCCTAGAGTTTTAAGCATACAACCGACTTATAGTGGTTAAAAAGTAGAAATAAAAACGTGCCTTCTAAATTTATAAAATTTAAAATGGTCTAAAGCAGTTTTTTTGTTTGTACCAAGGAAGGCACCGAAGCTACCGCTTTTGTTACCTTATGTTCTCATTTTCTTTTCTTTTAAGCTTTTTATCATATGATATTATATTGGTCTTATGTAAAAGAGTGTTCTTGAGAGATTTATTATGAAGTTTCCGAAACTTTGTATCCAAGATTATAATGATTCATACAGCATGAGTCTAAATTCTATTCTTGAATTGATACCTAACGCTGTGTGATATACAACATGAGTCGGAAATGTGTTAAAAATCTTAGAGAGTTCGATTTAAACTGATAGATAAATCTTCTTTTGCGTCAATTTGACTACAAATAACTTGGGAAAAAAGCTACAAAAAAGCGTGACTCTTCTCTCTTTTAATTTGTTTTTAGTATATAAGCAATAAAAAAAATCGCATTTAGGTCCACAATGCGATCTGAGAGGTGTGGTGGGACAGAAACAAACTGTCTTTTGTCAGAAACAGCTCATTCTTTTTAAGTTTTAACACATCACTTGCTAAATCTTTAAATAATAAACGTATTTTTCTTATATTTTTGCTTAAGCTGTCGTTTTCTCAAATCTTTTTTGGGTACTATTACTTCGAATCGATATAGCACAAATTTTCTAAACTTTTGCTTAATTAATCCCTTTTTATACGTTGACGATTTTTTTTTAATAATCCATTTCTATCATCATTTTTTGTAGATATGTCATTTTCTACCACACAGCCTTTTCCCCCATGTAATCTGTTTTTCAACAAAGCAATAGATTTCTTAGCTCTAGATTTTACTGTGTGCACTTTAATGCAATTCATTGCAGTAACCTAATCATCGATTACTAAATAAAAAGAATAGGCAAAGTACAAAACAATATACTCTCTTTCATTGACTTTAACACTTTTCATATTAATGTAGTTTTGTGGTTAACTTTAAAACTTTTCATCTTTGTTTAAAAGATAAATTAAAACGAACATTACTAGGATTTGTTTAACGGATAATGTATAAATTATCAGGAATAAACAATTTAGACTTACGACAAAAAAAAAAGAATTAGATTTACAATGATCAGAAACAGAAATGTATTTATTCTTCTTTGACCTTCAACAGCAACTAAACATCCAAGTCCGGACAACAATAGAGGTATTAGGTAATTAAACCAACACCGAACCGAATTGACTCCAAAATGTCTAATCCCTAATCACTAATCAGTTTACTAAAATTCCTCCATAGAAAAAAATTGGGTTAGTATGATTTTTCATATGATATATATTTACTAAGGAGGTAAAATGATTTGACAATTAACTGGTTTTAAAAATTTTTATTTTAAGACATTTTCCCCAATCAAATTAATAAGATTTTATTTCAGATATTTTTCAGTCTTCCGACAAGGGTGTGTGAGCTTCACTCCTTCCTCCCATGGCTGATTTCGTATCTTGTCTACTTGTTTCTCATCTCCATTAACCAAATCAACCAAAACCCAAATCTTAATTCACCATTAAAATTCATCGACTCCCTAAAAAATCCCATCTTTCCGATTTCTCTCTTCACACAATGAATCTCACAACTTCCAATTTCTGGATTCGTTCCTTCTTCTTCTTCATCTTCTTCACTTCCTTACTTAATCTCTCATTCTCAAAGCCAATGAATTGCTCTGATACTTCTCGTCTCTGTTCTTCATTCCTCGCTTTTAAACCAAACCAAAACCAAACTTTCTCAGTAATCCAAAGCATGTTCGATGTATTACCAGCAGACATAACCACCGGAGATGGTTACATCTACATAAGAAAGAACTGTTCTTGTCTCACCACAACTCATCAATACACAACTAACACTACATTCACAATCACACAAAACCGTGGATATGTTTACGATGTTGTGGTTTCTGCTTACTCTGGTCTCGCGTTTCCACCAAACACAACTAGAGTAGCTCGTGCTGCTTCAGTGGTATCAGTTCAGCTTCTCTGTGGTTGCTCAAGTGGTCTTTGGAACTACCTTATGAGCTACGTGTCGGTGGCTGGAGATAGTGTACAATCTCTCTCGAGTCAATTTGGTGTTAGTATGGATCGAATTGAAGAAGTTAACGGAATCTTGAATCCTGATAATATCACAGCTGGAGATCTCTTTTATATCCCTCTTGATTCTGGTAAGAAATCTTCAAGAAAGATTCAAGTTTTAACAAAATTTAGGGTTTAAAGATTAACAATTTGATGATTTTGTTAAGTACCTGGAGAGCCTTATGAGACAAAGAAGATTAATCCTCCAGCTCCTTCTCCTGCGCCTGTATCATTAACCAATAGCAATATCTCAGGTTTGGTTTCTGTTTTTTTTATCTTGTTTTGTATGATCTGAATTTCAAGTTTCTGTTTTTAGTATCATGAAACTCATATTTATATGTATATGTATGTTTCCAATTTTGGAAAGCTGACCAGGTGAATCACACTGCAAAGAGTAGTCATGTGCCTTATATATGGATTGTTGGTGGTCTTGGAGTTGTGCTTGCGCTTCTTGTTCTGTGTATACTTGTATGTATATGTTTGAGATCATCTAGTTGTAGTTCCAGTGATGAAGATGGTAATGGACATAACTTCCAAATCCTTAGAAAATCCGGTTTCTTTTGCGGTTCTGGTCGGTATAACTGCTGCAGATCTGGAGATATTAGACAAAACAATGGTGAAACTCAGAGTCATCATCATCAAGTTGCTATTCCTAAAGGTCTGGCTTTTGGTTTTCATCATCTGTGGTTTCCCCTTTAAAGTGTTTTTGTTGTTTTACGGTCTTTTTCTTTTATATATGTAGCTCTTGGTGATGGAATGTTTGAGATAGAGAAGCCAATGGTGTTTACTTATGAAGAAATTCGCTCAGCCACGGATGAGTTTTCGGATTCGAATCTTCTTGGTCATGGAAATTATGGTTCTGTATACTTTGGTCTACTTAGAGAACAGGTTTGTGCTTTAAGTCACATTTTTATTTCTGAGTCTTAGTGATGGCTATATTCGTTTTAATATTTGATTAAACTTATCACAGGAAGTTGCTGTCAAAAGGATGACTGCTACAAAAACTAAAGAGTTTGCAGCAGAGATGAAAGTTCTTTGCAAAGTTCATCATTCCAATCTGGTAGTTCTTGTTGTGTGTAATCTTCTTTATGCGTCTAGAATCATTCGAGATTATGACTCTTGGGTTTGCTTTTTAAATTGTCAAAGGTAGAACTGATTGGTTACGCAGCAACTGTTGACGAGCTTTTCGTAGTGTATGAATATGTTCAAAAGGGAATGCTGAAAAGCCATTTGCATGATCCTCAGAGCAAAGGTAAAGAGACTAATACCGACAAGACATAGCGAGAAGATGATATTGATATATGTGTTGTTATTCTTGAAGGCAATACTCCGCTGTCTTGGATAATGAGGAATCAGATTGCACTTGATGCAGCAAGAGGCTTGGAGTATATTCATGAACATACTAAAACTCATTATGTTCATAGAGATATTAAGACGAGCAATATTTTGCTCGATGAGGCATTCAGGGCTAAGGTCTGAGTCTGAACTCGAGAAACCTTTACATGTTATGATTCTTCTTATACAGGAAAATTGAGTTGATCATATCTTTGCACTCGTCTAGATATCGGATTTTGGACTTGCGAAACTCGTTGAGAAAACTGGAGAGGGAGAAATTTCTGTTACTAAAGTTGTTGGTACATATGGTTATCTTGCACCTGAGTAAGCATTAAAAAACACGAAGTTACATTGAGTTTTCATACAAGAACATTTTAGTGAATTCTTGTCTGGAACTTTTCTGTCTTTTCTTTTGTAGATATCTTAGTGACGGTCGTGCCACCTCGAAAAGCGATGTTTATGCCTTTGGTGTTGTTCTTTTTGAGATTATTTCTGGGAGAGAAGCCGTTATAAGAACAGAGGCAATGGGAACTAAGAATCCAGAAAGACGTCCATTGGCATCTATTGTAAGTTCTTGGAGTTTATACACATTGACCATTACACTTCTTTGATACAAAATGTATTTAGCGAAGCCCTTTCTTATTGGCTTTCTTTTACAATTGCAGATGTTAGCAGCTCTAAAGAACTCACCAGACTCGAAGAATATGTCGAGTTTGAAGGAGTTTGTTGATCCTAACATGATGGATTTATACCCGCATGACTGTTTGTTCAAGGTAAACTAAGAAACTAATGCTTAGTGGTTGGAAAAATGTAGGAACCATATGAATTTTTTCATTGTGAATGAGTTTTTGTGGACAGATTGCTATGTTGGCAAAGCAATGCACGGATGATGATCCGATTCTAAGACCAAACATGAAGCAAGTGGTTATATCGCTTTCGCAGATACTCTTGTCTTCCATTGAATGGGAAGCAACTCTTGCTGGAAATAGCCAAGTCTTTAGTGGTCTAGTCCAAGGAAGATAAAAAACAATGAAACCTTAAAACCTTTTCTTTGTTTTCAATTTATCGATTATTATTCGCCATGGCCTAGAAAAAGCTTAGTTTGTCTAGAAAAATGATCGGTCGCAGTCTAACTAAGTAGTTAGTTACAAAGACAAATCTCTCTATCTTACTCTTTACTTGCCTCTATATGATTATTCTTTTGGAGAATCAATGAAAGAGATGTACGAGTTTATATATGCTTGATATGTTGCAATCTTACAAACAAACATCACTTTAGTTTACTTGCAATAGGTTGATGATAGTACATGCAACATGACAATAAATTTATTTACACATAGGTTTTAGACATAATCAATACTTTGTAACACTCGGTTGCTTCTTCTTACCTGTGTAAGATGCAGAAGATACAAACCATGGCTGCAATTGAAAGGATCTGCTTGATGCTGGTCCATGTGTTGTTATTATCAGCCATTGTGATTTTTGATGATGTTGAATCAATTTTTTAGTTGTGTTTATACAATGTGTTAATGGATCAGTATTTTTAATTTATTTATTTTTCGTTCAGTTTTGTTAATTTTAATATGAATATGAAATATATATAGAAAATTTCATATTTAAATTCAACCCAATTAAAATTTTTTAGTTGTGTTCAAAGCAAATGGCTCAATTATAAATGTGTCTTCTTGATTTTTTGTAATTTCTTTATGTGTGCAGATAATGTATTCAAATATTTTCTGTGTGGAATATACATATACTCAAGTGACGACTATCAATAGTATTGCCATTAATTAAAAGTTTTGACTTTGAAACTAGATTTTCTTATTAGGACATTAACTTAACCAGAAATCTGAACCAAATTGATCCCTTATTAGGGTTTCAATGTTAACGACGTCGTTATAGGGTTCTCTTCGGATGCAAGCATGTGTGCTCACCTCCATTGTCTGGAATTAAAAATAAAATAAAATAAAAATAAAGGGTAACCGAAGTTTCAAAATTCAAATCCGGGTTTCTAAAACAATATACACATGATTAGGAATCCAAAATACAGAAGGTAAAGAGAAATAAAACTGTAACCCTAATGGGAAGTTTAATATCTAATTCTAAATACATTTTTATAAACTAATAAAAAGACCATGTTTTGATATTTCTTTTGGTAGGAGCGAACGAAAACATTGTGTGAGGATGGATGAATTTGATAAAGTTCTCATTGGGTTCTTCCTAATCGCCATGATCATCATCCTTATCCTCATCAACAGCTGTTATGATTGTACTCGTTCCACAGGATTACCTCCCGAGACAATCCAGCAAACTCCACAGCCTCAACAAGATAATGAAACCGGACAAAGCAAGGTCCTTAATGTTCAAAGATATCAAAGAAGAAGATGCAAAAGAAGAAGAAGGGGCTGGTAAAAGTTTTTGTCCACTCGTAAGGTCCATTCGTATTGAGGCAATAGACAAGCCTCTTCTCTTTATGTCTCTGCAATCCACCATTTATCACATCTAGAAGGAACGCAATGGAAGATATCATAGCCAAAGAAATAATATAGCGACTCATATAGTTCGGATAATATCTAAAATTATACAAAACCGGCTTATATCGTTTCATTACAAAGAGAGAAGCAAGTTAAGTGGATTGCTTCCTCGATGGAACTCCACAAAATCTTAAATTCGGCTCTTAATGTAAATTCCAGCAACATGTTTCTGTAACTAAACCTCTCATTTTTTTATTTTAATATCAATTTCACATTTAAAAAAAAAAGTTTTTGTCCAATTTGTTTGGAAGAGTACGAGGATGATCATGAGATTAGACGTTTAAAAAAGTGTCGACATGTTTTTCATCGTTTTTGTATTGATTTTTGGCTCACACGGAATCGAACTGTCCAAGTCGTCGCCGTTCTGTTGATTTGATGTGTTTAGGTCTATAATTTTTTAGGTTTTATTTTATATTTGTTTTTGGTAAGAGGTTCTTTTTTACTAAGTGAATGCGGCGTATCTATTAAGCTATCAAAGTTTAGGTCAACGGTTGAAAAATCGAACTCAAGTTGACTTTGAAGCTAGACTTTTTTTTGTTAGGACATGGAAACAGATAAACATGAACTGACTTCTTTATTATTCTATTTTTTTGTTTTTTTGTTTTTCTCTACCGTCTCTTTAGTTTAATATTGTTTCATGGAGATTGAGAGTGGTGGTGAGTTTGACTGACGATTGGAGATGCACAACATCTGCAGCAGCGTCCTAGCGGCGCTGGCTCGCAACACACACAAGCCGGGCAAATTGGTCTTCTCGGGCCAATAGAACCTAATGCAAATTACATACCAAGAAAGATTTATAGATACATATTATTATACTAATCCATTGGAACTATTAATTATAATTATATAGACAGATTTGATATCTTGAGTTACCTCTTGGAACACGAGTAGCGTTGATTTGTGACAAGGGAAGAAGAAGTAGCAGAGAGAAGAAGAAGAGCTTCACGAAGATGGATTTTCCACTTTGACACGCCATTGATGCTTTGCTTTGTTATGGTTCGAGTAATAGAGAATTAAGGGTATATCATATATTTATATGCGTTTTACATAGTCCATTTTAAGATTCAAAGTCTCTATTGGTGTGCTGAGTGAGAAGTCAAAGGTTCCTATCTCAAATAATTAAGTCTATAAATCGTTTAAACGAAGATATAAGGCAAATTATATATAACATAGTTCTGTGTTCTAATTAGAGGATATATCATAATAAAAAAGTAGAATGGCCTGAGTTGTACGGAGTCTAATCTTTCGATTATTCACATGTAAATAAGATTACGTTAAACTCATGACAAGTTGTTAGATGAAATCAAAGTCGAAACGTTTAAGGTTTTGTGGTGCATCGACATGGGTAGAGGTGTTAAAATGAATATTTATTAACACATATGTTCATTAACTCTGTTCTAAATAAACTGTTCATTGGTATACCATGGGCTTCAATTATATTTTAGTTTTTTCTAAGATTAAATTATTGAAAACGGCAGAAAATTATCGGAAATCTCCGTAAAATATCAGAAATCACTAGAAATCGCCCGAAACCACCATAAATTAGTAGAAATTACGATTTTCAATTTGAAAAAATTCAATTTTGATCTAAATTTTTAGGAAACATGGACCGTTTATTGTCCAACAGTTTCTGATTCATTTTGTTCGTGGACAAAGTTGAGTCTACACCATCTTAATCCGTTCCGTATATAGGTTTGTCCATACACCGTCTATTATGTATTCTATTATGTATTGGAGATAGACAAACCATCGACGACCCACCCATTTTGACACCTTTAGACATGGGCAACAAAACCTCGTTTAGCCGGTGCACAACACACATAGGTCGTGCTCTCTGCAGCCTACGCCCTTCAGCTGTAAGAAAACAGAGAGATTCACCTAAAGGAAACTGCGAGAGATGGATTGTTAATTCTAAAATAGCTTACCATCTAGATGTGCTCGAGCTGCTTGACATGGGAGGATTGGAGAAAAGACTAAAATAGTTACAAGAACGGAAAAGAGGGTGATTGAGCTCGATCGCTCTATTGCCATTGCAGCTTTCTGATGAAAATGCTTAGAAAAAGATTTCTGATTGCAGTTTAAACCATATAGTAGAATGAATAGGGCAAGAAAAAACTTATCCTTTCGATGATATTTATTGAAATTCAGTAAATTAGTTTTTCCTTTTCTTTTTCTCTGTCCACTCAAATTCTTTCTGTATGTTAAATTAAAAGTCACAGGTCCCTTAAATACTAGACTGATCCACTTTAATATTAGTTCGATAAACACTTAAGCGGAAGCTAAGAGAACAACATATAACCACAAATCAGAGTAGCACAATAGTCTAAGCTTTTGATTTGCTTATTCATAATAATACACCTATATATGATAAGAGTATACAGATATCAAACATATACACAGGCTAGCAGATCAAAGTATTAGTTTGAGATTGTTGTAAATAGTAAGTCTCCTCCTTTTCTTCCAAGCATCTTCCTTTTCTCATGATAATTTTGTTGAAAACAAATAAAAATTCCACCTTGCAAAAAGTTCAGTATGTTCTCTATTTAGCAATACTCTTATCTAAAAAAAGGAAAGAGAAGAAGCTTACAACTCAAGTTGCAAAGACATTTCAAAAACAGAGGAGCTAGCTTTATAGAACCGTCTTAAGATTATAATTCGATGACGCCGTTTCTCTCTATTCTCATTTGATATGTATATACAGCCCATTATATGATATGGGCCTTTAGTTATGCTTGGAAGTTGAAATGAATACGCTCATGAGAAAGAATTTTTCTTCTTTAATTGTTTTTTTTAGGATCAAGAAAGACAATCTTTTTAACTTTAGAATTTAGATCATGTTATTTGGTAAAATTCTGGAAAGTGAGTAAAGAAATCCAGACATTTTTCAAAAACATTTGAAAAACTGTGAGTAATCTTAAGGGTTTTAAATTTTTGATGTTTTGATCAAAGGCATACCAATTCCAACAGTTTAACTATGCCTTAAATCAAACCAACCTTTTTGTCAAAACAAATAATAAACTACAGAGTCAATTCTATTTAACAAAATTTCCTTCCAAATTTAAGTTTTTTTCCCGTTTTCATCACGGATAAAAAAATTGCACTAATTGAAATGAGTTGTTTTTTCAAAATTTTATATAAGTTTTATTCCAATTTCAATAAGTAGTTGTTTTGGTCATCTACAGTCATGTATGTTTTTAAAACATTGTTCATTTCGTTTTAAAATTTATCTATTAACGTCAAAGGCTGTCTTGTCTTTTTTTTTTTAATATCGGATTTTAAAACCTATAATGATGTATTGACAAAAAACCCTTGAAAAATGTGAAGTTTTTAAAAAAATTTGGGCAAATAGCCAAATATCATGGTTGCTTTACACATTTTCTTGTAATTTCAGCTTCGTCTTTATCGGAATGTAGAATGCTTTAAAAATCAATTATTTCTGTTAAAATAATATTTATTAATTTTATTTATAAGAATCTACTAAATGGGTTTCATTAAGTTTGACTTTTTGAGTAATCTATTGTTTTTTTGTTGTAATTGACACATAAAATCAATTTACATGCATTTCAATCAATCGTAAACTCTTTTGATTTTAAATAATATGTAAATCACGTTTAAAGTACACAAAAATATTTTCTTATATGTAAATCACGTTTAAAGTAGAAAATATTTTCTTATATGTAAATCGCAAAGTTATTGAATTCTTATATGTAAATCACGTTCAAATAAATATTTTCTAACAAAAATAAAAGATTTAGAATTACTATTATATTCTTTTAATATTGATATGAATCAAAAATCAAATTACGTTATTTATAAAAATTATATGAAAATATCTCTCGCTTAGTTCGTATATTCCTTTTGTAAATATAAATAGAAAATTATGTAAATGGGAGAAATTCAAAGCAAGGACGATCTACTGGTAAAACTCCTATGCATCCCCAACTCTTTTAACTCTAAGACCCATACTAAAATCTTTTTGTAAAGATTTAAAAGTGTGAAATCATAATTTGAAAAAGGGTAACTAAAATTGAAAGAACTATTTATTTCAAAAATCTATATTTGTTTTCCTTTTTCCCCATAAAGGAAAAAAAATCTATGTACATGAAAGTAAATTAGAGGGAAAATACAGTATTCAATTTAATTTTACTGTCTATATATTATTTTGATGACTAGAAAATATCTAGATTCGAAAAGGATGAGTAAAATCTAGCTAGATTCTAACTACACATACATTTAAATCAACTACTTTATTCAAGAACAAAACCGTTAATAGAATACAAATCTTTCTCAAAGAATTCAGAATTTATGGTTGATAGATATAAGATATATGCTAATAAATTATAGATCAATTATATTTTATGCTAATTAGACCAAATCCAATTCAAACTGAATCTCGATTATATTTATGCTCTGGATGGAGCCGGTATAAGAGACGAAATAATATCATTTTTACATAAATTTTGATGATATTCACTCCACCCTAGACCGTCGTTCTGCTTCGGACTTTCTCTATTCAAAGCCTTAATATAGTTAAAATAGTTTGATTTTAAAAGATCGATAAATAACACCAAAATCCTGGCTTTTGTTGAAAAAAACTAAAACAGAACCAATTTTTTTATTTTTATGTAATACATGAATCTGAACAATACAAGTAGTTCAAATTTATCTGTAAATATTATACTTGATTTTCTTTAGCTAGTTTTTATTTAAATACCGAGAATTCAAAGCTAAACCAAACCAAAATTGTCTTTGTTATAGACTTATAGACATCTATAAAGCCATAATTAGATTTAAAAATAAATTCTAAAGCCTTAATTACCCAAAGTCGACTATACATTTTTATGTTCTATTCGCTTTCTTACTAGTCAAAATAACAGTCAACATTTGTAGGACTATGCAACTTTATAAAGTAAAACATCAAATTAGGGAAATTGGGATTTTTTCTTTATAAGAAATAAGAAATTATTTTCTAACAAAAATAAAAATCCCTAATACGTAGTTACTCCCCTTTTTCAATTTAATGGTTTTTGTGTAAGACATCTTTGGATAATTTTGACAGCACTATCTTTCTTAGTTCCTTTCAGTTTCCTTATACTCTGATTTGATTTCTGCCAAAATACTGATTTGGTGCCTTATAATCTCTTACAATCACCTGATTATCTAAATGTTGAAGATTTTCACACAGTAAAATCCCAAAGTAATCCAGAAAAAAATGAAGTCTATTAATGGGATTTGGTTCCTTTCAATCATAGCTTTTGTCATTTTTCAATCAGCGGAAGCTCAAGATCAGTCAGGTTCTTGTTTTATTATCATGAAATTAGCTTGATGTTTTAAATAAACCAATTTAAAATTCTGTTCTTTTGATGATTCATTGTTATATTGCATCATAAACAGGATTTATCAGCTTGGATTGTGGATTAATCCCTAAGAATGCAACCTATACGGAGAAGAAAACAAATATAATATACATACCAGACTCGGATTATATCGACAGTGGATTAATCGGAAGGATCGATAATTCATACACCACAGTGCTTCAACAACAGACTTGGACATTAAGAAGCTTCCCGGAAGGTCAAAGAAATTGTTACAACTTCAATCTCAAGGCGAACCGCAAATATTTGATTAGAGGAACCTTTGTCTATGGGAATTACGATGGTTTGAATCAAATACCTAAGTTTGATCTTCATATTGGTCCTAATAAATGGACTTCTGTTATATTGGAAGGAGTAGCAAATGCTTCGATCGTCGAGATCATCCATGTCTTAGCACAAGACCGTCTTCAAGTTTGTCTTGTCAAAACCGGTAAAACGATACCGTTTATATCGTCGTTGGAACTTCGTCCGTTGAACAATAATACTTATGTCACTCAAAGTGGATCGTTGATGTCTTTCGCCAGAGTTTACTTTCCGCAAACTCCATCGTTCCTCAGGTAATGTAAATGAGGTTTCAATTGTTTCAAACGCAATTTATGCATTGCATTTACACGTAAAATAAGAAGAAGCTCAGATTAAAACTTATAGTTTTGAAAAAGATAACATTTTCAGTTTTTTATTTTTTGGTGAAGTATTAATGTAAATGGAACGTGAGTTTTGTGTTTCCTCTCGACATTAACGTATTTTAATTTTTATTCCGTTTGTATTTACAATAAAATAAAATAAAAATTTGCTCTTTAACGTTGTGGGTTCATTTGAAATGTCGAACAGCGGATCACTTTTTAAGTTGTGTTATTTTTACTACTTCTAACATTGATCAAATTTTCACATTTTTGGAAACTGATTCCTTTATGCATTATGTACAGGCTTACGTTTCATGAACATTCTTCTAAAGTTTTGTGTTAGCTAAAGTGTTTTGGTTGTTCCATCATTATTTTACTATTCATCTAGCATATCATTCAAACACATACAGTAAACGCAAACAAACCACTAAGGTCTAAGCTAGATTGTGGAACTTGTAATTGTTGTATTTTCTTTTGAGTTTGAATTAACACAATGAATACTCATCTCTCTCTAGGTTTGATAAAGACATACATGACCGAGTTTGGGTTCCATCCAGCAAGGATGATCGTACGTCGTCGATAAGCACCCATCTTCCAGTAGATACAATTAGCAATTTCTACGATGTGCCTCAAAATGTGGCGAATACCGCAATTATCCCCGCAAATGCTGATTATCCTCTCTACATATGGTGGGATCTCCAAAACATCAATGCACAGTGTTATGTATACATGCATTTTGCAGAAATCCAGAATCTTGAATCTAATGATATCAGAGAATTCAACATTACTTACAGTGGTGATGAGGTTTGGGAAGATTTCTTTAGACCTCAAAAACTCAACCTCACAACAATCTATAGTCCAACAGCTTTGAGTTCTTCTGATGGAATATTCAACTTCACTTTTACTATGACCGAAAACTCTACTCTTCCTCCACTTATCAATGCTTTTGAGGTTTATACAGTTGTTGAAAATGTACTGCTCGAGACATACCAAGATGAAGGTAAATTTTCATTCTTTTAACCAATTTGTTTTTTTTTTCCTTTCAATTTTTAAAATTTAGTTGGGGTTGTTAGTTTGTGTAAATCATTTTTTTTATCAACAACACATTTTGACAATGATTTCTAAATTTTGCTTGGAATTCCAAGTCAATTAAGATACTTTATCCAATAAACGTCATATTTTTTTTTTTGAGTATCAGTTTCTGTTATGATGAACATCAAGAAAAAATATGGATTGAGTAAAAAGATAAGTTGGCAAGGAGATCCATGTTCTCCTCAGATTTATCAATGGGAAGGTGTGAATTGCTTTTATTTGGACTCCGATCAACCTCGGATCATATCATTGTATGTGTTTTTTTTTGTTTTTAATTCATTTATTTACATTTCATAATTTTTTATTTTATTTGAGATTTCTCAAAAATTCCAACTCTTTAAATCATTAGGAACTTGACATCAAGTGGACTGACCGGTATCATAACACATGATATATCTAATCTAATACAATTGAGGGAACTGTAAGCATCTGAAACTCTAATCTAACACAAATAAACTTTAGGGTTTTGATATAATCGTCTTCTTTATTTTCTATAATGGACAGAGATTTATCAAACAATGATTTATCAGGAGATATTCCAGATTTTCTTGCTGATATGAAGATGTTAACACTAATGTGAGTTTCTGTTATTTTAACTCTTTTCTCATTCTACTTTTTTTTTTGTTCTTGGAAGATTCAGTCTTTTTTTCTTTTGGCAGAAACTTAAGAGGAAACCCAAAGCTGAATCTCACAGTTCCAGACTCTCTTCAGAATAGGATAAATAACAAATCTTTAACACTAATGTAAGATGTTTTCTCAATAATATTTTCCTTTTCTAAGACCATAGAAAGTATATAGATTAATTCATAATCTCATTTTTTATATTTCATTTCTCATTCACTTTTAATGATTGTAGCACAGATGAAATTCAGAATCCTAATGGTGAAAAACCGGGTAAAAAAAAGTTGTCTTCGGTTGCTATCACAGAGATAGTGGCTGGTGTGATCTTATTACTAGCCACCTTTACCATATGTCTCATTGTTGCAAGGAAAAAACAGAGAAGTAGTGAAGGTATAATCATCGGATCAGGTCTTAATACTAATGCAAAATGGAACAAATATATATATATATATATATATATATTTGATTCATTTTATTTCTCTTTTTTTTTACCATTATAACAGCTCCAAGGAGGCTTAATAGTGTGAAAAGATCGTCCAATCAATCAATCGGAACAAAAGAGCGGCAATTTACGTATTCCGAGATCCTAAAGATGACAAATAACTTTGAGAGAGTTCTTGGTAAAGGAGGCTATGGAAGAGTATATTATGGAAAGTTGGATGATACTCAAGTAGCTGTGAAAATGCTTTTTCATTCATCAGCTGATCAAGATTATAAACATTTTAAAGCAGAGGTAACTTTCAAATCAGAAATAAATCCATAAGTTTTTTTTTGTTTTCAAAATGGAAGTTAAGTTTCTAATCTTTATTAGGTTGAACTTCTTTTAAGAGTCCACCATAGACATTTGGTGGGACTTGTGGGTTACTGTGATGATGGAGATAACTTGGCTTTGATCTATGAATACATGGCAAATGGAGACTTGAAGGAGAATATGTCAGGTAAACACTTTAACTAAGAGATTATGGTTTGGTGGAACTCGTAATATATAAATATCATCGAAATTCGGTATAGGAGAACGCGGTGGACATGTTCTAACTTGGGAAAACAGAATGCAATTAGCTATGGAGGCAGCACAAGGTGATGAAACAACAAAAAGTCTTGCTTATATTCTGATTTTGATGTTTAAAATGCAAAATTGACATAAATCAATAACAATTTGTAACAGGATTGGAGTATCTACATAATGGAAGTAAACCTCCTATGGTTCATAGAGATGTGAAAACAACTAACATTTTATTGAATGAGCTATATCAAGCGAAATTAGCCGATTTCGGGCTCTCTAGATCTTCCCCGGTCGATGGTGAATCTTATGTATCAACAATCGTTGCAGGAACACCTGGTTACTTAGACCCTGAGTGAGTAAACCAATCACTTATCTTACTCACAGTAGAATTTGAAATTTAATATTTTCTTCTTCTTTTTTTATGAAAGAAATTTAATATCTTTAGTTATATGTTTTCAGGTACTATAGAACAAACTTGCTAAGCGAGAAGACTGATGTTTACAGCTTTGGGGTAGTTTTATTAGAAATCATCACAAACCAGCCAGTGATTGATACAAACCGCGAGAAAGCGCATATTACAGAATGGGTTGTACTCATGCTCATGAAAGGGGACATTAGAAATATTATCGACCCGAAACTGAAGGGAGAATTTGATACAAACGGTGTGTGGAAGGCTGTGGAGTTGGCTTTGGCTTGTGTAAACCCTACCTCAAACCGTAGACCGACGATGCCACATGTTGTTATGGAGCTAAAAGAGTGTATGGACGCTGAAATTGCTAGGAAACAAGGGAGTCAAGAGATGTATTCAAAAGATTCTATTGAGTTGGCCATATCTCCTTCTGCTGGATACTCACCTGGACCGAGGTGAATTCAAAGGATTTGATGTGTTATGAAATGAACCAAATGATTGTTTTAAATAATCCATTGAAATGTTATCTCTGGGATTGAAAATACCTTTTTGTGTATCGAACAAGTTGTTTATTTCTGTAAACGTTTTAGCCTTTCAGTATGTGTAATCTAACTTGCTTGGGTCACAAGCTTTCTGTTTATTAAGAAAAAACGACAGAGACCAGATGCTCTGTTTCAATACTCTGTTTTATTTACTTTTTTTTTCTTTCTTTTTTCTTTTATCAACACTTTGTTTTGATTTCTTTGTTGCTATTCTTTTAGTGGTAAAAGATTTTTTTGGGAAGGTTTAGAGGATTTTTTTTCTTTCTCAAAGTGATGCGGTTTGAGAAATAAGAAGCCTTACTTGCACGACAATTTTCCCTTTTTTTCTTTTCTGGTCAGTTAATTTCCATTTCTCTACAAACTCAGTGTAATCATGTTTGGTTTCTTGTTCTGTCGATGGCGAAAAGCTTCCAAAAGTAAGAAACTATTGCAGCAGCTTCAGTCTCGTCTTAAGCTACTCAAGAACACGAAATACTCCACATTTACGTCACGACATTGCTCTCTTCATCCGAATCAATGACCCCGCACGTGTTCTCCTTCGGACCAACCAGCTCTTCCTTGTCGAAAACTCGATTTCAATCTACGATTTATTGCTTCTATTATCTGACTTCATCATCCTCCATTTCTCCTACATTAAAAAACACAGGTTATTTCTATTTTTTTGTTTTTTTTTTGTTTCACTCTGATTTCTCTGTTTAATTCAAAAATTCAAATACTAATTCGATAATCAAAATCTGCAGAGAATTGCTAATGACGACATTAACGAAGCAGTTTCGAGTCTTGTCTTTGCCTCAGCGAGGTGTGGAGAATTACCTGAGCTATTAAGCATCAGAGAGCTGTGTGGTCAACGTTACGGTCAACCTTATGTAACAACTGCTCTTCAGCTTCTCCCTACAAATCTTGTTAACTGCCAGGTTTCATCCGTTTCACACATTTATTTTTATTTCCAATCTAGAAACGACTTTTTGGATGATAACTCGCAAATCTGAAAAACGCAGATCAAGGAGAAACTATGTGTAACTTCAGTATCTGAAGATGTGAAGTCTAGATTGTTAGATGAAATAGCGAAACAGTTCGGTCTACGTTTCGAAATGTTAAGGCTGGAATATACACATGAGATTGAGAAACAGGTGATTTTCTTATTAATGTTGTATCAAGAACAATATATTTTTTTTGTTTTCTTGGTTTCATAATATTTTGGACTTGTGTGTGTATGATATAGGTAAATGAAGAGGAAGAGAAGAAAGTAATGGATTCAGATTTAAAGAGTTGCTCTGATGATCAGTCACCAGAAGAAGTGTATAAATTCAGCGTTACGGATGTTGAAAAAGATATAAGCAATGAAGAGAAACCAATGGAGGATGATTACATAGAGGAGGCTCAAGTAGGAAAAGATCAGAGAAAGTAGTGAAGAAGAGAGAAGATCATCATCATCATCTTCATCATCATCATCGGGTTTAGTGACATGGAGAGTTTGAGGTATTATAAGGGGAGAAAAAGGATTCATGGAAGAAGATGATCATCATCATCACATGGTTACCATATAGTATACAATGTGTTTAAAGTGAAGGAAGAAGAAGATTATTACCAGGACATGTTCATCCTAAGCTTTCTGATTACGACCAAATTGTTTCTCAGTTTAAAGCCCTTAGGAAACAGCAGTGTATGCATTCTTAATATTTTACTTTATACTCCAGCTGTTTTTGGAATATTGATTTTTTTTGGAAGATTTTCACATATTAAAAACCATTTAGTACATCATTTTTTCTAATCACTTTTTTAATTTCTTAATCTGAGTTCAGGTTTTACTTGATTTTCTCAATAAACCATACGAGCACTACTTTCCCACACTAACTCGTCTTAATTACTCACAATAAATATAATTGCGAAATGTTTATTTTGAAAGATTATTTTGAAAATATGAGTATCGAACCTTTTAGATTTTAAGGTAGATATTTGATAAAAGTTAAAAGTTTTTATTTCCTGTATTTACCAATAAACAAATTTATAAACTATATTAATGAGAGATCAAACAAAAAATTTAATTGTTGTTTTAATATGTGTGGAACAATATAAAACGACGCTTATTTATAAATAGAGGGAGTATATATATATATATATTAAACTTCTAAATTATATAAAATCGAAATTAACTGAAATTAATCGGAAGGTTGCATGAGGATTAGGATTCATAGATATGGTCGTAAGGGAAATAATCAAAGGTCAAGAGAGAGCCAGAGATGGACGCTGAATCTGCTCCGCCGTGGGAGAGAAGAGATAAATCAAATTCCGAAAATGCCCCTATTCTCGATTTTCTGTATATGGGCTTTAGTTAGAATGGAGAAGATCGGCCCATAATTAAGAGAGGTATCCATCCATCCCTTATTTATTTTTAATTTCATTTGTCTTTCTTTTATTTTATTTCTCTCCGGGTAAATGCTTGACTTGGTATCTTGATATCTCTACGTTAAAAGTTAAAACTAGTCATTTGATTGAATAATTCAAAATAAGTGAATTACAAAAAAAAAGTACTCGCTAAAATCCAAAATTCAAAATCAATGGGGAATTTATATACTCTAACAAATAATATATAACTTCGTTATTCTATTTCGATGCGTGGCTTGACGTACCAATTAATAAAATAGTCGATTGTTGAGAAAAACATTTAAATAATAATATTAATATATAACTGAAGTCAACGCTTTGTAATTTCAAGGAATATAGGCAGCGACGAGGTCATAAATCAGATTTACCTAAGTTGACTTGTTCATTTCTAATCCTGGACCTACATCAGTCTTTACGGGTACGGTTAAAAGTGAGACAAGATCATCCAGTTCATCGATCATGACAAAGGAACTCAAGTTCACTTATTCCGAGGTACTGAAGATGACTAATAACTTCACGAGAGTTCTTGGTAAAGGAGGATTTGGAACAGTGTATCATGGAAACTTGGATGATACTCAAGTAGCTGTGAAAATGCTCTCTCATTTATCAGCTCAAGGTTATAAAGAGTTCAAAGCAGAGGTACTTTAACAAGATGTAGATCCTTTAATCTTTGTTTTTGAATGGTATTCAGTTTCTTGATCATGAAATGATCATTTTGTTATCTTTCTCAAGTTGAGCTACTTTTAAGAGTTCATCACAGACATTTAGTGGGACTTGTGGGTTACTGTGATGATGGAGATAATTTGGCTCTGATCTATGAATATATGGCAAATGGAGACCTGAGGGAAAATATATCAGGTAACACTTTTGACTAAGAGACTCTGATTAGGTCCAATTCATCTCTCTGAATTACAACACTTGAATTATTCAAAACTCAATATAGGAAAACGTGGTGGCAATGTCCTAAGCTGGGAAACAAGAATGAAAATAGCTGTAGAGGCAGCACAAGGTGAACAAAATTTCTTAGTTGTTTTCTTTTCATTACACAACAATTTTGTATCTGGTTGTCTGAAAGCAAGATTGACATAAACAATAACCATTTTGTAACAGGATTGGAGTATCTTCACAATGGATGTAGGCCTCCTATGGTTCACAGAGATGTGAAACCAACCAACATCTTATTGAATGAGCCGTCTCAAGCAAAACTAGCCGACTTTGGGCTTTCGAGATCTTTTCCGGTTGATGGTGAATCTCATGTCACGACAGTCGTTGCAGGAACACCTGGTTACCTAGACCCTGAGTGAGTGAAACAATCAGCTTTGTTATACTCAACTGAGTAATCAAGAATTGTGAATTATAATCTCTATCTCTGATAACCCTTTTCAGATACTACAGAACAAACTGGCTAAGCGAGAAGAGTGATGTGTACAGCTTTGGCATAGTGCTGTTAGAGATAGAAAGAAACCAGCATGTGATAGATAAAAACCGAGAGAGACCTCACATCAATGAATGGGTTGCGTTCATGCTCACTAGTGGGGACATCAGGAATATTGTTGACCCGAAACTGATGGTGGACTATGAAAAAAAGGGTGTATGGAAGGTTTTAGAGTTGGCTCTAGCCTGTGTAAACCCATCTTCAAACCGCAGACCGACGATGCCACATGTGGTGATGGAGCTAAATGAATGTCTGGCTTTGGAAATCAAAAGGAAACAAGGTAGTCAAGAAACGTACACAAAGGATTCTGTTGAGTTTAGTATATCTTCTGCTTCTGATTTCGCTCCTAGAGCGAGGTAAAATTCGAAGTCTCTGATATATTGTTTATAATAATCGATTGTTCATATTGAAATGTTTAAGATATAGGTCTGTAAAATTTCCTCAAAAAGTATGTCTTTAATACGTGTAAAATTCTTGGGTCCCAAGAAATTAGTATGTATCATATCAGTTTGTATGAGTCATCATTCTTGGATCCCAAGAAACTGATATGTATCATATCATTTTATGTATGAGTCATCAACACTAGAGCAAAAACCAGGATGTTCTCTTTTGATTACTCTGTTTAGAATCTAAAGATACTTTTAGAGTTTTAGTGCTCAGAACAGAGAGCTTTCTGGGAACAATGAAAGATAACATTTTGTATAAAAGAACAAGTAGGAAACTTGTTTGATATAAAAGTTTACAACAAGATTCTTGATAGTGTTAAGAAATTCCAGGTAACAATAATCAGTGTTGAGATTTTGAGTTCGATTATAGCTTAGGTTAGTTTCGGTTTATGCTTTGTTATGTTAACCAAGAATAAGAATTAACGAGTTCCTCTCAAACTAGAGAGTACGTCTCGAGTAAGCCTAGCTTACTAACTTCCACTAAAACAACTTGTAAGTTTCTTTTTATTACACTTAGTCTTTGGTCTCTCTCTCACACTACTCTCTTGCTTTCTTGTGATATGTACCTCACTAAGAAAAGCTCTAATGTGATGCTATGCCTAGGAAGTATGACACCTACTCCTAATCCCGACCCCAAGACAAAGAACAAGAAGAAACTTAAGAAGAAAACACTCACCGAAGACCCCTAGGAGCTAGACTCTCTTTACCGAAAGACTAGCTCTCTCTTGTCTTCTTTTCTTCTCTCTCTTTTTGTGGATGGATTATTGTGATGACCCTGTGCCTCTATTTATAGTTGTTGGAACCTCTATTTCCTACTAGGAAAACCGCTTATCAACTCCTTTTTCTACTTGAAATAGGATAACTTCCATGCCAAGAAACACACACACACCTAATCCCATTAGGAATTGGATCTTTGATTCCTTTAAACTTGAGCCTATTAATGTTAACCCATTAGTACTCTTTGTGCGGCCCAGCTTCAGCCCAAGTAGGAAGAGATCCGTTGGAAGTCACTCGGCTTGACACTTCCTCACAATCTCCACCTTGTCGAGGCGCGTGCCAATCAGCTTCTCTCTCTCATCACACCAAGAAACTCTTTCTCTTCCTAATACTCTTTCTTCTCTCTTCTCGGAACTCTCTCTTTTCTCTTTCTGACGCTATCTTTCTTTCCTTTCCGGCGTTATCTCTCTTTCCGACATTCTCTCTTCTTTCCCGATGGACGCTGGTGGTTCTTCCAAGAAGTCTATGATCTCCGAGTATGACATGCTCGAGATGATCTGCCGGAACGCCACCGTGACTCAAGGAATATGTAACGTCTTCTCTCTCCTCGCCTCTGTAACCGAGACAATTCAGATTCTCCGGTTTCTTGAGTTCCTCCTTCGAACTTTAACCCGTTCATCTTCCTTTTTTTCATGTGAAGAAGAAAGCAAGGAGTTTGACGCCTTGCCTCTCTGCGAAAAGTAAGCCACTTTTCTTAACCGATTCTTTCCGATTTAAGCTTTACCGCCTTCAAAATCTAGAATTTAACTTTTGTCGATTCTCTTATCGAGACTTGTACCGCTACTAACTTGAGTCTCTTTTCATTCCCTCTGAGATATTCAACCGACAGAGCAATCTCAGAGTACGCTCTCGCCAAATCAGGCGATGACCTTCAGCTTTACGGTGTTTCCACCAACCTGGAACACACACCCTGTGATTGATCTTCTCTTGTCAAGATCGGTTGCATAGTCCGAGTCACAATACCTTTCAATATCTAAATGTCCTGTCTTGGTAAATGTTAGACTTAAGTCGATATAAACCTTTAGATATCTTAGGATCCACTTCACTGCATTCTAGTGAATCCTTCCTGGACTAGTCATGTACCTGCTTACCAAGCATATAGCATAAGCAAGGTCTGGTCTTGAGCCGATCATGGCATATATAAGACTGCATGATGCGCTTGCATATGACATCTCTTCCATGATGATTCTCTCCTTGACCAACTCTTCTTGTGTCAAGCTTTTCAGCTTAAGCTGTGTGTTCACGGGTGACACCACAACCCCGCAATCCATCATGTTGAATGATCTTAGCACTTGCTTTAGGTACCTTCCTTGTGATAACTTAAGAACTTCATTCTTTCTATCCCTGATGATGGACCCAAGTCTTTCATCTCAAACTTGATGTTTAGACTTTTCCTTAAGATCTCTATCTTCTTTAAGTCCTTAACCGCTACTAGCATATCATCAACATAGAGTAATAGGAATACCTGATCATCAATGGTTGATCCTTTGTGATAAACACACAAATCATTGATGCTTCTGTGAAACCCTTGTGACTTCATAAAGTCATTAAACTTGTGATTCCATTGTCTAGGAGATTGTTTCAAGCAATAAAGAGATTTCTTCAATAGGCAAACCTTGTTTTCTATCCCTTTTTCAATGAACTCTTCCGGTTGATCTATGCAGATCACTTCTTCTAGCGTACCATGCAAGAAAGCGGTTTTAACATCCAGTTGCTCTAGCTCTAAGTCGAAATTCACCACAACTGACAACATGATCCTTATGGATACATGTTTCACTACTGGTGAGAAAACCTCATTGTAGTCTATTCCTTCTACTTGTGTGAATCCTTTTACGACTAGTCTAGCTTTATGTCTTGATTTTTCAACCCCGCGAATTCTTTCTTTTAACTTAAAAATCCATTTGCAACCAACTGTCTTTTGCTTTTCCGGTTTAGAGACAAACTCCCATGTCTCATTCTTGTATAGTGAGTTTATTTCTTCCTCCATAGCTAGTCTCTATTTCTTCCATTCTCTACTTCTCTTAGCTTCTCCTAGAGTTTTTGGCTCATAAAGTCGTTAAACTTGTGATTCCATTGTCTAGGAGATTGTTTCAAGCAATAGAGAGATTTCTTCAATAGGCAAACCTTGTTTTCTATCCCTTTTTCAATGAACTCTTCCGGTTGATCTATGCAGATCACTTCTTCTAGCGTACCATGCAAGAAAGCGGTTTTAACGTCCAGTTGCTCTAGCTCTAAGTCGAAATTCACCACAACTGACAACATGATCCTTATGGATACATGTTTCACTACCGGTGAGAAAACCTCATTGTAGTCTATTCCTTCTACTTGTGTGAATCCTTTTACGACTAGTCTAGCTTTATGTCTTGATTTTTCAACCCCGCGAATTCTTTCTTTTAACTTGAAAATCCATTTGCAACCAACTATCTTTTGCTTTTCCGGTTTAGAGACAAACTCCCATGTCTCATTCTTGTATAGTGAGTTCATTTCTTCCTCCATAGCTAGTCTCCATTTCTTCCATTCTCTACTTCTCTTAGCTTCTCCTAGAGTTTTCGGCTCATCTAACTCTAGGTCTTCCGCACAAGCTAATGCATATGCCACATAGTGAGATGAGTCGCCATACCTTTGTGGTGGCTGGATATTTCCTCTTCTGGTCCTATCCCTTGTCAGTAGGTATTCATCCGGTGACTCTGCTTCTTTCTCTTCCTTTTCTTCTGACACCTCTTCCTCCTTTGATTCTTCTTCCTCTTCACCTTGAGTTTTTTCTCCCAACTCTGAAGATACTCCACCTTGACCGGTGTTGTCCCTAGTATCTTCTTCTTCTTGATTTGTATCACTTTGAACTGAAGATCTTTGGACCATGACATTGTTGTCTGGTCCTTGAATCAGTTTTGTTCTGAAAGTAACCCTCTTAGTTTTAGCTTTAGGTTGACTTTCTTCCTTGACTTCTTTGTAAACTTTATCTTCATCAAATACCACATTCCGGCTAATGGTGTATTTTTTTTCTTCGGGTAACCATATCCTGTATTCTTTTGTTCCTTGAGGATATCCCATGAAGAAGCCTTTTATAGCCCTAGGACTCAGCTTGTCTTGTTGAATGTGTACATAAGCTACGCATCCAAACCTTTTTAAGTGGCTATAGTTAGCCTTAGCTCCTGTCCATATCTCTTCTGGTATTTTGAAGTTTAGTGAAACATTAGGTGTCCTATTAATTAGGTAGACGGTTGTGGCAGCTGCTTCTGCCCAAAACTTCTTTTCCAAACCTGTCTCTGCTAGCATGCACCTCATCTTATCGGCTATGGTCCGATTCATTCTCTCGGATACTCCATTTTGTTGTGGAGTATAGGTGGAAGTTCTATGCCTTTTCACTCCAGTCTCCTTGTATAAATTGTCCATTTGTTGATTGCAAAACTCTAGACCATTATCTGTTCTTAAACACTTGAGGGTTTTCTTGGTTTGAATTTCTACTAGGGTCTTCCACTCGGAGAAGTTTTCAAACACCTCATCTTTTCTTTTCAAGAACCTGATCCATACTTTCTTAGAGTAGTCGTCTATAAATGTCAAAAAGTATTTGCATCCTGAGAGACTATATTCATTTGAGACTGAACCCCATAGATCGCTATGAACGTAGTCAAGAATACCTCTTGATGTATGCTTTGCATCCGGAAAACTTTGCTTGTGTGACTTTCCGAGTACACACTCTTCACAGAAATCAAGAGTGTGTATTTTCTTAGAGTTAAGATAACTTTTTTTTACCAGAACATTCATGTTCTTCAAGCTCATATGTCTGAGTCTTGAATGCCACCTATTTGCTTGGTTTGTTTTAGCCCTTGCTATAGACGCTTCTCCTTGCAACACTGATCCTTGTAGGTAGTACAGTCCTTTTTGATACTTTCCCGTGAGCACTTGCTTATTGTCTTTGTAGAATTTTACTGTGAAATCTCCACCTGCATACTTGCAGCCACTCTTTTCTAGTTGGCCATATGATATGAGGTTCCTGCCCATATCTGGCATGTACCTTACCTCTGTAAGTGTCACGATGGTTCCATCAAGATTCTGTATCTTTAAATTACCTATTCCTTTGATCTCACTTTGTGTGTTGTTGCCCATTAGTACTTTGCCTCCATTGATCTCTTTAAAATCAAATAATACTTCTTTGTTTAGTGTGATGTGGAATGTACATCCTGAGTCCATCACCCACTCGTCTCTTGTGTCTTGTAAGCTGACTGTTAGAACCATAGGTAGCTCAACATCCTTAGCTATATTAGCTACATTGCTAGTTTTCCTTTTAGGACACTCTGCTTTGAAGTGACCCTCTTTTCCGCAGATCCAACACTTCCTTTTCTTTATAGTTGGTCTCTGTCTTGACTTTGACTTTCTATCTCTACTTTTGAAACGATTTTCTTTGTTGTAGCTCCTATTCTCGTTTCTTCCTCTGCTCACAAAGAGTTCTCCGAATGGTTCCTGGTTTTTAACAAACCCTTTTCCTTTAGTTCAATCTCTTTGGAATAAGCTGCACTAGTGACATCGTCCATGCTTAAGGTTTGAGTCTTGCCGGCTCCATACTTAAGTGTGTTTCTTAGTGCCTCGTAGGGATCTGGCAATGCTGTTAGGATTTGTATAGCTTGGTCTTCATCCGATATGTTGATGTTCAAGCTAGCCAAGTCGTTTATTAATTTCAAGAACATATCTATATTGTGATCAATACTTTTATGTTCTTCAAACTTGAAACTTGAGAACTTTTGTTTCAAGTAGATGCGATTGGCTTGAGACTTTGATTGGTAGTCTCTCGAGAGAGCTTGCCATATCGCCAAAGCAGTCTTTTCTTTTATGACTTTCCGGAGAACTACATCTCCTAAGCTCATGCATATTGTATTCTTGGCTCTCTTCTCTTTTTCTTGTTGTGCCGGGTCTACTTCTATCTTCACTTCCAGTAAGATCTCCGAGATTTCTTTCCCTTTTCCTGTGGGATCTCCCTCGCCTGATGAAGATGGATTTGTTTCTTTTAAACATGAATCCAAACCGAGTAGTTCTAGCTGGCACAACATCTTGTACTTCCATAAACCAAAGTCTCCTTTCCCATCAAACTTTTCCACATCTTACCTCCTTGAAGTTGCATCCATGATTCCTTAGTTTCAAGTCCTGAAACGATTGATCACTAATAACTTCTAATCCGTATGATATTAGGAATATGCAGAACTTGGAATCAATCACGCTTCTGCTTGTCCTACGCTCTGATACCACTTGTAGAGATTTTGAGTTCGATTATAGCTTAGGTTAGTTTTGGTTTATGCTTTGTTATGTTAACCAAGAACAAGAATTAACGAGTTCCTCTCAAACTAGAGAGTACGTCTCGAGTAAGCCTAGCTTACTAACTTCCACTAAAACAACTTGTAAGTTTCTTTTTATTACACTTAGTCTTTGGTCTCTCTCTCACACTACTCTCTTGCTTTCTTGTGATATGTACCTCACTAAGAAAAGCTCTAATGTGATGCTATGCCTAGGAAGTATGACACCTACTCCTAATCCCAACCCCAAGACAAAGAACAAGAAGAAACTTAAGAAGAAAACACTCACCGAAGACCCCTAGGAGCTAGACTCTCTTTACCGAAAGACTAGCTCTCTCTTGTCTTCTTTTCTTCTCTCTCTTTTTGTGGATGGATTATTGTGATGACCCTGTGCCTCTATTTATAGTTGTTGGAACCTCTATTTCCTACTAGGAAAACCGCTTATCAACTCTTTTTCCTACTTGAAATAGGATAACTTCCATGCCAAGAAACACACACACACCTAATCCCATTAGGAATTGGATCTTTAATTCCTTTAAACTTGAGCCTATTAATGTTAACCCAATAGTACTTTTTGTGCGGCCCAGCTTCATCCCAAATAGGAAGAGATCCGTTGGAAGTCACTCGGCTTGACACTTCCTCACAATATGGGTGTATCACTATTACTGACAAAAGAAATCCAGCTTTTTGTGAGGCTATCAAAACAGTTTTATTTACTTTCCTAAACAATCCCAATCGAAAATAGTAGTTTTGATAACAAAATCCAATCAGACAGGATTTACGGCTAACGTTTGTAAGAAAAAGGTTTACAAAAATCTTTTCTTTAATAGAAACCCAGAAAAGAAGATTGGGACTTTCAAAGAACCAAGATTCGGAAGAAAGAGAGACGAACGAATTTGATTTTTTTTTTAGATCGAAACTTGAATCTAGAAACGTAAAGGAAGAAGAAGAAAGAAAAAAAAATTGAATATTTCTCAGTCACACAATTGACCAAGCTCTCGAATTTGATGGTTTGTCTGATGAATCCACTATCAGAATTTTCTGAAAACTCTCCTCTGATTAGTCATCTTAATGTAACATGACATTACTATCCTCACTAATTTGACGGTTTCAGATTTTAGATTCGCATGTATTAAGAAATACATATATAAACGTTACATATGAAACTGCTTACATTTAACATTCAAACTCGGAAACATATGTTTCCATGACAATAAATCTCTCATTACAGTGTCCCCAATCACTGTTATTTATTTTTATTCTTTGCAGTGAAGTTGTTACATTTCCTTGATTCTGCAATGAGATTCATCATTCATTATCATCTCAGAGAAGAGGGGACTTAATAGAAAGCTTGACACTGCATAACATTTTATTAATCTTGACATGACAGGCTCTGTAAAAAAATTATTTTTTACCATGTTGATATTTTCTACGAATAGAGGAGATGAAGCATATGAGGAGGAGCCAATGTTGACATCAAAGTTCATCGTTTTTGTAACTCTTGTTCAGCGATGAAGCTTTCAAGTCAAGAAGATATCTGGTGGCCATGGAAGCATGAAGAGAAGCACCATAAGGTAATAATTTTTCATTAACCTGAAAATAAGGCGAGTGAGGGCTCACCAGTGGTGAATGAGCTTTGTTTTGCATTCCAACAAAGCTAAAATGTCCCGCAATTGATTCTTGCTAAAAAGAGAAATCTCTGATCCCATCAATGGTTGCATTTCAACATAATTCTCAATCCCTAACATATCGCCCGAAACGTTCCCCCAAAACTGATGTAAGTCTTTGTCATTTACCGTTGGTGGGAAAAAAGGTTTCTCGTCTTCAATGAAATCCACTGTTGCATTACACATATGCACGCTCGCTTGCCTTGTGATGACCTGAAACATTGGACTCGCAAGAGAGTTAAAAAAGATCGGTCTCGAGAGGAAGGCAAAAAAGTCTCAAACTACATATCAGAGGGGGTAAAGTTACTGACCTGCTCAATTCTTTTCTTGAGCTGCATAAAGCTTTTAGTTGAAAAGGCTCCGAATACCACTGATAGTAACAGAGTCAGGAATCACATTAAAAGCACCACCGCCTTCAAATTTAGCAACTGTAACCACCCACATAGATCAAATCAATCAATCTGATATATAGAGACATTTGAAGAGCCAAAGATTATATTTATACCTGCGAGTCTAAAGGATCCGCCTCTCGTGAAACGAGGTGTTGTAAGCTAACAATAACATTTGAAGCTGCCAATATCGGATCTATGGTGTGCTGAGGAAGAGCTGCGTGACCTCCTTTCCCGCTTATCGTAGCTTTCAAAAAGCCACTACCAGCCAACAATGGACCTTCTCTTGAGCTCACTTGACCTAATGCCAATTGATCTGTGACATGTAATCCAAAGATTGCACTCACAGTCTCCAATACTCCAGCCTCCACAATTTTCTTTGCACCTCCTCCTCCTTCAGCTGGTTGGAAAACTAGAATCACTGTACCCTGATGAAGAAATGTCCCAAGAAAGTTTAAAATTCAGACATCAGAAAGATTCAAATTTTAAGAAGTTTGATTAGAAAACTAAAAACACCTAACATGTAGCTCTTCTTGGTGTTCTTTAAGCAATTTTGCAGCACTGTGGAGCATCGTAGTGTGAGAATCATGTCCACAAGCGTGCATTTTCCCTGGAACCTTACTTTTGTGTTCCCATTCCACCATTTCCTACACAATCCAACACAATTTGTCCCCATAAGAATCCACCTAAAACAGAGTAACATTTCTCATAATTCCATCAACAGTCAAAGTAATTGCAAATAAGATCTCTTAAAGTAAAATGAAATGAGAGAATTTTACTAGAAACAAATGCTAGTTCCAAAGATGATCAAAAACCATAAAAAGCAGCTTAAACTCAAGAGAAAGATAATGATAGATCCCACAGAGACGTAAACTCAACAAATCTTCAACTAGATTACAGTGATTTCGAGTATCCAACACTAATGAAACTGAAAGAACAAAGTCAAAACCAATTTTAAAAATTGAAATCAGATACCTGCATAGCAAGTGCATCCATATCAGCCCTCAAAGCAACAAAAGGAGCTTAACCAGTTCCAATATATCCAACAACACCAGTTACATCAACTGGATACTCATAAGACACACCAATCTTCTCCAATTATGTCCTAACGAGCTTAGATGTCTCTACTACCTCATAACCTAATTCTGGGTTCTCATGGATTCTCCTTCTGATTCCAACCATCCAATCGAAAAAATCATCTCTTTTAGCTAAAGTAAGAAACTTTGAAGGGATTTGAGATAACCAATTAGAGGAACATGAAATCAGACAAGAAATGAGTAAGTAAAGGATCAAAACAAAAGAAACCAATTTGCAGAAACTCATGGCTTATTGATCGATTGATTTGATTGAATCAATCGATCGTGTTAGAGAAAGATGAGATCGAAGAGAGAGAGGTGTGCATGATGATGAAGCAGGGAAACAGGAAGCAGAAATCAGTATTTAAACTCCATAAAAACTGGAAACAAGAAGCCAAAGACGACACGAGAACTTTGAAAACTAACTGCGTCTCTGTTTTACATTTTTTTTTTGCCATCTGGTATTATTAATGAAAGAAAGTAAAGTCCTCATTTTTAATTTTATTTTCGTAATTTTTTTCGAATCTAATAATTATCAAAAAACATTATTTTCCTTTAATTGACCGTGATTATTATCAATTTGATAACTTTTAATTTTGGATTAAAACTAAAACAATCATATCTTTCTCAACCACCATTGTCACTTATTTTATATGTATTTTTAAAAATCACATAATTTTTTTGGTATTTACCAAGACTTTTCTTTAAAACGGATAAAGTTTGAATAATTCTAAATATAAGAAAAAGTGATTTGGTCAAAACATACCTTCTAAAACGTGGATCTATGGTCATTTTATAACATTAAAACTGACAATTGTCATTTATTTAATTAACTATCAGATTTTGTGCATCCACCTAAATGGGCCAAAATAAGAATATTTGCAATAGATGACCAGCGATTGAAATCTATTTAACAAAACGATCATGTTAATGTCGATATCAGAAAACCAAAAATAATTAACAAAACCCTAATATGACGTGTTTATTACATACTATTAGAGATATATATATATATATAGATCTATTACAGTTTTGACGCATTTTACCCAAAGTTTTGAAAGGATTTTATAGTTTTTTATATGTTTTTAGAGTTTTTTCCAGGTTGAAACATGTTTGAGATTTCATACCAAACAACAAACAGATCGATCGTTCAGATCAACGATCTAACATATGAAGGTTTGACGTGAGATATAAGATCGATCCAGGTTTACACCAACTAAAGGGCAGAAAAAGGAAATTTTAGTTTTTCCAAAAGATTTCAAATCAAGACGTATTTTGATCTATTTATTTGAGTTTTTAGTCATTGTTTAGGTAACCGCTTTATTTTCTATTCAGATTTTTTGGCTTTTGCAATTTGTAAGCTTTGGGAAGACGAATTTCTGACTCAACATCTCTTGAGAATATTTCTGAACCTCTTTGGATTTTTTTATTTTTATGATCATGAGTGTTTCTTCATCTATCTGTGTTTTCTTTTCATCCATGTCTGAGTAGATTCATAGTTAGGTTTTATAGTTTCAAAAGAATTTATGAATCATTGAATCAGACATAATAGAGTTAAATCATTTGTTATCTTCACCTATCATTGTTCTTATTGCTTAGATTAAATTGATCACTTGCTCTCTGATTTAGGGTTTAATGTATTAATCAAAACTGCTATGGATTTTTTGATAGAACATATGTGAGTGAATTATCCTTAGCCAACGAAAATTGATGCTAAGGCAATCCGTGAACAAATCGAACATATTTGTTAATGCTTGTTTAGAATTTTAAATTCAAATGACAGTTTAGAATCTTAGGTTGGTAGATAAAATGATTGATAACACGATAGTGAATTGGTTATATAATTATGTTTGAGTTCAAAATTGTGTTTATATGTTTCTTGAATAATTGTCTACTTCATGATCTATGATTTCCTGCGAATATCTCTTAAACCTTACACTTTTAATTCATAAGTTACATCGTTTAATTATTTTTTCGTTTACATTACAACAAACAACTATATCATTACCTTAATTTCACTCTCAAATAATCATAGTGTAATTTTGATATATGTGGTTTTAATCCAATCTATATTATTGTGATTGCATGTGTATTTACAATCTTTTATTTGGATTAAAACTTATATGGATCATATATATATATATTTGAACCGTAACACGATATTGAAGGTGACACCACTAGAGTAATTTACAAAACCCCTGGAAAAAATATTATTCGGAGAAATGAAGGAAATTATGTTGTTTATAAGCAAGTAGGTGGGCAAATTTCCATTTCCGATCTCGAATTTTTGTCCCTATGCGGTAATGTATGTTCACATAGGATATAGACCAAATGAATGAAGATGACATGAAACCGATAGCTGCTTAATGCTTATCCGGAACCAAAATACTCTTGTTTCAATTGTAACATGACAGAAAGATCGAAATAAGAATCTTAGTCTCTAATAATCGATTGAATCGAAAACAAAAACAAAAATTTACATCTTTATAGGGGACAAGACTTACCGACTAGAATGGAACGAAAATAAAAATTCTCAAAATTCTATTTAGGATAAAATAATTATTATATTTAAATTATATATATATATATATTATACAATAGAATATGTATATTATAAAATACAAAACAGTAAATTTAATTTGTTTTAAAGTGACTAGATTTATAAGCTTATTAATTCTCATTAAAGATTAGTACTTGTTATTACCAAAAAAAAAAAACTAAACTTTTCTTATTTGGTTTTATTGTACGTATACATAAAAGAAAAAAAAAACACTTGGGAGCATTTCCTAAACTGAATCATATTCTTTCTTAACATCATTTTATTTATTATTTAGAAATGTCTACATGATCGTTAAACAAAACACTTCTTAAACAAATCGGAGGGTAAAAGTAAATTTGTGATATCTGTATAATAACTTAGCTAACTTATCAGTAGGTTGATTATATTCTCGTGATACTAAAGAATCATATTCTAAACTTGAGTTTCCTTTGAGAATGCCTAAAATCAAAATCCAATAAAAATGGACGTTTAACCATTCCTCAAATAAGATTCTCTTATCATATTTAAAAGTTATGAAATATGTTTCTAGAAATTTTCGATCCTATATGCTATGGTCTGTCCTATTCCCGTTCAGTCCAAATTTTAGATGGGGTTTTGAAAATGCGACAAATAATTTCATTCCCGATTCTTAATTTTATATGTTATGATCCTGAATTTCTATTTGTCTAACCCTTGCAACCAAGCAAAAAAACAAAAAAAAAGAGTAACTTTCTTCCTCATCCACGAGAACTTGAGAGTACAAAAAAAATTAAAAAAATTTGAGTTAACCTGAAAGCTGAAACAAAAGCAAATTACCTCTAAGCACCAAATCTCATCTCTCCCACCTAATCTTAAAAGTTAAAAACTTTTATAGTTTTGCACCTCAACCACTAACTATTTACATTTTCTCAATTCCAACTTCTCTCTCTCTCATGTTTTGGCTGCAGCTGGCAATGCTCGGTGTTGCGTTTGTCTTGCTGACCCTTTCAACACTTCGTTTATCCTACTGAAGACTACTTTCAACGGTATACAAGCTACAACCGTTTCCTTTGCCTTTTCTGTTGTCTGCTTCTTGCTTCTTTCCGTCAACCTCTGGCTCGTTAGAGTAGAGAGCCGCCTTGTCTTTTTCGAAAGGGGAGGTGATTTCTTCTTTGACTTCTTCCAAGATTTCTTCTTCTTGCTATTCTTTTTCGACAATGACTTCTTCGCCTTCACAACAACTTGAGACATCACCATACCGTTGCAGTAGTCTTCTTCCAAGATTTCAACAGCTAAAGGATGCCCAACAATAGCTTTACCATTCACTTTACTCATACGAGACACCAGTGGAACATTACGCGGTTTGCTGTAGTTTGCTTTTACCTCAATCTTCACATCGTACAGCGTAGAATGAGTCAGAGAACTGTTGTTATTAGTTCCCTCGCCGTACTCATTTCTTCTCGCTTCTTGTTTCTTACTCATCTGCCTCGAGTTCCTCTTTCCTTTTAGCTGCCACTTAGAAGTGCTCTTCTCAACCCCGTTTAAATTACAGTTGACAGGTTCTGAAACTGGTGGACTTGTACAAGCAGATCCATTACTTCCATCATTCTTAACAAACACACCGTGACTACTCCGACCACGCCGCCTTGTTAAATCAGTAACCAGAGCTCTCCTTGATGAGGAAATTCTACAAGCAGCCGGAAAACCTAAAATAACAATGGACGTCAGCATAAATGACACTGTTCACAAACCAAAACAGTGGCAAATGATTTAGCCACCACCAAATTAAATCTAAGAGATCAAACCTTTGGATCCTAAGAAAGTGGAGAAAACACAATAATAGCACATTTTGAATGCAGAAGCAATTTAGCAATAAAAATGCCAAACATTGTGAAACACCTTAATCTAAAGAATCATCAAAGCTATTTTGTTTTCGCCAGGCGATTTCTCCAGAATATGGTCACCTAACCTCTTTAAACTATCATGTGACAAAATCCCACTTAATGACAATAGCAAGCTTTTGTTTCTTTAATTCATAGAAGAGGAGATATGCAGATTCTTGCAACTAGAGGAACCAAAACATGTACACACTTAAGAGAGGTTTAAGAACTTATACCTGGTGGTGGTTTTATTTCTCCAGTTAGGGGAACATCAAATAATCTGTCAAAAGAAGCATCCTCTGCCGAACCTGATAAGCTGGAGATTTCACTGTCTTTTGCCTTGTTATGGGAGGCTCCAACAACATTTTCATAAGCATTCTCATATGAAATCCCGGTGCTGTCTGAGTTATTGTTAATTACAACAGATACACTTTTCATGGATTCAATGGACTCCATTCTTGTAACTGTGCTGTCATAAGTTACAAGCTGGTCACAGGTAACAGGGACAGAAACCATAGCTGTACTCTCTAACACCTTTGTCAATTGCCGGCGTCGGTTTTTCCTTTTAGTGCACTCATTAACAACTATGACTTGTGACCTTTTTCTTTTTAGTGATGACGGTGAGCATACCTTGTTCCCATTGGCGAGAATATTTCCATTCGACATTGAATCACTGAGATTTACATCACAGATCAAACCCATTTCTTGCCTATGCTTGGTTATAGCACCGACGTGTTTTTTCCCAATATCCTCAAGCCCTCTCATTCGCTTGATTCCTTCAGTTCCATCATCTTCCGAGTCATTTGGTGTTCTTCTTCTCTTTGGCTGCACCTTAGAAGCTACAACGTTATTCATTTCTTGGGAAGACATACTGGATTGCAATTCCTCAGGCGCTGAATCCAATTCATCTTCAGTCTCTTCTTCATCAGCGGACCCCGAATCCTCATCACACCTTTTAGAATCCTCAGCACCAGATGAGATACACAAATTATCTTCCGGATGAACTTCTTTTGCAAGAAGTGCATTCTCAATCTCAAGAGCATTGTTAATGGCATCTTCTCGGCGAGTACACTTGAGAGACCTCTTATTACTAGAGCTCGCTGCTGCTGCAGCGGCCTTTGCCTTATCAATGCAAGCATCATAATCTCCACAACGAAATGCCTTCACTGTCTTGGACTGTTCAAGAATATACCAAGCCCTAGAGTCATAAAGCAAAACACTTAAACCAAAATTCCCACTGATTCTTATATCAAAGAAGGCGAAACTAAGGGCAAGAGATTGTGGAAAAGAGCAAAGAGTACACTCACACGTTAACATCGTCACGACCTAGAAGCTTTATTGGAGTGCCGGCTTTTGAAGAAACCAAAAATGAATTTTCAGGAACTTGGTCATAAGCCAGAGTCTGTCCGGGCCACCAAGACCCATTACGGCGGCGAACCCAAACCAATCCTCCTACCGACGCATTAATCGCCTTCAAGTTTTGGTCATCATTACTCTCCATTACACAAACTCTCAAACCCCTCTTAAGGACACAACCAAGAACAAGAGATAGAGAAAAAAGAAATGCTAAAAAGTTTGCCAACTGACCTAAAAATATCAAAACTTTTTCATTTGAAAAGCTCAATGAAGCAACCAACAAATATCACTGGAAAAACCTTAAAGACCCAACATGCAGCCGAAGACTCACAAGTTGAAACCAATTGCTAAACTGGTTGAAAAGAGTTTCTTCAGAAAGAGAGAGAGAAAGAGATCTGGGAAGAACCAGAGATCCAGATACCACTTTGACAACTCTGCGGCGTTAGAAGGTTTCTATTAATCAGTAGGCATTAGGACCTCATTTGTCTTTGGGTTGTGTGAGAAAAAGGTTTTTGTCCGGCGGTTTAAGAAACGCAGAGAATGGAAGACAGAGTGAAGAGGAGGGAGAAAGGGCTTGTTTTGGGGATGGAGAGAGAAAGAGCTGGGAGAGAAGAGGAGGTCAAAAAAGCACATCCAAGTGAATACAAACCCAAACGACATCGTTTTGTCCTTTCGTTTGGGTTATCTGAACTCTCGTAACGTCGCTGATCCGGCATCTGATCTCAAAGGTGTCAACTTTGGTAATAATGACTCTTCAGTTCGATCAAAATATTTTCCAAAGTCTCATAATTTCTTGGTTTTAATAAACATCAAACCCCTTTCCAAATTTTTATAATTTAGTTAACAAACAAAATCTACACTAAGTGTGTGAGGTTATTGTTAGGAGAATGGTCTCTTAACTATACCAATCCAAGAACAAGACGGAGAAAGTAAGGACGAAGAAAAACAGCAATAGAAAGGTTCTGCTGCTACTGTTACGTTGGATTGCTTGAGAAAGCTCTTTGTTTCCAAGCTCCACGTTCTTTGTTGCCTCAACCGCCTGCGTTTTAGTGTCAAGCAGAGTGAGAAAAGCGCCAAAAGACGCAGACGGACACAAAAAGAGAACCACCAAATCGTGGAATTGATAAAAAGTCTGAAGTCAGTCACAAGCTGTACTTCTACAGAGTAGGATAATAACCCCAAAAACCGATAAAACTGAAGTAATGTGAATGGCATTGACACATCCAAATGGGGTAGCAACTTTGCATAGCTGAAACAGTAACAGTTCCATTTCCTACCACTAAATTGAAGAGCTATTCAAATTAGACCAGCACGAAGTTTTTTACCATCTCTATACCTACTCTAGCTGGACGCCACAAAGAGAAGTAGTGAATATAATAGCATATGAATTAAATTTTGAGCTAGAAAAGACAGGCATTCTCCATAAAGAGCAGAGAAAGCTTTGAGAGGAGTTATTATGTCCTAACCTGGTCATATAGAACCTCTATCTGTTGGGCTTGATGCAGAACATGAGTTGCCATCAAGTGGTTCAATGCAGACATCTCCACCATCCTAGTCTCTGTTTGCCTAGCACCGTCTAAAAGATTACTTAGCTCGACCTGCAAAATTTACAAAATCAAGATTTCGCACAAGTAAAAAAACTCGTGCAAGTTTTTGAAGATCATATAGAATTGTCTTGTTACCTGAAGGGCTTGTGTTTCATCGTCTAGAAGTTGCTGCTGTACTCTACGCGGCTGGACCTGAATTTCATCCGATTCTCTGGACTCTGGATTTGTCAGAGTTGCATTAACTGGGCTAGCTTCCTTTGCGATCCTCTTAGGTTTTCTTCTCGGCATAACTCTATTAATAATATCTTGGAAACGAGTAGCTCTAAGCTGGTCAAACTGTGCAGTGACAGAATGAAGTTTCTCGCTCAGAATTAAAACCTGCAAACGTAAAAGCACCATTACGTCTACACATCGCTCAGAATTTGGGTTCTCGCACAAAAAAAAACCAAAGTTGGCTTACTACATTGGTGCATATCATACCACTCCATGTTTGTGAGCTACAGTATCAGCATTGAAGTTATCTGCTGAAAGGCCAAGCCATCCTTTGGAGTTTGCTTCTTCATTTTGAATGCTGTTTTTGAGAATATTGATCTGTTCTTGGCAAGCTTTAATAAAAGCAGTAATCTGCAAGAAAGAGTTTGATGATATTACACAACACATAAGTAGACATAGTCGTCGATCAAACAACACAGGAGATAAAAATGTAAGATCCGAGTTCTTCATTGTCAGAGTGTTCCAATATTGCAACTCTCTCACTATGTAAGGTAATAGACATTCATCTTCCTGAGAGTTCTCAATGTGAAATGCTACTTTTCTTAAGATTCCATAGTTGCATATGTTAATATCAAGCGTCGATTATTGCAACAACTTCATGCAATACTACAGGTAAGCCTAGCTCGGCCCAGATTACTTACTTCTTGTTCAATGCTATCCTTTTCTTGTTCTGTAGTCCGATGCAGATCAACGTAATCCTTTCGATGCTTCAGCATAAACTGTTCCAATTCCTTGATGCTTTCCAGCTAAATCAACCAACATAGACAGTTGTTAGACTCATTCGATAATGAAACTTGCAAAGCCAGTCAAATAGAACAGACATATTCAATAAAAATGCAAACTTCAAATGCTGAATCACTAAAGTTACCGTTTTGAAAGCAGCCCTCGTGAAAGGTAATCTCTCCTTTGGCTTATGTATGATAAAAGAGGCCATTGTCGATGCTACTTTAGACTGCAAGACAAAGAAAAACGAATCAGATGAATGTCAACGAAAACGATCTAGAAAACAAAACCCTGAAACCCCTAGGGAATGATCAAAATTTGATCTGCCCAAAAAGTCCGTTTTTTTCCATAAATTGCTTCGATTGAATGAGATTTAAGATGAAAATGGAATCACTTACCTCATCGTAGCCAATTGAAACAGCAGATTTCCGAACAGAATCCTTGAAATCCTCTGTCCTGTCTCTGAATCTCGACATCTCCGTATCCGATTTCTATCTATCAGTTAATAAAATTAGAATCACAGTTTCTTTGGATGAAAAGGGTTATGCTCCGGCGATTCGTAGAAGCAACTCAATCGGAATAGAAGAAAAAGGAAGGTCACAGAGAAGATCGGAGAAGAGAAGAGAAGAGAAGCGAGGAGAGAGAGGAAGGCTTTTCCTATTTTTTCCGTTTTGTATTTAAGAAAACAAACAAACCACATTTTTGAGATAAACGACATCGTTTTGGGGATCTTAAGTACTCTCCTTTAGGTTATCGTCTCTCGTTAACTTCGTTCTTGGTCACGACGCGACTCACTCTGGAGTTCGATATTCTGAAAATCTCGAAGCTTTTAGGTGTCATAATTTGATCATCATGACGGGTGAGTTCAGTCAAATCCCTTCCAAAAGTTTCTTAATTTCTTAGTTTAACATCGAATCTTTACCCCCAAGCTTATTGAGAGTGCAATTGGATTAGGACTGATCTCGATTTCTGATAAACGAAATTGAATGGTGTTGTGTCTCTTGTAGATTATAAGCAGGAACAGGAGATGGAGATTGAAGCTCTTGAAGCTATTCTTATGGATGAGTTTAAAGGTAAGATTTTTTAGTTTCCTTGTATGTTCATCATTGAGCTGATGAGAGCATTGAATTTCTTAATCGATTATGACAGAAATTCATTCTAGTGAAAGTGGGCTTAACACTTCGAATCGATGCTTTCAGATAACAGTGACTCCTCAGGTAAGAGAACACCATTCATCTCTTTTCTTCCTCACTTTCTTCATTACTTGTTTGTTTTCTGCAATCTTCTTTCAAGTAGATGATCCAATGATCCTTTTTCGCCATGCCGGTAATTACTTAATTTCTCAATTTAGCTGCATCAGCTTCTTTTGGCTGTTTACCAAGCTGTATTGATTGGTGAATTGTGTTATAAGTGTAGTAAATGTTTCTATGTCAACTGAAATATCTTCTGCTTTAGTAATTATTATATTCTCCCCACCAGGTTACTTACTACTCTTTAAGAAGATCCTTTGTTATATCATATTCCTTTCCTATACTTTCTAAGTCTTAGAGCTCTCAATATGTCTTGCAGTTCAGCTTGGTTTGGTTTTCTCACACACAGAAAATTATCCGGATGAGGTTCCGCTTTTGGATGTTAAAAGGTGCATTCTAGGTTTAACCATTTTTATCAAGCTTATATACATGTGATGATGACACTCATGTCGGTAAAATGTTATTCCAGTATTCGAGGAATCCATGTTAGTGACCTCACCATCTTAAAACAGAAGCTTGAACAAGAGGTAAAAAATTTGTGCAATTTTATGGCTTGTTACAATTTTTATACTTTATACATTAAGTGTAAGACTGGAAGGTCTCTAGTCAATGATTTCCATAGATCAGTCTTTCTGAACAACTTAGCAAAAATATTATCCAATTCTGTTTTCGATGAGTGGCTATTCTCTAGAACTAAAAATTTTATGATGCTGTTTCCACTTTGTATTGCACGACTGAACACAACTATTTTTCACAGGCATCTGAAAATCTTGGTATGGCCATGATATATACACTGGTCTCATCAGCAAAGGACTGGTTGTCTGAACACTATGGGCAAGATGATGGAGCTGACAATGCCGAAGAAGAAGCTGCCAAAGAGGATGAGGTATTGTTGTCTGCTCAGTATATCGGATGTATAAGCTGCAAAGCACTTCGAGTCTTACTTCCATGATATATGTGTCTGCTTTCTTCTCTTTTGTTATCTTCCTGTCTAAATTTATTTTTGCAGGTGATTGTCCCTCATGGAGAACCTGTTACGCTGGAGACATTTTTGGCGTGGAGAGAGAGATTTGAGGCAGAGCTTACACTTGAGAGAGCCAAGTGAGTAAACTTTTCCTGCATATTCTTGTTTCCTTGCTCTTATATACCAATGAACGGGCATTGTTATGAGCTGCCTGGGTTATTAATTTTTCTGTGGCCGTAAAATAAACATCCAAGGCTGATGCCGGAGTCTGCTCTTACGGCACCTAAGGAGAAGAAGCTGACAGGAAGACAGTGGTTTGAAAGTGGCAGAGCGGTATTTCTCATTCCCGTTTCATTATTGGAATCTTTTTAGAATTTCGTTATCTAAACAAGTACTATTGTTGTCAACTCTCTCTTGTTCAGAGAGGAACGGTGGTCACTGCTGATCTAGGATCTGAGGATGAAGATGAAGAAGACATCGATTTTGAAGACGAAGACTTTGAAGGTGAATAGTTTTCTTTTTGGTTAACACGTGATTATCCCATAAGTAGGCAAGCGGTTCTCAAGAACCGCTTTGGTTTCTTTGATACAGATGACGAAGAAGACATGCTTGAGCACTATTTGGCGGAGAAATCCGATTCTTCTGCTCCCATATCAAGGACATGAATCTGGGGAGCCTTATGTAATGATTATTGAAGCTCTTTTCGGGACAGAGATCATGATGCAAGAGACTGACACTGACTTTGCATTGAGAAGCATTCAATCCACATATCCTCTGTTTTCCGAGTTTTGATCCACTAAAGAGTACCTCAAGAATTACCATTTGTCTTAATCCTATATTCACCCTCACTGTCTGTTCATTTATAAGAACACTATGAGAAAATGCATTGATTTTGTAGCTTTTTTGTTTCGAATGCTCAAAGCAAATCTGTCAAAATACAAAATGGTTAAAAAAAAACTTATTTGGAAACACTTGTTGCAGCTCTCTGCGTTATCAGTATATTCCATCTTTGCAAGTCAAATAGCTTTAGTGGAAATATTATATCTGATAAATATAATTCCTATCAGAGTACATAATTTCTAAATAATGATGTAGATTGTATCTACTATGTTACAGATAGTCCAATTTGTCTTCATTAGGTTTCAAGACAGAACTCCTGCCGGGACTCGAGATACATGACCAATTTTTAGCTAGACACAACCTTGGTCAGTCATGGCTTGAGCTATGTTCAAAAACGCTGCAATTGTTGCTCCATGAAGAAGTGCCCTGTCACCAAAACCCAAAATGGAAAACACAATCATTTGGATTCACAATAGTTAACAGTACACGGGAAGCTACAGAGCCAGCTTAGACCATCATAGCATAATTAGCATTCCAATCGTTTGGAGAAGAACTTACTCAGGACTTTCTTTCTGGTAACCGAAATCATTTGCTGCTTTAAGAGCTTTTTCATAAGTCTGCTTCAGTGCTTCCTGTCAATATCAAAGCAAATTCTCTTAATAGGCTATTATCACAGGCCAAAGCTGCAAATTTTTGAAAGAAATATGAGAGATGTTGTTACCTGTAATCTAGATTCAAAATCTTCTGCTGACCATTGCATTGAATTAGATTCACGAAGTACTTCAATTTCACCAGCAGCAACCTTCAACAAAATTATAAATTTAGCTACCACCTTTTATAAAATCTAAGAAATTTGTATGTGCTTAAGGTTCATATTCCACAAATACAAGCGAAAAGAAACTGACACAGCTCCAAGACTGTCAGAAAAAACACACTCCTACACGTTATTTTATGACAGAAGCAAAGGATTCCTCTCCAATGCCTTAGTGTTGTAATTTCATGATGGGAGAGACTGGTAAAGAATAGATAAAATTGTGATACTGATGTAAAATGAGTTAATAAATAAACTCACTCCTCCCGCTCCTGCAGCAATGGCAGGAGCAATCAGAACATTTGCCTTTCTGAAAACATCGACTGCTTCAGCTGTACACGGCATGTTTGAACCTGCAAAAAAAAACAGCAATACTGCTTAGAATAATGTAACAAAAGAACGGCATGAAATAAACTTATAACTCAAAACGAGAAGCACTGAAAAATATTTGCTTAATATAAGAAATCTCTACCTTCTACCAGTAAGCGACAGCCTGCGTTTACCAGATTAATGGCATCTGCTTGATCAACTTCATTCTGAGAAGCACAAGGAAATGCTACATCACACCTTTCATTCCAAGGTTTTAATTCATCAAAGTATTTTGCCCTTGCATAGGTCTTGGAATAGTCTCTGCATAGCAAACATGTGTACAGTTGGGATTCATATGATTAGCCAAGGGACAAATACCATAACATTCTGTACTGATCAATACCTCAGACTTCTCTGTTGAGATTTTATATCTCTCAAGAATGCAAGTTTCATATAATCAAATCCGTCATCGTCCACCAAATATCCTTTTGAATCTGCAAAAAACTTTGCATCTCTGTGAAATCAGCTCCATTTTTTTCTTACTGCCTATGTAATTCGATTGCAAAGCAAAAAAACAAATCCTTCAGAGAATGCTAATTTATGAGCAGCACAATGTTTCACAGACAATTGAACTAACTTCTTACAATGGCCTAACTAATCAAGATCCATCGGCAATAACTAAGGATTCAATTTGAGATCTCTAAGCCTTGGCCTTGAAGCAGACACAGATACATATAAGCCACGTCTCACTGTTCATCTGGCCGACCGGGCGATACATTGACTCTTAACTCAACTAAGAGCATGATGAAAACAACAAAAAGGCAGAAAAGCTAAACACTTGAATTGCTTCGAATCTGACTGATAAGATGAGTGGATCACCTGAAACTGTTACTGGATGGGCTCCACAAGCAATTAGCTTCTCTACAACATGCATCGCAATCTTCCCGCAACCACTTACAACACATCTGAAAAAAAATTCAGACGGGTATATGATTTCATAAGATGAGAGTCGCAGAATTGTAGGACCAAACATTCAAAAGGGTTAGTTTTTCTAGGACCTTCTAGAACTGACAGAAAAATTAGCACGAACTAAAGAGTGTCGGAAAGGAAAAATAGAGTTCAAAAGTATCTTGCTGATTAGACAAACTTTAAGATCTAAAAGTAACATTGTAAGAGCACATATTTAAAAAGATCAAGAATGAAACCTTAGTCCCTTTATTTCCTTATTCATATCTGCAAGCATAAGTCGTGCAAAGTACACCTGAAAGAATACAAATGAATTTTAGTTCACACAGATTCATGACATGTGAATAGTGTTCTACATATTTAACAAACGATACAAAAAGAATTCTTACTACGCCATAGCCACTAGCTTCAGTTCTGAGGCTAGAGGCAGCCCAATAGATACGTGGTCCTGTAAAACTTCCCTGCATAAGTAATTGACACAAAGATATAACAGCCAAAACTCTTTACTCTCCCAACAGTACAGCCAATGGCAATAAACCCTAAAATGTTCCAGAAAAATGAGAGAATGGATACAGATATTAGTAGGGATATAGTCTTCCCTCCAAATTTACAAATATTACTCCCAAAAAGGATAAACCAAAAAACCTAACTTGACAAGGAATACTTTATTAGGAAAGAGAACCAAATAAGAGGAAAAAATCACTGTCATTTTGTGGCCAGGACAAAAAGACAGGAGATAACAGAAAATAAGTATCAAGAAAAAGGTTCAGCGTCCAAGGACTTTCAGTACCTGAAACTGACCAGCAAGTCTTCTGTATTGTCCAAAAAGATATCCCATTTCCCGAGTACCAACACCAACCTCCTCTGATGGAAGATCCTAGAATACATAATAGATTAGAAAATCATAACAGAAGAGATATACTTGCTAAAGGGCAAAAACAATTCTACTTACTTTGTCAGGACCCATGTATCTGTACATCTCATTCATGAAACTTTGGCAAAATCTCATAATCTGTAAATGTTTGCAAAAAGAATATCAGAACATCTGTAGAAGATCACTTGCAGGGGAAAATGCAAGGGGGTAAGATGTCACCTCATTGTCACTTCTTCCTTTAGGATCAAAGTCGCTTCCACCAGATGCCCCTCCCAGTTTATATGGTGACAGAGCATTTTTCAACGTCTGTGAAGGATTACAAACAAATTACAATTCTGAAGCATGCAAACAGACAGTTAAGGTGGCCACCATAAAAAAAAAAGAATAAAAAGAAATGGCAAACAGAATAAGGTAAGAAAAAAAGAGAAATCAGAAGAAAGATAAGAGAATATAACTGTACCTGCTGAAATCCAAGAAATTTGGCAATGCTCAAGTTCATGGATGGATGAAATCGGATACCTCCCCTACATGGACCCAGTGCTTGATTGAACTGAACTCTGAAGCCACGGTTTACATGTGTTTCACCGTGGTCATCAATCCATGGAACTCGGAAAACTATCATTCGTTCAGGTTCTAGTAGCCGCTCCATGATATTGACATAACTGAAATAAATCAAAATGAAACCATGTAGATGTAGTTTCCTCAAAACTAGTTTACAAAGATGAGAACTAAATCGTAACTTACTGAGAATTTTTTGCAATTACCCGCTCTAGAGCATGCACAGATTCTTGTAGAGATTGAACAAATTCAATCTCATTAGGGTCTCGTTTCAGGGCACCCTCAACAATTGACCCAGCACTCTTTGACATAAGTGCTTCATTGAGGAAGAAAAGTACAAACAGTTAGCAAAAAAAATAGGCAGGAAAGACAATAGACATGCCATACAGAGATACAGACATCAAATGGAGCATGACCAAAAACTGAACATCAAGGGGTCAACCTTTTTCATATTAGAAACGAAGAAGATCTCTCCTTATCACAAAAACATAAAACTCCAAAACTAATGGGGAAAAGAAAAGCAGACACTAGGAGAATTTACAACTTCAGGTTTAACAAAAAAAAAAAAGAATTTGCAACTTCCTCTCTTTCATAAAACTAACTGCATCTTAACATATGTTAGTAAAATGTTTCCTATTAAGACGTTTTATCACTCAAACCTAGAAATTTTACTAAAACTGGATAAACAAATCCATTGACGGAAAGTTGAGAGGAGAAAGTTCAAAGATATCGAAAAAAATGCAAAGCATACGTTAACACACTGTTAGCTGAAAGGTTGTTCAGTGCAGGTTAGTTAGATGGAGCACAAGGAGTTACAAATTATCTTAACTCACTACATAGAAAAAGAGATCAATAACTTGAAGCAATATTTTATATAACTTACTCTTCACATAAATGGGCTTGTCAACAACAATCTTATCTTTGGAAGCCGTTTGGAGACGCAAAGCCTCTTTGTGTAGCAAACTATTGTTGTGTTCTTCTAACGCACTCATCTGCATATTTCTACTTCCTTCATTTCCATAAGGATTTCTTCGATGTTTTCTACCATATTCTCTACAAATTGAACAGAATATCCTCGTCGTTCCATCCTTCATATCGACATAAGCCCATTTATACGTGTCAGCCCATTCCTCTCTCCACCTTTTGACAACTTTTTTCTTTCTCTTCGCCGGTTGGCCCTTTGACATATCCTGATCCTCATTGGGCAGGTCAGATACCAAAACCATATGCTTTGTTTCATCATGTTCCCCAGTGGAGGACTCCTGTGGAGGCCCACCGATCAATGAATTGTTAGCAAAAGTGGTATTATCCTCTCCAGGTCCAATTTCTAAATCAATCTCTTCCCCAAGATTGTTTACAACAAGCTGATGCCTTTGAGCCTGCTGGATTAAGTTCATATCATCCATAGAGGGATTCATCCCCAACCCACCTATTGGTCCAAACATTCAGCATCACAGTTTTAACTCCACCTTAGGCTTCTCTTTTGCTGACTAACAGCAACTGTATCTTACACTTGGTACAACGCACGACCTAGTGCGCAACAAAGAAACGGTCCACAGTTAGGAAAAACCCCAAAAATTAATTTAGAAACAACAAAGAAAGGCTATTCTACAAAAAACCACCAGCCACATTTTCAGTTTCTCAGGACATACATACTAGACTTCATCTACCAAGAAATGCACAAAATAGAGGCATCAAGCAAATAAAAAGACGTCAGATTCAGAAACAAAAAAATGAAATCCAAACTAATCTCAGACCAAATCTTTGCTATAACATGAATATTACAATGGAAAAAATCCCCAGAATACATAAAATGCTGTGAAATCAGAGACCATATCCAATGTGTTATATCCATTTGAGCATCCACCAAAAACACAAGTCATTCCTCTAAGCTTGTGAACATATTTCAGGGGAAAATCCAGATACGAACTCATATTCTCTCACTGGTGAATCATCCAAACATCAAAATCCATAATTTAATACTAAACGATAAATTTCAGAACCAACTCGTAAAGTTTGTGTCTTTGCCACAGAAATCAATTCCAAACTCAAAAGACTTCAACCAAAGCCAAAATTTACTGAATACCTAACAAGGCGCAGCAGTTGAAACAGTGATCAAATCTAACATCTTTCACAAAATCAATAAGCTAATTTTGGCATATCCAGAAGTTCGAAGCTTTTAAATGGTAAGAAAACCCAATACTTGCTGAGTTTAGAAGATAATTTCGTCAAGACAAAAGCTAAACTGAAAAAAAAAAAGATTGCAACTTTACTTTGCCTGTAGCGACGGGCCGCCGAAAAAGAGAAACCCACAGACAATTGTTCCTAAAGACTAAAGGGACAAAAAGATGCGCAGCTCGAACTTCTTGATAATTTTGTGTCTTCGCCGATTCTGATGGGAAGGCTTTGAGCAGGGGATAAAGATAAATCGACCAAAGCTTATTGTTGCAGCAGACGCAAAATATAACAAACCAAACAAAAAAACACCAAATCAAATGTTTAATGTGTAAGAAGTAACAACTACTAGTCTAAGGGTTTAATCTAATTCAATTATTGTTTTTATTTTTCATCTTCTAATTTAATTATTTTAAAAACAAAATTGACATTATTAATTTGTGAAAAAAAAAATAGTAAGGCAGTAGCCTGTAGGTTGATCCAATGTTCAATGATTTATATGGGATGCTTTATTGGACGCTAATTGAAAAACTCAGAGATCAATTGAAAATCAATAAATATCTTTTTTTTTATCTCAAATCTTATATGGTTTGTGGATAGTTTTTCATCTATTTTTATTTTCTGTTCTTCAACGAACCATTTCATTCCAGTTACTTCAATTTTTTTCATCGCCATTGTTAATTTTGCAAAATCTTCAACCGTTGGCAACGGTTTTGTTTGGTTTGATAGAGACGAACGTGAATTCGTGAAGTAATTGGTTGTGAACGGTCTAATCCTTATGAGGATCCCATTCTGGATACAAGATAAGGGCATACTGTTGAAGATTTTCACCCATCGGAAATCATGTCGGTTGGTCGACAGTTTGGCAATGGTTCAACCAGATTTCAACAGAAGGTGCCTATGTTGACGGTTTAAAATAGATAACATTTTATCATTTATATTTACAGTATCTCTTATTAAGTATGTAGATCTTTGTTTGGTGTTCTTCTTAATGGTGGATCTACCGGTTTGTTAGCTTTTTATGGCATTCAATACCTTCAGACGCGGATTTGGATTGACAAAATGTGTTGTCATCATAATGGTCAATACATGATGCGTTAGTGGAAGTCAATGGCAACCCTATCTTCGATTGTGGTACAAAATTCTCGGTGATATCCGTGTTTGGTCTGGTTATAGACGAGTCTTTTCGTTGTATCTCTATGACTATTTCATATTTAATCTAGTTTGTTGTAAATTAGTTTTTTTTATTAATAAAGATGTTAAAAAAATAATAATAAATATGTTTTTCGTATTTTAATTTTTAAATATTAAAACTTTAAACAATGTAAAAAATCAAAATAAAATCATAATGTTCAATATATTTTTAATTTTTTAGCCATTGTATATAATTTATACAAATATTAATCGAACATTTACATCAATTAAACGGACGTCTTAAACCAATTTTGATTGAATGGAGTAGATGTTTTGTTTTCTATTGACCCAATTTTTAACCATGGATTTGGTTTAGGGCCTTATAAGCGGCCCACGAGCATAATAAATTCGAACTGACCGAACAAACCCGACCCGTTCCATTCGGGCGGTACCACCAAAAAGGAAGAGACGCTGACGTATATCGGAACTTGGTAGAACGAAAAGAAACAAAAAAAAGGTTCAGGAAATAATCTCTCGTTGCCGTCTCCCCAAGCAAGAAGAAGCCTCTCAGTTCTCACAGCAAAGATGCCCACAGGTTCCTTCTCTTTCGATCTATTTCTCCTCCTCCTTCATTTCAGTCCTCGAATCCGTTCGTGTCGGTGTTATGTTGATCTCGAATCCGCTAATTAGGTTTTAAGTTAATAGTGAAGTTTGTGGGTAATGGATGGTTGGATTTGCCTTATCTATGTAAACCTAATTGTTGTGATTATGTTGATTTTACAGTTAGCGTCAAGTGGCAAAAGAAGGTGTTTGATGGTATCGAGATTGACATTAGTCTGCCTCCTTATGTTTTCAAGGCTCAGTTGTATGATTTGACTGGAGTTCCTCCTGAGCGCCAAAAGATCATGGTTAAAGGTGGTCTCTTAAAGGTAATTTCGATTTATATTACTAGGATCTGTGTGGTTCCCAGATTGTTTATTGAAGTTTTGATGAAAACGTCTATCTATTTAATTGATGCAGGATGATGGAGATTGGTCTGCTATTGGAGTGAAAGATGTAAAGCTCTTTTTTGCATTTCTTGGCACTCTTTTTTCCTGGATTGCTTCATATTGCAATGCTGCTTATTAAGTGATTTTGTTCATTCTAGGGTCAAAAATTGATGATGATGGGGACTGCAGATGAAATAGTGAAAGCTCCTGAAAAAGCTATCGTTTTTGCTGAGGATCTACCTGAAGAAGCGCAAGCCACTAATCTGGTAATTCTTTTTCACTGCTTATTACACGTGTGTCTATGGAATCCAATGACAATACCTAAAAACCAAGGGACTATTCGAGATTCCCCAACTTCCCCTTACACAAACACACATTCTCCTAGCTGTCTTTTAACTGTTAGCTCTCAGCTAACTGTCTTAAATTCTGCTGTTACTTACCTGTCATAGCTACCATTTTGTGACAAACTACTTAGGCTAGTAACAGTTCTGCAGTATACTAACAAGCAAGCCTTATCAGTTTGTGTTTTGGGGTTTGGTAGTTCTTGCTAACTTTACAATGGCTGGACCCTAGACAATGCACATGCATTGGCATTGTAAAAGATTTTTTGTCATGTTTTGTTTGTATATTCAGAAAATTTGGCCATCAGTCCTATCAACTAATAAACATTACAATTGATTTCAGGGTTATAGTGCTGGCCTTGTCAATCTTGGCAACACATGTTACATGAACTCCACGGTGCAGTGCTTGAAATCTGTCCCAGAGTTGAAATCTGCATTATCCAAGTCAGTTCATCTCTTTTCCTTCTCTGTTCTTAACAAAAAAAACCAGGAATATTCACTGTCTTTATTCAATATTGTTATCTCATACAAACAATTTCCTATTAATAGTTATTCACTTGCTGGACGAAGTAATGATGTGGACCAGACTTCTCACATGCTCACAATTGCCACACGCGAGTTATTTGGTGAGCTTGATAGAAGTGTCAATGCTGTTTCGCCTACGCAGTTCTGGATGGTTAGTCTCTGTCCATGTAATACTTTCTGACGTTTGTGCTTCTCTTACCTATTCATGTTAGCGCTTCTGAACTACTTCAATCAGATAACAAAAAAAAATCATCCAAAGCAGTCTATGCCTTCAGTTGCTTTGATAGAATCCAAATTGTGGGTTTGAAGAGAAATATTTTCAAAGATTCAAAATAGGTCAACAGCATTCATCTATAATCAATATACAAGCATAAAGCCTCATCTTGAATGCCTTTTGCTAGTTCACATCATCAGTGTCCATATTTCACCATAAGATTTGGAAGTTTCTAGTTCTTGGCTCATATAAACTTCGGTCTTGATGCAGGTATTACGAAAAAAATATCCTCAGTTTAGTCAGTTGCAGAATGGAATTCACATGCAGCAGGTTTTCTTCTTGTTGCAAACTCGGTTGCATTAAGCCTTTAACCTTACATTTTGTGAACCCATGCTATTAAAATGTCTAACAGGATGCTGAAGAATGTTGGACACAACTGTTATACACACTTTCTCAGTCCCTAAAAGCACCAACTTCCAGCGAAGATCCTGATGCTGTGAAAGCTCTATTTGGTGTCAATCTTCTGAGCAGGTATCTGTGCAAATTTCGCATTTCAGTGTCAAATCTGGCTTATTTTATTTGTATAGATCATTCTTTTAATTGTTTTTGTAGTCTCTCATAAATCCATAAACGTTCTTTATTCTGTATCATACAATTAAACTCCTGCTCCATACTCCTGCGGTAAAGCAGTAGCATCTGCTTGGTATCATTCTTAAGCGGGGTAATTGGCAAACCGGAGGGCAACACTTGAAAATTTTTAGTTACAGCATTTCACTTAGTCATTTTCTACCTCTCAAGGATTAAATTATGTATGCTTGAAAATGTTACAGACAATGTTGCAATATGTGCATGTGTGTCTATGTATCATATATTTTTGTGGGTTTTTCAACAGGGAAATATATTGAATTTTTGGTTTCGGTGTAACTATTGACAACTGAAGATGTGAATACCTGATTGGATATTTTCAGTTTGCTTTGTAAATTCTATTGTGTTATAACTGGCTGTAGGTTGCATTGTCAAGAAAGTGGCGAAGAAAGCTCAGAGACGGAATCTGTATATTCTCTAAAATGTCATATATCGCACGAGGTTAACCACTTGCATGAAGGACTAAAACATGTGAGCAATTTTTATAATTCTAAGATAGACTTTGTTTCTGATTTTGATTTCTGCATTTTCCTCTGATGTAGGCCAACATTTACTTATATTCTACTTATTATAAAATCTTGTATTTATGTGATGAACGTCCCAATTCTTCTGGTTTACTGTAGGGACTGAAAGGGGAACTTGAAAAAAATTCTCCTGCTTTGGACCGTACTGCGCTTTACCTCAAGGAGTCCCTTATAGATTCCTTGCCAAGGTGATCCGTCTCTGCTTATTATTGTTTGTGACTTTTATTGCACATCTCAGTTCTCTGTAATCCTCTTGTGGCATGCTTCACATCCAGTATGTCACAGAGAACCTAACTTAGTGCAACTTCTAATTCTATTTGCTCTGACATTAAGTTTCTTTCTCTTCTTACTGATCTTGTAGGTACTTGACTGTTCAGTTTGTGCGATTCTTCTGGAAAAGGGAGACTAATCAGAAAGCCAAGATTCTCAGGGTATGTTTGCTTTCTGTTTTTGTATCTTAAGCAAAAGTTTGGATGCTCAACATTTTATGGTAATGTCTACAACTTGTTGATCTTTGAAGAAAGTGGATTATCCGCTGGAGTTGGATATATTTGACCTTTGTTCCGAGGATCTTAAGAAGAAACTGGAAGCTCCTCGTCAGGTTTGTTCTGTCTATTCTGGTTAGCTCAAATCATCTGAGCTGGTTAACTAAATAAACTGACAGCTGTGTCTTTCAGAAACTTAGAGATGAGGAAGGCAAAAAGCTTGGTCTAACTAGTGCAAAGAGTGGCTCAAAGGACAGCGATTTGAAAATGACTGATGCAGAGGTACAATATCTATTAGACTTACAAATCAAATGTTAAGTACTTAAGTCCAATCTTCTAAGAAGATTTTTTTGCTCTGTATTTGTTTGCAGGGGTCATCAAATGGAAGTGGAAAATCATCCACAGTAAACCAAAATGAAGGTGCAACATCTATGACCCCTTTTCAACAATTTTTTTCCTGGCTTGGAAAGAGCCGCAATTAATTTGCTAGTCGTACTTTTTAAAACTTTGGTAATTGGAAAATTTGCCAAAATCCGCCTGCGCTAGCGATACTCGTTCATGTAGATATTTGCTAAATATATATTGATATATGGATAACTGGAAACAGATCCCTAATTAAAGGTGGTAAACTAAAGAACCTTGATATTTGATGTAATACTTGCATGATTGTTTGTCCATATTTCACAACTCAAAGCAATGAAAAGTCTTTTTAGAGCCTAATTGTGAGGAATCTAATTCTGTTATGCAATGGGACTTGATAGGTGCTTCTTCTGAGAAGGAAACTCACATGACTGGAATCTATGACCTGGTCGCTGTGTTGACCCACAAGGGCAGGAGTGCAGACTCTGGTCACTATGTTGCATGGGTCAAGCAAGAGAGTGGTTAGTTCCTTTCTCTAAATAATCTGTACCTCTCTCTCTCTCTCTCTCACGCACACACAATCTCTCTACCACTTACAACAATTCACATGTTTTACAGGCAAATGGATTCAATATGATGATGACAACCCGAGCCTGCAACGCGAGGAAGACATCACAAAGCTATCTGGAGGAGGTAAACCCAATAGCTTTAGTCCACTTCTTTGTACTCGCATCTCACGTTGTTATTTATTCAGTCTCCTATTGTTTTTCTTTGCTGGGTTATTATAATTCACAGGTGATTGGCATATGGCGTACATCATAGTGTACAAAGCCCGCTTCGTCTCCATGTAATCTGTTATCTCTCCCTTTTCTTGATTTTAGTTTTTGAAACATTTAAAGCGTTATAGACCACCTCAGAAATTTCAAGTTTACAATGTTAAAGACTGGATTTTGTCACTGTACTATTATGAATTTATGACACTCAATTGTTTCATTTGATCTCTTTTTATTACACATGGCACAGTAGATTTTTAAATTTTTGTTAAGGGTGTGACATTGTCATCCTCAATTTACACCATTTTTTTTTTTACCAGAAATTACTACGTTAAAAATATTGGTCTTTTTTATTGGTGTATAAAGATGTCAGAAGTAACGTCTTTCTGATTTTTTCATTACCTAATATAAGATATGTTTATATTAAATTTTCACATTCATGAACTAATTGTAATACTGAAATTAGCCTTTAAATGACCAAATAAGGCCCCAATTGATATATATAGTGGTCCACAAAATTTGGTAAGGAATATAATAAATAGAATGGGCCCATCAAAAGAGGAGTCATTGAGTTCAATGCTTAAACAAATATAGCTAAGCATTGTCAATTCAAGCTAATCCCAATACTTGATGACAACAACTCATCGGGCATCATTTCAAATCATTTTACCCAAATTAGAGCCTAGGAAGTGGACTACATTGATTTCTTAAGACTTATCCGTCCACTTAGGACCACAATTTAATCATTTCTTTTGACTTTTCTTTCAATTTGTTTTCACTTATTCGCATAATATGAGTAGATCAGAAGATCTGATGACTATAGAATTGTGGAAATAAAATATTTGTCAACTCTCATATAGTTTTTTATTTTTATTTTTGATAAATCAACTCATTGAATTCCAAAATCATTTAGAGAACTAAACAATGAGAAATCATATTTTTGTGTTTTAAAAAGAAAAAATCAAATTCACAAATGTAAACTGAAACGATATTCAATCTCATTCTATAATTCCATTAAATATTATCATATAATAACACCCACTAAAGCCAATCCGGGGGAAAATGGACAAGAAAAAAAATGAAATAGAAAAGAAGATTATATAACTAAATTGGACCGACATCATTTGTTGTTATATTGACTATGCAATGACTTAATAAAAAACATATATCCCAAATTTACCAAATTACCCCCTTGTTCAATTCTTCTCCACTCTCTTCATAGCTAAGATCAGTCTTCCGTAAACCCGAACCCAAACCCAAATCCATACTCGGATACCAACGCGACCCGGTTTCGAACATCTGCTGCATATTCGACGCCAAGAGCGAACTAAAACTCACACCAATCGGATCTCCAACCGGTAATCCGTATAACATCCGGTTCGGATCCATTTCTTGACCCGTAATTTTCTCATCTTCTTCCTCTAATTTTGACCCGGACTCGGAGCTGCCATGATGATCAGTTTTCTCAGCGATGGTCTTAGTCTTGGGATTGGTGGAAGAAGACGATGATCCAGATCGTTTATTGTTCTTACGAGATCCACCACCGACAGGGATGTTACGGAGAGCTCCGCCTTTAGTCCAATAACGACGGCAGTTTTTGCAAAAGTGACGGGGCTGTGACAGATTGTAATTGTTGTAGTAACAGAATTTGGTGTTGGGTGAGTCACAGCGAGGGCAATTTAGCTGCTCCTGTTCTGGTAACTCCGGTTGTTTCTGTTTCTCCGTCGTCGTCGTCATCATCAATGATAGGTGGTGATACGCTGCTGGTGACGTCAGATCCTGCATTTTTTTCGCCGGGAAAAGTCTGCCACAATCTTCAATATGAAAAAAGTGAGTCTTTACTACCAAAAATAGAAATCTCGTTGGGAAGAAGAAGAAGAAGAAGAAGAAGAAATGTTTCTGTAACGCGAAATTATAAAATCTGCAGAGACGTTTTAAAAGAGAAAAGATGGAATCTTTGGAGTGGCAAATTGCAAGTTATAGTGAGGGAAGAGAGATAAAGAGTGGTGGGTTCAAGGGATGGAGAAAGAGATGTTTTTCTTTTCTTTTTTTATCCCACAATGATAATTTCAACATTTTCTTGAATTTTTTTTTTGTTTTCTGGATATATATATAATATATATAGAGAGAGTTTGTTTGTGGTGATGTTAAATTTCAAGACTAATAATTTCTTGTTGACCTTTGTTGTCTAATTTTGTAAGTTTGCTAATAGTTTTGTACTTTAATTGTACCCATGGTTTTGTTAACTTGATAATAGTGTCTTTTGAGAAGTATTTTTATGTATTTAAGAATATTCTTTAAAAATACTCCAACTAAATAATATCTTTTAGAGAATAAACATTTTCGGCTGAAAAAAACAAATATTTTGTAATTTTTTGGAGCGTATCCCGTTTGATGAATGGAAATAATAACAATTTATGTGGAAAATCATTCCACTTCATAAAAGAAGAGAAAATCAAGAGGAAAATTTGAGATAGATAGAATACAACAACTAAAAACAAATGTTATTTTGTTTTTATTTATAAATATTTATGTCGTCTATCATATTTTTCTAAGTACCGATATTCCATTTATATTTATTCATTCATATTTTTCATGTCATTCAATGGGTTTATAAAATAGACAACCATATGTTTTTGAGAAAATCAATTATAAACTAGTTAACTTTCTTAGAAATTTCCTCCAATGCACTCTTTGACAAAATTCTACGCGTTGAACTTTATCATTGACTTGTTGACTTCACTAATATCCTAAAGTTTGTTTGCTTGACTTAACTATTTAGCTCCATTTGTTCGCCAGCATAAACCTACAATACTTAGAAATTGAGTTTATGGCTCAATTAAAAATTTAGAGATTCTATTTAAGTTTGGGGACTTTGAGTTTAATCAAAACAAAACTATATAAGATAAAACTTTCATTAACAAAACAAAACGTAATATTATTGTTAACTAACGACTAATGAGTGAACCAAAATAGTTTAGTCAATAAAAAATTGTGGATTTGGTCTTATCATATAAAAAATATATAGTTTTCTTTAATTGGAGAGATTTTTTTTTCTTTTTTGTCCAAATTTAAAATCAACGAGGGACACGCACAAACTCAGGAGCTATGAGCCTATGATGCTCTGACCCACTAAGGGTTACGTATTAGCAGACAAAAAAAAAGATGGCGTGCTTAAGAAGCAAAGTTTGATTTTCTTTGGATCATGGAATTAAAAAGACATCATTACACATCGAAACCCCACTTTGGAAAATCGAATCTGCAAAGTCAATATTTTTTATACACTGAACGTAAACCACACAAGTGTCGAAACCAGCTTTCACAATCTTTTTTCGTCGCGTTAAGTTGCCGACTTCCGTTATTGCTGACCGTTTTGTATCCCGATCCTGACGTCACTCTTACGGCTACATTTTGTTGTTCTCTAGGACGACAAAACTAATGGCTCAGATTTGTCTTAACCACACATACAAAAGCAAAACAAGAGTTGGTCTGTGATTTGTTTGGACTTTGGACATGTCACTCTCCTTTTGTCCAATTCCCTAAATCTGTAAGAAACATGATTTTTTTAGCATTTAAAACATCAATAGAGATCAAAGCTAATCAATGCTTGAAACTTGTAGAAGAACCAATATACTCTTTACAATAACACCTTTTGGTTAGGTCTTGATAACTTTGTTTATATAAATTATCCTCCAAAATAAATTAACAAGTAGAATAAATAACATAGGTAAATGAAATATATTATTTTAATAAGCCAAGAAAGTCGAAACAAGTTTGACAAAAAGAATCAATAAAACAATGATTACACAAAAGACCAGAAAAAGATTATAAAATCTAATCTATCCATCCAAAGTCATATGAGATTAGCTTACTAAAATCACGATTTCTTCCAATCGGATTTTCTTTTTTTCTTTCTTGGCCTGTAAAGTAATTTCCAAGTGCACAAGTAAAATACTACACTTTAATATATATATATATATAAAGATAAAATGGTTGGCTTTTCACTGCCTGCCCTTTCCATGCCATTTTCCCTAGAAGTCCTTGATGATGATTACAGAGCAGGTCATGTGTGAGTGACAATGATGATGATGATGTATATAGCAATCCCCATTAATCACCATAAGGAATCTAGGAAAACAGAGTCTAGAGCAAGGAAATGCGCCTTTTTTGCTGGGTATTGTCTTAAGCATAGTACATGTACAAGCTATTTGCAGCGGCGCAAGCAATTGAGTTCTCACTTGGATGCCAAGCAAGATGCAGCAATTTTGTTGAGTAATCAAGAGCATTGCTATTTCCATCCACTCCAGGATTCTCTGATCCTGTTTTACCATTTCCGTATTTACTTAATTTGATGCCAATTTCTTAAAGGGTATAAATGCTTACATGAGAAAGGAGAGAAAGAGACTGACCTCTACTTACAACACGCGTTATACTGCTTAGTGCTCTGGATGGCCTCGAAGGAATTGGGACATGTCTCCTATGATAAACCACAACACAAATTCCATTTCATCAACACTGAGAAGAAACAGAAGAGCACACTCTCTTAATGGCTTTACCAAGTTTACCTCATTGGGTTTCTGCTTGCTTCTAAAGTTGCAGTCTCAGTACTTCCCGGGGAAATACCAAACACACGGAACAGATTACTGGATAGAGTATGAAAGCAATGGAAAGATTATAAAAGGAATCATAGTCATTTGGAAATGTGAATAACAAAACAAGATTCTCTGCATTTTGGGGCATACCTGTAAGAACCTGTAGCTGCTCGCAATCCATTGCCACTTATACAACACTCAAACTTGTCAAAGATGGAATCATTTTCATATAAATCACAGAGCTGAAAATCGCAACAGGAAAGGGGATACAAATCAACTATGCACCAACTATTCAAATGCAGCTCTCTCAAAGTATAGGAAACCAACCTTTGGTTTCAAATATTCATGAACCTGGAAAGTTGCTACTGGACCTGAGTCCATGTTGATGTCCCATAACTGACATGCAAAACATAACCCATGAGACAATTTTACCTTACATGAACAATTCGAAACCAGCCACTGGTAACGTCATGGGCATATGATATCTAATGCTAATAGAAACAATGAAAGTATGGACCTTAAGAGTCATGTAGTCACGGCTAAGTAGATATCTTCCTTCTTTTGCAAATTTGATGTCTGAGATAGAAGCAATTATCTCAGTGAAGAATGATTTAGGACCTGCTGCCTCTGGTTCCACAAACCTGCAGAAACAAGCAATGTTAGCCTTTGCTGCAGCCACAGGTTACCAAATCCTACAAGAGAGTCGTGGCATGCCGCTTTATCATCATAATAGAAACTTTATCTATTATGATGGAATGAGATGTTCTTTTTCCTAAGAAAGGTACGAGAGATATTAGCAATCAAACAATGATGAAGTAATTGAGATGATTATACAATTTTTTAGATCCTCCTTTCAAGTTATGCTGGACTATAAAGAAAGTTGACAGAATTTCCAGCCACAAGACTTACAATTTGGAATGTGAATCACATAAAGCTGACTGGCGCAGATCAATCAGGCGAATTGAACCTTTCGAACTGCTATAGGCTAACATATTGCAATGGGTAGGATGAAATTCTGCTGATGTGATAACCTCTGCAAGAACGAATGTAGATGTAATTATGAAGGATATAACATCCAATCGCTTGATATATGTGTAATAGACCATCATAACATGCAGAAAACATATTGGACTGAAAGAACAGTAGACCACGGCTTACCAGATAAATCTTCCATTTTCACAGGCTTGACATCAACAATATTGAAACTTTGATTGCTGATCTCCAGATTCCAAAGATTTATTCGCAAATCATCAGCAGATATAAATGTTTCGGCATCGCTATTTAGGAGAAAAATTATTAGGACCAGAACATTAGCAATGAAAGAATAGATCTCAAACTAATATCAATAAGGTGTCAGTTTTAATAGAAAGGCGAAAAGTGGATTGATTCTCCAGAAAGACATTAATCAGACGACTTGTTGTGACATCATAGAATTTCTAATGGATAAAAAAGCAGGAGGCAATTCGAATTCAAGTGAGTGAATAACCTACCTATTATTTGAGATTGAATTGATATGATAATCATGAGCATGAGCATATACTCTTCGACATCTAGCCACAGGGCTCGACTCATGGCTAGTAACCTGTACATGTCAACTGAACTATTAGTCTACAGATGAGCATTAAGTAATTTTGCATGACTTAATCAATTCCTAATCATTGGTAGAGAAGGTCATGAAACAGGAAAATGCATAGGAGACTAGTACTAAAAAACATAAGTCCAGCACCAATAAAAAGTAAATTGGAGCAAATTTGTATCATTTTTGTTTGCGCATATACTACATGATATGCTCCATGTTATTTCGACTTAATTGGCACCACTACGAAATCCTGCAAGTGAGTTTTAAAATCATCCAGAAAAGGTTTAACAAAATGACTCGCTCTATGATGCAGGTTTTACTTGAGTTTGTGCTGAAACTAACATGTTCAAAATATCTAGGAAGACAAACAATAAAGAAAACAAATGTTCAGAGTACAACTACCACTGGTAATCGCAGCGATGAGATGCCTCCTGGTGGCAAGGAGTTGTTCACGTCAGCTACTCCATTCACAAGGCATGAGCTTGTAATGTTTGAATTGCTCGAGCTTGCAATGGTTTCATTTCCAACAGTTCTTGAAGGATCTGAATTCATATCCGCAATTTTCTTGATCTTCTTGTCTTGAACCTGTTAAAACTCTCACATAAGAAAACGAGGAAAGAATGGCATCTACATATTGATCTCAACAGGTTACTGACAGAAAAAGATCCAAAGAGAAACCCTTTACTATATTAAGGATGTAGAACCACTTAGATACAATAAGAAACCCAACAAACAATGTCAATGCCCAGAGAGTTCAAATTTCAACATTCTCTAGATTGCCATGAAAGTACCAGCTTTATCGTTGTACACCCTAAATATCCAGAAACAAAAACAAAGTTCCTATCTAAAAAGTATGTCATTCAGAGACCAATAAACAATATAGAGGAAATTTTCACCTTCCAAAGTTTGATGGTTTTATCATTTGTCGATAGGAGAAAAAGAGCACCATTCGCTGTTTGACACCATCTAATTTTGTTAATTTTCTCCTCTATCTCCAAACTCTTGAGGTAATCAAACTGGTAGACAAGGATCGAACATGAAACGACAGAAAAAATAGGTATAGCACATATTGCGAGTAAGAAAACAGAGTAAATCAAATACCTCAGGGTCATGACTCTGAAATTCAGTTTTATAACAAAACTCTGGATGCCTCACTGGATAATCTGTTTCCTCAAGATCTCTTCTAGCTCCACTGCTCTGTAACTGATAGCATGCAACAACATATAACCAAATGTCCAATTTGCATTTCAGAAAACGCTTACAAGGAAAAGTGAACATACATTATCATTAGTAGTATCACTTCTCTCGAAAAGAACAACCCGTCCTCCACGGTCCCCCGTAGCAAGGTGATCACCAGAATGATCAAATTCGATTGCTGAAATTATATCAACTGTAGAAGAAACACAAACTACAGTTTAAGAATTTCAACTAAAAACTCAGAATAAAATCCTCTCAAAACGAAACAGCAAAATTGAATTGCAATCTAGTTTAACTAAAAAGCCTACAACTTTCAAGTTATCCATCAAGCATAACAGATACAAAGTAGAACAAAAATCAAAACTTTACAAATGACACAGATGAAAAACGTAATTATCGAACATACCAAGAACACCAATAGATCTATATATCCAGATTAAAAACCCTAATTCCAATTAGACAGATTAGATCGAATAGTATCAAATGAAATACAAGCAGGGATACACAAGTCAACCAATGTCTACCTTCTTGAACTTCTTCACCAGCGCTTCGTTCACCAAAGACCTGAGAAAATCTCCATTCGAGAGGCAGAGATGGGTCTGCCGAAGCTGCAACGACCTCTTCACCACCGTTCATTCCCTCTCTGTCTCTCGCTTTCCCTATCCGATTCACACACACTCCCTCGTTTATATAACAATCTAATGGCTATTACGACACCGGATCAGGACCTCACGAAATCAGAGATTTCCGATTACGAGCTCGCCGATAAGGTTTCTCACGGTTGCAGCAAAATGGATCAAAGGAAGAGTATCAGATGATTCCCAGATTTCGACAAACAAATAAAATCACACACAGTAGCATTTTTTATAATTAAAACTAAAATGTCAATATTTGGTATTTTATTTCAAAAAGGTTTTTATCTTTGGTTTTTATCGCTTTTTATGGGAAGAGTTTTATTTTATGGAAGGAGTTCACAGTATTTAATTATTATTAGTTGTAAAAATTAACATATTAATGCAGAGAAATCACATTTATGTCCAAACTTACCATTTCTCTTCTGCATATGACATAAAACAATATTTTCCAGCTTTTTTATTTAGTAACAGTGTTGAAAATTAGTAGATGTAGATTTTTTCCTTTTTTAGCTTTTTTGGATAACTATCTCTGATATTCACATTATATACATTATACATTTGTCATTTGTCATTTTTTCCATTTTAATTAGGGAACAAAATCTACCTTCACATGAATTGACAGTATTATTTTCACATTTTTTACACAGCTGTTAATGTATATATAAAGACACTAATTAATAATTCTGTATTTAAGATTTATGTTTTATATGGGGACTAGAAATTGTTTTGATTTTTAAAATACAGCTAATAAAAAAATTAAATATTTGATTAGCTGTAGTTTGTAAATTGTCCTTTTTGGATAATTACACAATTGAAAAAGAAAAAAAGTTTTATTTTCGAGTAACCGATACAATTCGTACTCTTACTTCGCTCGACTTCGATCGCTCATCACAAACTTTGAAGTTTGAACTCAGTTCAGAACGACGACGGAGGTCGCCGTAATCTGAGGGTCATCTGTCACTTGAGGAGTGGTGGATCCATCGGTCGAGGCGGAGCGGAGAGTTCTCTTTCCGGTGGAGTCCGCTCGAGGACCGCGGAAGAAAGTAGGAGGAGGCGCTTATTGAGCCACTGTGAAGCTTGCTCTCCCTCCGTGGCAGCAATTGGCCGGTGGTTCCAGCGGAAGCGGAGTAAGTGGAACCTGATCAACTCGTTCCTTTTCCTCGTAGGTTGCTGGCGGCTTCTCCAAATGACCGGTCCACTGTTGAGCCGTCTCCGGTGTAAAGGAACTAGCCGGAATCTCGATCGGAAGTCGCAGAGGTAGGGAGTATCTAGGGCTAGGTGAGATCCCGGTTAACACAGTTTCTTTTGTAATCCTATTCAATTTTTGTAAACCACACTCGCCCGGTTCGGGTTGATTAATTTGATATTAAAAAAATATATATACGAAAGGGTTGCTACATGTTTGATTAACCTCTGCAAGTGAACAAATGTGTGATACAATGTACAATTCTTGCGGATAAAACAGTTTAGAAGTTTGTATTTGGGTAAATCTGTTTTATTATAGTTTGTGAATTTACACTGAAGCCTCTTGAACTCGTAGTAGGCTTTATGTTCAATGTAGAGGGATACTCAAATCTGTTGCTCTCTTAAGCATTAAAACAGAACACAAACACAAATCTTTCTCCCTCTTGTTAGGCTTTAACAATTTAGCTGCGGGCTTTAAGGTAAAGAATACAAGATCACTCATAAACTCTGACATAAGGTGGCATTGTCAGTGGTGGTTTTGCTAGCTCAAGTAGAGTTTTTTTTATTGATGATTTGTTATACAGTTAGGTTGTTAGTTTACACTATACAATTAGGTGACTAATGACTCTTGTATATATATGTGAAGAGTGTATTGACTTTGGTTAGTTAATGACAAGAAATTAAACATTGTTTACATTCACAAGATTTTCGCTAATGAGTTTCGGTTTACATTGAAAAGAAAATGAGATTTGAATATCAAGATTGCAAAAAAGTGTTACCTGTCTAAAGAACAAATTTTCTGTAGACTCTTGACAAGTGTTGCAGCTGAAGCCTGAAGATAACAATTAATAATCTACCAACGAAACTTGATTTCTTCATGTTTATAATCTCTGCTTTGGCTCATATATTGGTTAGAACGATGATGTTTCATAAGAGTAATTAACGCGGTTTTAAGACTTGATTATATATTACTTATGAAAGGACAGACTTCAGAAGTTATATGATGAAAAGTAAAACTTTTTACAAATCTGTAGGATTAATTAACATTTTCTTAAAGATGACTTGACTCCTCAAGCAGCTATTTCGTGTTGACCATCGAATTGACGATATTGCCCTTCACCAACGTCGGATTTTTTGAGTTTCTTGTTAATACGGGTTAGGCTTAGGAGACAGAAGTAGAGTGAGACACTCCAATCCTTTCTTTTGCATGTTTTGTTCGAAACTTTTTAGAAAGGAACTAAATCTTACACAATGTTCATATTTGTTTAAAATATGAAGGAAAATGCCTAACTTTTTATCATTTGGAAAAATACATCACACACAAGCGTGAATCATATCTTCTCACCGAACCCAACTAAGCATATGCTTTCGATTCTTGCCATTTGCTTTAATTCTTTATCTTTTTGAGAAATTTATAAAAAATGATTTTAAATAATATGTAATTAATTGCTAAATTTGGTTTCATGGTTTTACTATGTGTAGTCTACTCTTTCGTGATTGAAACTATTATTTGATAATTAATATGTGCGTTGTTTCTGCACTATATAAATTACTGAGTCTCCAAATTTAGTGTCTTAGAATATCTACTTCTTGGACTGAAAAACAACTTTTACGTATTTTTTCAAAATGCAAATCCTTAATAAAAGTATTTGAGAAGTTACGAAAAAGATAATGAATAGTGATAATGATGAGAGGATTGTAAAGGTTTTTTTTTTTTTGCTATTATGCCATACTAAAAGAGTTTTAAGGGGTTTTTGCTTATTGTATTGAGAGAGCTTTTTTAAGAAGGTCCACAAGTATTTCAAAAGTATTAACATCATAGTTTATGAAAAACAAATTCAAACAGCAGAGTTTATTAAGAACACATTATTTTCGAAATTGTGATATAAGAAAAAGACACTAGGACAGCTCTAACAGAAATTATTAGACTACAAATCTTTCTGGAGTTGATTGACGTTAATAGTTGAGAAAATTATTAAAGAGAGTGTATTGAATAAAGAATTTGTAGTGAATTGAGTTTTGAATGATTCAGTTAAATTTTGGTGAATTTGAAAATTGTTATTAAATTTTCTAAAATCTCACATAAAAGTATGAGATTTTGATATTTGTATTTTTAACAAATAAATTCTATGAAATCTCACCTTAAACTTTCAAATCCACTTCTTAAAATTTTTCTAATAACAGTGAATTTGATTGTATTTTTAAAATCCTTATGATTTTAAAAAATATTTTAAAATTCATGTTTGAATAACATATGATTTGTCATTTTAATAAAAATCACTCCAAATTCATAGTTCAATACAACCTCTAAATTTGTGGAGAGTTTTGTGTAGTTAAAAAGTTTAGTCATTATCAACTTTAAGAATCATATGAATATCCATGGTATCCTAATAGTTGTGTTTAATGAACAAAATTGTAAAGAATCATCTTCCTAATAACGATGGATTTTAACAAAATTACAAAATCATGTTGTCACGGACCTTACATTTGTCATATATATATACGAAACATTTTTGTATTCAATCACGTTTTAACATCGCTTTCACAAAAAGAAATAGCTATATGATTATTATTCATTGGTTCTGCCTTTTTTTGTGTATGTGTCTGTGATAGCATTGGTCGTAAATGCAATAATGCCAATAGCAATCGTAAAGATCTATAACATTTGTGTGGTGAATCATTCTCTACCAATAATAAAACAAATCAACCAAGGAAATGCAGTAAGAGAGAATTGACGATCACTCGTGTGATACATTTAACATTGCTATCCACTAAGAGGAAGCTAGGAGAAGAACAAATATTAAAAAAAAATCGATAGGAGATTTGACTAGAGAGATTTTGGATGAAAGGCTACCCACGATACCATTCTTTGCTATATGGAAGGGTCGTGACACTAGTCTGATAGCAGAAATAGTCAAAGATGGATCCTAAGCAAAAGCGACAAGATTCTATATGTTGGATTGAAAAGTTCTGGTCAAAATCTTTCACTTCTGTATTATGAACTAGAAACTTTGATCTGGGCGATGCAATGTCTGGACGAGATGGCTGTGAACAATGTACTTTTTGCTACGGACTGCTCAGACCTCATTGATATGACAACAAAGCCGGAAGATTGGTTATCATTTGCATCAAAGCTGAGAGACTTATCACTGTTTAAGACTTCATTTTAGCTATTTAAGATTAAACTAATTATGTGTTATGAAAATATACATGCATACCAACTTGTGAAATGTGTAAAAATATGAAAATTTTGATTTTTTATGTAACCACTTCGGTGATCGAGTGATTCTTTTTGAAAAAATCACCGAACTGATACCTTAATAAATAGGATTTGTTGAAAAAAAGTAAGAGAGATTTGTGTTTGGTGAAGGCTATTGTCCATTGATTTTGGAGAGGATAATGTATAAACTATTTTCTTGTGTTTGATTAATTAGATTAAAAATTAAAAGGGTTGGTGAAAATTATCGTCAAAATTTTCATTTGACTTTGGACTATTCCTTCGGTTATATTGTCAACATGGGCCCACTCTTCCACCAAAGCCCAATCAATATCTCCCTCACTATCTTCACCAACCCCAAACCCATTTCCTTTATTTCCCTTCCCACCCCTATGTTTTTCAAGCTTTCAATTTTTATCCCATAAGTTTTTTAATCGAAATATATGTGATTGATCTACGAATTCGAATTCAATGGTTTTACTTTTTATATGACGACGGTCAATAGTTCATACGGGCTCCTTGGTAGGTGGTCTTCTATGGAACCAAAATAGACCAAATCAACAAATGAAGAAATTATTAAAAGTAGGATACATTCGTATATCCAAAAACCATAAACGGCAACGAATCCAAATATAACTTTATTGCTATGTATTTTCCTAAAGCCAATGTATTTTTTGCTTATTTATCAAAATTACTATACCCCAATAGATTTATTTGCACTAACTCATTACATATAGATATATTTGTACTATCGTGAAATTATATAAATCATTCTATTTAGTTAGTTAAAATGGTGTTCGCTTTAGATCCATTAGAAAATTTGATGAAAGAGTTATTCGACGGATACATTTACTCTGAAGAGATTAGTTGGGAGGGGCACAAAAAGTCCAAAACCTCCTTATTAACAAAAGAAAAAATGATTGCTAAATTGGTCACTTAGTGGATGCAAAAAGCACAATAGATTTTACGCTTTTTTTTTTAACAAACGAGTATTAATAAAAGAGAAAAAGTAAGTTTATTTTGGAAAACTAATAATTATTTAAAATATTTTAATAATTTTTAATTTAATTATATTAATTTTGTGATTATAATTATGCTGTCAATGACTTTATTTAAAATATTAAAAACTAATAACATTGTATTTAATTGTTTATATATTTTTTTTTTTTACAAAGTGTGCTTTCTAATTAATAGTGTAGATTATATTTTGGCTAATTAATAGTGTAGATTTTATTTTGGTCAGTAAATTTACAAAACATACAAAACTAAAATATAAATTTTAAAATCAGGCCCTAACCTCTATAAATTCAAAATTTGAATCGAAATGTAAATAATTTTAATTTTGCTTGTGTTTTGGATACGATCAGGGATACGGAATGGCGGAAGCAGGTCAACTGCTAGCAATGTCATTAGGGTTCGCAAAAGAGCTATTTCCGGTGAAATCAGGAGGTTGTGGTACAGTGGTGAGAAACGCCGAGATGAAAATCGTTGATCCCGACACCGGAGATTCCCTTTCAAGGAATAAACCAGGAGAAATCTGTATCCGTGGTCACCAGATCATGAAAGGTTACCTTAATAATCCAACGGCTACATTAGAGACGATCGACAAAGACGGTTGGCTTCACACCGGAGATATTGGACTGATCAATGATGATGAGGAGCTTTTCATCTTTGATCGTTTGAAGGAACTTATCAAGTATAAAGGTTTTCAAGTGGCTCCGGCTGAGCTAGAGGCTTTGCTTATTAGTCATCCTGACATCACCGATGTTGCTGGTGAAGTTCCTGTTGCGTTTGTGGTGAAATCTAAGGATTCGGAGTTATCAGAAGATGAAGTGAAACAATTTGTGTCGAAACAGGTAAAAACTGAGTTATAATTCCAGTTCTTGATTTATTTATTGCATTAGAAATGAATCATTAATTTATGAGAATTTGTTTATATGTAAATTACACAGGTTGTGTTTTACAAGAGAATCAACAAAGTGTTCTTCGTTGATTCCATTCCTAAAGCTCCATCAGGGAAGATATTGAGGAAAGATTTGAGGGTAAAATTAGCAAATGGGTTGTGATAATTTAAACCAAAAAAAGCAAAAGCTTTATATTCTTGTGAGATAATATAAAGCCATGGGATATCCAGAAATTTCTTGTGAGCAAGTCAAACATGGTATGATTTAATTGCCTGCCACATGTAGTAGAGAGTGGCATTTTATTGTTTCATCAATACTATTAGGGGTGGGAAAAAAATCTGTACCTGCATACCCGAACCGAACCCGACCCGATAAGATGTATCTGAATCCGTTCCGTATCCGATCAAATTATTTCATTGGGTACGAGATCTCTAAACCCGAAAACCCGAATCCGAACCCGTTCTGAACCCGAAAACCTGAAACCCAAAATACATAACTACCCATAAAAAAATACCCTAACTCGAGGACTCTATCTTATAAATGTGAAAATTTTATGTGTAATATACACAAATCGAGCCGAATGCGAACCGAAAAATCTAAAAAACTCAAAAACCCAAAAAAACCCAGAACCCGACCCGAAAACATGAAAATCCAACCCGTACCCACCTGTACCGAATCGTATCCGACCCGAAAACACCCCGAAAAACGATATGAACCCGACCCGAAAACACGAAAAAAATCCGAAAACCCAAAAAAACCCGAATCCGAACCCAAACCGAATCAATACCCAAATTTTTCGAATTTTTTCTGGGTTTCAACTCTTATACCCGAACCCAACCTGAACCCGAAACTTTTTACCTGCACCCAAAAAGTTATTTCATTGGGTATGAACTTCTTATACTCGAATACCTGTACCCGATCGGGTTTTATCCGAACCCGAATCCGATACCCGATTATCCACCCCTAAATACTATATTCAAAATTTTGTTTTCGTGAGTTCTTAAAAAAAAAAAAAAACTTTCATCTTTTTATGAAAAATGGAAAAGTTTTAATTGACTTGTATATCTTAGACCATATAAATGAAAAAGTTTTACTTGATTTTTTCTTTTTCATAAATAAAATCTACATTTTTCTTTTATTTTTCTTATGTAAACCCAAAAAGATGTGGTGTTTTGCTTGAAATTTTCTTGAACCTTTTTTATTTGTTGAAAAGAACATTGCACTTTTGCACTTTTGCTAATTTATTGGGCTATCACGATGGTAAGCGGAGTCAGTCCTAATACGTTTTATGCCTAAAGTAAAAAGGTTAGTTTATGATTAAATTCATATGTTATTTTTATAAAATATTTATTAACATGACCAGACACAAGATGCACCTCCTACCATAAATCCTCATAGTTGAATATGAAAATCATTACAAAAGAGTGTTAGATCGTTCAACATTTATAGATACACACTTGCAAAAATACTCAACTAGTTTACATATATCGTCAAACCAGGGGCAAAATGAAAACAATGAGCATTAGGGAAAATTTAGCAAACGGGTATTGTTGATGGCTTAAACTAAAAAGCAAAAGATATTTCAATGTGTGACATTCAATTGTTTGACCCAACTAAGGAGAGAAACTCAAAATTTTCTTTTGAAATAAAGGTCGTTTCGTTTCTCGGTTTCATGTGCTAGAGAAAAGTCTGTTTAATTTCTTATTTGGTAATGAACTCGTTGACGGTTGTCATGAACTCTGTGTTACTGTTAATGTAAAGTCAGAGATGGAGAAAATTCACAAAGCTAAAAAAACTTCAAAACCTCCTTAAAGCTCGTGTACTGATAAATGCAATCTTTTTGCAAGAATATCAACTATTAACGTGTTCGGCTTAGAGACTAGAGAGTCTAGAAGAACACCAAAACGACTAAAAATGGTAGGCCTCCGGATCAATTTGATTTGATTGCTTAGAACAGTTAATGACTCTCCTACTGTACTACTTGGTGAAATAAGCCAACTAGGTATCAGATTAAGAATCTCATTGAGAGAATAAGTGAAAAACAGAGGAAATCGATATATATAACAAAAAATGGTCTGAATTTACCATTCTGAATTCGTGCTATGCTTTCAGCTTAGTACAAGAGAATGACATAATTTGCCTAACAACAAGACGTAATCAGACAAAACTAAACCCCGAGCACTAAGCCCTCGACCAAAATTAGAAAAGAAATGGTCCTTTTTCGTCTTTGAGATGCAAATTTTAGAAGCATAAATGGCAAAAGAACAACAAAAAGAAAAGGCAAAACTTTTCTGAGAATTAAACAAATTCAAGAAAGCTACATTGCATGCAAAGTAAATTGCCAACATAATAAGCATAAGAATTTATCATTGTTCTTTCCCATTTCTAGCAAACATTAACCCAAAGATTTAATAATCCCTAAAACCTCTCTTCTCCAGTCTCCCCCAAGTTTTTTTACTCCCTAATAATAAATCAGACCCTCCTTGATAACTTATGAAATAAACAAAAGCTTACGCTAAAATTGAACAAGATTCAAGAACAGTAACAAACAAATAATGTAAAGCTAAAGTGGGAGAGAAGACGCTACGTAGTTGGAGAAGAAGACGATGACAAAGGACGAGGAGGAGGCAAGAGTTGATGTAGATTCTGAGGAGACCTGTTTTGGTTCTGACTTGCTCTTAATATAAAAGGATGTTGCAAAAGCTGCGTGGCACTTCTCCTCCTCGCCGGATCTCTCTGCAAGCAACAAGAGATAAAATGACGAAACTCCGGCGAAGACGCCGGTGGAGCTTCTGGCGGCTGTGACATACAAATGGCACACATGAGACTTGCCCAATCACCTTGTCTACTCACAGGGAAAGGAAATCTCCCTAAATAAAACTCCAATATACTAACACCTAAGCTCCAAATATCTCCAGCGTAACCATCATACTGACCATGATTCAAATCAGTGTTAATCCGTTCAGGACTCATATAAGCAATGGTTCCTACAGATGAATTACACGGATCCATGGTCTGTGCCAAGATCCGGCTAACACCAAAGTCAGCAATTTTGACACTTTTAGCAGAGTTTATGAGAAGATTCGAAGGTTTGATATCACGATGAACGATGTGACGGCCATGGAGATAAGCTAAACCACTAAGAATCTGACGAGATAGATCAGCTAATTGTTGCTCTTTCCACACATGAGCACCTTCTAAAGATCCTTTATCCATAAACTCAAGCAAAACTTGGATCTCACTATTTTGATCAAACATCTCATGACATTTCACAACGTTTGGGTGATTCACATCTCGTAAAATCTCGATCTCTCTACAGATCTGACGTCTCACAGTCTCTTCGTGGTTCCCATAGATTACCTTGAGTGCGTATAAACGCGACGTCGGACGGTGAACTACTTTGTAAACCGTTCCACCTGCTCCGCTTCCGATCCGGTTCCCACGCACTAAATCTGAATAGTTCTTTGCTTCTGTCGAGTTGTTAGAGTTCGTTGACGAAGTTGAAGATGGTAAAGATCCGCCGGAAGACGGTAAGGATCCGCCGGAAGACGGTAAGGATCCGGCGGAAGACGGTAAGGATCCGCCGGAAGATGGTGGGAGAGGAAGAGGTACAGCGAGGGAAACATCGCGTTGAGGAAGTGGTAAGGTAAGGTCAGGACGGCGACGAGGACGGCTCTTCACCGGAACGGATACTCCTGGCGGCGATTGAATCGGTTTCATCGCTTTGAAACAAAGTTTTGTTTAAGCTCGATTTCTTCAACTTTTTTTGTTTCTGGTTTCACGATCTGGAAATTGGAAAGGTCGATTGGTTGAAGTTAGTATTGATATAAAAGATGGAGAGAGTCGTCTTCTTCGTGGTTGTCGTGTTGTAGGGTTTGGCAGGCTAAATTGATTCCTTCTTCGTTGCGATCAAATCGAAAAGAGAATGAAAGTTCGGCGAAAGGAAACTGAGAGGACACTGAAAGGGAACGTTAATTTAGAATTTTTTGTTTTTTTCAAAAAGGAAAATCAAAATTGTTAATATCGAGAAGAAATTAAAGGTATCTTACGCGATGTGTAAGTGCGTGAGGAACACTCGCAGGCACTGAAACCACATGTGGCTTTGTTGGGTTTACACGTTATTTTTGTTTGGATTTATTATAAAACCCAAGAAGAAAAGAGAAGAAAAGAGAAGAAAATAGAGGTTTTTAAACGCTTAAAACTATTATAGCATTCCCAAGACATTTTTGTATTTTTGGGAATATATCTATAGAAATTGTGCATAAACTTATTATTAGATATTTATGTACATCATACATTTATTACATATAGTATGTAATTATTTCATTCACCAATGTTTTTGAGATTTATATGCCAAAACTAACATATGGTTAATAAATATTTAAAAATGAATTTATGAGATTCTGATCTGATATTTTAAACAATTTCTTGAAATTAGAGATTGGTAACATGCGTACACTCAATATGTTTTCTGACATTGATAACTTGTTTTATTTTCATGAAGTAAATCGCTGTCTTTGTCTGCTACAAAACCGAAAAAAATGTGACTAATTCATATTTATAACAGATGCTTATGTTTCATCTGAAACACCTCTTCTCTCAACTTATGACAGTGTCTTGATTCTATACACACGTGATAAGTTTTTTATGCTCTTTCTCTTCTCCAATCCAATAAGAAAGGAGCTAATCATCTCTTGTTTTCGGTAGGTCGTCGCATATAACAAGAAGGGGGGATTGGTGGGATCCACTGTTGTGTAACAATCAATATCTTGTCTTTAGCTATAAGCGTCTTCAAAGGGTTTTTGCTTATTTGCAAACAACAATTGAAAAATGTAAAGAGAATAGATGCAAAACAAACAGGAAAGAAACAGAAGCGTCATGTTTCATTATTAAGATTAGAATGATTCTCTCATTCAAACTCCATTATAAAGTCGATCTCAAATGTGATATCTCAAACTTCAGGTGTGTCTGAACGCAAAACTGTCAAGGAAATTCAAACATGTGACAATGTTAGAGAGATAGATTAACAAGAAAAGTAAAAATCTAACCAGATCAATCTTTAGATAGACTAAAACTAAACATACAACAAAAATCATTGATAAATGGAATCATAGGCTTCATTCAAAGCTTCTCAAGACAGGACACATCTAAATGCAAGATTCCCAGTAATTTTCATCTGCTACATGCTTTTGTTTGTGTTGATGCTAACTGATTGAGAAATTTAACAATTGGACGTGTAACAGCAATTTATGAGAACATTCAACAGTATTGATCAAATCCAAAAGCAGAAGACAGGTTAAGCTAAAAAAATCATTTCCAAAAATTTTGAATCCATAATTCTAAAAATGATTCCTTAATCTTAAATTCAATAGCTTGCCTAAAATGATCTACGAAATCAGATATCTACACATATTCCAACAATTACCTAAAAACAATCAGAAATCAAGGACACAAGAACCTGAAAAAATCCAGATCCAAAGAACCAAACATAAACGATAAATAATCTTACTGGGTTTCTGGGGCTTTCCATCAGCCCATTTGGAGAGTGAGAAGTGAACCTTCTCGCGAGTTAGGGCTTCAGCTTTGTGAGGTTCCTTGAGGCAATTCCTTACGAGATTCGCACAGATGTTGGAATAGGTTATGTAAGTCATCCCCGCTGCTCTCCAGAACGGAACCGCCGCATTCGATGCCATCTCCGATCTTCCTTCTGATCTCTGATAAATTTGCGAAATGAGAAGAGACTAAGACTGGTTCTGTGCCCTAATAATCCAAACACAATACCATTAGGCTCATTGGGCCTAGTAAAATTATGGAACCGGCCCATAAAATAGCTAACTATCCAATCTTCTATCCAACTTTCATCGACCCAATTCACTTGAAAGCTCTCAATCTTCTTTTTTTTTTCCCTAAATCATTGTTTCTTGGCTTTTACGCCAAGACTGAGCGAAACCAGATGTTTTGTCGTATTTCCTTAATTGGGGAATTAAAATATAACTTAAGGTACAGAAAAGAAAAAAAAAGACTAACTTATTTTCCGGGTCTCCACGAAATTACTGAAACTTATCCATTTTCCAGTAGGAGTTTCGTGTATATGTAATATAGTATGTGTGCATAATTTCGTGGAAATGTCTGAGTTTGTTCGTTTTGTAGTTTTCAAAATTAATATTTTTTAGACTTTAGGTATATATAAATGCAACAGAGACAAGACAATCTCATTGACTTTGTCAGATGATCAAACTGCAGAAAAAAAGGAGAAGCGGTTTAGAGTCAGATAAAGATGGTTGAGCTGATTAACAAATAAAACAAGACTTGGGTTTTGCTTTAAGTTAATGATTAATCTAACAATTCTTCCACTTTTTCAAAGACCAATTCTGATGTTGTTGTGGCTTCTTAGAAGGACACTTGTAATTGCTTCATTTGGTGAGTTTGGTAAGAAATTTGGTTTATCTTCCGAGGATTGTTCTAAATCCATAAATAGTTGTTGAAGCAACCTCCACTGGATAAACAGAAAACAATGGCTGAAGCAAAGAGCCTTGAGAGACTTAAAGCAATGAGGAGTTTATTGAAGAATGAGATGGAGAAATCAGAAACCTTTTCATTGGTTTTGCGCAAGACGGGATCGAAGATTGAAGAGATCAACCACAAGTTGCTGTCTTTAGAAGCTGATGTTAAAGCAGAGAGATGGAGATCTTCTCCTTTCTCTGATCATATCCGTCACACCATTGCTCCGATATCAGCTGTCCTGAGAATCTTTTCTTCGGTTCAAGAGCTCGAGAGATCTCTTGAGTCCCCTAATGGAGTCCTCGGTTATGTTTCAGATGTTAAACGTCTTGGAGAAGTGATGAAGCTTCTCTCCAGTAGCTGTGGTCTTGCTCTTAATTGGCTTGAAGATACAATCGAGTTCCTAACCGAAAATGGAATGCCTGAAGATCATCCTTGCGGTTTGCGGTTCAAGACTTCCATAGAACTTCTCCAGGAATTACAAATGACCGAGGCTCATTCTTATCTCAGAGGAGGGATACTTTACACAGCGCTGAAGAATCTAGAGACAGAATTCCAGCGGATTCTCGAAGAGGAGAAAGTTTTTTCAGAAGCAAATTTGAGAAAGTTGCAGGCTATCATCAAGAGATTAGATGCTCACACACGGTTAACAAACTGTGTACCTGTTTACATCAAAGTCCGCACAACGGTCATTCAGAAACGGTTTGAGATTGATTATCTCAAGAAAGCAATCACAGAAGCTAATAATGTGCAGGACATTGAAGGCGATATAGACGAATGGAGATTGGATATGGAGATAGCTGTGAAAGAGATATACGAGTTTGAGAGTAAGCTCTGCTATGACATATTTAAAGATGTTGGAGAAGATGTTACCTTGCGTTGCTTTGGAGAAATAGCTTCAAATTCAGGAATCCTTTTGCTTCTTAGATTTGGATCAAGAATCAGCAAATGCAAGAAAGATCCACCAAAGCTGCTAAAGCTCTTAGATTGTTTCTCTACAATGGACAACATTCGAATAGAGTTTAACCAGCTATTTAGAGGGGAGCAATGTGCAGAGATACGCAGAGTTACGCGGGAGCTCATTAGCAATCTCATTAAGGGTGTCTGCGAAATCTTCTGGGAGTTACCTCGTCAAGTGGAGCTACAGAGACCAAATCGCCCTCCACTTGATGGCGGTGTCCCGAGGCTTGTGAGCGTTGTGACTGAGTACTGCAACAAGCTACTGGGGAACAACAAGAAGCCAATATTGTCAAAGATTCTTGAAATTGATTTGGGCTGGAAGAACGAAAAGTATCAAGAAGAGCTTCTCACAGGTCACGTCTACAACATACTGAGAGAGATTGCTTTGAATTTGGATGCATGGTCGAGTTCCAACAAAGAAACTGCTCTTTCCTGTATCTTTATGATGAACAATCACTGCCATTTCAGTGGTTTGAGAGAGACTCATCTCGGTAAAATGATGGGAGAGTCTTGGCTAAGCGCACACGAGCAGTACAGAGACTATTATGCCGCGCTGTATGTTAAAGAAAGCTGGGGAAATCTCTTGTCTCTACTCACCAAGAAAGCTCAAACCATTTCTTCATCATCACCATCATCAACTCATGTGAAAAGAAAACGAGCCCGTGAGTCGATTAAGCAAACATTACAAGCCTTTTCTAAAGGCTTTGATGAGATTTACACAAAGCAATCAAATTGGGTTGTTGATGATGAAAACTTGAGATGGAAGATATGTCAAGCAATGGTAAGAACAGTTGTGCCAAGATACAAAAGTTACCTACAAAGTTACATAATGCTTCTAGTAGAAGAAGATCCTTCAAGTGATGTTAAGCATTTATATTATACTCCAAAGGGTTTAGAGATGAAGCTGAAGACAATGTTTCATAAGAGAGATTAAACAGAGAAGAGATACAAATATTCATACTTTCTCAGAATTCTCACTTGACATTAGAAGCTATATGATATACTTTTGACATTATTAGAAGCTAATGTATTTGTATATGTGACATACGAAAAGGTATAAAATTGGTTGGTGTAATGTGGAATTATGGATGATTAATGTAACTAGATTCAAAAAGATTATAGGAACACAATAAGATTACTAAATAACTCTAACGAATGAGATTATTCACCAAGAAAGAAATTGAGAGCTTAATTAGAAGATTGAACCTTCTTATTGAACGCCGTCGTGGGTCAAGGTGAACGGAGGTTTTACGGCGGAAAGCTTCGTGAGTTTTCGAGAAATCTCCGGCGGAAAGATGATAATGGGTCCGACGGAAGAAAACAGTTTAGATCCGAAACTGATATTTTTTGGTCAACAACATGACAAAATTAAATAAGACTCTTTTGTAATTACATTAATGACAACAAGTAACATGAGACTACTGACTACACCAATTTCTGCATTACATTTCTCCAATTATTTGTCCATTAAAATATACTTACTCCATAACGAATACTTACTTACTTACCACACAAACTAATCCAAACTCATTATTTTTCCGTTGGTCCGATCTGATTTAACCGATCTTATGTGATTCGGTTTAAAAGAATTTTGGAAATGGAAAATTCATTTTGTACTTAGCTTTCTTCCCTTTTTTTATTTTCCAAGAAAAAGATGTTCATTTCAAATTTATCTTTGTAGAGTACATGTGACACGAATCATGATTAACGTAATAATGGCGTGATAATTTGAGAGATAAAGGGGTACAAAATATTGACCCCCAAAAAAACGGTACAAATAGTATTTGAGATTAGAAAACAAAACACTTGAACACGTCTCAAGGTTGTACATATTTAAACTTGACTTTATGTAATCATTTCACAAAATTAATAATTGTAAAATTTAAAACAAAGTTACTATTCAACTTTACTCATTCATTTTGTGACTTTGTGTGTCGGCGTTGCATATATTTTTATTTCTCGACTAAAATTTTTATTATCAATCGAAAGGTACAAAGTTATTACAAAACTATGAAAACAAATTGTTACATAAACATGTATAGTTATTATATACGAAAAAGAATTAAAACAATCAAGTTAATTATCGATTTTTTTGTTAAAATTTTATTTACAAACAAGTTATTAATCTGTTATATTGCTTACCAAAAATTGATATTTTTACGCGAAAATTGTGTTTGATCTTTTTTTTTTTATAAACATTTCTACTAGCACAATTATGCTAGACATTCTAAAAATAGAACAAACTTATACCAATAAATTCGTTGCATATATGTTTATTATTGGTATGTAATAAATAATAATGTAAACTGATCGTTCCCCTTTTCAAATATAAATGGATACTTTATTTATTTATTTGTATTTTTTATATAACGATTTTTCTAATCAGTAGTGGTACTCTTTGTACAAATAAAATATTATAAATTTCTTGGTATACCATTAGTCATTTACTACCTTAGTGATTTAGAATTTCAGATTACACACTTTCTTTTGAGAATGGAGAGATAACACACTTCTCTGCACAATTTTTCATTTATTCACATTATATCGGAAGAACTTAATCGTACTTTCAGACCACCAAGAATAAATTCAATTGTAATCCATTCGTTGCCTAATAGTTAAATACATTACAGACATCAAACAATATTGGCAACTGGCACGTCGCTTGTCAGTTTTTAATTATATGCCATCAAGTCTAGATTTTATTAGTAAATTAAATTGACACGATACAATACATACAATTTAATGATTCGTCATACTATTCTTCTAAAGGTGATTAAAATTAGCAGTCTAAGTTAGACAACATGTTACTTCTCAAACTTATATATATATATATATATATATATATATTGACGGCACTTCTCAAACTTATTTTTATCGTCGTGTATTTTTAATTAAGGAATTATTTATTTGATGATTTATGTAAATACTTTTTAATTAATAAAAATGTTACAAAAAAATAAAAGGTGATAAAAATTAACTAATTTGTAGAAAACGACAAATAAATTAAGGAAAATATAAAAATGTGACTTTTATATAATGTTTTTTTATAAAAAAAATCGAAACCACCAGTTGGTAAGTAACAGTTAAACATAAATACGGTTTAAGTAAAATAAAAATCGGTACGTGTCCGGTTAACAAAACTGAACCCGTTGGGTTAAATACCAAAATTAACGGCGTCAGTGTCGGTGGCTGTGTTGGGTTTATTAGATAGAGCGCAAGGCAAAGTAGACTTGAGAGAACAGTGACAATAAACACCCAAATTTAATAGAAAAAGAAAGTGTCTTTTTTTGACAAAATCATCAAAAGGGACTCAGATTTGTTAAAATCTTGTCTCTTTTTGTTTATAAAACCACTCCTAATTCTCCTCAATTTCCGTGAAACCCTTCCAAACCCATTAGAGAGAGAGAAGTGGGAGCAGCGTAAGAAGAAGAAGGAAATGGGTGTGGATTTGAGGCAAGTGGTGGCTGGAATTCTCACCATTACCATGTTCGTGATGCTCGGACAAATGCTTCATAGAGATTACTTTGATGCTGTTCAGGTATTCAACCTTCATGTCTCTGCTCCTATGCGATAGTGACTGAGCTAAATTTAAATGGGGTTCTCGTGGATCCTTCTCTGAGAAGCAGATCTAGTTTATCCAATCCTCAGGATTAGTTATGGTTTTCTTCAAAGAAATCCCCATATTTTATTCATTTTGGGTCGAATTTGGATTGCATTGATCACAAAGAATCAGACTTTGGAGAAAACGATTGATCATAAAGACTCATACTTTTGAAAAAGCTTCGAGCTTTTTTCCTGTTTCTATTGGTAGCTAAATCTCCAAATGCTTCTCTTAAATTCTTTTTGGTTCTGTGTGTTTTGTGGTTTTACAGGATAAAGTACAAGGAGATGCACATGATATTGAATTCCAGGGATCAAAATTAGCGGTTGAAGATGGACTAGTTAGAGCTATTGAAGGGACTACTAAAGGGCCTTGGATGGAAGATAGCCATGAACTTAAACCTTGTTGGTCAACATCTCAATCTGGTATATTCCCTGACTTTGTTTCTCAGATTAACTTCTGTTTTTATTTTGGTTGGGTTTGTGTTAATGTTTCTGGTGTTACAGATGAAGCGGTATCATCGAAGGGATATGTTACATTCTCCTTAACAAATGGTCCTGAATACCATGTCTCTCAGGTATTCTTTATATTAACTCTAAAAGTTTTAAATCTGTGAGCTAAATCTGATTTTCCTTTAGATATCTTCTGTTCTTTCATCTGATGTTTTTTGTTGTTTAACTTTATCATCCTGTTTAGATTACTGATGCTGTGATGGTGGCGAAGCATCTTGGAGCAACTCTTGTGCTTCCTGACATAAGAGGAAGCAAACCTGGTGATGAAATGTTAGTGGTTTATGTATTTTCAGAAGCATTTTCGTTTTGCCAATTTGTTTGGTTCTCTAAGGTTTATGAACTAATTCGAAACGCTTGATCAGGAACTTTGAAGATATCTATGATGTGGATAAACTCATTAAAAGCTTGGCAAGCGTTGTCGAAGTTGTAAAAAAATTGCCGAGCCATGTATCTCTAAGAGATATCGCCATTGTTAAGGTTCCTACCCGAGTTGCAGAAGATTACATCAAGGAACATATTGATCCCATCTTCAAATCAAAAGGGAACATAAGAGTTACAACCTATTTCCCTTCCGTGAATTTGAGGCAATCTTCGCAGGATGCTGAAACCGACCCTGTCTCTTGTTTGGCAATGTTTGGTTCCCTGGAATTGCAATCCGGAGTGAATGAATTGGTTGAGTTGATGATTCAGCGGCTGAAGACACATAGCAAGAAATCCGGTGGCCGTTTCATAGCCATAGACTTGAGGGTTGAGATACTTGAAAAGAAAAATTGTCATGAAACAGGTGCAATGGGATCCAAAACCTGTTACAACGCACAAGAGATCGCTTTGTTCTTGAGGAAGCTTGGATTTGACAGCGATACAACTATATATCTGACTCAGCCAAGATGGGACAGCAGTCTCAATATTCTTAAGGACATTTTCCCGAAAACCTTTACGAAGGTGCGTAAAATCCTTAATTCTTTTAGTCTCTGAAGTTTTCACCTATTTGCTAATCTTGTTTAATTTTTTTCTGAAAAATGGCAGGAGGCGATAATGCCATCAGATAAGAAATCAAAGTACCTTGAATTAGAAAATTCTGAATATGAAAATGTTATTGACTTCTACATAAGTTCAAGCAGTGATGTGTTTGTGCCAGCCATCCCCGGTCTGTTTTACGCCAATACAGTTGGAAAGAGGATAGCTTTAGGCAAGCCTCAAGTCTTTGTTCCAGCCGAGATCTCAGGAACATCTGGTCTTTCTACCAGTTACATATCTCCTTACATCTCAAAGAAGAACCACTTGGCGTATTCATGCTTTTGCTGAACTTCTGTGATGGAACTTATGAGGGAAAAACGTTTGTCAAAGTGATCTCGAAGCCAAAATCCATGAAAGGGTCTTCTCACAAAATGTACGCCAACCTAGTTACAAGTTTTTTTTTCCGGTTGTTTATTGATAAGTTTAGTTCGATACCAATTCGATTTTAGTCAAGTATTCTCATTGGGGTTGTCTTGTTTAGGAAAGAAAAATCTTGAAGTTACAGTTTGAATCGATTGGCTCATAGCTTTTGCATCTTATTTCATTTTTCCTTAACAGAGTCAACGCATAAAAAATGTTTAAAAGTTCGACTTCCATGTTGAATGTATCTAGTTCCATGGCTCGATTTGATCCATATGAATCCTCTGCACGACTGATGACATCCTTGAATTACTGTTGAGTTTATTTATTTTATAACCATGGTCGAGTGTCAGGAGGAGGAATATAGAGGACACAGCAAGTCATTGTTCACTGTTCAAACATTGCTGAAAATTAGCAAATTGTAATACAGAAATTGTGCAGTTACGATCTGTCTGTTACTCTTTTAGTTACTCTTTACAGTAAAGACAAGATGATTGAGAGTTCCAAAAAACGACAAGGTGACATATGAGTCAGATGACGGTTACCACAACAGAAACTAAAGATGAACCAGGTAAATGTTTTTGGATCATGAAGGGTTATGAAAATGGCAAGATTACTAACCTCATGGTACACCGATATAAAATTTTGCGGATCAAACCACTAAAGCAAACCCAAAGCCCATCAAGCCCAAATAGAAAGAGATTACAAGGGATATTTAAAGGCTCTAGGGTTTTTAACTGTCTCATTAGCCACACAATCCGAAAGAGAGATAAAGAGAGAGATTGAGTGAGAGGGAGAGCCGCGAGCCTTGTGCCACTGCCGCCAATGTTGTCATCGTGTCGCAGCTCCATGCCATCTTCGCCTTCATGTTGCCGTTCGCCTCACCACACCACCGTTGTGTGTGTCGCGTGAGGAAGAAGAGGTGATTCGCGAAGAGAGAAGGAAGAAGAAGAGAAGAGGAAGAGCATATCCGAAGGAGGAAAAAGAGTAGAAACCCGAGGCAAGAAAAGAGAAGGGAGAGAAGCGGATCCGAGAGGAAGAAAATGAAAGAAGGAAGAGAAAGGAAAGTGTTTAGAAAAGGAAATTTGCCAAGAAAGGAAAGTTGTCAAAAAGAAAAGTCCAGAAAATGAAAGTAATAAAGAAAGCAAACATCATTAACTGGGTTTGTTTGATGTATATATGTGATTGATGCATACTAAATGATTAACAACCAGTTATATTTCGGACATGTTATCTTATGTCATTCAGTATGAAACTTCAACGTAATAACGCAGTATACAGAAAATTAACTTAGATAAGTTTTATAAACATTGTACTTACACCCTCCAGCTCTCGCAACAATGATTTTGTTGTTTTACCTAAAATCCATAGAAAGTAAAAAAGAAAAAAAAAACATAGGAAGTCAGAAACAAAAAAAAACCAACAGAAACAAAATTAATTAAGGAAAATACCCTATTTCTATTTATTAATATTTAGTCATGACAAAAAAAGAAACAAATGTAGTACTACTGACTAAGACACAACTGCAGGGTGTACGTCTATTTTACTAAAATAGACAAACAAATTATTGTATATAAATATTAAATCCTAACTATTATCATTATCTAAAACTCAAAGTTTTTGTATAAAATAGTAAAGACTCAAAGTTTTTGTATTAAAGTAGAGAGTGAAGACTCAAAGTTTTTGTATTAAATTTGATTCATGATGTTGGCTATCAATGCATTTCTCATCAACCTGGAAATTTTATCACAATATGTAAACCTTCCAGCATCATAAATTAAAGAGAGTAGTTGATTCAATGGATGAACATAACTATTATTTATGATGTGCCAAGAGTCTCATCGCATAAGAAATTCAAAAGCCTCATCCTTTTCAAAGAATCCAACTTCTCATATTGACAAATGCCCTTTCCAAACCTTTGAAGGGAAATCATCTAGCTTAACTTTTGACCTCGACAGATATTCTCCAAGTGCAGTGAACCAACTAGCATCAATTTTACTCAAGGAAACCGATCTAGAATATTTAAAAATGGAAATGAATCAGATATGTATCATCAGAAATGGAAGCAACTGATGCTAGTTGGTTCACTACACTTAGAAAATGTCTTTCGAGATTAGAAGTTAAGCTAAATGATTTCCCTCCTAAAATTTTTGAAAAAGACGTTTCTCAGTATGAGAATTTGGAATCATCGAAATGCTGGAGCTTTTTGAATTTCTTATGCAATGAGACTCTTGGCACATCGTAAGTAATAGTTATGTTCATCGATTGAATCAACTATTCTCTTTGAATTATGATGCTTGAATGTTTACATAGTGTAATAAAAATTTCCAGGTTGATGAGAAAAGCCTTTTTGCTGAAAATGCCACTAAGGGAGAAGAACTTTTCAAAAATGCCAATTCCGGAGAGGCCTTTCAAAAATGCAATTTAGTTGTGTCAAAGACCTTAGTGATTAGACAAAACTACCCTTCGCGTTTTCTATGTGTGTGCAAAATTTTTGTCCACGAGATTTGATAATGTGGACAAACAATCCGACTGGTCCACCGTGGAATAAGACAATGTGATATTAAGAGAATATGAAAACCAATTGTACATAAAAACCAAGAGCAAACGTGCATAAAAACCAAGATCAAACGCATACAGACCAATTTTTTAAAAATAAATGAGAAACATAAAAACAAGCATTAAATGTGAAATTAAATGTTGATGGACGAGAATGTGGACCAAACAAACACACTTCTATTCGAGATGGACAACAATCTACTGCGATGGACAACAAACATTATATATTGTGTGTGAATGTTTGTTTGATATTCTAATCTACCAATATTAGCAAAATATAAGAGAGCTAACAAAACTGTTTCCAAATTAAGTGGAAATATAAATGTCAAGGGACAAAATTTAAGAAATTTGGACAAATTACTTCAACAGTTGCAGTAGCGTGGAAAGTTATAGATTCATAGATAAAAATTAGAAATAGATTATGGATAAATATAAATTGGAAAAACCCATGAATCATGATCATCAACATTGATAAATGTTGTGGACAAAGAAACGAATGAAAAAATCTGGGTACAAAAAATTGGAAACAACCTGCGAAAATCTCGAAATTGTTTTCGCTGAAGAAGAAGAGAAAGAGATAAAAGAGTAAAAGAGGAAAGAGGGAGGGAGAGAGAATGAGAAAAGGAACCTCTGATGGAGAGAGGAGATAGGTTTAATGGAACTTTAGGAATCATGCCACAAATAAATTGGAACATTTCTTTTATGTCATTTTGTTGATGAACTTTTAAACATGCCATTTTTAGCACATGTGTTTTGTTAAAACCCAAAATTGTTCTTGCATCGATAAAACAGAAAACAAATACTGATTTGACAGGTTGTTTGTTGCTGATGGACAAATTGAAATGTACAATATCATTTATTGTGCTCAGAATGAGTTGCTTATGGTGGACAAGTTGATTTCGTCCACAAAATATATGTTAATTTCGTCCACAAAAGATAATGGTGAACATGTTAATTTTATAAATAGTAGATAACTTAAATCTAATATAACTTTGAAAGTTATGTCGTGGATTAATCATAGTCGTCCACGAAGAAAGTGTATTGCTGTGGACAAACCAATTCTACTTGATAGGATGTGAAAATGGTGGATAAGATAAGTTCTATCATAAACAATCCAATCAAACTTGTCCAAGGATAAAGTGATGTTGTGAACGGGCAAACCAATCGTATTTGATGATGAGGGGGAAAGGAAAAAAAAGGAGAGAAAAAAGAGAAATGTGTATATTCAGTCTTTTAACTATATAAAAATGGCATAGTTTGAAAATGTTTTAAAAAGTGGCATTAGGTGAGATAAAAAATTAAAAGATGAGACTCTGGATAGTGTGTGTTAATTGGATGCTAATTTAGTCTTTTCAATTATGGAAAGGGTGGATTTGAATTGGGTTTTCAGAAAAAGGCATTTTCTTTTAAAAAGGTGAGTATTGCGGCATAGGTTGTAATAATCTGGATGAGAAATGTCATTGATATCCAACAGCATAAAATTTTTTTGTCTAATTTAGTAGGTTTGACTTACACCTTGCAGTTGTGTCTTAGTTATTATTACTACATGTGTTTCTTCTTTTTTTGTCATAACTAAATATTAATAAATAGAAATTGTGTGTTTTTTCTTAATTAATTTTTTCTGGTTTTTGTTTCTTACTTTCTATGTTTTTATTTATTTTTTTATGTAAAACTACAAAATCATTGTTGCGACAGCAGGAGGGTGTAAGCACAATCTTTATAAAAAAATTTAAGTTAATTTTCTGTATATTGCGTTATTGCGTTTCAGTTTCATAGTGAATGACATGAGAGAACATGTATGACATATAAGTGATTGTTAATTCATGCATTTGATTGTTGCATAATAAATGATTGTTGATAAATAAATGAATCTAACAACCTAAACGGTTTATTCAGTATACAACTATCAAATGCATGCATCAATTAACAGTCACTTATATGCATCAAATATTGGTTCATTCAAGCCCAATGGGACATACATTCATGGATCTTTTCTCATACATTCTTTCATGGGTTATATTAATGGATGGTAACATATAAACATATAATTAAACCTCTCTCATTGTCGCAAGGAGGTAAGGAAATTTTCATCAAATCTGTGGCACTATTAGTACCAGTGTACGCAATGTCCTGCTTCAAAATTCCAAAGGCGACATGTAAGAAGATAACAAGTAGTATGGTGGAGTTTTGGTGGAACAGCCGTAATGAGAGGAAAAAAATACCTTGGATGGCATGGAAGAAGCTCTGTAGACAGAAGGAAGAGGAAGGATTGGGGTTCCGAGATATCGGAAATTTTAACCAGGCTCTGCTCAGCAAACAAGCATGGAGGATATGGGATCAGCCTCAATCACTTCTAGCAAGGATATTGAAACAGAGGTATTTTGGAAAGTCAAGCATATTGGAATACGGTAGAAGCAGAAGGCCCTCCTATGCATGGCGCATCATTTTGTTTGGAATAGATTTGTTGATACAAGGAATGCTGAAAACTCTATGGAATGGAACAAATACTAAAGTCTGGGAAGATAAGTGGCTAATGGACAGTTTGCCAAGAACACCAGAAAGCTCTTCGGAGACAAGGAACATGACGGTTATGGTAGCAGATTTATGGGACAAGGATAGCTGCCAATGGAAGGAAGAAATGATAAGGAGGATGTTTAATGAGAAAGATGCATAATGCATAAGAAAACTCAAAATCACTGACCAACTAGAAGACACGTATGTATGGAGTCTGTCCAAAACTGGGACATTTACCTCAAAGAGCGGTTATCAATTGGCAGCAGATATGCAAACTGTACAGGAAACAACAAGGCAACATGCCACGATAATGGAGAGAAGATTCTGGAAAAAACTATGGAAGTTGCCAACAACGCCGAAGATAAAACATTTCTTGTGGAAAACACTAAACGGGGTGCTTGCGGTGAAGAAGAGATTACAGACCAGGGGGATTTCAGTGGATACATTATGTGCGACGTGTGGCAAAGAACCAGAAACGATAGGCCACGTCTTATTCCATTGCGCCCAGACGAAGCAAATGTGGCGAGACATTGGGATCACAGGCCCAAGACAAGGATGGTCCCAACACTTTGTTTTGACAAACTTACAGTATCTGCTATTAACCAGGAAAAACACGAGGGTAATGACGGAATTCCAAGATGTTATACCATGGATCTTATGGTATGTATTGAAAGCCAGAAATCAATTAGTTTTTGAGAATATAAGATGGGAAACGGCAAGTCTGATACAAAAGAGCAGAGAGGAAGCGAACCTATGGCAATCGATTAATCAAGAGACGGAGTCAGGCTTTCACGGAGGCGAAGAAGCGGTAGCGGGGCCCGAGACCTGGCAAGCTCCACCGGAAGGTTGGATTAAGTGTAACATATTGGCTTCGGATGGAGCTTAAAAAGGAAGCGGGACAAAGGCTGTAGCAAGAGGTACATGAAGTACGATACTCTATTTTTAAGAGAGAAAGACACTGTTTTTTCAAAACCAGACACAACCTGGTTTGTCTCACAGGCAAGCTAAGATTCAGCTAAAGGGGGTCTAAGGGAACGTAAGTACTGATTTTTCAGATGTTTTTATGGTTTGGAAACCCAGGCCTTGTATCAAGGGAACACAACATGTATTTTCATATAAACTTAAATCAGTGGAAAAAAAAAATTAAACCTCTCTCATCCGTTTCTCTTTCGTAGTATTGTAATTTTTGACCATTCAAATCCGGACAAAAATACTCTTATTTCATTTTTAATGGAGTAAATATTTTGTTAACAATCAAAATATTTGAGAGAAATCGATTCCAATTTTAGTGGGTATTTATTTTGTTAACACCATAAAAAATATTATATCATATGACATATATGGTTACACATCCAAATTATTATTTACCGTAATATAAAATATGTTATCAACATAGTAATATATTTATCCAAAAATTAATGGATAAAGTTTTTAACAATAATATATTTATTAACATAATATGTATTATATTATACAAACATTTACAATGTTAACAAATAAATTATCTGCTAAATAATAATTTACGGGTGTTGTCAATCCCAGGCTGATTGGTTATCATCATTACTACCAAAACAATCCCAAAGCTAAAAACATGGCTCTTGTCGGTTAACCAGTTTGATCTGAAGTGTCTGCATTATCCAATAAGCATAGTGAGTAACATTAAATTAAATGTTGTGAGGAAAAGATGTAGCTTTGCTTACTCGGGATCAAGGAATAAAGAATTTCCAGGATTTAGATAAATCTTTTTTGACGCTTGTGAGGATCTAGATAGCCCGAACTCAGTTAATTCCGGTTTCAAGTTTTGGTCTAGTAGGATATTTATCGGCTTAACACATCTGTGAATCTTCTATAACCGGTTATGTAAATACTTCAGACCTGTGAATGCACTTTACAATTATCAGTTTCAGGCTTTCAGCAGTACTGTAGCTTTAAGTTACCCTGTGCTACTTCAACAGAGATTATGAGGGAAATGTTTTGCCAAAGTGATCATGAAACCAGGCTTTTTGCGGTTGTTTATTGATAAGTTTAGCTGGATACATATTCGATTTTAGTCAAGTATTCTCATTGGGGTTGTCTTGTTTAGGAAATAAAAACTCTTCAAGTTACAATTTGAATCTATTGCCTCATAGCTTTTGCTGATCAAACATTACTGAAAATAAACAACTATAAAATGCAGCAACAATGCAAGAAGAATGAAATGTATTATCTGTCTTTTCCTCTTTTAGAGTGAAAAACAGCAAAGACAAGATGATTAAGAGTTGGAAAACACAATGTGATGATGGACGGTTACAACAAAAGAAATTAAGATGACTGCGGAGAACCATGTAAAGGTTTTTGGATCATGAAGGGAGATGAAAATGGTGAGATTGTGGAACTCATGGTCATGTCAATCACTGACTCTCTTGAGTTATCTCCCCAGTCCGAGCCATCTCTAAGGCCAGACACTCGCTCAGCCCTATGACAATTGCTTGATATCTCTATAGCTTTCCTAACTGAGTTAGAGTCAAAGTCAGAGTTTAGCCTGGGATCAACAATCTCTAGAGTATCGCCTTTCGCGATCTTTAAATCGACCCACTTGGACATGTGAGGACTTTCACGGTTGATGTCAACCACATGCTGATTGGTTATCATCTCCAACAGAACAATGCCACAGCTATAAATGTCACTCTTTTAGGTTAACCAGTTGGAGTTGAAGTATCTGCATTATCCAATACGCACAGTGAGTAACATCTTCAAGTTCATTAAAATTTGTGAGGTATCTTTTCTTACATGTCATCCAGGTATGGATCTCTTCCAGGTTTGACATAAATCTTATGTGATGCCTGTATGTCAAGGTTGGTTGGGGAGGATCTAGACATCCCAAAATCAGCCAATTTCGGTTCAAAGTTTTCGTCTAGTAAGATACTTGTCGGCTTAATATATCTGTGAAGGATTTGCAACTCGCTATGCAAATACTCTAGACCTGTGAATGCACTTTACCCTGTGCTACTTCAATGATGATTTTCAACCTGCTTTCCCAGCTAAGGACATTACCAAACTTCCCTGTTACATCAAAAGCAAATGTCAGTATTCGTACAACTTGAAGAACAAACCAAAATAAACTAGAATGTGGTTCATTACCAGATTGATGATCATTAAAGTTTCCATTTGCCACGAATTCGTAGATCAGGGCCAAGTGCTCTCCATCATCGGAATACCCAATGACTCTAACCCAGTTTTTATGACCAACTTTTACAAAGTCGTGAACCTTATCGACCAACAAAACATTCAACTGATAGAATTATGAATATCTAAAAATAATTTCCCGCTGCGGTAAACAGTTCAATGTTACCAGGGCTAGTGGTAACTCCTTGTGGGTTAAGGCTAATGAAGTCACGAATTCGATTTCTGTTGGGAAGGGTCTACTCTCCGAAAATGAGTTAATTTAACATTGGTTTGGGCCCTGCCCAAAGAGATTAGGGGTCCACAGACTCTGAACTTTCTGATTATTCAAAAAAAAAAAAAACAGTTCAATGTTATAGATTAGCATCTTAACAGCTACTTGTTGGTTGTTTAAAACTCCATGATAAACTACACCAAACCCTCCTTTGCCATGAACTCTATTGAACTTGTTAGTAATTTTCTTAACCTCGGCATAGGTGTACACATATCGTTCAAACTCAATAGTCAAATCTGCATAGAAAAGTTAGGTAAAAATGGTTAGAAAAACGAAGGAAATGAATATTATCACTTAAGTGTTTGATCTTCTGCATGCGACACACAGAAAAAGAATAAGAAATGAGACGCCTCGGGCCTGTCGCTTCCGTCATCGCTTTGACCGCAAAAGAAGAATTTTCAGGTCAACTTATAAGACAATTAATGTCAACTTCTTTGGCGGATATCAACTTACGCGTTTCCACGCTAGCTATATTGTATGACACTTTGAAAATTTACTAAAAGTTTCATTTCAACGTGATTTAAGTATAACATCTAAGTCAATGTCAACTTCTCTCGTGGGATATTTAGTCTTTGGTGTGCTCGCAACGTGAAATCAACTTGGATTTTTTCATTTGTTTTCTTCAAACAACTTGTATATATCTATTTCGATTCACACTTGTGTACGTGTATTAAACCAAAAAACGCAAGTTTTGTGTACGTGTAAGATAATATCGATCTGAATTACAACTCAATGTTTCTACAAGTAACAAGCTTTTTTTTTTGTGCATAGCCCTTAAAAGTCACACTGATGAGACTTTGAAGTATACTATATCCGAAACACAATAGAGAATAATTCATCAGCAACCTTTGTCCAATCAGACACTGAAATAGCACTCTTTCTATTTCTCCAAGAGCTCTGACTTTTACTACAACCATACTTGTGGCTTCCATTTCTTGAGAATGTATCGCAACTCTGACCTAAAAAAGAGCAAGTTTTCTTCAGATCATAGAGATGGGTCTGTGGGATTGTGTGCTTCAATGTCAACATGCTGGATTCCAGGTACAAGCTCTTGGATCTCTTTCTCTAACCGGTCTACTTCACTTCCTAAAGCCGTGACAACTTCCTCACCTGCAACACATTACTCGGGTTTTTTTCAAGCTTGGAACATAAAACAAACTATGACAAATCCAGAAGGAGAACTTGGCATTGCATACCGTAGTTTGACATAATCTTGAGCATTGCAGAATCATCTCCTCTCTTTGCAGCCTCGCGAAACTGAGTAAGTACAACAAATTTAAGATATCTTCAAGTAACTAATCCAGAATACTTAACTGATGGTAGATCAAGTTGTTCATCAGCTAAAAGGACACGACTATAAGCTAAAGGCAGCAAATATAGTTACCTGTTTCGCCCACTCTTCACGCCCAGTTCTCTTCAGATAGTTTTGGACAACAATTTGCCCATTGAAATCTGTTTGAATATAGCAATTAATACAGTGCCCAATGGAATCACGCCAGAAATCCGGAATACACAATCGAATTTTCAATCACCAAGGTTTTGCCTTTTTCTGAACAATCCAATCCTATGAGAGCGAATAACACAGTTCAAGAAACTCACCTATTTCAGCTTTAAATCTGAAAGATCCAGGGCCAATCACTTCACTTTTGCAATCATATAAAGCATCTACAACCTACAGAACACAAAATTTGGATCTGAGCGCACCTATATGTGCGTCATATATGAGATTTCTGAGTTATGAAAAGCAGAATTTGTACCGAGTCGTTCTTTAAAAATTGAAGGACTTTACGCATGTCTTGATCATCCATTGCTCTTCCAATCAAGGCATGTCGGTTCCGTTGAATAAGAAATATAGCCACCTAGTAGGATCCATACTCTTTGGTTTAGAAATGTAATCTAGCGAAATAATAGCACAAGTTAAGGGGATCCGAAACATACCATTCCAAGTAAATTTCCGACTACAATCGATCCTATAGGATCATAGATAGGATTTCCTGTCATCTTAACAGCAACAAGGGATGCAGCAGCAATTGCCAAACCCGTCACTGCAGCGCCATCCTGTGCATTTACAATAGTCACTAACAGACAATTACGAACATAATACAATTTAGTTGTGCTTTTCAGTAATTCCATATAAGAACATTCATTTACTCTGTTTTCTAAATATGTTCAAATCTGATCCAAGTATAAAGTAATACCTCAGTCATAACAGCAACAGAAGTAGGATCATGACCACGCCATATATAATCTCTTATGGTCATGCCTTCTGAAGCGGCTCCCTTTTTAACAGCTTGAATTGCAACGAGAAGCGAAGCACCTTTGAGATATTAAGATTAACAATCAATGTTCAGAGCCTACGCTTGAAGCATAGCTAACCAACTTCATGAAAAATTCACATAACAAGATGGACAGAGATCAAGAATAAATTTGTTACCTTCAATTATAAAAGAACCACCAATTACCAAAGCAGCATATTCCATATTTGGAGGTGGCTGAGAAAGATTGTCAAAATTGATGAACAACCAAATAAATGTATAAAGAGTATCTAATAACACAAAAAGATCAATTTTGTGTTTAAGAATAAAATCAGCAATTCTACAAGGTTGAATAAAAATTTCCATCAAAACGAGGTTTAAGTTTTTTGAAATTGACATCAAACTTGGTCTCAAATTCTAGCTTAATTCTAATTAAGTCTCATTATTATTTTTGAAAATTAAAATAGCAGATAACATCAAGGTCACAAAACATTCCAAGGCAATTACCTGAGAAGTCCACAAGTTTTGTACTCCATTAACTATGGTAGCACCAGACCCAAGGCAAAAGATGCCAACAGCAGATATCAAGGACCATACAAATCTTTCTTTTGAGTAGCCATAGCTGAGCAAAGTGAAAACGTTGGTTTAAGAATTTCTTCAAACAAGAGAAAACTGTCCTACCCTACCATAGAGTATACAAGATTATAGGAGACTCACGGATGAAGTGCATCTGGTGCACGCCTTGAGCTACTGAGCCCATAAGCAAGAAGCGCCTACAACATCAAAATGCATTAGTTTCTCTGCAGACAATATTCAATACATTAAACTGGAGGCAAAAGCAAAAGAAAAAACACCAGTACCCCATCAGTAACAAACCTGGTTAGCAAAATCGGCGACAGAGTGAACTACTTCAGCCATTATGACATGGCTAGAACTTGTCCACCAAACCCCAAACTTGAGTGAAAACACGAGGAAGTTGCACCATAGTGCAGTAGTGACAGCTCGTTGACTGCAAGATGTTCACAAAAACATAACTCAGGAAAAACACCGAATAAGGATATAGCTAGAGGGCTTGACTAATAGAGAGAGACGCCAAGTACATGGAAAATTTTCTTTTCTTTTCTCATGACCTCCGGTAGACTCAATGAACTTAGGGATCATTATATGTCACCAAGCAACATAAACTATTGAACAACAGCAAAAGCTAGGACACTAAACCCAAAACAGAAGCTAGCTAACACCATCTTTTACCGAAAAAAATATAGCAGAATGAATCTTCATGAAGATACAAGAACAGATAAAATTTCCACTTTTGGAGAACCCAAACAACCAGTAAACAAAATGTATTTAGCTAACGGGAATTCAATAGATGAAATCAGCTTTCCATGCTATATTAACTACTTAAACCAAACCTACAAAACCTGATCACAGGATGAAACTACTCACATTACAATCCTAATGAGTATTTACCTGTGTTGATCATTAATCTCAATTCTCTTCACTTGTTTCGCCCGAGTGAAGAAATCTGCATACGAGCAAACACAAAAAAAACATTCTCCAAACCCTCAATGTAACCAATAACTCACACTACTGCAAAATTGAAAACTTTAGGTCAATGAAAAGAAAACGTACTCCGGTGAGAGGAGTATGTATCAATTAAGGGAGTATCTCTATCGAGCGAAACAGAACATCGCACATTATTTGAATAGTTCGTGGGGAGAAACCCTCTTAACTGAGGATTGGAAGGGATAAGAGAACTAAAACTCCGATGAGTATCAACATATCCATCGTTTTTCTCGTCGAATAGGGAGAACAAGTGAAGTGAGACGCCAACACTTGCTCTGCTGTAACACTTCCCTGGGGAATGAATGAGGCGAGAGAGGAAACGATGCGATGATTGCATTTTTTCAGAGACTTAAGAGCATGCAAGTTTGAGTTTTTTCTTTCAGGGAAGTAAACCAAAAGATTCTCAAAAAAGGAGAAAGCTTTTGCTTTGTCCCGGAAAATTGAGATTTGGAAATATCTTTGTAAGATTTGAAAGAAGGAGAAATGCGAAGAAGAGTAAAAGTTTTGAATTGCGAAAAGAGTAGAGACAATTTTGAGTTCAGAGTGATAGGGCTCGGCGGAGGTCTCTTCTCTGCGTGTTGCCCATGAAGTTAATAAACCAAAAAGATCTTCTTTCTTTTTTTATTCCTCTCCCGGAAAAAAATCCTACCTTTTTATTTGTTAAAAAAAAAAAAAACAAGTGAACTTTAGTAACAAAAACTGAAAATAAAATCACCAAAAGATATATTATTTCAAATAATTGTTATGGGAAAATAAAAGATATTTTTTGTCCACAAAGATTATAAGAATATCCTTTTTATACCATATATTCCCAAAGTATAGCTCATAAATTAACCAATAACAGTGTTTAAGTAAGCTAAGAAAATTGAAATGTAACATATGACATCTTTAAAGTTCTGACTGCTATACTAAAAAGTCCAATATATTATTTTAAAAATGAAACTTATGAGGAGATTTTCATGATAAGATAGAGATATTTCCTGAAATTTTCCTAGAGAAGAAATTGCAAAAAATGAGTTTTTCTTCATTAAAGTCAAAAACAAGTATGGAATCTAAAATATCTCTGAACAATTGGGATATGAAAAAGTCTATAGGCAAAATTCTCTATGTAAAAATCTTTTATGCCATTGAAAATAAAGGACCAGTCACAGTCGCACTGAAAGATTTGTTTTTTCTCCTTTTTTTGGCAATTTCCTTTGGCTATAATATCACAAGCCTGTTTTTGTTTTTCAGTTGAATAAGTTTGACTTGAGGCATTGAACTTGGTTCCCTTCATATGGGGATAAAGTCTCCAAACCCTGGCCATTAGGAGACTCTTTTGGTGAGATCTTAAATAAGTTAGTTGTCTTTATTACAGTAGAAACACAGAATGCAACATTACATCAGAGTATGGACCAATGCAACAACAGTCTATGAAGCATTTTGAACCATTAAGAAAACAAAAAGCAAACATCACAGAGTATTATCAGCCGGATTACATTGTCATAGTCTCATAGATCAAATCCGGATAACCTAAATCGACTAAGATTCTTTCAAAGGAAATGATAAAGCTACAGCACCTGAGGCAATTCAAACTCTGTCTTCTCTTGCTTGTAATGGCAGGAGCAAACGTGTTCTCATTGTGAGTCGCTTATGTTATTGGCCACTGCTATCATCATTTGATCAGCCTCAAGATTTACATCCTGCAAAGATAGATCAGATGTGCATAAGTTTCATATAGATCAGATGTGCATAAGTTTCATATAGATCAGATGTGCATAAGTTTCATTGAGACGAGTGAAATTCATTTCAGCACAACAAATTGTTTGCTCAAAACCTGATGTTGCTTACCTTATTCTTATTTAAAGGAAGATTTTGGGCTGTTTGAGGAACGCCTTTGGATAAGTCTCTCAGAGCACCCTAAAATTATAAATGTCGTCATTAAGACAGTTCCATAAACTAATCAAAAGTGCTACAAAATGAGCAAGATTGAGAGAGTTGATCAATTAAGAAGCAAGTATTAGCTTGCCTTGTTTGCCCACATAAGTCCACATGCATTGCAAAGTGTTCTTGGCCCTTCAGGTCCTCGCCGCATCATTGGAGTTGCCTTCTCGCCGATTCCACAGTGCCGACATCTTACAGGTTCCAGAACCATTCGAAGGAAGAAAAAGCAGATATGTTCTTAACTAACTACAGTATGAAGAAGAAATATTCATCGTCTACAGAGACTTAAAGGACACGTGTCTAAGTTATTATCCTCTTCAAAGATAAATTTTCTCAGTTCAAGGAAAAGGATCAGTTCATCACAACCTGTTTAATCAATCACTATCAGTATCACAGCAGTCATTTTGCTGCAGGCATGGGAGAGCTTTGAAATAAGAATTTTTTTGTATTGGACCTTTGATGTTACCAATAAGTACAGCAGATACCTATCCTACACTATACATATGCAAGCGTATGCCTTGATATTAAACCATTTATATGTTTGAAAGTTCTAGTACCTCTACAACGTTTCTGGAAGCAAAAGCAACTTCATCAAATGCTTAGCAAACCCATAATCTCTACGTTAAGTTGGTTCAGGTTAATAACTAAATCAAATAACTTGCAGTTTATATTCAAAGCATTTATCAACTTACGAGATCTCTTGATTCTGAGCCTCGCTACCTTCTATAGCCCAACTCTGATTCGACCCCCAGCTAGATCCAGCAGATGCAGCTTCATCATTGTTTGACTTGGCAGATGTGAACTGACCTTTATTACGTTGCATCCTGTATACCGGGAAAAACAAAAGCAATCAAGATGCAAACTCTAATTACAAAAGAGCAATATCAAAAGATGTATAACTAGACACCAAGTTGTTAATTAGATATAAATGTACCTTAAAGCTACCTCCTTTCGGACTGTATACCGAATCTTCTTATCAAAATTCCTCCCTTTTCGTTTCTCTCGAAATCTGACCAAAGAGGCTAACCGCTGTGGAATACTAAACCTTTGAGAAGTACCAGGTAAACCCTGTTTCATTGATTAGTCAGCAAAGCACCACGGAAGTGAACTTGATGTCACAACAATGGTATCAAATCTTTTATTACCAATACTCTATTGTTCTGATGAGATGATCCTAGACCAGTAGGAGGTGCCTGAGGCAATTCATGTCCACCCAATAATAGAAGCACAGCTTGAACCTGCAGCAGATGTTGAAAGGAAAGTGTGAGGCACTCACACATTAGACTCGATAAGTGGAAAACAAAAAACAGCTAGATCCTTCAACCGCATGCTGCAGTATCACTTATAGTCAAAAATAGTTCTCACATATAATGGGACAATCAAAGACCAACTCAGTAACAGCTTAATTCACCTTTTCAGGCAAGACATTGTCAAAAACGTAGACTTGGCCCTGAAAAGACAATGTCAATTGATCTCCTTGTTCACTACCATGGTCGACCACTTCACCACGATTGTCAGTTATATTTCCAGGGTGAGAAGGAATGTCCGTTTCCACTCCTTCACTCATACCACCAACATTGCCACCATCAGCATGATCATCGACCATGCCGCTTCCATTGTGTATGTGATGCGAAGCATGATGTTCATATTGAACATGCATTGGATCTTGAGCTTCTCCAATATGCATTCGAGCATTGCTTCCATGAAGGTCATCCATGGTTTCTTTTCATCAATTTACCTAGTTGATCATGTGAAAGTGAAGCAAATTTACATTAAAAACTGAAATATTCATATATATAAAAACCTAGGTTACGAAAATTAGAAGAGTTAGAGCAAATAAGCACGATTCAAGGATAGATGTGTGTCTTCAAGAGATTAACACAAACTTCAAGCTCTAATAAGAAGTCAGTGGAAGGGCAGCATCTTCTATAATAGAAAATACATGAGAAGATCCGATTTTTGGACATAATCTCAAACGAAAACAACCAAAAACTTAATTTTGAACAATTAAAAAAGCAACAAACTTCAAAAAACTTCGAATTAGCAAGCAACAGAACCTAATTGCATCAATCAGATCCAACTCAAAATTTCTAGATTTACACGCTTAAAGCCTAACACAGACCATATCATACTAATTCCACAATCTCACTCTTAAGTTCTGCAAACCAAAAAACCCTAAGAAACAAAAGCAAATCCTGTTATAAAGCCACAAACTCTTGAGATAGCTTTCTCATTTCAACACACGAAACCTAATTAAGAGTTCGGATGAGGTACCTATTCGTGGGAGTAATACCAAAAGAGAACAATGACGATGTCGAGGACGAAACTAGAAACCAAATAACGCCACCAAAAACGGTGAAGATAAAAATTGCAGCTCCGAAGATATGTAAGAACAGAGACCAACGACTGGAACAACGGCGAGGCGATAGAGACGAAAACGGAAAGTTTGAAACCGGAGAAAGAGAAATCGAAGAAAAGAGAGAGAGCGACCAGTGGGGGCTAAAGAGGCACAATTTATTATTTTAATAACAAAAGCATAAATAAAGAAAAGTGGCGGAGAAATAAATAAATAGTTTTTTTTGTGTGTGTTAAAGTTTCATTCTTCGGATCTATAACTCTGGTTTCTTTGAGAAAAGCTCATCTCTTCTCTCTTCCTCTCTGTTCTACTCTTTTGGATCAGAGGATCCGAATTTGAAAGCTTTACGCTTTTTGTCTTCCTCTATTAGATGGACTCTGATTTCTCAATTCGTCTCTGTTTTTGTTGAGTGGGTAAGAGATGGCGAGAAGTAGATCGATTAGTGGTTATGGGCTATGGAAATATTTGAATCCAGCGTATTATCTTAGAAGACCGAGGCGTTTGGCTTTGCTTTTCATCGTCTTCGTCTCTGTTTCTATGGTTGTCTGGGATCGTATAAATCTTTCCCGAGAACACGAGGTATGTTTTGTCTCATGAAATCTAAATAGACTCTGAATCTCTCTACCTAGGAGACAGTTCTAATATCATAGCTTATTGATAGACATT